>CM054059.1:208805935-210005935 GCA_028641055.1 Alopecurus myosuroides
CCACAACATGCTGCCATGTCGGCAGCCTTAAGCGAACCAGGCAATAGCCTGTGACTCATTTACACCCTTGCAGGTGTTCCTCAGTGTACTCCGCCTAGTGAGATACTCTCGCTCAGTTTCTTCTTCTCTCTGCTTGCACGACGAGAGCTGATGTGGCCGGTTTGGCCTCTTGTAGGTGCTTGTGAAGTTGCTGATGAAGGCCTCCAAGAAATCAAGCCAGCAATTGATGTTGTCTCTCGGCAGTTTGTTGAGCCAGATCCGGGCAGGGCCCTCTAACATCTGAGGCACATACCTCACCGCCCACCTGCGGTTACCACCGGCAATGTGCACGGTAGTGACATAGTCATTCAGCCAGTCCTCTGGCTTTGTGCTCCCATCATAGGTCTTGCTCGCTCTAGCCAGCTGGAACTTTTGCGCAGTAGGCTCATTCATGATCCTGGGACCAAAACAGAGTGGTCCCGGCGGGCCTGCCCGCTCCGTCTCCTCGGACTGATAGATCTTGTCCAGCTTGTACCTTGCGTCACTCGGCTGCAGCACACGTGCCCCCAACCGAGATCGAATTCCTCCATCACCATACCTCTCATTTCTTTTGTATTCGGCTTGCTCCATCGCCGAATACCCATCATTGTATCTGTCCTGTCGTGCGGCACCGGGTTGGGGAACCGGGTTGCACAGTGGCAACGGCCTGCGGCTGAACAACAGGACCTGCACCGGGTTGAGGTTGAACCGGGTGCCGAGATGGACCATCTCGGTTGCCTCCTTTCCCCTCTCGGTGAACTCGGGTAGTAGCATGGCCACCACCTTGCACAATGTGTTCTTGACCGGGCTGCCGCTCTACAGCGTGCTGTTTTCTGGTGACAGCCGGGATGTACACCTGCATCTGCTTATGTTTCCCGGAGTTCACACTCGGAGACCTCCCACCACCGGGAAGAGGTGAGGAGGCCTGGCCTCCGGATCTCATCCCATGCGACTGAACAACTTGAGAGGCACCAGCCCCCGGATTCGCCTTCCGGAAAGCCTCATTCTGCCTACCAGCTTTAAGAACAAGCTCATTGAGCCGGTCCTGCTGCCTAATGCGAGCTTCGCCAGTCAGGTGTGGCAACTCGGCAGCAACTGCTTCTGCCGCCCTAAGCGTCTTAGCAGGAGTACTGTACTTAGGCCTATCAGCCGAGGTCAAACTAGCAGACTTGCTAGCAGCCCTACCATCTCTAGCCAACTCGACACCTAAGTTGCACGGAATAACTCCTATCCGGCTAGGGTTCTTTGCAACCGGAGTGAAACCATGAGCCCTATTGTGCTCATTCTGGTCAAGAGTGAATTCGAGCCTGACCTTTGCCATCTCCCGGGCTCCTGGAGCATGGCCTAGCGCTGCTCCTCGAGTTGCACCCTCAACACCGCCGGATCTGTATCCGCGGCGAGAGGCATGCCCAGATTCTCGATGACACCGGCAAAAGGCGCCGGTATCGCCGTCGATGTAGAAGGAGCCTTGTAGCCCCGTTGGTTCTGGGGCTTGTCGTAGGGCTTGTGGCTCGGTCGAGCAGCCGGCTCGTCAACAAGTTCAGGCGCAGCGGGCGCGCCTTTCCCGGTAGCAGGAACTGGGCCGGTCATCATCACGTCCACGCTGCCCGTAGAGCCACCGGTTGGCTGCCCGCGGACGGCAAGAACGGCAGGACGGTCCGCAGCATGAGCACCACCTCGGGGTACTCGCGGATGATGGTGCTGACAACGTACACCAGATGCACGCCGAAGCTGACGACGAAGCCGCCTGCTGGCACGGGCCTGCCGCAGAAGTCGCCCGCGTTGTCGGTGACGAAGTCGAGGGAGCCGAATCTGTGGACAAGGCCACAAACCACACGCTCCCCGAACATGAAACGGGTCCCGTCCGGATAGAAATCCCAGCCGCGCCGCTGCTAGCCCCACGGTGGGCGCCAACTGTCGTGGTGTAGAGAAGACAAATGCCATAGGATGGCTTAAGGTTGGGGCCAATGGACGCTTCAGGTATCCGAGGAGGGACCGCACGCCTAACTGGCGCGCTCACAAACACTGCAAACACCACAATCTACCCAGGTTTGGGGCCCTCGTGTGATGGTAACACCCCTACTCCTGCCTATCTCTCTGTATATATGTGTGCCGAGTACAAGAGTTCCTCAAGCTCAAGGAGCTAGAGGAAAAAGAACCTCTCTCTGCTTCTCTCTCTTCACGTAGCTAAGCCAAACCTCAGATTTATCAACCCTCACGCATGAGGGGGAGGCCACCTTATATACTGGTGGCCACCTACTACCTCTACGTAAGCAAGTACTGATTAGGTGACTACTCACTGTGCCACACCGCACGCCCCCGTGTCTTCGCTGACAGTCGCCGAAAGTCTTCGCGATAGGGACGCTGACATGTCCTCCCCCCCTTGTCAGTGACATAACATGGCCTCACCCATACCGCTCACTGTACCCACGTATGGATACACATCATCACACGCCTAGTAAGTTGAACCGCACGCCTGTACGCGGGATTCACCCAACGGCTTCATTGACTTTGCCTCCGGGTAGACCTGCTGCCTTCTCTATCCGGATCATCCAATAGCTACTCGGATGACCCAGATAATTACTCGAATCTTCCCCTTGGTATTTTTTTCTTCTTGCCGAATAGCACTCTATCCGGCCGGGTACCATCCTATCCGGACCGTACCTACTCGGTACGGCCGAACTCGGTAACCAGTACCTTGAACTCCATTTCTCACCAGCCTTACTCCTACTCAGGGGTAACCCCCCAACATTGTTTCTCATAGCAGTGCCAATATGAAAGAGGAGATTCACCAACCATTTTCGTACCTCGCTCTTCTCACCAAACTTGACATTGATAGTGTTCCTTAGAATGGTGTGCACAATGTACCAGAATTCAGAGAAGTATCTGACTTTGGGAATCTTCTGAGATCCAGTACCTGGCGGGTAGCAATGACGCAGACCATTATGGCCTTTATAAGGTACTTTGGATCACCATGGATTCGAATGTAGTTCATGGCATCAAAGATAACCGGCGGAAGACCGAGAAGGGAGCCAAACTCAGTCATGGTGGCGGTACATTGGACACCACCACTCATACAAGTCAAAGTGCGAGGGCCCTCAGTGGAGAAGAAAACAATGGCATAGAATTCCTTAAGCATTTTGGGAGCAAATGGGCGAGAGTTAGTAGTCCCCATGAGAGCAGTGATACCATGAAAATCCATCAGCTCCATAACCCCTGGCCAATGCTTGCAGACATATTCCACATCAAAGAAATGCTGATCAACATAAGTGTTCTGAAGTTTACCAAGGATGGACTCATACATAATCTGGTGCATCTTGCAGTAGAACCGGGGATCAACACAAGTACTCTGCCCAAAATCATAAGGGTTGAAATTCAAACGAGCAGTCTCAAAATCAGTGGTGCTCAGACCGCACCAACTAGTAACCACTGGCTCATCTGGATTGACAGGAAGTGGAGCACCCTGTCTCTGAGAAGGAGTAGATCCAGCAACATTAACAACACTTTTCTTGCGGGGACGAAGAGCACGTGGTCCCTTGCCACGTGGTGTATCTGCGTCGCCTGAGAGGAATGATGCATGGATATAGACAATTATAGTAAGTGCACATGGTCGTTGTTGTGTTAATAAAAAATTTGTTCCATGGTGATGAGTTATAGTGACAAGAGCGGGAACAAAAATCATCTAGTGAGTAATAAGACGTGAAAAAAAATTCCTAGCATGGCAAGTGTAGAGTGGCATGTATAAATTTGGACTATATCGTGAGTATCACAACTAGATGAAAGTGATAACTGTAGGTTATGGCTAGTGTGGCATATGAACTAGATGAGGAACCCTATGTGAGAGCTAGTATAAAACTAGATGCGATTTGAGCCACAAAAGTAATGAACCAAGCCATCATACCGAGAGATATAGAGTAAATAAAACACGGTATAGAAGAGGAGCCCTAGAGGTTACCCAAGTTGGAGGCCATCTTGAAAAAATTCCACAAAGTCAAAGGAGAGGATCTCCCCCAAGAGGGAACCAAAGAGGATTCCACGGGGAGGAGAGTGTGGAGGAGGCCGAGGGCTTGCAGATCTGTGAATTTGTGTGGTAGGGTGGGTCTAGGGTGTGGGGGGAGGGGGGAAGGAGAGATCCAAGGGGGGATATAATGGTGGTGGTGTGTGGGGAAGAAAGGGGGTTAGGGATGGGGTCGTGTCCCCTCCCCCTTGTGTGATGTGCGTGTGCGGGTGCCTGTCCTAGGGTGCCAGCCAAGCCGGCGTGGGGGTGCGTGGCCGAGCGACCCGGCCTAGGTCCGGGCCTAAGGCCGGTGCGGGGGCGAGCGGGGTCGGGCGCGCAGCCGGGCGAGCCGGCCAGGCCGGCGTGGGGTGCGTGCGAGGCCGGATGGGTGGCTGAGGCAGCCGAGCAGTTTTTTTCTTCTTCCCCCCTTTTTTTTAAATAGGCATACTTCCTCCCCGGAATTTGTAAAAAAATAAAATTTTATTTAAACGACTGATGCAAAGGTAATTTTTTATGTTAGCAAGTTTTACTCGACCATGTGCACAAATGTGATGAGATGAAATGAACATGATGGTTTCCATATGCATCCAATGGGAAAAAAATAAAAAATGAATCAAACAAAATTGGATGCAATATGAAATATGAAGGACGAAAATGCATATGAGTGGAACACAAAATGTCTTATCAATATGACAAACCTAACAACACTTGAATCTTGAATTTGGGCGATGGCCTTAACCACCATGTATGAGTATGTTCGATATGACACCGTGAAGATATATCTTGGGTGCATTGTCGAGACTCATCATTGAAGCACATTATATCATTTGAAATGACCATTATGCATGATTTGTTTATTTATGCATTATAGGAGTAGTGTTGACTCATTGATTGAGCTACACTCCCCCTATGTCTATGCGTACATCTAAGATCCAAATAGGAGTCTAGTAGAGGTGTGTATGCAAGATTTTCAATCAACTAAAATTGCTTGCACATACGACATTGAGCTCACTCCTTAATTGCTTGAATCTCTTATCATCTAGAGGTTTTGTAAGGATGTCGGAAAGTTGATCTTTGGTGTTGACATAGGAAAGTGAGATATCTCCATTGGCCACATGATCTGGAATGAAATGATACCGAATCTCAATATGCTTGGTCTTTCCATGAAGTACCGAATTGTGACCAATCTTTATAGCACTCTCATTGTCACATAAAAGAGGCATTGTCTTAATCTCAATTCCAAACTCCTTAAGACATTGCCTCATCCATAAAAGTTGGGAGCAACAATTAGCGGCGGAAGTATACTCCGCTTCCGGGGAGGAGGTGGCAATGCAATTTTGCTTCTTGGAAGACCAACACACGAGCGACCTACCAAGGAATTGGCAAGCACCCGAGGTTGATTTTCTATCCACCTTGTCACCTCCCCAATCCGCATCCGAATATCCCACAAGATCAAAAGTTGTGTTTGATGGATACCAAAGGCCATGTGTAGGAGTGTCAACCAAATACCTAAGAATCCTTTTGACCGCAATCATATGGCTTTCCTTGGGGTTAGATTGAAATCTTGCACACAAATCCACACTAAACATAATATCCTGTCTAGATGCACAAAGGTAAAGCAAAGATCCAATGATAGAACGATAAATTTTGGGATCAACCGGTATACCTTCGTGATCCATAGTAAGATTCACGGTTTTTGGCATCGGATAAGCTAGTGGCTTGGCATTGTTCATACCAAATTTCTTGAGCATGTCTTGAATATCTTTTGCTTGACAAATAAAAGTTCCTTCATAATATTGCTTGATCTCAAAACCAAGAAAGAACTTCAATTATCCCATCATAGACATCTCAAACTCACTTGTCATTAATTTGGAAAATTGGTCTACAAAACTCACATTAGAAGATCCAAATATAATATCATCAACATATACTTGGAAAACGAAGAAATGTCCATCTACACTTTTGATAAAAAGTGTGGTGTCAATTACCCCAAGTACGAAACCACGATCTACTAGGAACTCCTTTAGATGATCATACCAAGCACGTGGGGCTTGTTTGAGGCCATACAAAGCCTTATGGGGAAGTAGACATGGTTAGGATACTTGGGATCCTCGAACCCCGGGGGTTGTTTAACATATACCAATTCACTTAGACACCATTTAGAAAAGCACTTTTAACATCCATTTGATGCAAGATGAAGTTATGGCTAGTGGCAAATGCAAGTAATATACGAATGGATTCAAGTCTAGCTACGGGAGCGAATGTTTCACCGTAATCAAGTCCTTCGACTTGAGAGTAGCCTTGAGCAACCAATCGAGCCTTGTTGCGAATCACTTGCCCATGCGAATCTTGCTTGTTCTTGAACACCCATTTTGTTCCAATGACATTGTGATCCTTGGGTCTTTCCACTAGTGACCATACTTTGTTTCTTTCAAAGTTATGGAGCTCTTCACGCATGGCTTGAACCCAATCTTCATCTTCAAGAGAATCATACACTTTGATAGGTTCAACATGAGAGACATATGAATGAATACCACAAAACTTGAGCACTTGTCCACGAGTGGAGACACTTCTTCCCAAGCCACCAATAATATTCTTTTGATAATGTGACTTTTGTAGCAATCTTGAGGCTTGACGAGTCATGATACGAACTAGTGCGTTATCGGCATTCTCATTTGGAGGGATATCCTCATCATTTCCTTCATCGAGACCTTGATCCATCCGGAGTGGAGTTCTTGGTGAAGAATCACCAAAATCATTTCCACCATTATCATTGGGTGGATCTTGATCACTTTCTTGATGAGAGGTATCCACTTGAAGGTATTGTTCTTGTTCTTGGTCTACCATTTGATTGGTGGTTGATGTAGAGGGCTCACTTGCATAGAGCTAGTCCCATCCACATTTGCCACAAGGTGTCCCTCAATGGGTATAATGGGACCTATACCCATTCTTCCTATGGCTATCGAGGAAGGTTCATCACCTACATCATCACAATCAATTTGCTCCACTTGGGAGCCATTATCCTCATGAAACTCCACATTCATAGATTCTTCAACACACCCGGTGGATATGTTGTAGACTCTATAAGTGTGAGAGTTCGTGGCATAACCAACAAATATACCTTCAGAAGTTCTAGGATCAAATTTAGACAATCTAGTTCCTTTAATGTAAACATGATATTTACACCCAAAAACTCGAACATACTTGAGGTTGGGTTTGTTACCGGTTAGGAGTTCATATGGAGTCATACCAATCATCGGACGAAGGAAGAGTCGGTTAGATAGATGACAAGCGGTGTTGATGGCTTTGGCCCAAAAGTTATATGGGGATTTGAACTCGGCCATCATAGTTCTTGCCATATCAATGAGTGTGCGATTCTTCCTCTCTGCTACACCATTTTATTGAGGGGTGTACGTAGCGGAATATTGATGTCTTATCCCCTCTTCACTCAAGAATTCATCCATGGTGTAGCTCTTAAACTCGGACCCATTGTCACTCCTAATAGACAAGATCTTGGTGTCATATTGGCGTTGCACTGCCGTGGCCCAAGATATGAACCTTTCTTGAGTCTCACTCTTCCTCTTGATATAGAATACCCAAGTGTATCTTGTATAATCATCAACAATCACCAAACAATACTTTTCGCCACTGAGACTATCATATGTGGGAAGCCCAAATAAGTCCAAGTGAATACGCTCAAAGGGCCTTGTTGTGGAGATGATTGATGTCTTGGGATGATTCTTCTCATGCATCTTTCCGGCAATACAAGAGCTACAAGGGCAATCTTTGGAAAAAAATCACACTTGTTAGTCCTACCACGTGCTCACCGTTCACAAGAGTTTGTAGATTTCTCATACCGACGTGGCCCAAGCAGCGATGCCAAAGCCACCCGACGTTGGATTTAGCCATTAGACAAGTGGCGATATGTGTAGTTTCTTTCGATAAATCCACTATATACATACTGTTTTCCACAAATCCAACAAAGGCTACTTTAAGAGAAACGGTGTGAAGAACAAGCACGTGATGTCGCCCAAATACACATGTAAAATTGCATTCACAAAGTTGCAAGACAGAAAGAAGATTATAGCCAAGGGACTCAACAAGGAGGACTTTCTCAATGGAAGAATCCGGAGAAATGAACACCTTGCCATGTCCCAATACCTTAAGTTGTGAGCGATCACCAATAGTTACATGAGCAAATTTGAGAAGTTGAAGTTTTGAGTCATTCAACACTTCCTTGGTTGCGGTCATGTGTGCGGAACAACCACTATCAATCATCTGTGATGTTCCACCGGAAGCACAACCCTACAATGAATCAACTTCTTGTCTTAGGTACCCATTTTTGGATGGGTCCTTTCTTGTTAGTCACAAGGGTCTTAGGAACCCAAATATAATACTTGTAATCATCACCATATGAGGTTACAACATATTTTGCACAAACATGACCATCAATAGATTTAAGAAGCACATAAGATGGGTTATACTTTCCCGCAAAGTTGTTGTGAGTAGTAGTGTTCCTAGGAACAATACTCTTAGAAATCATATCAAACGCATCTTCATCATTAGCCAACTCCCCCTCCTTCACAAAAACAATAGAGTTAGTGGAGGAAGTTTACTTCTTCTTTTAGGCCACCTTGGAAGTGGAACCAAAACCAAGGCCTTCCTTGCCAATAACTCTCTTTTGATTACTCAAAAGATCATTAAGGTTATTTTGCCCTTGGATGCATGTGGAAAGACCTTTATTGAGTTGTGCCTTCAACCTATTGTTCTCCCCAATGAGAGTTGCCTTTACACACAAAGGGTTAGTAATACAAGACTGTTGATCTACATTTTTTTAACCCTTTTAAGGTTTTGAGCTCATTTGAAATTGTTCGATGATCAATTTTAAGCTTATCAAAATCCTTACTGAGTTCATTGTAACCTTGCTTAGTTGCATCATTTAAGGCCATTAATTCCGTTACCTTAGCAAAAGCATGCTCAAAATCAAGTTTTACTTTAGCTATGTCAATTGCAAAGGTTTCCTCTATGCTTTCTCTAAAGCAATGTGATTCATCTAGAGCTTTCTCAAGCTCCTAAATTTTACTAGCATCATCATGAGATTTTTTTTCAAATAAAGTTATTATCACCTCATGTTCATCAATGAGGCCATGTGCCTCACTTAATTGATCCATGAGAGAGACAAAGATAGATTTAGTTTCTCCTTCTAGTTTCTCCACGAAGTTTATCAAGGGGTCTCCCTCGACACAATTTAATAATGAAGGAGTATAAGAGTTTGAAAGTTTGAGTGTAGGAGTCACCTTTGGGGATATAACCTGGGCCATGAAGCACTTGTGACTCGAGGGACCCTTGTTGTCATTAGGGTTGGAGAAGAGAGAGATTAAGTTAGGAGGTACAACGACCCTAGCCATGGCCGCCATACCTACTTGTTCACCTTCACCATCACTCTCTTCACCACCGAACGTGTACTCAACTTCTTTTGCAATAAATGCCCTAGGAGGGCCTCTCTTGATGAAGTTCTTGGACTTGGGAATGAAAGTGGATTTCTTGATAAGTCTTCCACCATTTTCAATTCTACTCTTGAAGGGGCACTCAGCAACAAAGTGCTCGGAATCTCCACAATTGAAGAAAGTTCTTGCCTTCTTCATGCTTGATACTTCCCTCCCTTATTCTTGGTGGCATTTGATCTAAAGTCTCCCTTCTTCCACCACTTGTGTTGAGCAAGGGCCAAGCATTCTTCATGTGATGTCTTCATATCTTTCTCGGAGACCTCATGAGTGGATCCACCATCATTACTTGGGTCATTTTCTTCATGGGAAATGGCCTTGGCCTTCAAGGAAAGAGAGGGTCTCTTCATTCCGTTTACACGGGCCATGACATCATCAGAGGTTTGCTTCATGACTTTTATAGTGAGGAAGAGACCCAAAACATTATTGGGGGATAGATCCAAGTAATCGACCCTTGATTGCACATTCATCACCATGTTTTCATTGTATGGAATCAAGGTGAGTAGAAATTTCTCCTTGACCCAATTATCCGTACAATCCTTGAATCCACAATCTCTCATGTCATATACGAGAGCCTTGTGTCTTCTAAACATGTATTCAATGTTCTCTCCATCACTCAAATGAAAGTGTTCAACTTGTCTTTGGATGATTGACTTATTGGATCGTTGAAGGTTGATGTTGCTGTCAAACATATCAACAAGGCAATCCCAAGCTTTCTTCGCACTTGAGAAGGACCGGATGTGCTCACCTCCTTCCTTTTCCATTGCCTTCTACAACATGTGAAAGGCATGAGCGTTGAGTTGCTCATCTATGATGTCACTTGAGCTTAAGTTCAAGGGATCCTTTGTCTCATACCCCTTTTCAACAATTCTCCATATTTGCATTGAAGAGCTGCACATGTAAGACTTCATGGAAGCTTTCCAATTAGTAAAACGATGCCTATCCACCATAGGAGGTGGACCAAGATTATTAACATGTGGATGTTGAACATTAGGAGCATTGTTATAAGTAAAGCCAAAGGAGTTTCCACCACTACCATTTCCAGGTGTCGATGTTGCGGATCCTTCCTTAGACGTAATGGGGTTTCCATGTTCACCTAATACAACATTCTCTCTAGATTGATTAGTTGTAGATGTCAATTTTTTTATTAGTCCCTCCATCTTTTTGTCGGAGCTATCAATCATAGCTTGGATTAGCTTTTGAATCCCCTCCATGGTGACGGGATCATTAGCCATCCTTTCCTCCTCTTTAGGCGGTAAAACCTTAATAAAGAGACGAGGATCTGATACCAATTGAAAGATCGAGAGGTTAACTAGAGGGGGGGTGAATAGGTTAACTAAAAAATTTAGCTTTTTTCGATTTAACAATATAGTGCTCAAATATAGATTGTCTAGATTATGCAACTAGGTGAACAATCCTATATGTTGAGCAAGTACAACTAGCACAAGGTGAATATATGACTAAGCTAGTAGCAACAAGTAGAGGTAAGTTGAGGAATAACCGAACACAATGATGCGGAGATTTAACCCGAAGTTCACTTCCCAATGGAAGCTAATCTCCGTTGGAGCGGTGCGGTGCCACCAAAGTGGAACACCGAGTAGCCCTCAAATGGCACACTGTATCTCCTTCGAGTCCTTCCACCGATGTGGAGAGGCCCGAATCACTATGTTGTCGTTGAGGTTGACAACTAGAACCTTTACAAGGATGAGGCACACTCCACAACTTTGGAGGGTCCTCACCAAATCCCGAGAGCCACCAAGACTTCGAGAAACAAGATCCACGATCACAAGAGCTCCGGGGATATCGACAAGGCTCCGAGCTCCGATGAGCTAAGAGCAACAAGGTTCTTGGCTACGATGAACTAAGAACTACAAGATCCCTAAAGGATGAGTGGGGTGATTTCTAATCGGCTTGGTGGAGTTGTAGATCGGGGATGTCTCCTCCAAATACCAAAGTATCACTAGCTTTGGTTGGGGATTTGGGGATATGCTTGAGCTTGAGTGTGGTCAACAATGGTGGAGAGAGTGAGTTTGTTTGACACTTTCTAAAGGTAGAGGATAAGCTCCTTTTATACCGGAGAGAGAAAACGGTCATTGGGGGGGGACCCCTCACTGCAGCGCACCCCGACCTAGGGGGCCGGCCAGGGCGGCCGGGACAGCGCCACCATCCCACCCCGGCCTCGAGCCACCGTGGGGCCGGCTGGCACCCGGTCTGGGGCCGGTGCCCCCCTTCCCACATCGGCCTGGAGCTGGCCCGCCCTGGGGCCGGCGTGGAAATGAAGCAGGGCCGGGGCAGCGCCGGGGGCACCCAGCCTCGTGCCCGGCCTGGGGCCGGGGCACAACCCGGCCTAAGAGCCCGGCCAGGCCGGCCAGGGAGGCCGCCTCCCCTTTTTTCTCTTTCTCCTTCTCCCATTTCTTTTCTTCCTTTTCCATTTTCTTTTCTTTCTTTTTGCTGTCAATCTCATGGATGTCCAAGGAAGTGTATGATTGCATTTCTCCATGATAGGCTCTGAACATACTTAGGGAAAATATTAGATCTTCCATATGTTCTGATCAAACACCGAAAACAAGATTATGAACAAATGTCCTTTCAGCAACCGATGACCTCGCGAGGCTACGTCGTTCAACCCAAAACCCTAGCTTCAATAGGCGCAAGGCTCTGAACATACTTAGGGAAAATATTAGATCTTCCATATGTTGTGATCAAACACCGAAAACAAGATTAGGAACAAATGTCCTTTCAGCAACCGACGACCTCGCGAGGCTACGTCGTTCAACCCAAAACCCTAGCTTCAATAGGCGCAACAACTGGTAGCGAGGGAGTCGAAACAAACAGGCGAGCGGCAGAATGAATAGCCGACAGCCGAAGCCGAACAGCCATCCACTCACACACAATAATTTCCCACTAGTGCAAAACGTTTCAGCTTCGCGACCGTTCATATTTGTATGTTCGTGTGTGACAAAAAGAAGACAATGCGTACACGCAGCATAGGTCCTAGCTCGGCTCGGCTCATCCCGCAACCCCGCGTCGGGGCGAGGGGGGCGGCGGAGGAGGAGCGCGCGTGTAGCCCTCTTCTTCTCATGCTCATACATCAAGTGGAAAGGCCTCCATTATAAATAGGTAAAACTTCCACTCAACCAGCAATGTTGGACTAAACATTTGTCCCACCTCTTTCCATACACGAATGGGCCACATGGGCCTCTAGGATTTTTAGGAATTTATGGAAGACTAAAAATGGGCTGGGCTAAATAGGCCAAAATTCCAAAAAATAGATTATCCAAGTTAGCAAAACAGGCGACTCCGTTCCTTTTATGAGTGTTAGTTTTTAGTCAAATGGTAAACCCAATCTCTGCATCAGAATGATGCACACAACTTTTATATTAATAAAAGAAGAGTTTTAGTACCACAAAATAATCATATTACAACTCAACGATCTGCCAGCGTGGCCACAAAGATCAGCCACCTAAACAATAATCTCATTAGACCGCAACCCATTGTAGTCTTCCATTATGCAACCATCCACCCCGGCTGAAGATAGCCCGAACAACCGCCATCATCCGAGAGCATCCGGCATCCAAACGTCCATGTTGGTCTTCTGGCAGAAGGTAAGACCACATATGGATCCAGTGTGTAGCCCGATGAATCACCTGTAAAAAAATTCCCACCACCAGATTGTTAAATATCACATCATTTCGGCAATTTCAAATTGATCAAAGAATAGCACATACACCAATATCTATACTAGCTTTAGTAGATTTATGTATCCCATTCAACCATGTACCAAACCTGTTATTAACACTATTAGGTGGTGTCATGCTAAAAGTAAAGTGGACTAATCTCCAAATTATTCTAGCAAACACACAATGAACAAACAGGTGATCGACCGTCTCATCAGAATGACAAAACACACATTTTTTACAACATGTGCATCTTTGTTTAACCAAATTATCCTTAGTAAGCAACTCTTTACGATAGAGAAACCATATAAAGATCTTAATATTTAGTGGCACCTTTAATTTTCATAGATACGTATGCAAAAATCTCGTGCTTCCGTTCATAAGTTCCTCATAAAAAGATTTAATTGAGAAAGCTCCTGAGCTCGTCAATTTTCATGAAAAAGAATCTTGCTCCTCTAACAAAGAGACTGCCATCATTCTGTCCACCAGATGTAACCAGTCAACCCATTTATCCCCGTACAAAGAGCGCCTCAACTCAATATTTAAATGCTCCTGACCAAGAACATTAACGACTAGGACATTCTTATTACGCACAATATTGTATAGCGCAGGATACTGGACCGATAGAGGCGTCCCCTCCAACCACGGATCCTCCCAAAATCTAACACTCTGCCTATTGCCCAGAGTGAAAGAAATATGTTGAAAAAATTCCCGTTTAACCCTCATTATTCCTTTCCAGAAAGGCGAGTCTGTAGGTTTAGCCTCCACCTGTGTGAGTGGCTTGCCCATTATATATTAATTATGCAGTAATTCGTGCAAGATGCCATATTCAGTCAATAATTTAAAAAGCCATTTTTTAGTAAACATTTATTCTTAACTTCTAGGCATTCTATTTCCAGACACCCTTGGTCCTTTGGGCGACAAACAATGTTCCACTTGGTCAATCTATATTTCTTTTTGGTCTGGTCAGATTGCCTAAAGAATCGAGATCTATAAAAGTCCAATCTCTTTTTTAACCCCAATAGTTATCTCAAAAAAGGAGAGGAGAAACATTGGTAAACTAGAGAGAACTGAGTTAATAAGGACAAGGCAGTCTCCATATGAGAGTAATTTGCCCATCTAAGAACTCAACTTCTGCTCAAACCGGTCTTCCACCGGTTTCCATTCCTTATTAAGTAGTTTATGATGATGAATATGAATGCCAAGATATTTAAAAGGAAGAGCACTCAGCTCACACCCAAAAATATTTCTATACTGACCCTCAAAGTCATTGGCTTTCCCAAAACAAAAGACCTCGCTTTTATGAAAATTAATTTTTAACCCAGATAATTGTTTGAAGATGGACAAAATTAATTTCATATTAACGACCTTATACAAATTATGCTCCAAAAAAAACAGTGTCATCGGCGTACTGAAGGATTGAAACCCCCCTTCAACAAGATGAGGAATCAATCCTCCAACATGACCATCTTCTTTTGCCCATGCAATTAGGAGTGCTAACATATCAGCCACAAGATTTAAAATTATAGGTGATAACGGATCACCCTGTCGTAAACCTTTTAACGTTTGGAAATAATGACCAATTTCATCATTCACTCTGATCCCCACACTACCTCCTTGCACAAACCTGGCTACCCAATCACACCACATAGGATCGAAGCCTTTCATGCGGAGAGTCTGCTGGAGGAACTTCTAGTTAACCTTATCATACGATTTTTCAAGATCAATCCTAAGAATTACACAACTAATTTCTTCCTTTTTAGCTCATGAATAGTCTCATGTAGGAAAACAACCCCTTCCAAAATATTCCTTCTTGGAAGGAAAGCGGATTTACAAGGGCGAATAATTCTCTATGCAATAGAGGTCACTGTATTTGTTCCCACCTTAGTAAAAATCTTGAAACTCACATTTAACAGGCAAATAGGTCTATATTGTTCAATCCTACTCGCATATTCCTTCTTAGGAAGTAACGTGATCACTCCAAAGTTCAACTTGAAAAAGTCTAGATCACCCCCATGCAACTGATTAAACATGGTCATCAGGTCTACCTTAATGACCCCCGAGAATCACTTATAAAACTCAGTAGGGAACCCATCCGGTCCTGGAGCTTTATTAAGCTCCATTTGAGAGAGCCTCGCACACCTCCTTCTCTGTAAAAGGCCATGTGAGAAGTGTATTATCCTCCAGGGATATCTGAGTAATATCATCAACTCTCATCTCATCTAACGAGACACTGGATGGATCCGATGCTCCAAACAGTTTCTTATAATACTAAAAAATAAAGACCTTTAAATTCGGTTGCCCAACTATTATACCTTCCTCCTTCTCGAATTGAAAAATTCTTTTCTTTCTATGTCTACCATTGGCAATTAGATGGAAATATCTCGTGTTATTCTCCCTTTCCTGAATATGTCTCACCTTTGCCCTTTAAGCCCATTTTGACTCTTCTTCGCGATGAAGGTTAGCAAGATACGAATCCGCTTCCGCTCTAGAAGCATGCTCTGATTGTGATAGTGGGGTATGCTCAGCCTTCAAATCTAACTCATTAATAAGTAACAAAAGATTATCCCTCAACCTCTTATACTCACCCGCACGATTTTTTGCCCAACCTCTCAAGAAACTCCGAAGATGTCTAATTTTCATTTGCCACCGTTCAATTGGCGTGGAACCAGCTACAACTGACTCCCACTCCTCCTTGACTAACTCAAAAAACCCGGTTGTCTCAACCATGCCAACTCAAAGGAGAATAACGATTTATTTCCCATATGACCGCCGATCAAGAGTCCAAAAGAAGTGGATTGCGATCAGATCCTGCTCGTGCCAGCGCTTGCACTGTCACACATGGGAATTTCTGTTCCCACTCAATACTAGCAAGAATCATGTGCAACTTCTATAAAGTTGGTACATCACGTCTACTTGTCCAAGTATATTGTCTTCCCGACATCTCCAACTCCTTCAGATCAAGGCTATGAATAATTGCATTGAAAATAAATGGCCAATGTGGATTAAAATTATCGTTGTTTTTCTCATCTTGCGTACGTATAATATTGAAATCACCACCGACCAGCATAGGCCATGTCTCATTGTCACAAATACGCACCAACTCAGATAAGAATTCTGATTTCTTATCGTCCTGGACAGCCCGATAAACGACAACCAGTGCCCAAAGAAAACCAATTTCCTTGGATTGCACATGCATCTTAACTGAGAAGTCACCGGCTGTAACAGTATGTACTGTTATAGTCGCACTATTAAATCCAATAAGAATACCCCTAGACCTCCCATGAGGTGGTAGGCAATACCAACTGAAATCTAACTCGCCGGCCAAAAAACTTAAGAAAGCAGGATTAAAATTACTTCTCCCAGTTTCACTGATAGCTATAAAGTCCAACTTCAACTCTGATACCACCTCTCCAACAACCCAATGCTTAGCAGTATCCCCAAACCCGTCACTGTTCCAGAAATAACCTTTCGTCGCGACTTATTTTTTTTTTATTCTAGCACTTCTTCTAGGTTTAGAATAACCACTTGGTTGTTTTTCTTTATGGGACCGTGTCACCTTGACACCCTCGGGTATTAGATCCATATGGTCCTTCAGGACCTCCTCTAAATCATCAACATAATCTTCGCACAAATATGATGCCCTTTGCACCACTAAATTTGGTTACTCTCATCCCCATCATATTTTAAATACTCAAAATAACTAATTGCTGTGAATGCTCAATAAGTTTTAATGAAAACGCAGCTCTGTCAGCCGATGCCGGAGATACACCCAACGAAACACCCAATCTAGCCGCCCTATCAATAATATCTTCATTTGTAAATGCTGCAAAAGACAAATTGTACTGCATAGACATACCTCCAAGCATTTCATCCCTCTGGGCAGCACGCAAAGGCACCCTCTCCGTAATCGGCACATCCGCCGAGTGATGAGCCCGGATGCGCGTACTAGATCATAGTCCGGACGTAGCTGGGTCGGGGATGCCTCCGAAAGCCACCACCTCCTCCCTAGATAGTTGCACCGCTCCCCCCACCGCGATACCAACAGGGGCAGTCCCTGGTCCGGCTAAATACGGTAGTGAGAGAGGTGTGTGCACCTCCGTCTGAAAATCCGTCGATACGGCAGCCTCCACGCTACCCTTGCGCTCCATCGCCAAAGCAAGAAGAGTGACCAACGCCACTCCACCTCCCCGAGAAGAAGCAACCCCATATCTGGAACATCATACTATACCGGCGTCATAGGTGACCCCGTGTTGCACCTGGCAGCAGCAACTCCGCCCCTCGCCACGACCCGCTGCAGCACCAATGACAACGGAGAGTCCACCGTAACCCCCCTCCTTAGCCGCAACTTCCTGCCGCATCCCACACAAAAGAACGTTGGGAATCGCCTCGCCACAGTCCGCGGCAGCAACAGCCGTGTATTTCTGCCCAGAATGGCTGCCCGACAGCAAAATCAGATTAGAATCGTGCCCCATGGAAGCCACGGCAGCTGAACATGCAGTTATTTTTTTCCTAGAACCGCTGCCTGGCAGCAAAAATGATCTCAGTTCCTGCCCGGCAAAAGGTTGCGCCTCCGGGCTCTCCATTTGCACCAATTTTCTAAATTTCTCTTGCAACATGGGAGAGAAAACCACCCCGGCTCTCTTCATCTCCATACTAGTGTTACCTTTTGAACCCGAACAACCTTGCGTATTATTATCGGTATCTAAAACTGTATTTTTCCCACTTCCCTGTCTACCCGCGGTATCCTCCAATGAGGTTTTCGCGAGAGCATCACAGAAATCAGATCCCATCTCGCTATCATCAGCCTCATCATCTTGTTTCTCCTTGTCAACAACCATATCATCACCATTCTCGGGCCTATCCTCCTCCTCCACATAAAAATAGAGTGCATAAAATTCATCTTTTATAAGAATAGGGATAGACTGTGAGACTTTTGTGTAATCAAGGAATCCCACCAGAAGCCGTAAAACACCGTGTTGACGAGTGTAGGCCATATCAACATTTCTCGTTACACCGATCATATACCCCATAGCCCACATCACGATGTGCTCCTCCGGAATGCTAGACACTCGAACCCAAAAGTTTGGTAATGTGTCAAGACGCTCGATCCTCTAACCCCAACTATCCACCGTCATCTCACAGTGCGAATTAGGAACTCTGGAGGTTCCAAATACTCTCAGACGGTCCAGCTCAAGCTTAGTTGGAAATAGAGCTTTGAAGACATTATGTCATACCTGACTAACATACCAAATATATCCTTCTGTTGGTACCAAACATTGTAGCTGACCAATCATCTGGAGCACCGACATTTCACCCTTGCTAACAACCACAGAAGCCCATAGAGCATTGAAAATTTTTTGGCCGAAAGTTCTGCGTGAGAGGTATGCCAAAGATCATGAGCTCATCATGAGCGTACCCATACATCACAGGATGGGGTTTGGGTGCATGTCGCACCCGGACTTCTAGAGGATACTCACAGTCCGCTAAATAGTAGAACAAATGGCTTACGGGGCATACCGGCACCCGCATCTCAATATGAGCAGGCCAACACGTAGACGTGTGACAACCATTCTCTACTATCCATCGTCTGCGCAAACTATCCCATAGAAATCAGGACACTTCCGGTGATGTACTTCATAACATACACACATGGTACGTCAACGGCATTAGAACACTGATATCACAACATATCTCTAAGACACAAAAAGATTGAAATAAGTTGCAAATAGCTCTTACTAGAGCAGAGATAGCAAATACAATCATCCAGAGGACACATGTCCCAACAATTCATCATTACAACACAGCGGAAGCATCCAAAGTGTCTGAGTACAGACAAGATCCAAATAGGCCTAAGAGGCCGGAAACGAAAAGACGGAGCCCATCCACGATGTCTCGGATCCTACCCGGGTCCGCTATCTACTCGTCAGCAGCCTCGTCATACTCCACGTAGTAGCCACCATGGGGATCCACGGAAACGTAGTCTGCGGAAACCACAGCCCCAAAGGGGTCAGTACATAAACGTACTGGCAAGCAAGACTCACAATTCACCAAAGTGTACCCATCAACACCAAGTATAGATGCTTTGGGTTCAACGGAAGAAAGGGGTGATACAAAAGATGCGGCAGCGGGCTGCACTAACCAACTACAGAAACACGCTACAAGATCCGGCTAAAAAGAGAGGGATAAGATAGCGTATCGTAACCTACTATAACTAACCTCAAACAAACCCATCCTGGATCTCGCCCCTTATCCAAATAAGCAATCCGAGGATAACTCACAAAGTTGGATTAATGATGGTTCAAGTTATTGTGTCAATAAGACTATTACTAGTCAAGTTATCATTAGTTAGGTGTAAGTTGTTCTGAGTACTTGTTAGCCAGTACTTTCACCAAGTCATCCATAACCGCGGAAAACACGGCTTCTCGAGAAGATTTACCCTGCAGGGGTGCACCAATTTGGCCGTACACGTAAGAATAACCCGCCAGATGGAATGCCTTCCACCAAGCGGGGCACTCAATACAACTCAAATCTTCTCCGCATCAAGCCCAAAGAACCCCGTGCAATTGACCGCACGGCTAATCAAGCCCCACGAAGAAAAGGGGACCCTCATAGCACTCTAAGAACGTGTCTCCCTAAATGCCGACTACGAAAGTTCCACCCTGGCCTGGGTTCGTAAATACATATGCATGCGGCCAATGGAAAACCCGAACTAAATGAGGCGATTTGGACGAGATGCGAATCGAATCAAATTGAGGGGGCGCCCATACACGCTTCCCACATGCGGATAGTGCGCTCCTCATGGATCAGTAGAAAAGACCCTTTTCCTAATTAGGGTCGACACTAGCAGGCCTCAAAACCACGCCGGGCCTCCTGCCGGTGCCTTATCATCAAATTAGCATTACCTCAAATATTAACAGGTTGATTGTTTAAACATCAAGCCCCAGAACATAATAAAATATGGTAACAGAAAGTAACGGGTAACAGACTCGAGCAGTAACAACCCTAAGCATGCTAGTAAGACACGGGCAAAGCAAGGGGGGTTATAGGTGTGGAGGATAGGCCATATCAGGGTTACAGGATAACATGTGATAGGATCGAACACAAGCAACGATTCATAAGGCTAGCAGAAGTAGACAACGGAAAGTATCGGTATCCAATGTGGAAAGGAACACAATGGTTCATGTGAGTGAATACTTGCCTGCAAACTCAGCAGCCTGGTACTGAGCTAGATCCTCAGAAGGGGTGTCGTAAGTCTCGTCTGTCTCAACGTCGTCGTCTATTCGAGAAGAAGCAAACAAACAACGCAGAGAGACAACAATCAATAACATGGCATAATGCACAAACATGGGATGATGCATGACCATTTAATTGATGCATCAAAAATAAGCTAGTTGACATGGTAACATAACATTATTAAATGGACCCACATGCAATTTGGATTGCATATGGAAAGCCCATGAATTATGGTTGGATTAAATGATCTACAACTAAACAACATGTGAAAGTGGATTAGCATGATGCATGGATGAGGAAAACAAAAAGAAAACAACCATAGGAACAATTTAAAATAAGGTTTATCAAGTTTGGAATTTTATTTATTAAGTTATGGAATTTTGGTTTCTTAAAGGTGTTACACAAGCATTTATTGTTTTCACCAATTTAAATTGTTCAAAACAGGTAACAAAGTTCATATTTGGAAAGTACACAAAATTTTAGGTGGAATACATGTTTCATTTATTGAAAAAGGAATTAGCATAAATTAATTATGAATTAAACAAGTTTAAACAAGATTTAAATGATTTTAATTCAAGTGTGAATTTATTTGAATTTTTATTTGTTCAAAACATTAAATCAAATTCATATTTGAAAAGTTTATACTTTTCTGGTTTGAAAACATATTTTATAAGTTCAAAATAATTTAATTTGAGCAAGTTATGAATTTAGCAATATTAAATGGTTTAAACAAGGTTTTAAATTATTTAACCAATTTTAATTATTCAAAACATGAAATAAAGTTTATATTTGAAAAAGGTGGTTCAATTTAGCATGGAAAACAAATTTCATATGTGACATTTGAAATAAGTTTGAATTAGTTATGAAATTAACCAAATTTGAATTAGTAGTTTGAATTTGAATTTTTGAAACAGTTTGAAATGTTCAAAACAGAAAACAAATGCTTTAATCATGTAGAGAATTTAATTTGGTGCAGAATACATATTTCATTTGTATTATTTGGATTTGAATTTCAAAAGTTATTTGTATTTTGATTTTAGGGACTATTCTGTAAAAACCAGGGACTTAAAATTAAAAGAATAAGGCAGAAACCTTTTTCTACCGCGCAGTGACCTAGCCCAGGCCACTGACAGAGGGCCCTGGGCCAGCGTGGCGCGTGCGTGGACGCAGAGTCGCTGACAGGGAGGCCCACCTGTCAGCGCTCGCGGTGTAAAAATGTGGGAATAATCCCGCGAGGCTGGGATTCGAACCCCAGACCTCCTGTGCGTGCGCGTGTATCTGTAACCACTGCGGTGAGCTGCGTTTGTTGACAGGTAAGGTGCACGGGGGGTATGACTTTCAGTTAGCTGCGCTAACTGAATTTTTTGCAGGTTCAGATACTGCACCTCGACAGAGGAGGCGGTGGTCACCAGCGGCAGCTGTTGCCGTGCTGCTGCGTGTGGTTGCTGCGGTGGCCGTGTGCGTGCACGTGCTCGTGTGCTACGGTGCAGGGAGAGAGAGGAGGGTGGAGCAGAGGTGGGGCTCACCCTCGATGGAGGCGTAGCAGAGGCTCGGGGTGGGGTTTGGCCGGCGATGGAGAGGATGGCGGCGACGACGTAGTCGTTCCCTGGTGTCGTGGAGGTGTCGAGGGGAACGATGGAGCAGAGGGGGTCTGATTCCCGCAGTTAGCCCGGACGGTGACTAGCCCTACCGGCGGCGATCATCGGAGTTACAGAGGTGGTGGTGATCAGTGGGGTGCAGAGAGAGAGAGGAGCAGCTGCAGAGGGAGAGGAAGAATTCGGCGGCGCTGCGTGAGGGAGAAGGAGGTGGAGGAGCTAGGGCTAGCAGGGAGCCCTAGGGCATGGATATAAGGGGGAGGTGGAGCGCGCCGTGGCCGTCCCTGCTCACTGCTGTCGACGTGGACACGCACAGATGCGTGTCATACGAAGGTAGAAGATAACGGGGGGTAGCAGGCCGTGGGGGAGAGGTTTGGTGGGCTGGGCTCAGCCCACTGCCTGCCTCCCCCTCTGAAACGTTTTCTCTTTTTTTTTTGCTGAAAAGGAAAAGGGGAAAAAGAGAGGTTTTTGGTGGTTAGAAAAATTAGGAAAAAATTTGTTATAGGTTAGGCATTACAGAAACATCATTCTACAACTTTTGTTTTCCAACAAAAATTTAAATTATGTTGTTGTTTGAAATTTGGTTGAATTTGAATGAATTTTGATATCAAATGAATAACTAAAAAGAATCACTTAAATAGTTTGAACCATCAAGTTTATTTGAAACAAATGATGGAAGTGTTTTGTAATTTTTATAATTTTCAAATGGTTGCTGTTTGGAATTTTAATTGAATTTGAATAAAATTTGAATTAAGTGAATTATTAAAAGGAACCATTTGATAGTTTGAACTTTATGGTTTAATGGAAACAATTGATGTTTTGATTGAACTTTTTATTTGGAAAAATTGTAACAGAGCAAGTATGAAACAAAACATTTGAATATTGTTTGAATTTCAAATGGGAAAACAAAGGAAAACAGATGAAAACAAATGGAAAACAAATACCAAAACAAATGCAATGATGATGTCATGATGCAAAACATAAATAAAACAAGAAACAAACATTCTAAAGGTTGTTTTCATACTTGGGATGTTACAAAACGCCCCCCCTTGAAGGAATCGCGCCCCGAGATTCCTACTGAGAAGTGAAAAGGTCCGGATACTTCTTGCGAAGATCCTCTTGAGCTGTGACATGTGAAACACAACGTGCACCTTGGATAGTTTTTCTGGAAGTTCAAGACGATAGGCATCCCTGGCAACTCTTCTGGAAAGACGTCAGGGAATTCGCAAACCACCGGAACATTTTCGAGTAAAGGTAGAGGTTTTGTATCGAGGGTGTATAGCTGAATAGAACTTGATTCATTTGGAGAATAGACTATCTGGCCAGAAGGGTGGAACAGAGTTATTGATTAGACGCCGGTAGAAGAACTGAAGTGGGAAGCAACAACAAGGTTTGAACGGACGAAAAGGATGTTGAGAAGAACAGGATATCGAAGCAACATTCGGGAAACACGAGACCAAAACACTCCTGAGGTACTACAGAAAACCCATCCGGGCTTCTAAAGGATCAATATCTACTGCTTAAGGAATAGAGGATCTGCTTCCGGGGCTTACACGCCTCCGTTCTAAATCGTGAGTAGGCAACATGATAAATCATGTCACAACCACCTCCATTCCTATGGTCTAGTAGATATAACTATCCTAGAGAAACCAGGATACGTGAAAACCTAACTTGAAAGTTTAGATGAGAAGAGAAAACAACGTTGCACTTCCTTACCAGAAAAGGGAGGGTGGGTGGGGAAAGAAATAAAAGAACAGAATTCCTACTCTCACGTTTAATTTTTCCTATATAGCTACAAAATAGTTTCTAGACTCAACTGCGACCAGTAAAAGGGATCCTACAGGCAGACAGGCTCTGATACCATTTGTCGCACCCGGACTTCTAGAGGATACTCACAGTCCGCTAAATAGTAGAACAAATGGCTTACGGGGCATACCGGCACCCACATCTCAATATGAGCAGGCCAACACGTAGACGTGTGACAACCATTCTCTACTATCCATCGTCTGCGCAAACCATCCCATAGAAATCAGGACACTTCTGGTGACGTACTTCATAACATACACACATGGTACGTCAACGGCATTAGAACACTGATATCACAACATATCTCTAAGACACAAAAAGATTGAAATAAGTTGCAAATAGCTCTCACTAGAGCAGAGATAGCAAATACAATCATCTAGAGGACACATGTCCCAACAATTCATCATTACAACACAGCGGAAGCATCCAAAGTGTCTGAGTACAGACAAGATCCGAATAGGCCTAAGAGGCCGGAAACGAAAAGACGGCGCCCATCCACGATGTCTCGGATCCTGCCCGGGTCCGCTATCTACTCATCAGCAGCCTCGTCATACTCCACGTAGTAGCCACCATGGGGATCCTCGGAAACGTAGTCTGCGGAAACCACAGCCCCAAAGGGGTCAGTACATAAACATACAGGCAAGGAAGACTCACAATTCACCAAAGTGTACCTATCAACACCAAGTACAGATGCTTTGGGTTCAACGGAAGAAAGGGGTGATACAAAAGATGCGGCAGCGGGCTGCACTAACCAACTACAGAAACACGCTACAAGATCCGGCTAAAAAGAGAGGGATAAGATAGCGTATCGTAACCTACTATAACTAACCTCAAAAAAACCCTTCCTGGATCTCGCCCCTTATCCAAAGAAGCAATCCGAGGATAACTCACACAGTTGGATTAATGATGGTTCAAGTTATTGTGTCAATAAGACTATTACTAGTCAAGTTATCATTAGTTAGGTGTAAGTTGTTCTGAGTACTTGTTAGCCAGTACTTTCACCAAGTCATCCATAACCGCGGAAAACACGGCTTCTCGAGAAGATTTACCCTGCAGGGGTGCACCAATTTGGCCGTACACGTAAGAATAACCCGCCAGATGGAATGCCTTCCACCAAGCGGGGCACTCAACACAACTCAACTCTTCTCCGCATCAAGCCCAAAGAACCCCGTGCAATTGAGCGCACGGCTAATCAAGCCCCACGAAGAAAAGGGGACCCCCATAGCACTCTAAGAACGTGTCTCCCTAAATGCCGACTACGAAAGTTCCACCCTGGCCTGGATTCGCAAATACATATGCATGCGGCAAATGGAAAACCCGAACTAAATGAGGCGATTTGGACGAGATGCGAATCGAATCAAATTGAGGGGGGCGCCCATACACGCTTCCCACATGCGGATAGTGCGCTCATCATGGATCAGTAGACAAGACCCTTTTCCTAATTAGGGTCGACACTAGCAGGCCTCAAAACCACGCCGGGCCTCCTGCCGGTGCCTTATCATCAAATTAGCATTACCTCAAATATTAATAGGTTGATTGTTTAAACATCGAGCCCCAGAACATAATAAAATATGGTAACAGAAAGTAACGGGTAACAGACTCGAGCAGTAACAACCCTAAGCATGCTAGTAAGACACGGGCAAAGCAAGGGGGGTTATAGGTGTGGAGGATAGGCCATATCAGGGTTACAGGATAACATGTGATAGGATCGAACACAAGCAACGATTCATAAGGCTAGCAGAAGTAGACAACGGAAAGTATCGGTATCCAATGTGGAAAGGAACACAATGGTTCATATGAGTGAATACTTGCCTGCAAACTCAGCAGCCTGGTACTGAGCTAGATCCTCAGAAGGGGTGTCGTAAGTCTCGTCTGTCGCAACATCGTCGTCTATTCGAGAAGAAGCAAACAAACAACGCAGAGAGACAACAATCAATAACATGGCATAATGCACAAACATGGGATGATGCATGACCATTTAATTGATGCATCAAAAATAAGCTAGTTGACATGGTAACATAACATTATTAAATGGACCCACATGCAATTTGGATTGCATATGGAAGCCCATGAATTATGGTTGCATTAAATGATCTACAACTAAGCAACATGTGAAAGTGGATTAGCATGATGCATGGATGAGGAAAACAAAAAGGAAACAACCATAGGAACAATTTAAAATAAGGTTTACCAAGTTTGGAATTTTATTTATTAAGTTATGGAATTTTGGTTTCTTAAAGGTGTTACACAAGCATTTGTTGTTTTCACCAATTTAAATTTTTCAAAACAGGTAACAAAGTTCATATTTGGAAAGTACACAAAATTTTAGGTGGAATACATGTTTCATTTATTGAAAAAGGAATTAGCATAAATTAATTATTAATTAAACAAGTTTAAACAAGATTTAAATGAATTTAGTTCAAGTATGAATTTATTTGAATTTTTATTTGTTCAAAACATTAAATTAAATTCATATTTGAAAAGTTTATACTTTTCTGGTTTGAAAACATATTTTATAAGTTCAAAAATAATTTAATTTGAGCAAGTTATGAATTTAGCAATATTAAATGATTTAAACAAGGTTTTAAATTATTTAACCAATTTTAATTATTCAAAACATGAAATAAAGTTTATATTTGAAAAGGTGGTTCAATTTAGCATGGAAAACATATTTCATATGTGACATTTGAAATAAGTTTGATTTAGTTATGAAATTAACCAATTTTGAATTAGTAGTTTGAATTTTAATTTTTGAAACAATTTGAAATGTTCAAAACAGAAAACAAATGCTTTAATCATGTAGATAATTTAATTTGGTGCAGAATATATATTTCATTTGTATTATTTGGATTTGAATTTCAAAAGTTATTTGTATTTTGATTTTAGGGACTATTCTGTAAAAACCAGGGACTTAAAATTAAAAGAATAAGGCAGAAACCTTTTTCTACCGCGCAGTGACCTAGCCCAGGCCACTGACAGAGGGCCCTGGGCCAGCGTGGCGCGTGCGCGGACTAAGAGTCGCTGACAGGGAGGCCCACCTGTCAGCGCTCGCGGTGTAAAAATGTGGGAATAATCCCGCGAGGCTGGGATTCGAACCCCAGACCTCGTGTGCGTGCGCGTGTAGCTGTAACCACTGCGGTGAGCTGCGTTTGTTGACAGGTAAGGTGCACGGGGGGGTATGACTTTCAGTTAGCTGCGCTAACTGAATTTTTTGCAGGTTCAGATACTGCACCTCGACAGAGGAGGCGGTGGTCACCGGCGGCAGCTGTTGCCGTGCTGCTGCGTGTGGTTGCTGCGGTGGCCGTGTGCGTGCACGTGCTCGTGTGCTACGGTGCAGGAAGAGAGAGGAGGGTGGAGCAGAGGTGGGGCTCACCCTCGATGGAGGCGTAGCAGAGGCTCGGGGTGGGGTTTGGCCGGCGATGGAGAGGATGGCGGCGGCGACGTAGTCGTTCCCTGGTGTCGTGGAGGTGTCGAGGGGAACGAGGGAGCAGAGGTGGTCTGATTCCCGCAGTTAGCCCGGACGGTGACTAGCCCTACCGGCGGCGATCATCGGAGTTACAGAGGTGGTGGTGATCGGTGGGGTGCAGAGAGAGGAGCAGCTGCAGAGGGAGAGGAAGAATTCGGCGGCACGAGAAGGAGGTGGAGGAGCTAGGGCTAGCAGGGAGCCCTAGGGCATGGATATAAGGAGGAGGTGGAGCGCGCCGTGGCCGTCCCTGCTCACTGCTGTCGACGTGGACACGCACAGATGCGTGCCGTACGAAGGTAGAAGATAACGGGGGGTAGCAGGCCGTGGGGGAGAGGTTTGGTGGGCTGGGCTCAGCCAACTGCCTGCCTCCCCCTCTGAAACGTTTTCTCTTTTTTTTTTTTTTGCTGAAAAGGAAAAGGGGAAAAAGAGAGGTTTTTGGTGGTTAGAAAAATTAGGAAAAAATTTGTTATAGGTTAGGCATTACAGAAACATCATTGTACAACTTTTGTTTTCCAACAAAAATTTAAATTATGTTGTTGTTTGAAATTTGGTTGAATTTGAATGAATTTTGATATCAAATGAATAACTAAAAAGAATCACTTAAATAGTTTGAACCATCAAGTTTATTTGAAACAAATGATGGAAGTGTTTTTGTAATTTTTATAAATTTCAAATGGTTGCTGTTTGGAATTTTAATTGAATTTGAATAAAATTTGAATTAAGTGAATTATTAAAAGGAACCATTTGATAGTTTGAACTTTATGGTTTAATGGAAACAATTGATGTTTTGATTGAACTTTTTATTTGGAAAAATTGTAACAGAGCAAGTATGAAACAAAACATTTGAATATTGTTTGAGTTTCAAATGGGAAAACAATTGTTCTTCTCCGTCTTCTTACTCTTTTTCTGAACCGCACCGACTACCGCCACGGCAAGCTGTTCTGCTGAGACCCGCTTCTCTCTCTGTTGCATCACTAGAGCAACCTCCTGTGTGCTCAACTGCGAGGTTGAAGCCTGCACTGCCTGCGGCTGCTGCTGTGTGCGCTGATTTCAGATCGTATGCTTGGGATTCAAATTTCCGTGATCGGAGATCGCCGTCGTCGTGCAACCACCATTCACTGCTCACCACCGCCTTCATCTTCCACGAAGACGGAAGGCCCAATTGGTGTTAGCTTGACCTGGCGTGCCGCGCGCCCTCTCCCCATCGAGGCATCCCCCTCCGGAGACGAGGTCTGAGAAGGGGAGGGGAACAAAGACAGTCTCGCGTACCTTTGAGCTGCACGGCGTAGAATCCGCTTCTCCGCCCTTGATGCGCCCGATCTTAGCGTTCTCCCATCCACCGGCGATGGCGATCTGCACAACTCAACGAAGTTAGGAGTGTTAGTGATATGCATTTCACTTTTTATTGTGAAAAAATATTCCTGCACATAATATTTTTGCATGTCTTGAGCATGTTGTTTCTTGGTTTTTAATTGACAAAGACCAAGTGTAGTAGGAATCGATCTACCTATAGGGAAAAACATTGTTTTTCAGAAGCATGTGCTTATGAGATGGTCGAAGCTATTTTCACACCATTATTTTAATATGTCATGAACACATGTTATGAGAAAAGCATGTCTTGCTGATATTGAGTGTTTCATGCAGTATATGGGGGATCTTGGATTAAATTTTGAGGTGTACCGTAATGATGAACTTACCATAGAGGAAGTAAAGAAGTATAGTTCTCTGAGCACATGCTCCATTGTGATTTAGTTCCTTCCTGTTTCAACTAAAACTCTCCTAATGATGTCCTTTCTTTAATCTCATGTAGGAAGAATCCACGAGGAATACTTATTTCTCCAGGGCCTGGTAACTTTCTCTTATTGCATCTCATGACAGTATAAGTTTCTGAGCTAGCTGTAACATTCATATTTCTTCTGCAGGCGAACCACAAGATTCAGGTATATCACTGCAAACAGTTCTGGAACTCGGGCCAACCATCCCAATATTTGGAGTTTCCATGGGTCTGCAATGCATTGGGGGAGGCTTTTGGAGGTTAGATTTATCTCAATGGGCACGAAGTTTTCCATGATCCGTGCTCTTGTCTTGATTTTTTTTGTATATGGATATACAGGGAAGATTATCCGTTTTCCTTCTGGTGTGATGCATGGAAAAATCTCTTCGGTTTATTATGACGAGGTTCTAGGTAAATCCATATTTGAAGGCTTGGCAAAGTATGATTTCTCAACCATTTAATCAAAACCATGGGGTTGTAGCTTAACTGACACTGCTTTTGAAACATTAAACTACCCACATGCCCAAGTGAGGTTCTGATTTGACATGATCTTCACTTCCATGAACAGCCCCTTTACCGCTGCAAGATACCATAGCTTGGTCGTTGAGAAGGAAAGCTTCCCACATGACGGCCTAGAGATCATGGCATGGACTGAAGATGGACTTGTGATGGCTGCTCGCCACAAGAAGTACAAGCACATCATGAACTCAAAAAAGGGTAGTTCTCACCGGTGCTAATTGATCTGGGGTTAACTCTTTCAGGGGGTCCAATTCCACCCGGAGAGCATCATCACCCCTGAAGGCAAGAGAATCATCCTCAACTTCGCGAGTTACGTGGAAGAGTTTGAGAAGCAGAGCTCCCAGGGGAAGTAGGGGGATCTGAGAAGCAGAGCACCTAGGGTAGCTAGAGGGCTAGAGGCTATTGTTGGCAGATCAGGCAATGCAAGTCGGGGAGGAAGAGGGGAGATTGAGAGAAAGGAATAAGCGAAAAGAGCTTTGTGTTTGCCATTCGTTTGGTTCATTGTAATACTCCGTATATCATTGTGGATCGAGATCTTGAATATACTTCATCCGATCAACGTTATGTATCGTGGTATTGTTTTGTCCAACTAGCACAGCGGCCCTCGCAAATGCGAGGGACATCATTTGTAGTTTGTAGAAAGTGTTCAAGAAATAAAAATATGATTTCATAGATATCACACTATTTTCACTATGTGACAATTCAATGAGAAAAAAATTATAAAACTATCACAAATTTGTTGGTAAGCAAAATATAACGGACGCGAGTAACTTCTTTGGCAATCTGAAATTTGTGGGACAATGATAATCTTGCCATATGTTGAACTATAAATCTTACATGAAGTCAGGACTCTACGCCAGGTTGGTTATCTTTGATAAAATAGTCACCGAATTAAGATAAAACTGTCTATCCTCCATATTAGGTAGGTCAAATAAAATAGTGAGAGTTATCTTGTCCCTATATTTTCTCATCTAATTTACACACTCCATGTGAGAGTATGCAACATTTTAGAAACATGAACGTGGTGAAATTTCACCATTATTTTTGTGTGAATATATAGCTGAAGATATATCATTTTCTTCTAGACATATTCATTATCATGTTTATAGATGAAGTTAGAGAAGTACAATTATAATTTTTCTATACTCTTAGCTTATCTAATCTTCGTTCAATTGTTCTACACGCCCGGTCACATCTATTTTCTCTATTATGCAAAATAACTACGCAGCTTGGGTAACATAGTTCAAGATTCTGAATAAATCGTCAATTTTATTTTGCAATTTTGATGACATGTGCTCTTGTGGTTATTTCGATATATGAGAAAAAGACACGTACAATAGTCAAGATATTTATACGATGGAAACCAAGCAATATCCATCAAACAATTTATAAGAATTAAGTGTACTGACACACGGTGTGGATACTAAACATATCTAGCGAGAGGCTGTGATCCTTTAGGCCTAGGTGTATCAAATAAGCCAAAGTAATTTATATTGTGAGGGACGTTCCCCATGAATTGTGTCGACTAATGTTGTATTTTCATAAATTGTAAAGATTTGCTGGGACATTCTGATCATGGCGAGGATATCTTTTGGCTTAGCCTTGTTTGTATCACAAAGCCGGCAAGTTTCTTATTGCGGGAGACATTCTAGTCGGTACTACAACATTGTGACTTTATTAATATTAAATTCCACGTCTTTGAGCTCCAAGCTTTTGCAGGGTGAGTGTGTTGGTCCGATGACACACGAATAACTTTGTCATCAAGGTGTGCTCAATCATAGAGACAACATACTCCTTGGTTTGGGATTTATTTAAAACTGAACTTTATAAAGTCCGATCAAATATACAGAAAAAATATCCAAAATTTAAAATCAGTATTATTCGAATCATTACACAAAATTGATATTATGAATGATGATATAAGTGCTACTTCTTTGGTCAAAATATACAAATTTTGATTTTGACTAAATTCTAAACATAATAGAGTAGAGGAAGTACGCAGCTGTCAGATTTTTTTCCCCTAAAATGTCCATATCCTAAGCAGATCTCGACGTTCTAGGATTTTTTTCTTGTAAGAGCATCCACTATGTAGTCCATAAGGCCTATCTATAAGCAAAAAATTACCCTTATAAATGACCATATACCTAGTGGAGCTTGTCTATAAGGGAAAATTCTTAAAAGTGACCCATAAGCTTGTGGGTTGTCCATAAGCAATAAACAAATATTTTGCCCTCTCTTCTTTCTCTTCCATGTTTGTACTTTTACCTGACATGTGGGTCCTACCTTATTGCAAAATAGACCTTATACATAGTAGCCATTTCCACCTTAAGGTCTAGCTGAACGTTAAACATTGTGAGATTTTTAGTCTACTGTAACATATACTGTGGGATCCAGCTTATGGTCTGAATTGAACTTAAACATTGGAAATGTCCTTATACATAGGTGATGCTCTAACTCTCGTGCACTATTGACCCCGTATCCCAGCAAGTTTTTCTTCTTCTGTTTTTCCTTGCGGACTTGCGGTCGTTTAGTTTATTTTTTCTTTTGGTAAAATGTCCATACCATAGCAGCTAACAAAGGTCCAGGATTATTTTTCTGCTTGCAGCGTTCAATTCAATGTTGGTAATCCCTTTTGACCCCACGTCCGAGCAAGGTTTCCTTTTAGTTTTTTGTTGCAGCCTATCACGTTCCGGCCAAAGTAATATAAGTCATGTATTTTAAACAGACGCTTATGGTCATGCCGAATACGTGTCAAACGCATATACTATTTCATCAAGGAGTCCGGGTGCAAGACAACATGAAACGTGTCAGGCAAGAGGCACGTTATGTAACATGTTACTTAACTCTTAATTTTCGAAAAAATCTCGGCCATACATTTTAGATCTAACTGATAAAATTAATTTAGATGATGTGGATCAATATAGTGGCTCTATTAGAGCTTTGTATATTGCTTTTAGTATATACGGAGTAATAGATAATAAATCAGTGGAACCACAATGCGACCGTGACAAGAAAGAAGGCACCTCATCCCAAGCGTGCTGCCAATGGCACCAACACTTTTTGTCTTGACGGTCGCCGTTGGGCGTTGCCCGTCAAACATCTGGGATCCCCGAGCACGTCACGTCATCGTGTCGCCGAACTTGAGGCTTCACAAGCAAACACAATTTCATGGTTATCACTGTCCTATCACGCTTACTCAGAATGCATTACATTTACATGCAGTAGCACAGAATTTTTGGCTGTTTAAGCAACAACGGCATGTTATCCACACGTTTTAGTGCAAGATTCATATGAATCTACATACTAAAACATGTCTAGATACGGTTTGTCCAGAAAATGTTAAAACATCTTATATTTTGATATAGAGGGAGTAATAAGAAGTCAAATTTAAGCCGTAATTAAACAATCCTAGGAATTAACATAGCAATTAACTTTCTTTCAAAAAAAACATAGCAATTAACTACTCACTCCGTCCCAAATTAATTGTCTCAAAGTTGGACAAAAATAGATGTATCTAACACTAAAACATGTCTAGATACACCCAATTTTGTCCAACTTTGTGAAAACTAATTTGGGACGGAGGGAGTATACGTTAGCAAACAGAAGAAAACAAGTAGGCATTGTATATTCATCTTGGTGGTGCCATGTGGATGCGGCAACGCCTCCCTGATGTCGAAGACCAAACGTTCCTTGCCATTGTTTTCCCTCTCGCTAACAGATCCTCATATAGTTTCCTTTCATCTAAGCTTTCGCAATAACAGATTCTTCAGCTTGGGCCACACCATGTCAGCGAAGCCGGCAAATAGATCACTGCAAACACAGACGACCCATCGATTCGTGTCCTTATACAAATCATGGCAGAGACGGTTGACGAGAATGGCGAGGAAGTGTACAATCGACCTGACATTGGCTGCGGTGTGGTTGGCCGCAGCGGTGGCATACGCGACCTTGAGCAGGAGGAGAGCTTGCGCATGAAGTAGTGGTACACCAACATCGCCCTATGCACCACCACAGATATGGACATCAAGAACGTGCTACCCGTCTAGAGCGACTCCGACACCATCAAAATGAAGAAGGTAGACGGTGTGTTAGCTTTGACTAGGCAAGTAAGGTGGTGACTGTGTACCACCATGTTGTAGGATCAACCTAATTTGGTTGTCTCCAATATCTCATTGTGAAAATATTTGAGTATATAGATTAACGGCATAACTTCAAGCACACTTGGTGGCTTCACATAATACCATAGTATATATACTACCCAACTACTGGCTACAATTTGACATGCTATTTCCATGTGTAGAACACTTTGAGTGTGATTTTAAGAGTGAATTGGTCATTTTATTTGGATGTAGTGGTACATCCAAATGTAGGTTTTGTGTAAATATTGTCTTTCTCACTTTCATGCCTATCGTATGTGGGCTTGAAAAAAGAAAAATAAATATATGATGTGGACTAGCAAGAGATTAGATCAACTAATCAAGCACCATGCAAACTTGACGAAATATACCAAACTAAAATTGAGGAGACTTCTAGACTCACCAAAGATAAAGGCCGTATATTTACGTCATATGTGTCGTTTCATATACTACAATAGAGACCATCTCACATTGCAAGTAAGGGTGGGCATAAAACTTGAAACTCGCGAGTTTAGAGAGTTCTCGAAAGCTCGTCGCGAACTCAGACTAACAAGTCGACCTGAGTTGGCATTTTTAGCTCCTTCAGAAAACGAGTTTAATGGGTTGAGTTGCGGAGTCATGATAAGTTTGTTAGTATCCTTATTTTAATATTCTATTTCATAGATTTTAGTCAACACTAAAGAAACCACAAAACCTTTAAGACAAATATATATGAGCACTCGGTTTCTTAATGAGCTAATCGAGCCAACTCAAATATTTATCGAGTCGAGCAAAACTGGGTTTTTATCTCTTTAACGGGTCGAGCCGAGCTGTCTCATATGAGTATCATGCAGTATCATCAAAGGAAAAAAAAAGATAACATGACATTGCAATAAAGGAACGAGAGAGAGGATTCCAGCATCATGCTAGGATAAAAGTACAGTAGCCCAAAGCATGAAACAAGAAAGTAAAAAAGAAAAAAAAATATCATACCCATAACTTTGCATTGGGATTCTACTAATAAATAAATATGTAGTAGTAATGTTAGGGTACGATACTTCACAGTGTGAAGATAGTAATTTTTTGAGTGAATTCTACTTTTTACCACATAATTGTGTATTCGTGACACTTACTATCCTATCTAGTGAAAAATCGTCTAGATTAACCAGTTAAGAAACTTTGAACCCTCATTTTTATGATACATTTTTGCTGGGAAAGCTATAAGGTGATTATTGAGCTACAAATATGGTAGGACAACGATGAGTAATTAGAAAAATGGGAAAAGAGCAGACATCGTCGTCGATAGAGTTATCTAATCTTTACGTATTTTGACGAAGCACATTGTTCTAAATTGCCAGAATATCCTAATAAAACATGGAGAATACTGAAATAGGATAAAACCATGTTAACTTTTTTTATAGATAACACATTTATGATTTTGTTTGACTAAATAGGGTAGTAAGTGTCATACATGCGCAACATAAAAACTAAAAAAAGGTGGGATTCACTGTTTTGTTTTACCAAGTTGAATATATTAATTGATTTTGTATCTTTCCCGACCTCGGCTATCTTTTTATCAGCAACATGGGTGACAACACGAACGCCAACGATTATGCTTCAGCTGCAATGTACATAATTCAATCTTCTCTCATCGAGATCGTGTTATAGTTTATGTTCTAGTGTGTACCGTGGATCTGACCAGTTTAACTATGGTATTAGTAGATCATAAGTTTAGTTTAATATTTTTTGTTGGAGTAATGAAATGCTTCCTGTTTTCGTGAAATAAATCATATGCTAAATGGCTAATATGTTCAATCAGAATTATGGTTTTTCCTCAAATAAAAGTTTTGTATATGAGCCTTGTTTACAAACATAGGTCGTCAGCCTAACGTGGCATGTCGCTGCGCTGGATTTTGCTAGTTCTTTTTAACAAGGTGAAGGTAGTAATTAAATTGGTATCATGCACTATGATACTAAATCATAACACTATGCAGCGTGGAAGGCCTAAGAATCAGCAAACCTGAAATCCGCTGCAATCGGACCCGGTTAACTCTCTATATGCCTCAATTAAAGTGGCAATTTTTATTTGAGAAAATACACCCGAAGACTTATATCTAATAGATATCAAGGAAAACAACTGGTACAAAGGATATACAACTCGACACAATACGATTGATACAAAATAAGGTCGTCTTCTTCCTCTGATTGTTTGCGGCTGCCGGAGGTTGAAACCTGGCTGATCCCGCATCGCTCCCGCGAGCGACCGGGAGCTCTTGACCACCATCCTCGCCCTCTTCCCTCGCTCCTCCTCGCATCGCCTCCCCCCTCGCTCGTTTGTGGCGGCGTGGGACGACACGGCCAGCGAGGTATGTCGTGCTGAACCGAGGGAACGGCGGCGCAGTCTCTCTTGGTGGCGGTGGGGTGGCTCGGTGGTACGTGTCGAGCCCGTGGCGGCGGCGGCAACCCTGGCGCAGCGGTGGTCTGGGGCGGCGCGAATCGACCCCCTTGGACGAGTACGTGGTGCTCCAACTACGGTGGTGGGGAGGATACGCGAGGCCGCGAGGGGATGGTGTGTGGACAGCGCGGAGTGCCTCATTTGTCGGGTTCCTCCCCTGATGTTGTCTTCCCACCTTGCTGTTGATGGCGAGGGGACGGATCTGGGCCAGGCGGGCTCGGCTCTAGCCTCACGGATAGGTTCCCGACGAGGTAGGCGGTGGTTGGGGTGACGTCGATCTGCCCATGGCTGGTGACGGAAGAGGCTTTGGCGCTGCAGCGTGGCAGGCGGGGCTAGTCGGGCCTGATCTGGACCGGACCTGACTGGTCTGGACCGGATCTGCGCCTGACAGGCACTACCTGCGTCCGGTCGGTGACCGCTTTTGACGGTGGAGGATGGCCTCCTCTGATTGGCTACTGCTCGGACTGCCGCCCACGCAGGTTTAGATATGTCGATGCCCTACCTATGCCGATACGCTGGGCCCGTGGCGCTTTGCTATCTCCCATGGGGCTCGAGTTCGGGGATGCCGGGGTGGCGGCCCTGGAAGGTGGACTGCGCGGGTGGCTCTACAGCGAGCGACGTGGCGGTGGTGATGACCTTCCTCCTTGGTCGTTTGGATGTCGAGGAGCAGGTGGCGGGGGTTCCTGGCGGTGACGGTGCTTCGGCTCAGTCTTCTCCCAGATCGTGTTCTGGAAGCCACACTCGGGGCTAGGAGGCGGTCTAACATTCCGGACGATGTCCGAAGGTTTTTCCGAGCAAAAGCTCTGTGCTCCGGCGCTAGTGACGGCGGTGCCTTTGGTATCGTTACCCTCTTGGGGTCGTTGTTGCGGCTACCTTTGAAGCGTTAGGGCTCCTTTGGAAAACCCTTGACCTTCTCGGTCTCGACGGCGGCGATGCATCACGTCGTTTCCTCCTTGTGGGCGTCGTTGGGGAGCTTCGGTATCTCCCGGGCTTGTTGAAAGAAAAATCTTCCTAAATCTTATTATGTGTGCTTGTTAACAACACTGGTAGTATTCTAGTGTGTGTTGATGTTTGAGGGGTCATTATTAAGTATCGATTAAAGGTGTTTCTGTTTCTCAAAAAGGAACAAAAGAGAATTTGATGTGCTGGAGGTGCTGGGATTTTCCTCTAGGCCGGAGTCTCCGGGTCTCAGGCCAAAGTCTCCGGACTCAGGATTTCCCAGCGAAGAAGATCATTTGTGTCACCCTCTAGAACCCCTCCGGAGAGTTACCATAGTTTCTAGCCCAGCTGGAGTCTCCGGTTTGTAGGGGCCGGAGTCTCCGGACGCTTGGCGTTTCCCTGCACATGAAGCATACCAGTCACTCTCTGCTCTCTAGAGAGAAAAATGTTCGGAAACTTTGCGGAGTCTCCGGCCAGGCCAGAGTCTCCGGCATGTGAAGACCATAGTCTCCGACCTTGAAGATTTCCCAGAGCAAATCCAAATTGGTGTCGCCCACTGGATGCGGTCCGGAAAGTGCCCGAAGTCTCCGGTTTCCTGCAAAGTTTCCGGCCCTCCGGAAGGTTGCTGGAGACTTTGCTAGACCTGAGTCTCCGGCCTTTACATCGGAGTCTCCGGTGTGAGTTTTCCAAAAAGGTGTTAAACGGTTAGATTTTGGGGTTGGGGTAAAAATACCCCATCCCCTTCTTTTTTCTCTAGCTAGCTCGTCCGGAATTGAATGCTCCATTAATTGAGCTCACCCACCAAGCTAGATCTCCCAATCCCTCCACCCAAACTTGTTGATCTTTGGACGATTGAAGGAGAAGGCCTCGATCTACATCTTCACCAACTTGTTCTTAATTTCCCCTCATGCTCTTGAGGGGATCTAGTCTAGGCTTTCCATGTGGAAAACCTAGAACCCATTGTTACTTTTGTTGATTGTTGGTGATTCTTGGGAGCCCCCAATTCGGTTGTGGGTGTGTGCCTCAAGCTCATTGTAAATGACTCGATTTCCGCCTCAAAGGGAATCAATAGTGGAAGGTGAACTAGGCCTTTGTGGTGAGGTTCATCGGAGAATAGGGTGAGGCCTTTGTGGCGTTGAGTAGGCTTTCGTGGCAAAACTCACACCCCTCCAACGTTACGTACTCCCCTCAAAAGGAGGTACTCGGGAGTACATCCTTGCCTCCACGTGCTTCCGTTATCGGTTACCTCGTTCCCTCTCCTTTACTTTGTATTTGTATCTTATTTATTGTTGTTCTTGTCATATAGGAAAATTCACCGTAGTTGCATATCTAGATAATTTACCTTTGTTTCATGCCTAATTTGAGAAATAATTAAAATTTGTCGTAGAACCTATTCACCCCCTCTAGGTGCCTATACTATCCATTCAATTAGTATCATAGCCTCGGCTCTTATTTTGGGCTTAACCGCCTAAGAGTTATAGTATGATCAATGGAGGGGATGCTGCCGAGTTCATGCCACAAGTCACTATGGATGATATCAAGGAAATGAAAGATTCCCTTACCTCATCCATGGATGTCAAATTGACGGAGTTGTGGGAGTTAATGTTGAAATCCAAGGTCCCGAAAACTTCTACATCAACTCCCTCGAAAGAAATTTTGTAGAGAGGGGGGATGAGGATAAGGGTGGAGGAACTAAAAGTGAATCCTCTAAGAACAAAACTTCTAAGGGAAATGATGAGAAGGAAGAGTACCATAATGTCGAAGGATGGTACTCTCCCGATCCTCCTATCCCACATCCTCATTTTAACCCTAGAGGCGAACCTCCTAAAATTGATGCACATTCTTTTACTCAATGGCGATATTATATGAAAACTCACTTGAACTCTTCTTGTATTGAGCTTTGGAGGATCGTTCAACATGGATACGAGACTCATGACCCTAAGAACTTGACAATAAGAGAAAAGGTAGATTGCCAACTAAACTACACCGCCTTGTCGATGATTCAACAAGCCGTGGGTCCAAACCACATGCCTCATCTTCAACAATACTCCACCGCCACGGAAACATGGGATGCTCTTGTCACCATGTTTGATGGCAATGAAAGCATGAAGAGGAATATGTATGATACCTTGAGCAATGAGGCCGAAAGGTTCTATATGCTTGATGGTGAGAGACATGAGGACATGTACCGGAGACTCAAGACCCTTGCCACCGCCTTTAGTGGTCTTGGTGCCACTCATGTGACTAATGCTTGGATCAAGAGGAAGTACGTGAGTTCCCTCATGCCATTTGAGCCCGTGGACTTGAAGAGCCTTCAAGGAAGACACAACTATAGCCTCATGACCTCAACCGAGGTGATGCAAGATATTGCCTCCTTCCAAGTTCAAACAATGCTTGCTCAAGACACTCGTACTCGTGCTATTGGAATGCACAAAGGGGCCTCCGTTTCTTTGAAGGCCAAGGTTGTGACCAAGATGGTGGATCAAAAGGAAGAGGTTGCTTTGGGAGAAAACTTGTCTCCGCTCAATGATCAAGAGTATGATCCCATGCTTAATTATTACACCATTCTTGCGGTGCAAAAGTTTTGGAAGAATCCTCCCAAGTCCAAGGCATATATTGAGAAGACCAAGTCATGCTATGGCAAAGAAGGGACTCAAAAATTGAGGTCTTGTTTCAATTGTAAAGACAAGTATCACTTTGTTGCCGAGTGCCCTTTTGAGAATAGGCAAGGCCATGGAGGAAAGCTTCTCCTCAAGGATAAGTCAAAGCTCCCCAACAAGAAGCCTCATTTCAAGAAGAAACCTTTCAACAAGAAACCAACATCAAGATATGTGCTTCTGACTCAAGAAGAGTATGATTTCGGTGATGAAGAAGAAGAAACCACAAGTGAAGTGGCCGCTATTGCTATTGCATCTTCATCATCTCCATCACTCTTTGAATCCCCTAATGAAAATATTCCTCAAACTTCCACAAAGTGCTTCATGGCAAAGGCTACCGAGGTATCATCTTTATCCAACTCTAAGAGTAAAAAGAATAACCTTGCTAGTCCTAGTGTTGAAGATGAAATTGCCTCTTTGAGTCTATTTATGACTAACTTCCAAGGTGAGACCAAGAAGTACTTTGATCTTCTCATGAGTCAATTGGGAGAGGCCCAAGAGGCTCTTGAGAAGAAATGTGAAACCGAGAGGGAAGATTGCATTAAAAAGGTTCCCTCTCAAATGCATTTGAGGAGGAACATGAGCTTCGGGTATCTCTTAAGGAGAAACTTTAAACTATTGAAGAGTCACATAATGAGTTAATTTCTAAGCTCACAAAAGAACATGACCATTCAATTGTTAAATATAAAAGAGCTAAAAATAAGAAGGTTGAGTTTGGTGTTGGTCATGAAAATCTCACCAGGAGCTAGAGAAGCCCACCAAGGCTCACAAGGCCTTGAAGAGTGAACACTCTACCCTCAACAAGACTTGTGAACAACTTCAAACTCAACTAGACTAATTCAATGTGCCTAATACTTCTACTTCTTGTTGTGATCATGCAAATGTTATTGAGGAGAATGCTAGGTTAAAGGAAGAGCTAGCAGGAATCAAGGGCAAGGGCCCTAGTCTTGAGAAGGTTGTGGATAATAAGCCACAAGTGGTTGCCCCTAGACCACAAAATGGAAATCAAGGTCTTGGCTATGTTGCCAAGAACAAGAACAAGAAGAAGAAGAAGAAGAAGAAGAAGAATAAGAAGAACAAAAACAAGGCCAAGCACACACAAGAAAAGAAGAATGTTGGTGTGAGTGGTATTGTCGTTAGGGACAACACTACTTGTAGCAACTCCACGGGAACAAACAATCCACACCATTTCTTATTTGTTGATTATTATGGTGTTGTGCAAGCTAAATATGTTGGTCCTATTGAGAGTTTCATTGATTACTCTATTTGGGTTCCAAAGACCCTTGTTTCTAACATGAGAGGACCCTCCCCGGGTCCTAACTCAAGTCAATGATTTCTTGTAGGACTATGCTTCCGATAGGTCAAAATGGATACTTGATAGTGGGTATACAAGTCATATAACTGGAAGCAAGGCAATTATGAGGGAGTTGAAACCAAATAAAAATCAAACAACCGTCACTTATGGAGATAATTCAAAATATGAGGTAAAGGGCTTTGGCAAGGTGATTTTTGCTCCTAATATCACCCTTGAAAATGTCATGCTTGTCAAATCCCTTGGTTTCAATTTGATTTCAGTTCGTTCTTCAGGGAAGATGGGTTTCTCCGTCTTCTTTGATCCTAAAAGGTGGTCATCATGTGGAGCAATTCTCTCGATGTTGCTTACGTTGGGCATGTCTAAAATGAGTTGTATGTGGTAGACTTTTTAGAGTCCACCAACACTAAAACGATGTGTCTCTTCGGTAAGGCCGATGTGGGGTGGTTGTGTCATTGCCGCTTGTCCCATTGATACGTCATAAACGTATCTATAATTTCTGATTTCCATGTTGTTTTCATACTATATGCTACATGTTTCCTTTACACTTTATGCCATTTTTATCGATTTTCTTGGAATAACCTATTGACAAAATGCCACAGACCCAGTTCATGTTTTCTGCTATTTTTGATTTCTAGAAAAGTTGTTCTAGAAATATTCTCGGAATTGTACGATTCGAAAGCCAAAAAACTTAGAAATCTGTCGCGCACACGGAATCATGAGGAGACCCGGAGGGGCGCCATAGGGCCCCACACCATAGGGAGGCGCGCCCCCCTCTGGCCGCGCCCAGGGATGGTGTGGGCCCCCTGGCTGCACACCGATGTTGCCCACTCGCCTATTTATACATCTCGGGAGGTTAACCCTAAAGACACAAGCCCTTTCCACCAAAAACGTCTGCAGCCGCCGTCATCGTCAACCCTAGTTAAGGAGGGTTCTGGAGCTCTCCCCAGCACCCTTCCGGGAGGGGGAATCATCGCCGGAGGGATCTACACCACCATGCCCGCCTCCGGAATGATGCGTGAGTAGTTCATCCTTGGACTAAGGGTCCATAGCAGTAGCTAGATGGTTGTTCTCCTCTCTTTATGCCTCATGTTTAAATCTTGTGAGCTGCCTAACATGACCAAGATCATCTTATTGTAATGCTACATGTTTTTTTGTTGGGATATGATGAATATTGAATTCTATGCCCAATGATTATCAATCTATAGTGTTCTTTTCATGTGTATGTTATTTATGATCTTGCATGCTCTCCGTTGCTAGTAGATTCTCTGGCCAAGTAGATATTTGTAACTCCAAGAGGGAGTATTTATGATCGATAGTGGGTTCATGCCTCCCTTTTAATCACGCTCGAGTGACAGAAACGTAACGGGTGGGGGATGTGATGTTTCCATTAGGAAGAAAACAACAATGTTTACACTATTTACATTACACACTTTGGTTAATGCGATTATATGTTGCTTGCAACTTAATACCCAAGGTTTGCTCGGATGACATTCTGAGGGTGGATTATTAGTCATAGATGCAGTTGGATAATGATATATGTATCTTGTTGTAATGCCCGCATGAATCACATAGTAATCATCATGTCATACATATGCACTACGGTGCAGCCTTTAAATATATCAATTGCCCAGCTGTAATTTATTTACCCAACATGCTATCTATTTGTTTTGGAGATACACCACTAGTGAACTGTGGACCCTGGTCCATTCCTTTATACTGATAATACAACCACTGCAATCACTGTTTTCATAATGTTGCTACTGTTTTGCCTATTGCCATCATTGTTCTCTTTTCATTTACTACAAACAAGTATTGTTTTCCACACCATGCGGTTAACCTCTCTGTTTTCAGCAAAACTAGTGAGATTGACAACCTCACTGCTTCGTTGGGGCAAATTTATTTGATTGTGTTGTGTACGTTCCACGTTGCTGCTGAACCGGTAGTGCGCCCTGCCAACATCAGCTGCATCAACCTTCGGAAGTGATTTGTTTCTCCTACTGGTCAATTCAACCTTGGTTTCTTTCTGAGGGAAAACTTGCTGCTGCACTCTTCACAGCCTACCCTTTGGATCTCACAATGAACAATCATTAGCCCTCGTCAAAGTTTCCTGGCGTCGTTGCCGGGGATTTCAAAGCCATAAAGAAGCAACCACTCCCTCGTCACCGTCAGCCATCAACAAGTTTTCTGGCGCCGTTGCCGGGACAAAGAGGATTTCTGCAAGGGGAGTCTCTCACTTCCAATCTCTTTACTTTGTTTTTGTTCTTGTTTTGCTTAGTTTATTTTATTTTGTCTTGTGTGCTTCTCTTTATCGAAAACACAAAAAAAATTAGTTCTCATTCTAGTTGTTATTTTTGTTACCCTGTTGTTATTCTTCATCATGTTGCCCCCTAAGTTCACCCTTAAATATCTACTAGTACGTAGTGGTTCTATACTTGGAAAGGATACCATTGAAGAATTCTTTGATCATGTTAGAAAATTTGGAGGAAAAATCCATAGTAGATCTTGCTTCAAATTATGAAACTGCTGCAACTTCCTTAATTCACATGTTAGAAGCTAGGTTTGTTAACCTTCACCCCATACTGCATCAAATGTTCCTCAATAATATTGAAGATACTGAAAAAAGATTTGTTTTTCTTAGAAACCATGCTTAATTTTTTTGGAGATGTTGTTATAGAAGCTAGAAAAGTTTTTGATCGTTTTAATATGCTAGGCTCATGTGTAAATGTTGTTGGTGCTTGATACGTCTCCAACGTATCTATAATTTCTGATGCTCCATGATAATATTATGCCAATAGCTACATGTTTTCTCCCTTCTTTATAGCTTTTTAACACGTTTTTCGGGACTAACTTATTAACAAGGTGCCAAGTGCTAGTTCCCTGTTTTCTGCTGTTTTTTATTTCAGAAAAGTTGTTCTGGAAATATTCTCGAGATTGGACCCCACAAAGCCCGAAGTGCCTCTTTTCCCCGGAAGCATCCAGAAGACCAAAGAGGAGTCGAAGACGGGCACCAGGGGGCCCACAGCATGGGGTGGCGCCCCCCTGGCCGCGCCAGCTGGTGGTGTGGGACCCCCAAGGATCCACCACCTCTGACATTTCGCCTATTTATTCCCCCCCGGATGGAAAACCCTAGACAGCTGATCAAATATCCCCGAAAAGTTCCACAGCCACCGTCATTGTCAACCCTAGATCAAGGGGGTTCAGAAGCTGTCTCCCGGCACCCTGCCGGAGAGGAGATCATCATCGGAGGCCTCTTCATCACCATGCCCGCCTCCGGAGTGATGTGTGAGTAGTTCATCCTTGGATTACGGGTCCATAGCAATAGCTAGATGGTTGTCTCCTCCTCATATGCATCCATGTTTAGATCTCGTGAGCTGCCTAACATGACTGAGATTGTTCTTATGTAATTCTATGTGTTGTGTTTGCTGGGATCCGATGAATATTGAACTTATGCCAAGTTGATTGTAGTCTTTATTGCATATGCTATTTGTGATCTTGCATGCTTTCCGTTGCTAGTGGTTGCTCTGGCCAAGTAGTTGCTAGTGACTCCAAGAGGGAGTATTTATGCTCGATAGTGGGTTCATGCCTCCTTTTCACCTGTGCTCGAGTGACCGAAACGTGACGGGGGAGGATGTGTTGTTGCCACTAGTGAGAAAACAGCGGTGTGAGTGCTCACGTGTACAATCATTGCTTACATTACACACTTTGTTTAATGCAATTATCTGTTGCTTGCAACTTAATACCTAAGGGGGTCCTCATGATAACCTAAGGGTGGATTATTAGTCATAGATGCAGTTGGATTACGGTCTATGTATATTGTTGTAATGCCCGCACTAAATATAATAGTAGTCATCATGTCATGAATATGCACTACGGTGCAACCTTTATTTCTCAATTGCCCAGCTGTAATTTGTTCACCCAGCATGCTATCTTTTATGGAGAGACACCACTAGTGAACCTATGAACCCCGGTCCATTTTCTTACACTGTTAAACAAGCCACTACAGTTTCCTGCTTTGTTTACTTACTGCAAGTACACTATTTCCACACTATACGTCTAATCTTTGTTTTTAGCAAGATCGTTGAGATTGAAAACCTCACTGTACAGTTGGTACAAAGTATTTTGGTTGTGTTGTGTGCAGGTTCCGCGTTGTTGCTGACACCGGTGAGCCATCACCACCGTCAGTGCCATCAACCTTCCGAAGATCCTCTTTCTCCTACTGGATTGATAACCTTGGTTTTTAACTTAGGTAAGTTCTTACCGCTACACTCATCACACCCTCCTCTTTGGGTTTCCAACACGCCATCACAAGCAGCAAGAATTCCTAGCACCATCGAGGAGTAGCAAAAGAATTTTTGGCGCCATTGTCGGGGATTCAAAGCCATCAAGAAGCAACCACTCCCTCGTCAACTCTGCCAGCAACAAGAATTTCTGGCGCCATTGCCGGGGAGGAAGAAGTCTTCTAGCAAGGGGAGTCTCTCATTCTCAACCTCTCTATTTTGTTTATTGTCTTGTTTTTATTGTTTGTCTTGTTTTGCTTCTCTATATCAAAAAGAAAAAAATAGTTTACTTTATAGCTATTATTTATTTGCTTGCTTTTATTTTGCTAAAATGAGTTCCTCTAAGAATACTAAGTTGTGTGAATTCACTAGCACAAACAACAATGATTTTATTTGCACACCTATTGCTCCACCTGCTCCTACTGCTGATTTCTATGAAATTAAACCTGCTTTATTAAATCTTGTTATGAAAGAGCAATTCTGTGGTGATAGTACTGATGATGCTGCTACTCACTTTAATAATTTTGTTGAACTATGTGAGATGCAAAAATATAAATATGTGGATGGAGATATTATTAAACTAAAATTATTCCCTTTATCTTTGAGAGGAAGAGCTAAAGAATGGTTGCTATCTTTGCCTAGAAATAGTATTGATTCATGGACTGAGTGTAAAGATGCTTTCATTGGATAATATTATCCTCTTGCTAAGATTACATCCCTGAGAAGTGACATAATTAATTTTAAACAATTTGATAATGAACATGTTGCTAAAGCTTGGGAAAGAATGAAAACTATGGTGAATAATTGTCCCACTCATGGACTGACTACTTGGATGTTATACAATCCTTTTATGCAAGACTGAATTTCTCCTCAGGGAACCTATTGGATTCAGCTGCTGGAGGTACCTTTATGTACATCACTTTGGGCAATGCAACAAAGCTTCTTGATGATATGATGATAAATTATTCAGAGTGGCACACTAAGAGAGCTCCACAAGGTAAGAAGGTAAATTTTGTTGAGGAAATCTCCTCTTTGGGTGAAAGGATTGATGCTATTATGTCTATGCTTGTTAATGGTAAAGCTCAAGTTGATCCAAATAATGTTCCTTTAGCCTCTTTGGTTGCTCAAGAAGAGCATGTTGATGTGAACTTTATTAGAAATAATAATTTTAACAACAATGCTTATAGAAATAATTTTGGTGGAAACAGTTATAAGCCCTATCCTCCTAATAATGGTTATGTTAATTCTTATGGAAATTCCTACAATAACAATAAAAGCTCTACCTCTGATCTTGAAAAACGTGCTTAGAAAATTTATTACACAAACTGCTTTTAATAAATCTGTTGTGGAAAAGCTTGGTAAAATAGATGTTCTTGCTTCTAAAGTGGATAGCCTAGCTATTGATGTTGATTTTCTAAAACTGAAGGTTTTGCCACATGATGTTAAATAAAGTAAACTTTGAATGCCACCCAAGTTCAAATTGATAATAATGTTAGGCTGATGGCTGAATTACGTGCTAGGTGGGAAAGAGAAGATGAATTGGCTAGAAAGAATAATATTGCTAGAGTTTGCACTATCACCGCCACTAGTAAAACTGAAGCTCCAAGTGCTAGTAAACCTCCTACTATCAATGTTAAAGTAGTTGGTGTTAACAAAGACTCCACCCCTTCGGTGAAACGTGCTAAATTGCCTCAAATTGCTGAAACTGCTTCTAATAAAAGTGCTGAAATTTTTAGAGATGTAGGGGATAATGGTCCCATTACTTTTGATGATAATAACATTGATTTTGATGATTGCAATATCTCTGAAGTTATTTTGTTTCTACAAAAGCTTGCTAGAAGTCCCAATGCTAGTGCCATGAATATGACGTTTACTAAACATATTACCAATGCTCTCATGAAAGTTAGGGAAGAAAAGCTGAAACTTGAAACATCTATCCCTAGGAAATTAGATGATGGTTGGGAGCCTATCATTAAGATAAAGTAAATGATTATGATTGAAATTCTTTGTGTTATCTTGGTGCTAGTATATCTGTTATGCCTCAAAATCTTTATGATATGCTTGATCTACCACCGTTGGAACACTGTTATTTGGATGTTCATCTTGCTGATAATGCTAAGAAGAAACCTCTTGGTAGAATTGATGATGTTCTTATTATGGTTAACAATAACCTTGTCCTTGTTGATTTTGTTGTTATGAACATTGAATGCAATGCTTCTTCTCCTATTGTTTTGGGAAGACCTATTCTTAGAACTGTTGGTGCTGTTATTGATATGAAAGAGGGGAGTATTAAATATCAATTCCCACTCAAGAAAGGTATGGAACACTTTCCTAGAAAGAAGATGAAGATACCTTTTGACTCTATTATTATAGAAACTTATGATGTTGATTCTTCTTCACTTGAAAATACTTGAGTTGCTTTCTATGCCTAGCTAAAAGGCGTTAAAGAAAAGCGCTACCGGGAGCCAACCCGTTTTATTTCTCTGTTTTCTACCCGTTTTCCTTTGTTTTCTTTTGTGTGCTTTGAACGTAGGTGTTTTCTATTTACTTACAAACCCCTCTATATCTTTTCTTTTGTGTTTTTGTTGAGCCAAGTAAAGCCTCCAGTGGAAAGTTGAGGCTATATTTCGGATTTCTGTGCAGGAAACAAATTTCTGTTGTCCACTGTTTATTTCGTATAAAATCATAGAAAATTCAAAATGACATGAGCTTTTTTGTGCGTAATACTGGGCTATATACTCAATGTTTCTTAGTTTACCACTTTTTGATTTGAGCAATAAAATATTTTCGAAAAAAAACATCTTTACCTGCTGTCTTGTTTTGACAGATTTCTACCAGTAATTGCATTTGCATCTTAATCTCTTTCTTTTGGTGTTCTTTTGAGAAAAAGAGTTTTAAAAGAAGTTGTGTCAGTAGCTAATGTGTTTTTTAGTGTTAGGCATGTGTTTAAACTGAACCATGTGAATTTATTATTTTGATTGCACTAACGTTGCTAATGAAGATTGTGAGAAGTTTGGTGTGAAGGAAGTTTTCAAGGGTCAAGATAAGAGGATGATATGACGTGATCAAGAAGAGTGAAAAGACTAAGCTTGGGGATGCCCCGGTGGTACATCCCAGCAAATTCCAAGAAGAATCAAGCATCTAAGCTTGGGATGCCGAAGGCATCCCCTTCTTCATCGACAAATTATCATGTCACTTCTAGTGAAACTATATTTTTATTCGGTCACATCTTATGTGCTTTATTTGGAGCGTATTTTATTTTTTTGCTTTAAGTTTGTTTTTTATTTTTGGAATAATCTTGGTTGGACCCCAGCATTCTATTATTGGAGAGTGGCACACTCCGCTTTTTCATGGGAATACTTTGTATTCTTAATCTTTGTCTGGCTGCTGCATTTATTTTGCTCCTGTTTTGCATGCATCTCTTATCAGAGCTGTTAGTTTTAGTAGTGTTATGTGAGTACTCTCATTTTTGCTTGTTGTGTCATAAAGAGTATTTTTGTATAGTGCTTATTGGGAAAAGAAATTGTTGCTTGAAGTAGAATTTATAACAGTGCAAGTAGAAGCTTGTATAGACTATAACTTTTTCATGCCATGCTAAATGTTATTTTAGTTTTAAAGTGTTGTGGCTATTGAGTAGCATGAATAGCCCCAAATAGATGAGAGTTTTTAATATGCCATTTAAAGATTCATGAGTTGTTCTTGTCATAAGGAAGCCTAAATTTATGGTATTCTCTTTCGTATGTTTTATTTGGTTGACTTGGCGCATGCTCACACCATGTTTATGACTATGAACCAGTCATGAATAGCCTCCATGACCACTTAGTTTTTGAACTTGTGATACCGGTTATGCTTTAATTAATGATGTTTATGTCGCTATGAATGATTATGGCTCTTATGCTCTCTTGATTTGTCGCTCCCAGACTTTCGCTAGCCTCCACCTGTACTGAGTATGAGCTCTACTCGTGCATCCAAACTCCCTTAAACCAAAGTTTTTCTCATTGTGTCCACCATACCTACCTACATGTGGTATTTAACTGCCATTCCAAAGTAAATTTCTCATGTGTTACCTTTAAAACCTTCAAAATTACTCCTGCTTTATGTTCCTGTTTTTGCTCATGAGGACGTAAATAGAGAATCTTTATCTCACTTGTTGATTGGATTTAACACCCTGGACTAGTGGCTTCATCCAGTTATCCAAATGATAGAAGATCTGGCAGCGGGGTGCCCAGCCCCAAATTAATGGAAACAAATTCTCTTCACTATTTTTGCCCCTGATTTATCAATCAAAGCATAATTGTGTAAACAAAAGAGAAAGAGGGATGACCTTCTACCAGATGCGTCCTTCACAAGGGAGCCGCTCTTGTGAATCCAGTTGGCTTGTGACGTACTGTATTTTCTGTTTATCATTCATTGACATTAGTTAGTCATGAAATTGTTATCTATTCATTAGTTAGTCATGAAATTGTTTGGTGAGGTTTGCTTGTGTGTGTTCAATACCCACTATCATGGGTATTGTTTTGATTGATTGTTATTATTTTAGTAGTCTCACCTTTTGTGCCCCAAGCTATATTTTTATCTTCTTGAATATCCTATTATGAGAGTGGTACACCCACTCCATATATGGTATATAAGATGTGGGATATGGTTTTTCAACCATATGTGTGTTTGACGATAGTTTTGTATCATGAGAGTTGCGAGATAGTTCCTCGATAACTTTTGAGGGTTTGCGCGAGTATAAGCTTTGCTTGATATATGTGTTATTTGTTTAGTGTTTGGCCTTTAGTTCTGAGTGTGTGTCTTTTATTCTTTTACGACGCTAGAAAACGAAGAAGAAGAAGAAGCAGTTATAGAGCTGTGCGTCAAGTTCAAACTACTTCAAGGCGAGGGACACTAAGAGTTTTAAGGCAAGCCATCCTGATGCTTGCTACTACACTTATCATTGTCTATCATGCATGTTTTACTTCTGAGAAGTTTTACAAAAACTTTGATTTCCAAAAACTATTTTTAGTGACTACTACTACTATTAATATTATATATATTATTACTATGCTAGTAGTTGATACTTGGTGTTACCAAGCCCATAGCCACTATATGGTATTTATTACCACTAAAGTTATAAGTCCCTAATTGACATCCTAAAAATATGTTTTTGCAAAACAAAGGATTTATGGAAAACCCGGTGGGAAGGCGAAGCCTTACTCACCGGAGGATTGTTGAAGTGGTCATTTTTGGGAAAAACATGTTTTCAAAAATGTCACATAACCTAGTCTTCGCCGGACAACCTTTACCGTACTGCCACTTTACCCCAACATGGGCACGGGGCTTAACTTGAATCTTGTTCTTGTTAGTGTGTGTTCTATCTCAATTTGCTATAAGGGCGTGACTTCCCTCGAACCGAAATGCCGCCAGTCATGAATTCAATTAGGCATACACAGTGAGGGATTAAGTTCTCCTCCGGGTGCGACAGTTGGGTCTCCTGCCATGGCGGAGTGGGACCTTGTGTCGGGGAGATTATACCCAACTGAAGAAATAGACATGTACTAGCTTGGACACAGTGGATGGTTAGGATCAGTTATCTGATGTTTACATACTGTTGTTACAGTCCGTGGTTGTTCATGGCAGATGTACTGGATCTGGTGGATTGTGTACACCTCTGCAGAGTAGAACTATTCGGAATAGCCGCGTCCTCGGATATGGACAGTTGAAGGCCATGTAGCTAGCATTGTGTCAATGTTTTCAAAAAGGAGTTTTCAAAAAGGTGTTGGACTTGTGAAGTACTGAAAGGAGGAAATCTTGTACCGTGGAGGTACCATTGTTGAAAAGCCAGAAGTTGTTTGACAATAAGTTTTGCAAAGAAAACCTTTCTTTTCTAAACAAAAACTAGAAGTTGATTCCAAGAAGTTTTGCAAAGAGAAAACTTTCTTTTAACAAAGTTTTACAAAAACTCTTGTACATGTGATATCTACAAGAGAAAGAAAACTATACTATTTTCTTTTGAAGTATCTTCTTCAACAAAGATATAGAGATTTTCAAAATCAACTACGATATGTCTTACACATATCATTGATAGTGAACCCTATGTATAGCCTACCTATTCCCCCATATAAGCATACTTGCATTTTGGTAAGCTACATGATGGATGTCTTGCTAAGTACATTCAAATGTACTCATATTGGTTTCGTCCCTGGTATTTACTTTCCAGACATCGAGAAGGAGTCTCAGAAGGAGATCTACGAAGAGGAGTACGGAGCTGATGGCTTTGCAAACTAGGATTGTCTCCCGGTCAGCAGCATGTAGGTTAAGGCGTGACTTGGGCTCAACTACGTGTGTGTGTGTGTGTGTGTGTCTTTAGTCTTCCCCTATGTGTGTTGTGTGTTTGCCCTGCGTGGCAGATGTGTGTACTTGGTCATGTGACCATGTCTCTTTTGTACGTGTTTGTGTAATCGTGTAATGGATATTGTATCTGTGTACCAACTTGATATGTTGTTCACGACTGGTGTGATCTGGGATCGTGATTGTATGCATATCGGAGGTGTCCTTGAACAGTGGTTCTAGGGGACCTTACAATGTGTTGTTGCCACTAGGGAGAAAACAACGGTGTGAGTGCCCGCATGTAAAATCATTGCTTACATTACACACTTTGTTTAATGCAATTATATGTTGCTTGCAACTTAATACCTAAGGGGTCGGATGATAACCTGAGGGTGGATTATTAGTCATAGATGCAGTTGGATTATTGTCTCTGTATATTTTTGTAATGCCCGCACTAAATATCATAGTAGTCATCATGTCATGACTGTGCACTACGGTGCAACCTTTGTCAACTGCCCAGCTGTAATTTGTTCACCCAGCATGCTATCTTTTATAGAGAGACACCACTAGTGAACCTATGAGCCCCGGTCCATTTTCTTATACTGTTAAACAAGCCACTACAATTTCCCGCTTTCTTTACTTACTACAGGCATACACTATTTTCCACTATGTCTAATCTTTGTTTTCAGCAAGACCGGTGAGATTGACAACCTCACTATACCGTTGGGCCAAAGTATTTTTATTGTGTTGTGTGCAGGTTCCGCGTTGTTGCTGACACCGGTGAGCCATCACCGTCGTCAGTGGCATCAACCTTCTGAAGATTCTATTTCTCCTACTGGATTGATAACCTTGGTTCTTAACTGAGGGAAGTTCTTACCGCTACACTCATCACACCCTCCTCTTTGGGTTCCCAACACGCCATCACAAGCAGCAAGAATTCCTAACACCATCGAGGCGTAGCATTGCTATTGAAAAAGCTGAACCTAAAAATGAAAAGTAGAAGAGAATACCAATCCCTTTTAAATTAGTAGCACTTCATGAAGCCCAAGAAAAGAATTTTGACTAGATTGTTCGTGAAAATTTATTTGATGAGAGTAGTAAACCTAAAAGTTCTAAGAGAGGAACATCTGAAACTCATTTCGATAAAATAAAATGCATTATTGAGGAGCGGTCTTATCTTTATTTGGATGCTTCTTCACTTGAAAACACTTGAAATTCTCTTTCTGGGCCTAGCTAAAAGGCGTTAAAGAAAAGCACTTCTTGGTACATAACCCATGGTTTTTTTTTCTTTGTTTTTCTCTGTTTTTATTGAGTCAAGGTGTTGTATACTTCTGTAGCAACTCCTCTGTATCTTTATTTTCTTGCATTTGTTGTGCCGAGTAAAATCTCTAGTGAAAGTTGAGGTTTGTTTTGGATTTATTCCCAGGAAACAGATTTTGTAACATCCCAAATCTTACATTTGGAATGTTTTGCATTTAGAGCATATGCATAGCATGGCATGTTTCAAAAATTTGCATTTGTTTGTTGCATTTGAAACCCCAAAATAAATCATGTCTAAAAATAAATCTTTTTCTCCTTTAAGGCATTATAAGCCAGGTATTTTATTATTTTTATCTTTCCCAAAAATCCCCTTCAAAATAACCTAGGTGGATAGGTTTTTAAATTTCAAAATTTTCAAATTTTGTTTGACCCTTTTTGGATTTTTATTTTAAAAGTTATTAATGTTTTAGTTTTTGAATAAAAAAAATGGACCGGGCGGCCGAGCCAGCCCAACGCGCGCGCAGCGCGCAGCGCTGATGGGCCAGCCAACCCAGCCAGCCCGCCCCGTCGCGGAAGCGAACGATCAAAAAAAAAGAAAAAAAAACCCCCGAGCCGCTGACGCGTGGGCCCCAGACCACGACGTCAGCGCTGACGTCATCGCTGCCGGAATCCTCCCGGATTCGGAGGAGGTGGTTGCGCCGCCGCGGTTCCGCGGCCGATTCGGCCGCGACCTAGCTCCTCCCGTACGCCAAGCCCCCTTTAAATACCGCGCCCCCCCCCCCACATCGACGTCCACACCACCCCGCCGCCACGGAACCCTAGCCGCGCCGCCGTTTTCCGCCGCCCCCACCCTCAGGAACGCACGCCGCCGGCGACTCCCGCCCCCTCAGCCCGCGCCACCACCGCCCCCGAGACCGCGCCGACGAGGGGAGCACGACGCCGCCCTCGCCAACGCCGGAGACCGCCGCCAACGCCGCCGCCATCGACGCCGAGCCGCCGGCTGCCCCCAACTCCGGTGAGCCTCGCGCGATTAGATCTGGGCCGTCGGATCTCGATCCGACGGCACAGATCGGACCTGACCGCGTCACCGCCTGCGCTGACGTCAGGCTGACGTCAGCACGGTCAACCGCCCTGTCAATTTCTTTTATTTTCGTTTAAAAATTCCAGAAATTGCTTAAATTTTGTAAATTCAATATCTTTAGATCTATAACTCCGTTTTGCGCATTCAATATACCAAATGAAAGAGAAAAATGAGATTTATCCATCTATGCAATCAAATCTATATTTTGAGCTATAATTATTTTCTGGTTTCAATTATGCTTTTTGGGCTATTTAAATCATATAAAATCAACCGTAGCTCGAAATTCATCAAATCCTTTTTGTATGATCTTGTTTTGATTAGATCTATTCAGGAAAAATATCATTAACTTGTGTAGATGCATAATTCAAGTTAGATCTTGCATGTTCTTAATCTAGCACTACTAAATCATTATAATTGCTTTAATTATTTTCCTTGCAACAAAAACACTTTCATTGCATCATACATGTCATTAATAACGAGAGAACAATAGTAGATTTGTGTTTGCATCACTAAGCTTTCATGCATGCATGTGTTGCATATTGTTATGTCTTGTTGCTTATGTATGTCGATTGCAACGTGTAGATTACAACGATTACAACGATTGTGGTTGCGAGGATTGTTTGAACAGTTGCACGTGTTGCCAAGGCAAGTGACACACATGATCCTACTATTTTACTATATGCATTAGATTTTATGGTAGTTATGCATGAGTAGGAGTTGAGTGTTATCGCTATGCTAGATATTATTAGAGATTGCTTCACTAACACCCAAGTGAAGTAATCACATGTTACCCTAGATTGTAGCATCCATATGATAGGCAAACACCGTACTTGTAGATTGCTTAGCCATGCTCTAGCTATTCGTGGTTGGGATTATTATCATGTTATGATGAAAATTGTTATTTTAATTGCTTACGAAAACAACATGATAATTAATTAACCACTGGGCGGATTGCTAGAGTGTCATCAGAGTACACAGTTTGGTGGGGACCGCCGCCCAGTACCTTGAGATTATGTTTATTTTCTTTATGTAGTTGTTCTTGCGTGCAACCAGGTTTCATATTAGTATGACATAGACATAAAATGTAGGTTGTGGTGACTCGAACCCAACGTGTCCAGAGATGTAGAATAGTGGTAGGATGGTCCGGCTCGTGGTGGGTTTGGGGATCTACTTCTTATGGTTTATGACTTGATCTTCTTTCCTTCCGTGGTACTAGTGGTGTATCATGGTGTTTGGGGTCGATTAGGCAACATGGGTAAAGGGCACAAACCTCGCGAGGGTTAAAACTAAGATCTTAGCCCTGTTCCATTGGTTAGGGACAATTCAACAACTAGATGAGAAACATGACATATCTCGTTCATTCTTGTTTTATTGACTAATAATAACTTGACTATGGGTATTTGGAGAAGTGCCTGATGGTGTTTCAGTGTGCTAATCCAAAGGGTAGGAGCACTTTGCTATCAACCAAAGTGTCCAATTATGTGAAAAATCTAAATTCTAATAAATTATAGGTCAAATGCCTTTATGCAAAATAGCCTAGAAACTCCACCAGCCAAATATGCATGTAGACTAGCACTTGCCATTTATTATACCACCATAGTGTCACTTGCCATCATTGCTCAGAATGATCTGACCTCCTTTTGGGGGCTGCATATTCCAACGTGCAGGTTATTCGGATCCGGATTAGCTTTTCGTAGGTTTTCGAGGCTTCACATCAACCTTTGTTCGCCCGTGGCTTACAAACAAGAAGATGGAGGTCTACCGCTGCTTTGCTGTGTGTTTAATAATTATTTGAGCTAGCACTTCGCTATGCAGTTTGTAATAACTTACTTTACTCTGGATATTTCGATAGTATTCAATACATTTGTTTCCTTTGATTACTATCTGTGCTGTGTATGCTGGTGAACGGTCCAGGGGCCAGTATTACACATAAAAGTATGGCTTGTGATGGGCTGTACTACTACAGATTTCTGCGGTCGACCGTATAAAATCTCATAATTCACATAAAGATCAAAATGACTTGCCAATTTTTGTGCTTATTCCTCAGATAATTCTGAAACTTTTTCCAGCTTTAAGTTTTTTTATTTGAGCAACATAGGTGCCCTGAAAAAAATCATCTTTACAGACTGTTCTAGTTTTGACAGATTCTGCATTTTTTTGCATTCTCTCTTTTACTATGTTGAGTGGATTTATTTACTCCACGAAACATAAGTGGTTGTAGCTTATGTTTAAAATTATTAATAATGGTTGTGTCCATGCAGAACATGTGAATTTTCGATTGTGCACTAACCCTCTAATGCGAATTACATTGACTGTGGTGTGATGGAAGTTTTCAAGGGCCAAGAGAAGAGGGTGATATAATGTGATCAAGAAGAGTGAAAAGCCAAAGCTTGGGGATGCCCCCGTGGTTCATCCCAGAAAATTCTAATAAGACTCGAGCGTCTAAGCTTGGGGATGCCCAAGGCATCCCCTTCTTCATCAACAATTTAGCAGGTCACTTCTAGTGAAACTATATTTTTATACGGTCACATCATATACATTTTACTTGGAGCATATGTTTGTTGCTTTTGTTTTGTTTTCCTTGCTGCAATAAATATGTTTGGAACCCAACATTCTTTGTGTGGGAGAGAGACACGCTCTGCTTTTTCATATGAATACTCGTTTTCTTCCATTCTTGTATTCTTAGTTTTTCTTCTAGCTGCTGCAAATCCTTTTAGCTCCTATTTTTTCATGCATTTCTTATTCAGAGTTGTTAGTTCTACTAGAGTAGTATTAGTAATCTCTTTCTTCATTGATATATCTCTTGGAGAACTTTTGTTTAGTATAAAATGATTGGTGTTGGAAAGCAGTAGTACAATTTTCGTGCTTATAACGGTGCAAAAAGAAGCTCGTATAGACTATGGCTAGACTTTTTCATGTCATGCTAGATGTTATTTTAGTTGTTTTTGTCATTTTGAAGCATGAATTTGTGGTGTTCTCCTTCGAATGCTTTATTTGGTTGACTTGGCACATGCTTACACCATGTTTATGAATACAAAACAATAAATTATAGTCTCTATGATCATTTAGTTTTTTGACTTGTAATACCCTTTATGCTTTGATTAATAAAAAAATTGTCGCTATACATGATTATGGCCATTATTGCTCTCTCGATTTGTCGCCCCCAGTCTTTTGCTAGCCTCCACCTGTACTGAGTATGAGGTCTACTCGTGCATCCAACTCCCAAAAACCAAAGTTTGACAAATGTATCCACCATACCTACCTACATGTGGTATTTAGCCGCCACTCGAAGTAAATTTCTCATGTGCTACCTTTAAAATTTCAAAATTATTCTTGTTTTGTGCCCCTGTTTTAGCTCATCAGGACATGAATAGAGAATATTTATCTCACTTGTTGATTGGACTTTACAAACCTAGACTAGTGGTACATCCGCTGATCCAAATGATAGAAGAGCTGGCAGCGGGGTGCCCAGCCCCAAAATTGGTTACTATAAAATTCTCTTCACTATTTTTGCCCCTGATTTATCAGTCAAAGCATAATTGTGTAAACAAAAGATAAATAGGGATGACCTTCTGACCCCAGTTGCGTCCTTCAATGGGAGCCGCTCTTGTGAAGTCTAGTTGCCTTGTGACGTAATGTATTGTCTGTCTACCATTCATTGACATAAGCATGCACCTCTCTACAAAAAATGTTTTCAATACCTTTGTTTAATAAAAATAAAAAGCTCTAGCACATGAGTTAATCCCTGCTTCCCTCTGCGAAGGGCCTTTATTTTACTTTTATGTTGAGTCTCCATCTTATAACTTTATGCACTGTTGAGAGAGCGCAGTTGCCATTATGAGTTTAATGTGCATTAGTCCCAAAGATTATTATTGATTGATTCATGATGTGTTACTGCTTGCTCTCAAATTATTTGTTCTATTCATCCACTTGAAATTTGAAGGTGTCCTGGCATTTATGTTTTGCCCCAATCTTACGGAGAAGAGAAATGTGACTTTGCTATGTTTTCCTTATGCTCGATACAAACGTATAACTTTCAAGTGCATTATTATTCATGATATTTTATTTGTGTTACTTTTCATGATGAAAAATGATTGCTAAGTTTCATTGTTATAATTATATCTTTCATGCCTGTGTTTAAAGTACTATGATCTCAACATACATATGCTTTTACATTATGATCATCAAGTTTATGTTGGTAGCATGTCACCTCAGAAATTATTTGTTTTTATTATTTACCTACTCGAGGACGAGTAGGAACTAAGCTTGGGGATGTTGATACGTCATAAACGTATCCATAATTTCTGATGGTCCATGTTGTTTTCATACTATATGCTACATGTTTCATTTACACGTCATGCCATTTTTATCGTTTTTTGGGACTAACCTATTGACAGGATGCCCAGGGGTGGTGTGGCCCCCCTGGCCGCCCACCGACGTTTCCCTATCCCCTATTTATACCTCTCGGGAGGTTAACCCTAAATACACAAGCCTTTTCCACCAAAAACATCTGCATCCGCCGTCATCATCAACCCTAGTTCGGGAGAGTTCTAGAGCTCTCCCCGGCACCCTGCTGGGAGGGGGAATCATCACCGGAGGGCTCTACACCACCATGCCCGCCTCCGGAATGATGCGTGAGTAGTTCATCCTTGGAGTACGAGTCCATAGAAGTAGCTAGATGGTTGTTCTCTCATTTTTATACCTCATGTTTAGATCTTGTGAGTTGCCTAATATGATCAAGATCATCTTATTGTAATGCTACATGTTGTGTTTGCTGGGATCTGATGAATATTGAATGCTATGTCCAATGATTATCAATCTGTCATGTTCTATTCATGTGTATGTTATTTATGATCTTGCATTCTCTCCGTTGGTAGTAGATGCTCTGCCCAAGTAGATGCTTGTAACTCCAAGAGGGAGTATTTATGCTCGATAGTGGGTTCATGCCTCCCTTTTACTCACGCTCGAGTGACAGAAACGTAACGGGGAGGGGGATGTGATGTTGCCATTAGGGAGAAAACAACGATATTTACATTGTTTACATTACACACTTTTCTTAACGCGATTATCTTTTGCTTGGAACTTAATACCCAAGGTTTGCTCGGATGACATTCTGAGGGTTGATTATTAGTCATAGATGCAGTTGGATAACGATCTATGTATCTTGTTGTAATGCTTGCATGAATCACATAGTAATCATCATGTCATGCATATGCACTACGGTGCAGCATTTATATCTGTCAATTGCCCAACTGTAATTTGTTTACCCAACATGTTATCTATCTGTTTTGGAGAGGCACCACTAGTGAACTGTGGACCCTGGTCCATTTCCTTTATATTGATAATACAACCACTACAATCACTGTTTTCATACTGTTACTACTGTTTTCCTACTGCCATAATTGTTCTCTTTTCATCTACTACAAACAAGTATTGTTTTCCACACCATACGGTTAACCTCTTTGGTTTTAGCAAAATCGATGAGATTGACAACCTCACTGCTTCGTTGGGCGAAGTGATTTGATTGTGTTGTGTAGGTTCCACGTTGTTGCTGAACCAGTAGTGTGCCCTACCAACATCAGTTGCATCAACCTTCAGAAGTGATTTCTTTCTCCTACTGGTGGATTCAACCTTGGTTTCTTTCTGAGGGAAAACTTGCCGCTGCACTCTTCACACCCTACACTTTGGGTCTCCCAACGAACGAGCATCATCCCTCGTCACCCATGTCAACATGATAACTTTTTAAAGTCTTCAAAAGGGGGGCCACATCCTTGAACTAAAACAAAATGTTTCCTTTTCCAAAGATCGTGTGTGTAGGGCTTGTGTTGAAGGCAAGATGCATGATTCTTCGCGTCCAAGCAAGACAATTATTTTATCAAATACGATCTTGGAGCTTCTCCATGTTGATATCTTTGGTGCCATGCCCGAGGCAAGAAATATTGCTTGGTAATTGTGGATGACTATTCAAGATACACCTGGGTCTACCTCTTCAAATTGAAGAGTGAAATTCAACAAGCCGTCATCGACTTCTCCAACCAAGTGCAACGTCAACACAATGTTCCCATCATGGCTATTAGGAGTAACAATGGCTCCGAGTTCAAGAACTACACTCTTAATGAGTTCCTTAGTGAAGAGGGCATTCGTCATCAATATTCTGCTGCATATACCCCTCAACAAAATGGTGTACTGATGGCTAGGTTGAGACTCCAAGTGCAGAGTGTGTAGCTAGTGGCAAGCCTTCTTCCCCACGAGGGTGACTCGAGGGTTTATATCGAACTCTTGGGGAGCCAGTATTTCAGCAGTTGTCTTCCAAGCTTCCTCCAGGATCCTGCAAACAAGTACAGAATTTTGTGCCCTCAACCTCACCAAGTGGTTGTCAAGCACAAGGTGTGAGACTTCTAAATTGCAATGCAAAACTTAAAGTAAATGTGCAATAATTAAATCTACTACTAAATGCAAATGAGAAAATAAATATGCAATGGATTGTTTTTGTATTTTTGTGATGCAAGTGGTGATGAAGATAATGTAAATTCGAATTGGAGATGCAAGTAAAGTAAATTGCAGAAAAGTAACTAGAGTGTATTCTTAATGAGTTCCTTAGTGAAGAGGGCATTCGTCATCAATATTCTTCTGCATATACCCCTCAGCAAAATTGTGTAGCCAAAAGGAAGAATCAGACTCTATTGGATATGGCAAGGACCATGTTGGTGGAGTATACTTCTCCGCAATATCTATGGGACGAAGCCATCTCCACCGCTTGTCACTCATCTAACCGGCTCTACATACGCAAGGGATTAATGAAGAGTCCATATGGGATTCTCACTGGCAACCAACCAAATATCTCCTACTTCTGTGTCTTCGGTATTAAGTGTTTATATTTGGTAAAAAGGTGTTCGTTTGTCTAAATTCCAATCTAAACCTATTGAGCATACATTTTTTGGTTACGATGCCGAATCCCACACTTATGGAGTCTTTTACAAGGCCTCACGGATTGTCATTGAATCTAGTAGTGTGGTGTTCGAAGAAAATGATGGCTCCCAAGTGGCGCAATTTTGTGTTTTCGATGTAGATGTTTAAATACCTCAAGAAGACATAGGATTAATGGGCGTGGGATTTTTCCGCCGCATTGAGGGACACCTTGTGGCGACTCGAGAAGAACTATGCTCTACTAAAGTGGAGCCCTCCTCTACATTGAAGATCATGCCAAGGGAGCAAGTGATGCACCAACCCAAGAACAAGTTCAAGACCCTCCTCTTGTTGACCAAGTTGCTATGAAATAACCAAGCACTCCTACCATTCATGCTAGCCAAGGTCAAGGCCAAGATCAACCTTCTTCATATTCTTCTCCTATTGTTGAAGCAAATTAAGATGATGATCAAGGCCAACATACCGGTCAGGACGGGGACCCAATTGATCAAGATAGTCAAATGATTACTCCTCGCAATAATGAGGATATCAAAGCCCATCGTGCTAAAAGGATTGCAAAATACTTGAAGCGTATTGATGCCTTCGATGATAAGGTGTTGAGTGATGTGCAAAACAAGAGATACCGAAGAGCTAAATTGGCAAGATTTAGTGAGAATCAAGCTCAAATATCCATGGTGGAACCGAATAAAGTGTTTGAGGCTTTTGAAGATTCGGATTGGTTGGAAGCTATGCATGATGAGCTCAATAACTTTGAGCGCAATAAGATTTGGAAGCTAGTTGAGAATCCAAAAGATTTCCACAATGTTATTGGCACCAAATGTATCTTCAATAAAAAGCAAGATGAGCATGGTATTATTGTGAAGAACAAGGCAAGATTGGTGTCTCAAGGCTACACTCAAGTGGAAGGCATTGACTTTGATGAAACCTATGCTCCCCTGGGTCGTTTGAAGTCCATCCGTATCCTCCTTGCATATGCATCTTCGCATACCTTTAAATTGCAACAAATGGATGTCAAAGTGCTTTTCTAAATGGCCATTGAAAGAGGAGGTATATGTTAAGCAACTTCCGGGGTTTGAGAACCCCAACTTTTCTAACCATCTCTACAAGCTCTCTAAGGCGCTCTATGGACTTAAACAAGCACCACATGCGTGGTATGAGCACCTTAGAGAGTTGTTGCAAGACCGTGGGTTTGAAGTTGGCAAAATCGACCCCACCCTTTTCACAAAGAGGGTAAAATGAGAGATTTTCACATGCCAACTCTACGTGGATGTTATCATCTTTGGCTCAACTCACAAAACTTTCAATGATGAATTCTCCAAGCTTATGACTAACATGTTTGAGATGTCTATGAAGGGAGAGCTAAAATTCTTCCTTGGATTTGAGATCAAGCAATTGGCTCGTGGGACTTTCATTTCTCGAGCCAAATATACCCAAGACATTCTCAAGAGGTTCAACTTCGAAGGTGCTAAAGAGAAGATCTCTCTAATGCAAACCAAATTCAATCTCAAGCGTAATCCGGGCGGTAAAGATATGGACCAAAACTTGTATCATTCTATGATTGGTCCTTTTCTTTACCTTTGTGCATCTAGGCCCGGTATTGTGTTGGGTGTAGGAGTGTGTGCAAAGTATCAAGCGGCTCCTAAGGAAATCCACTTGGTGGCGGTTCATAGGATCTTTCGGTATTCAGTTCATACCTCAAGATTTGGTTTGTGGTACCCAATGGGGGCACAATTTTCTCTCGAGGGGTACACGAACTCGAATTGGGCCGTTGATCAAGATGATAGTAAATCGACTTCCGAGACTTTCCAATTTCTTGCTAGGTCTTTGGTGAGTTGGTCCTCTAAGAATCAAAATTGTATATCTCTCTCCACCATCGAAGCCGAGTATGTGGCGGCCGCTAGAGCTTTCACCCAATTGCTATGGATGAGGCAAACCCTCAAAGAGTATGATGTTCACTTGGAGAAGGTGTCACTCTTATGTGACAATGAGAGTGCCATTAAGATCGCCTACAACCCCGTGCAACACACAAGGACGAAGAATATTGAGATTCGTCATCATTTCATCCGGGATCATGTGGCAAGAGGTGATATGGATCTAGCCTGTGTCCCAACCAAGGATAATATCGTGGACATATTCACAAAGCCTCTAGATGACTCAAGATTCATGTTTTTGAGGAATGAGCTAAATATCATCAATTCAAGGAGTTTGGCTTGAGGATCCTGCACACACGCCTATAGTTTACTATGTGTTTGGGTTTAGGTGTAGGCATGAACATAGGGGGAGTGTTATCCTAACACATTGGGTTCTCCCTCCCCCCATTATGCCCAAAGCAAAAAAATCATTGTTACCTCTCTATTTCTAATGTTGAATTGTGATCTAAAATGTTGAGAATTGGCAATGCACCCAAGATATATCTTCGCGGTTTCATACCATAATATATTACATGGTGGCTTAGACTACCAACCTCTTCTCTTGAAGATTTGCTTCTTATTTGGTTGTTATTTGGATTTTATTAAATTTCTTTTTGAGTTGGTTGGTTTCATGGAAAACACACTCAATCTTGGCTCTTAATCGATTGGATCTTGCAAGTTTTGAGTGTGAAGTACCATTACAAATTTTGTTCTTATCCCAAGCCAAAATTCCCTAAAAACTAATGTTACATAGCCACATGCATGTCCCAAACAAATTTCTGGGATTTTTGGAGAGTTGGGGCCAGAGACTCTGGGGTACAACACAGGAGACTCCGGTCTGGCCATAGTCTCTGCTCTAAACACAGAATCTCCGGCTACACCAGAGACTCCGGGGCTTAGGCCGGAGATTTCAGCCTGAGTGGTTTCCGCAGATAAAATGGGGATCGAGATGGGGGGTTGCTCACAACCTCCCATCCACCCCGACCCCCATTTGCTCCTGCGCTACCGCCGCCTCTCCAATATCCTCTCCGGCTTCTCCTTGCCATCGGGATCCTCCGTCCCCAGGCCTCCTCCACTCCTCCTCGAGGGGGACTCTTCTCCTCCACTTGGAGCACCTCCATGAAGGACCATGGTACCTCCATCTCTCTCTATCTCTAGGTTTGACCTAGATGTGTTTGTTTTGATATGTAGTTCCTAGTCCCTCTTGGTAGTAATCACCTTAGGAAAAAAATGTTCATCTTATAAACCATCAAGAGATAGTTAGTAGCAAGTTTTTGGATCTGCATTTGAAGTCTCTTCCGTAGGGCCGGAGACTTCGGTCTTCTGGATTGGAGACTCCAGTAGGCCGGAGATTCCGCCCCTGAGGCCGGAGACTCCGGTGCAGAATCACAAATATTATACCCAATATCTCCTAATGGTTTTCCATTTGTTTCTCGGGCATGCATTCTTACCTTTTTCTATATGTTCCTGCTATTTGGCTGTTTTCAGGGAAAAGGACCAAGGCCTCCTCCTCCAACCCCAATCTTCAACCAAGGAAGCAACGTCCTTACCGTGCTCACTCTCGAAATTACCCAGTGACTGATCCAGAGACAGGTGCTCAGATTAAGAGAAGGGTTGTAGGTCAAGAGCAAGCTAGGCAAGAAGCTAGAGCTGAGATGCAAGGGCAGGAAGTGGCGAAGAAGGCCCGATTTGAACGGATCACCACTTTGAAGGGCATGAGAAAAAGTGACTATAGGGCAATGAGGGTGCAACCTTTCTTCACCATGGCCCGCACCTCTAAAAACCCTAACTATTAGAGGAAGGAACATTAGCTCATTTAGACAGAGATATATGACACGCTGAATCATCCGGTTTGTGAGCAAAAGGTTCTCAACTTAGAGGCTCTGGGCAGCAAGTCCTACTTCGAAGAAGCTGTTTGGGTGACAAAGATGCTCGGTCTTGAGAGACCTGTTGGCTCAACAGAATTTCAACGTCAAGGCTATTAAGTAGTTCTTTGCCACTATTACCTTTGGGGAGGATGAGAACAGCTCTTTTACATGGATGACGGGTCTCCTCAAGTGCAAGTCTTCCATCTTGAGGCTTTTAGAGCTTCTTGGATATCCTATCCATGGTGATAACTTGGGGAAGAGGATGCATGCTCACGATGTTGCCGACAACAAGAGGAAGTTGGCTTCTCTCTATAGCAAGATGGAAACTGTAGGCACCAACAAGAATCTTAAGCGTGTCTACAACGTTCTCCTTTGCGTGTTCAGATACAACATTGCTCCCCGGACTGGCAATGTGGATGCTATTCGTGGTGGATTGGTGAACCTTATTCACCGTGCCTTCAAGTGCCACCAAGCTAGAGAACATTGTGAGGGTTTTGGGACAGATGTCATGGATTTCATCAAAGAAGAGATCTATCATGCCATGACTGAGCCTTAGAAGGTGCCTGTGTATGCTCGTTATGTGATGAAGCTCATCCTTGATCAGGTGCCTGCATTGGCTACTGAGACTGTTCACAAGTCTGGCTCTCTTCAGGTTCTTTCGGTTCACCTTTGTGCCCATGAGGATGAGTAAGAAGAAGACCTCTCTATGTTTAATGGTGCTCCGAGGACCTCCATCTCGTCTTCATGGCAAGGCTAAGGTTCAAGATGATCAAAAGAATCTCACATGGTTCCAGTGCAACATTCTTTGCATGACTATTGATGTCCACAAGGAGAACCACGAGGCATACAAGGAAAGGAGGGAGTTAAAGAGGATGGTCAAGGGTCTTCAGTACCATGCTGGAATTGTGCGCACCCCTCCTCTTGAGCCTATTACTGAGTCTCAGACTGTGTCCTACCATGATTGGAACACATCCTCGTTCCCCTGGGGTGATTTTGACGAGGTCACTTCAGCTCCATCCTCTTCTAGCAACCGTGGCAAGGCTCCTATGACCGAAGAAGAAGAAGAGAATGCTGAAAATGAAGAGGAGTATCAGTCTGATGATGGTGAGGATGATGAGGACGACAAATGTGATGATGAGGACGAGGACTCTGAGGAGGAGGAATATTGATCCTTTGGGTTATGTGTAGTGTAATATTTTATCCTTTTTTTTGGTGTCTCGATGCCAAAGGAGGAGAAGTTGCTATCTAGGCTATCCGGGGATTTGCATGGGTTGCTCGGAGCGCAAGCTTTTGAACTTGATTTTCCTTTTATAGCTTGTGTCTCCTTTTATCTTATTTGCTTTAGAAACTTCTCTTTGTGTTGAACTCAATGGTTGTGTGTAGTAAGACTACGTTTGTGAGGCTATTATTTATCTGTGTTGTGCTAATCCTTTAATTGCCTTAGTTGTCTTACCTACTCATGCAATTATACTGTTCAGTATATTTCTTTTGCTTATGATGTAAATTATAAAAACATATGGGGAGCTTAGAACCTTGTTGATGTGTTCCATTTGTGCACATATCAAGGGGGAGTCCGTCTATATTTTGCAAAACTATGTCTAGCAACGGTTATTATTGCAAATACTTATGTTGTCATCGAACACCAAAAAGGGGAGACTGAAAGCGCAAATCCGTCTAAATCTTGTTTTGTATGTTTGTTAACAACACTAGTATTATTCTAATGTGCATTGATGTTTTAGGGGTCATTATTAAGTATTGATTAAAGGTGGATTTGTTCGTTAAAAAGGAACAAAAGAGAATATTATGTGCTAGAGGTGCTGGGATTTTCCTCCAGCCGGAGTCTTCGGGTATTAGGACGGAGTCTCCAGACTCAGGATTTTCCAGCGAAGAATATCATTGGTGTCACCCTATGGAACCCCTCCTGAATGTGTCCAGAGAGTTCCCGGAGTTTCCGGCCCAGCTGGAGTCTACCGTGTGCAAGGACCGGAGTCTCCGGACTCTTGGCATTTCCCTGCACACGAAGCATACATGTCCCTCTGCTCTCTATAGAGAAAAATATGCGGAAACTTTGCGGAGTCTCCGTCCAGGCCGGAGTCTATGACATGTGAAGACCGGAGTCTCCGCCCTTGAAGATTTCCCAGAGCAAATCCAAAGTCGTGTCGCCCACTGGATGCGGTCCGAGAAGTGCCCAGAGTCTCCGATGTCCTGCAAAGTTTCCGGCCCTACAGAATTTTGCCAGAGACTTTGCTAGATCGAAGTCTTCGACCTTTACACTGGAGTCTCCGATGTGACTTTTTCAAAAAAGTGTCAAATGGCTAAATTTTGGGACTAGGGTATAAATACCCCATCCCTATCTTCTTCCTCAAGCTAGCTCGTCCAGAATTGAATGTTCCATTAATTGAGCTCCCTCACCAAGCTAGATCTCCCAATCCCTCCATCCAAACTTGTTGATCTTCGGAGGATTGAAGGAGAAGGACCCGGTCTACATCTTTACCAACCCATTCTTCATTTCCCCCTTATTCTCTTGAGTGGATCTAGTCTAGGGTTTCCTTGTGGAGAATTGATACTTCCATTTTGCATCACTATTTTATATCATAATTTGATGTTATTCATTGATATATTTCATATTGGATCATGATACTTATGTTATTTCACCTATTTTGCATGTTTTCCAATAATTGGAGAGTTGAACCCCGGAGTTAGAATTCTGCTGGAAAACGGAGCGTCAGGATACCATATTCGCGAAGACCAGAGCACCCCGGAAATCATCGGAAAGTTCCTATTTCACCCGAAGACGGAGGAAGCCAAAAGGGGAGCCGGAAGAGGGCCACCAAGGGCCCTAACCATGCCCAGGCGCGGGCCCACCTCTGGCAGCGCCTGGGGGTGGTGAGGAGGCCCTGGCCCACCTCTGGCTTGCCCCTTCGACGTACTTCATCCCCCGGGAACCCTAAGACACATGGAATCATCGAGGAGTCTTTCCGCTGCCTCTCTGGGATGGAAAATAACAAAGAGAGAAAAGCTCTCCGACTGGGAGAAATCTGTCGGGGAAATTCCTTCCGGAGGGGTAAAATCATCGCCATCGTCACCGTCGTCTAGCTGGACTTCATCGGGATCATCATCGTCATCATCATCATCATCATCTACACCATCATCACCCTCAGCTCCACTCCGTTCCGATGTAACATCTAGGGTTGCATCTTGTCTATTTCATAGGGGAAACTTTCCCGGTGTTGATTACTACTTGTAGTTGATGCTATTGAGAGAAACCATTGGATTAGGTTTCTGTCCAGATTGTTAATCACCATTATATCACCTCTGATCATGATCCATGTGATGTCTTGTGAGTAGTTCGTGTTGTTCTTGAGGACATGGGAGAAGTCAAGTTGTTAGTAGTGAAGTAATGTTGAGTAATATTTAATGGTTTGATATTTAAGTTGTGGTGTTATTCTTCTAGTGGTGTCATGTGAACGTCGACTACATGATACTTCACCATTTATGGGCCTAGGGGAATGCATCGTGTATTTGGCTACTAATTGTGGGGTTGCCGGAGTGACAGAAACCTAAACCCCCGTTAGGAAACCATTGCACGAGGGAGCGTAGGATCCCGGAGTTTAAAGTTGTGGTTAGATTTATTTCTTAATTACTTTCTTGAAGTTGTGGATGCTTGCAAGGGTTATAACCACAAGTATGTATTAGTCTTGTATGGGATGGTAAATTAGCATAGGTTCACCCACAAAACACTTATCAAAACACTAAAGAGTATTCAGCGGCATGAAACAAAAGCACTTGACAGAGACCTCCTGTGTGTCCTCAAAAACGTTTGTTAATCATAAGTAAACCCACCGGCTTGTCCTTTGCGGAAGAAAGGATTGGGACACTTTCTGCAATTATTATTACTGCATTTTATTTACTCGCACTTTATTTATCTGCAATATAAAAAACCACTACAAATTTATCTTTCAGTATTTACAGTTATTCCTTCATCGAAACTGCTTGTCAACACCTTCTGCTCCTTGTTGGGTTCAACACTCTTATTTATCGAAAGTACTATGATACATATCCTATACTTGTGGGTCATCAATACTATTTTCTGGCGCCGTTGCCGGGAAGGTAAGCGCTATTGGGAAGTGGAATTGGTAAAGGAAGCTTCTGCTGTAAGTGTTGTTTTTAATACTGTCTACTTCTTTATTACACTATGTTTGGATCTCCTTTTGAGTCCTTATTTGCGGGCACTGCTTCCACTGCTATGGTAGTAAGTGACCCACCGCCTGATGATTTGGATCCTTATAAAATACCTATAAAGATTGTTCAACATGTTATGAATAACTGCTATTCAGGTGATGGAACTGTCCATCCTGGTGATCATTTGCTCTTTTTACATGAATTATGCGAGTTGTTCCAGTGTGTAGGTATTACAATGGGCCAAGTGAAGAGGAAATTATTCTCTATCAATGGTAAAGTAGTTGGTGTTAACAAAGACTCCACCCCTTCGGTGAAACGTGCTAAATTGCCTCAAATTGCTGAAACTGCTTCTAATAAAAGTGCTGAAATTTTTAGAGATGTGGGGGATAATGGTCCCATTACTTTTGATGATAATAACATTGATTTTGATGATTGCAATATATCTGAAGTTATTGTGTTTCTACAAAAGCTTCCTAGAAGTCCCAATCTTAGTGCCATGAATATGACCTTTACTAAACATATTACCAATGCTCTCATGAAAGTTAGGGAAGAAAAGCTGAAACTTGAAACATCTATCCCTAGGAAATTAGATGATGGTTGGGAGCCTATCATTAAGATAAAGTAAATGATTATGATTGCAATTCTTTGTGTGATCTTTCTGCTAGTATATCTGTTATGCCTCAAAATCTTTATGATATGCTTGATCTACCACCGTTGGAACACTGTTATTTGGATGTTCATCTTGCTGATAATGCTAAGAAGAAACCTCTTGGTAGAATTGATGATGTTCTTATTATGGTTAACAATAACCTTGTCCCTGTTGATTTTGTTGTTATGAACATTGAATGCAATGCTTCTTGTCCTATTGTTTTGGGAAGACCTATTCTTAGAACTGTTGGTGTTGTTATTGATATGAAAGAGGGGAGTATTAAATATCAATTCCCACTCAAGAAAGGTATGGAACCCTTTCCTAGAAAGAGGATGAAGATACATTTTGACTCTATTATTAGAGAAACTTATGATTTTGATGCTTCTTCACTTGAAAATACTTGAGTTGCTTTCTATGCCTAGCTAAAAGGCGTTAAAGAAAAGCGCTACCGGGAGACAACCCGTTTTATTTCTCTGTTTTCTACCCGTTTTCCTTTTTTTCTTTTGTGTGCTTTGCACCTGGGTGTTTTCTATTTACTTACAAACCCCTCTATATCTTTTCTTTTGTGTTTTTGTTGAGCCAAGTAAAGCCTCCAGTGGAAAGTTGAGGCTATATTTCGGATTTCTATGCAGGAAACACATTTCTGCTGTCCACTGTTTATTTCGTATAAAATCATAGAAAATTCAAAATGACATGCGTTTTTTTGTGCGTAATCCTGGGCTATATACGCAATGTTTCTTAGTTGACCACTTTTTTATTTGAGCAATAAAAGAGTTTCGAAAAAAAACATCTTTACCTGCTGTCTTGTTTTGACAGATTTCTGCCAGTAATTGCATTTGCATCTTAATCTCTTTCTTTTGGTGTTCTTTTGAGAAAAAGAGTTTTAAAAGAAGTTGTGTCAGTATCTAATGTGTTTTTGAGTGTTAGGCATGTGTTGAAACGGAACCATGTGAATTTATTATTTCGATTGCACTAACGTTGCTAATGAAGATTGTGAGAAGTTTGGTGTGAAGGGAGTTTTCAAGGGTCAAGATAAGAGGATGATATGACGTGATCAAGAAGAGCGAAAATCCTAAGCTTGGGGATGCCCCGTTGGTACATCCCAGCAAATTCCAAGAAGAATCAAGCATCTAAGCTTGGGGATGCCGAAGGTATCCCCTTCTTCATCGACAAATTATCATGTCACTTCTAGTGAAACTATATTTTTATTCGGTCACATCTTATGTGCTTTACTTGGAGCGTCTTTTATTTTTTCATTTAAGTTTATTTTTAGTTTTTGGAATAAGCTTGGTTGGACCCTAGCATTCTTTTATTGGAGAGTGACACACTCCGCTTTTTCATGGGAATACTTTGTATTCTTAATCTTTGTGTGGCTGCTGCATTTATTTTGCTCCTGTTTTGCATGCATCTCTTATGAGAGTTGTTAGTTTTAGTAGTGTTATGTGAGTACTCTCATGTTTGCGTGTTGTTTCATAAAGAGTATTTTTGTATAGTGCTTATTGGGAAAAGAAATTGTTGCTTGAAGTAGAATTTATAACAGTGCAAGTAGAAGCTTGTATAGACTATAACTTTTTCATGCCATGCTAAATGTTATTTTAGTTTTAAAGCCTTGTGGCTATTGAGTAGCATGAATAGCCTCAAATAGCTGAGAGTTTTTAATATGCCATTTAAAGATTCATGAGTTGTTCTTGTCATAAGGAAGCATAAATTTATGGTATTCTCTTTCGAATGTTTTATTTGGTTGACTTGGCGCATGCTCACACCATGTTTATGACTATGAACCAGTCACGAATAGCCTCCATGACCACTTAGTTTTTGAACTTGTGATACCTCTTATGCTTTAATTAATGATGGTTATGTCGCTATGCATGATTATGGCTCTTATGCTCTCTTGATTTGTCGCTCCCAGACTTTTGCTAGCCTCCACCTGTACTGAGTATGAGCTCTACTCGTGCATCCAAACTCCCTTAAACCAAAGTTTTTCTCATCGTGTCCACCATACCTACCTACATGTGGTATTTAACTGCCATTCCAAAGTAAATTTCTCATGTGTTACCTTTAAAACCTTCAAAATTACTCCTGTTTTATGTTCCTGTTTTTGCTCATGAGGACATAAATAGAGAATCTTTATCTCACTTGTTGATTGGATTTCACACCCTGGACTAGTGGCTTCATCCACTTATCCAAATGATAGAAGATCTGGCAGCGGGGTGCCCAGCCCCAAATTAATGGAAACAAATTCTCTTCACTATTTTTGCCCCTGATTTATCAATCAAAGCATAATTGTGTAAACAAAAGAGAAAGAGGGATGACCTTCTACCAGATGCGTCCTTCACAAGGGAGCCACTCTTGTGAATCCAGTTGGCTTGTGACGTACTATATTTTCTGTTTATCATTTGTTGACATTAGTTAGTCATGAAATTGTTATCTGTTCATTAGTTAGTCATGAAATTGTTTGGTGAGGTTTGCTTGTGTGTGTTCAATACCCACTATCATGGGTATTGTTTTGATTGAGTGTTATTATTTTAGTAGTCTCGCCTTTTGTGCCCCCAAGCTATATTTTTATCTTCTTGAATATCCTATTATGAGAGTGGTACACCCACTCCATATATGGTATATAAGATGTGGGATATGGTTTTTCAACCACATGTGTGTTTGACGATAGTTTTGTATCATGAGAGTTGCGAGATAGTTCCTCGATAACTTTTGAGGGTTTGCGCGAGTATAATATTTCCTTGATATATGTGTTATTTGTTTAGTGTTTGTCCTTTATTTCTGAGTGTGTGTCTTTTATTCTTTTACGACACTAGAAAACGAAGAAGAAGAAGAAGCAGTTATGGAGCTGTGCGTCAAGTTCAGACTACTTCAAGGCGAGGGACACTAAGAGTTTTAAGGCAAGCCATCCTGATGCTTGCTACTACGCTTTTCATTGTCTATCATGCATGTTTTACTTCTGAGAAGTTTTAGAAAAACTTTGATTTCCAAAAACTATTTTTGAGTGACTACTACTACTATTAATATTATATATATTATTACTATGCCCGTAGTTGATACTTGGTATTACCAAGCCCATAGACACCATATGATATTTATTACCACTAAAGTTATAAGTCCCTAATGGACATCCTAAAAATATGTTTTTGCAAAACAAAGGCTTTATGGAAAACCCGGTGGGAAGGCGAAGCCTTACTCACCGGAGGATTGTTGAAGTGGTCATTTTTGGGAAAAACATGTTTTCAAAAATGTCACATAACCTAGTCTTCGCCGGACAACCTTTACCGTACTGCCACTTTACCCCAACATGGGCACGGGGCTTAACTTGAATCTTGTTCTTGTTAGTGTGTGTTCTATCTCAATTTGCTATAAGGGCGTGACTTCCCTCGAACCGAAATGCCGCCAGTCATGAATTCAATTAGGCATACACAGTGAGGGATTAAGTTCTCCTCCGGGTGCGACAATTGGGTCTCCTGCCGTGGCGGAGTGGGACCTGGTGCCGGGGAGATTATACCCAACTGAAGAGATAGACATGTACTAGCTTGGACACAGTGGATGGTTAGGATCAGTTATCTGATGTTTACATACTGTTGTTACTGTCCGTGGTTGTTCATGGCAGATGTACTGGATCTGGTGGATTGTGTACACCTCTACAGAGTAGAACTATTCGGAATAGCCGCGTCCTCGGATATGGACAGTTGAATGGCCATGTAGCTAGCATTGTGTCAATGTTTTCAAAAAGGAGTTTTCAAAAAGGTGTTGGACTTGTGAAGTACTGAAAGGAGGAAATCTTGTACCGTGGAGGTACCATTGTTGAAAAGCCAGAAGTTGTTTTACAAGAAGTTTTGCAAAGAAAACCTTTCTTTTCTAAACAAAAACTGGAAGTTGATTCCAAGAAGTTTTGCAAAGAGAAAACTTTCTTTTAACAAAGTTTTACAAAACATCTTGTACATGTGATATCTACAAGAGAAAGAAAACTATACTATTTTCTTTTGAAGTTTCTTCTTCAACAAAGATATAGAGATTTTCAAAATCAACTATGATATGTCTTACATATATCATTGATAGTGAACCCTATCTATAGCCTACCTATTCCCCCATATAAGCATACTTGCATATTGGTAAGCTACGTAATGAATGTCTTGCTAAGTACATTCAAATGTACTTATATTGGTTTCGTCCCTGGTATTTGCTTGCCAGACATCGAGAAGGAGTCTCAGAAGGAGATCTATGAAGAGGAGTACGGAGCTGATGGCTTTGCAAACTAGGATCGTCTCCCGGTCAGCAGCATGTAGGTTAAGGCGTGACTTGGGCTCAACTACGTGTGTGTCTGTGTTTAGTCTTCCCCTATGTGTGTTGTGTGTTTGTCCTGCGTGGCAAATGTGTGTACTAGGTCATGTGACCATGTCTCTTTTGCACGTGTTTGTGTAATCGTGTAATGGATATTGTATATGTGTACCAACTTGATATGTTGTTCACGACTGGTGTGATCTGTGATCGTGATTGTATGCATATCGGAGGTGTCCTTGAACAGTGGTTCTGGGGGACCTTACAATGTGTTGTTGCCACTAGGGAGAAAACAGCGGTGTGAGTACCCGCGTGTACAATCATTGCTTATATTACACACTTTGTTTAATGCAATTATCTGTTGCTTGCAACTTAATACCTAATGGGTCGGATGATAACCTGAGGGTGGATTATTAGTCATAGATGCAGTTGGATTATGGTCTATGTATATTTTTGTAATGTCCGCACTAAATATCATAGTAGTCATCATGTCATGAATGTGCACTACGGTGCAACCTTTGTTAACTGCCCAGCTATAATTTGTTCACCCAGCATGCTATCTTTTATGGAGAGACACCACTAGTGAACCTATGAACCTCGGTCCATTTTCTTATACTGTTAAACAAGCCACTACAATTTCCTGCTTTCTTTACTTACTACAAGCATACACTATTTTCCACTATGTCTAATCTTTGTTTTCAGCAAGACCGGTGAGATTGACAACCTCACTGTACCGTTGGGCCAAAGTATTTTGATTGTGTTGTGTGCAGGTTCCGCGTTGTTGCTGACACCGGTGAGCCATCACCGCCGTCAGTGGCATCAACCTTCCGAAGATTCTATTTCTCCTACTGGATTGATGACCTTGGTTCTTAACTGAGGGAAGTTCTTACCGCTACACTCATCACACCCTCCTCTTTGGGTTCCCAACACACCATCACAAGCAGCAAGAATTCCTAGCACCATCGAGGCGTAGCAGTGCTATTGAAAAAGCTGAACCTAAAAATGAAAAGTAGAAGAGAATACCAATCCCTTTTAAATTAGTAGCACTTCATGAAGCCCAAGAAAAGAATTTTGACTGGATTGTTCCTGAAAATTTATTTGATGAGAGTAGTAAACCTAAAAGTTCTAAGAGAGGAACATCTAAAACTCATTTAGATAAAATAAAATCCATTATTGAGGAGCGTTCTTATCTTTATTTGGATGCTTCTTCACTTGAAAACACTTGATTTTCTCTTTCTGGGCCTAGCTAAAAGGCGTTAAAGAAAAGCACTTCTTGGGAGATAACCCCTGGTTTTATTTTTTCTTTGTTTTTATCTGTTTTCATTGAGTCAAGGTGTTGTATACTTCTGTAGCAACTCCTCTATATCTTTATTTTCTTGCATTTGTTGTGCCGAGTAAAATCTCTAGTGAAAGTTGAGGTTTGTTTTGGATTTATGCCCAGGAAACAGATTTCTGCTGTCGACCGTATAAAATCTCATAATTCACAGAAATATCAAAATTACTTGCCAATTTTTGTACTTATTCCTCAGCTAATTCTGAAACTTTTTCCAGCTTTAAGTTTTTCGATTTGAGCAACGTAGGTGCCCTGAAAAAAATAATCTTTACATACTGTTCTGGTTTTGACAGATTCTGCATTTTTTTTGCATTCTCTCTTTTACTATGTTGAGTGGATTTATTTACTCCACGAAACATAAGTGGCTGTAGCTTATGTTTAAAATTATTAATAACAGTTGTTTCCATGCAGAACATGTGAATTTTCGATTGTGCACTAATCCTCTAATGCGAATTACATTGACTGTGGTGTGACGGAAGTTTTCACGGGCCAAGAGAAGAGGGTGATATAATGTGATCAAGAAGAGTGAAAACCCAAAGCTTGGGGATGCCCCCGTGGTTCATCCCAGCAAATTCTAATAAGATTCAAGCGTCTAAGCTTGGGGATGCCCAAGGCATCCCCTTCTTCATCAACAATTTATCAGGTCACTTCTAGTGAAACTATATTTTTATACGGTCACATCATATGCATTTTACTTGGAGCATCTGTTTGTTGCTTTTGTTTTGTTTTCCTTGCTGCAATAAATATGTTTGGAGACATGCTCCGCTTTTTCATATGAATACTCGTTTTCTTCCATGCTTGTATTCTTAGTTTTTCTTCTAGCTGCTGCAAATCCTTTTAGCTCCTATTTTTCATGCATTTCTTATTCAGAGTTGTTAGTTCTACTAGAGTAGTATCAGTACTCTCTTGTTTCATTGATATATCTCTTGGAGAATTTTTGTTTAGTATAAAATGATTGGTGTTGGAAAGCAGTAGTACAATTTGCGTGCTTATAACGGTGCAAAAAGAAGCTCGTATAGACTATGGCTAGACTTTTTCATGTCATGCTAGATGTTATTTTAATTCTATGCTTAGTAGTTGTTATTGTACCATGAATTGTCTAAAATAGATGAGAGTTCTTAATGTGCAATTGAAAGAATCGTGAGTTGTTTTTGTCATTTTGAAGCATGAATTTGTGGTGTTCTCCTTCGAATGCTTTATTTGGTTGACTTGGCACATGCTTACACCATGTTTATGAATACAAAAAAATCAATTATAGTCTCTATGATCATTTAGTTTTTTGACTTGTAATACCCTTTATGCTTTGATTAATAAAAAAATTGTCGCTATGCATGATTATGGCCATTATTGCTCTCTCGATTTGTCGCCCCCAGTTTTTTGCTAGCCTCCACCTGTACTGAGAATGAGGTCTACTCGTGCATCCAACTCCCAAAAAGCAAAGTTTGACAAATGTATCCACCATACCTACCTACATGTGGTATTTAGCCGCCACTCGAAGTAAATTTCTCATGTGCTACCTTTAAAATTGCAAAATTATTCTTGTTTTGTGCCCTTGTTTTAGCTCATGAGGACATGAATAGATAATATTTATCTCACTTGTTGATTGGACTTTACAAACCTAGACTAGTGGTACATCCGCTTATCCAAATGATAGAAGAGCTGGCAGCGGGGTGCCCAGCCCCAAAATTGGTTACTATAAAATTCTCTTCACTATTTTTGCCCCTGATTTATCAGTCAAAGCATAATTGTGTAAACAAAAGATAAATAGGGATGACCTTCTGACCCCAGTTGCGTCCTTCAATGGGAGCCGCTCTTGTGAAGTCTATTTGCCTTATGACGTACTGTATTGTCTGTTTACCATTCATTGACATAATCATACACCTCTCTACAAAAAATGTTTTCAATACCTTTGTTTAATAAAAATAAAAAGCTCTAGCACATGAGTTAATCCCTGCTTCCCTCTGCAAAGTTCCTTTCTTTTACTTTTATGTTGAGTCTCCATCATATAACTTTATCCACAGTTGAGAGAGCGCAGTTGCCATTATGAGTTTAATGTGCATTTGTCCCAAAGATTATTATTGATTGATTCATGATGTGTTACTGCTTGCTCTCAAATTATTCGTTCTATTCATCCACTTGAAATTTGAAGGTGTCCTGGCATTTATGTTTTGGCCCAATCTTACGGACAAGAGAAATGTGACTTTGCTATGTTTTCCTTATGCTCGATACAAACGTATAACTTTCAAGTGCATTATTATTCATGATATTTTATTTGTGTTACTTTTCATGATGAAAAGTGATTGCTAAGTTTCATTGTTAAAATTATATCTTTCATGCCTGTGTTTAAAGTACTATGATCTCAGCGTACATATGCTTTTACATTATGATGATCAAGTTTATGTTGGTAGCATGTCACCTCAGAAATTATTTGTTTTTATCATTTACCTACTCGAGGACGAGTAGGAACTAATCTTGGGGATGTTGATACATCATAAACGTATCCATAATTTCTGATGTTCCATGTTGTTTTCATACTATATGCTACATGTTTCATTTACACGTCATGCCATTTTTATCGTTTTTTTTGGGACTAACCTATTGACAGAATGCCCAGGGGTGGTGTGGCCCCCTGGCCGCCCACCGACGTTTCCCTATCCCCTATTTATACCTCTCGGGAGGTTAACCCTAAAGACACAAGCCTTTTCCACCAAAAACATTTGCATCCGCCGTCATCGTCAACCCTAGTTCGGGAGAGTTCTGGAGCTCTCCCCGGCACCCTGCTGGGAGGGGGAATCATCACCAGAGGGCTCTACACCACCATGCCCGCCTCCGGAATGATGCGTGAGTAGTTCATACTTGGAGTACGAGTCCATAGAAGTAGCTAGATGGTTGTTCTCTCATTTTTATGCCTCATGTTTAGATCTTGTGAGCTTCCTAATATGATCAAGATCATCTTATTGTAATGCTACATGTTGTGTTTGCTGGGATCTGATGAATATTGAATGCTATGTCTAATGATTATCAATCTGTCATGTTCTATTCATGTGTATGTTATTTATGATCTTGCATGCTCTCCGTTGGTAGATGATCTGCCCAAGTAGATGCTTGTAACTCCAAGAGGGAGTATTTATGCTCGATAGTGGGTTCATGCCTCCCTTTTACTCACGCTCGAGTGACATAAACGTAACGGGGAGGGGGATGTGCTGTTGCCATTAGGGAGAAAACAACGATATTTACATTGTTTACATTACACACTTTTCTTAATGCGATTATCTGTTGCTTGGAACTTAATACCCAAGGTTTGCTCGCATGACATTCTGAGGGTGGATTATTAGTCATAGATGCAGTTGGATAACGATCTATGTATCTTGTTGTAATGCTTGCATGAATCACATAGTAATCATCATGTCATGCATATGCACTACAGTGCAGCATTTATATCTGTCAATTGCCCAACTGTAATTTGTTTACCCAACATGTTATCTATCTGTTTTGGAGAGACACGACTAGTGAACTGTGGACCCTGGTCCATTTCCTTTATATTGATAATACAACCACTACAATCACTGTTTTCATACTATTACTACTGTTTTCCTACTGCCATAACTGTTCTCTTTTCATCTACTGCAAACAAGTATTATTTTCCACACCATACGGTTAACCTCTTTGGTTTTAGCAAAATCGATGAGATTGACAACCTCACTGCTTTGTTGGGGCAAAGTGATTTGATTGTGTTGTGTAGGTTCCACGTTGTTGCTGAACCAGTAGTGTGTCCTACCAACATCAGCTGCATCAACCTTCAGAAGTGATTTCTTTCTCCTACTGGTGGATTCAACCTTGGTTTCTTTCTGAGGGAAAACTTGTCGCTGCACTCTTCACACCCTACACTTTGGGTCTCCCAACGAACGAGCATCAGCCCTCGTCACCCATGTCAACATGAGAACTTTTCAAAGTCTTCAAAAGGGTGGCCACATCCTCGAACTAAAACAAAATGTTTCCTTTTCCAAAGATCGTGTGTGTAGGGCTTGTGTTGAAGGCAAGATGCATGATTCTTCGCATCCAAGCAAGACAATTATTTCATCAAAGAGGATCTTGGAGCTTCTCCATGTTGATATCTTTGGTGTCGTGCCCGAGGCAAGTCTTGGAGGCAAGAAATATTGCTTGGTAATTGTGGATGACTATTCAAGATACACTTGGGTCTACCTCTTCAAATTGAAGAGTGAAATTCAACAAGCCATCATCGACTTCTCCAACCAAGTGCAACGTCAACACAATGTTCCCATCATGGCTATTAGGAGTAACAATGGCTCCGAGTTCAAGAACTACACTCTTAATGAGTTCCTTAGTGAAGAGGGCATTCGTCATCAATATTCTGCTGCATATACCCCTCAACAAAATGGTGTAGTGATGGCTAGGTTGAGACTCCAAGTGCAGAGTGTGTAGCTAGTGGCAAGCCTTCTTCCCCACGAGGGTGACTCGAGGGTTTATATCGAACTCTTGGGGAGCCAGTATTTCAGCAGTTGTCTTCCAAGCTTCCTCCAGGATCCTGCAAACAAGTACAGAATTTTGTGCCCTCAACCTCACCAAGTGGTTGTCAAGCACAAGGTGTGAGACTTCTAAATTGCAATGCAAAACTTAAAGTAAATGTGCAATAATTAAATCTAGTACTAAATGCAAATGAGAAAATAAATATGCAATGGATTGTTTTTGTATTTTTGTGATGCAAGTGGTGATGAAGATAATGTAAATTCGAATTGGAGATGCAAGTAAAGTAAATTGCAGAAAAGTAACTAGAGTGTTTTCTTATAATTAAAATAGGACCGGGGTTCATGGTTTCACACTTGCATTCTCTCAAATAAAGTGGTAGACGGTGGACATAAAGAATTACATGTGAGATTACAATAACATGTTTAACATTGAGTACTTTCATATGGGCATCACGTCCTAGCATAGAGATCTCTACGGTCATATTGATCCCTCTTATACTCCACCAAGATGCGAAATAAATCATAACACCTCGATAATTAAGGAAAAACCAAAGTATAGCTTTAAGCAATGTGACATGAAGTTGAAATAAGAACTTGCTAGATCTAGTCATGGAGATTGATTAGTGTCACTTCAAATCCCCGGTAACAAGGTACTACTTTTTATCCCTAGTGAGGTAACTAAGAAAGGTTTAACAAAACCTAAGTGGATCGCTGAACTTTTGTCACTTTCACAGCACTAGCCACCCCCCGTTACTCCAACTAATGCACCCATCACCCCACACACGCTCTCAAGAACTAGATTGATCAAAGCTAGCAAATAAGAACGGGGTTCATAAGATACATCTACTCAAATAACTCAAGAGAAACAATTGCAATCTCAGATTCAATAACTCATAGAAAAGATCCACCACATAGGAATTACAACGGTGCCCGTAATCATGTGAGGCAGATCATACGGATCTAATTAGTGAAGCACATAGAGAGAGAGAGATACAAGTGCTACTTCCACAAACCCATAACCCTGGGGTGGACTACTCCCTCTTCATGGAGATGTCGATGGTGATGACGTTGGAGGGGTAGGAGATCACACCGGCGGCGCTCCGCCGAAGTTTCCCCCCTCCAATCTGGAACTCCAGGTCTCTGTTTCGGTGTTTCGGCGGCGCTCCTCTCCGTAAGGGTACGGGGGACCCTTTTTATAGTCGGTTTTAGGTCAAGACGGAGTCGGTAAGTCGAAGATGGAAGGAATTGGGGCCATAGGGGCCAAAAGGGGACCTCTCACGCGACCAAGGAATCTGGCCGCATGGAGGGTCCTATTTTGGGCCTCCTTGCCCAATTCTCGTGGATCCTTCACCTGCAAGTCTTCTCCTTCCAAGAAAATGACCCCCTCAGATTTTCAGGTGATTTCGCGGAAGTTTGCCCCCTGAAACGTCAAAAATATAGAAAACGGGGTTTCTGACAGGCAGGGTTAATTCCATAAAAGTTGGGGGACTTCGTAATTTAACCCCAAAATACTATAAAACATTGAATTATACTCTTATATGATGCAATATGTAATAGAAAACCATATGAAAATATGCAAAATTCATCTATGCATTTTGCATGCATCAACATCCCCAATCTTAACCCATGCTCATCCTCGAGTATGAAGGTGATAAAACTAAGATGGGTTTTGCATATTGAAACAATCATGGGATATCAAGGAGGATTATTCATGCTACATATAATCAAATGATTAATACTAGAAATGAGTAGCAATATACAATTCATGTTGTAAGAAATATCAAATATGCAAGCAAAGATGCTTCATGAAAGTTCACAAAGTGTATAATGAAATGAAATCACTATGGACCAAATGCATACACAAAATGAAAAATAAAATCCTATATTGGTCAAAGAATAGCATAATGGAGAATAGAAAATATAGTGGACACTTTGGAGAAAATTGAGTAGAGGTAAAACATGATCAAGTCTTATTTAGCCTCTAAATTATTCAACTAAAATTACTAATTGAAATGTGGTATCCATTGATCTAGGACTCTCATTGCCCCTTTATCACTAGCATCTTAAAATTGTGAGTATTGAAGTAATGAGAATGACAAGGTGGTTGAAAGCCTCATGCCCCGTGAGTGTGAAAACCTACTCCATGATTACTCAACTTAAGATTCCTAATAAGCTTTGTACAATCATAATAAGTATTAATGACATCATAGAGAACCGCAAAGAGGTACCTCTTGTCCCATGACATGGAAACAAGCCCATGTTACAATGACAAGATGAACAAACGGAGTAGACTCATCATCCTTTTTATTTTCATTCACTATTATGCATAGCTTCTTATTTTATTATAGGATGTGTTGTAGAGTCACTCAAGCTGTAAGTAAATTTCCACCATGATAAAGCATGGCTTGGGTTAGCGGCCCAATGCATTTCTCTAGTCATATAGATACTTACTCATCAAAACTTACTATTCCTCTATTTCATTTTGGCATGGCAGGAGTCCAAAAACAAAAGTACATGATATCAACCAAATGTAATTTTTTTGTGCAATGTTGAAAGCTTTCCGGTGATACACGTTTATAGCTAGCTCCCAACCACACACTTGTCAAACGCAAAACTTGTGGCTCCCATTATTGGGTCATGTTTATTAGATGCATAAAAAGTAAAGTGTGCCTTCAAAAGTTCGTGAGAGTCCTATCCCAAGTTCAACCCATGACAATTAATAAAGTGAATATCTTAATTTAGAACATAAATAACAAAATAACATGGTGAACATACTCGGAATAGCAATGAAGCTAATGGGAAGATATGGTCGACTCACTGGAAATACTTGGCTAAGGAGTGTTGGAAACAAGTTTTTACTTGTTGGAATTTTTAAATTTTTGGGCTAGCAAGAGGGAGATAGTTGACCAGCTACTATGCATGCATATGTCCATAGAACTAATCATTTCATGACAAACTAAATAAACCAGCAATTAACATCACGGACATGAATAAGAGATAGCTCAAGACAACATTATTGCAAATTTCTACACATAAAAAGCCTATAAATCATGCAAACATATGTAGCTCTTCAAATCAACCATGGCATCCCTATTCCAAGTCATAATACTAGCATCCAATACATTCAAATCCCAAACTCCAGTAGCTCAATCTCATATAAATGATGGTGGTGGTCTTATCAAAACAAAAATAAAAACAAAAACTAGACGCTTCAAGTCTCTACGATAAATGCTTTGCTTAGAAAAACAGAAAGTAGACGTGTGCTAACCAAAAGAGTGTAGCTTCAGTGGGGTGTTCATCACATCCCAAAGCTTATGGATTTCACCATTCTTGGATGTCTTGAGGCGCAGCTCCTCTATTCCCTGTGAAAAAACTTCACAAAACATGTTTCTCCCATTCTTTTTATGTGGAGTGAGATTAGTAAGGACAAACAAATCACATGCTTGCTGTGAAAATTCCCAAATAAAATGCTCCAATAGATATACAATAAGGTTCATTATGTTGTATGTTCACTCTCTTGCTTAAAAGAATCATGGAAATTCGATTCCAAAGCCCAAAGAGTGCATAAAACAAAAGAAGGCAGAATCTGTCCAGAAAAGCAGCAGCAGCAAAACGAACGTTTCTCCCTAAGCTAGACTCGTCAAAAAATTAAGACAATTTTTGTGCTTACATAGTACGAAAAATTGAAGAACATACTAAAAAATTAGCTCAATCCGACTTACCAATAAAAAACGTAAAATCATACGGTGAGCAGACTCGTGCTGAAACAGAAATTTCATGCACTAGGATAGCAACTTATAAGTCCAAATAGGTTTGACTTGACTCTTTATTGAAAACTCCAGAATTAAAACAAAAAAACTAATATCTTAAGACAGCAAGAGGACACTAGGAAAATCCAAAAAAAAAAACCGGGTTGCCTCCCGTAAAGCGCTTTCTTTATAGCCATATAGCTAGGCTTTACTTACTTGATAATCAAGAGGGATAAAGCTCATGAGGGAGCTTGTTCTTCAGCGTGCCCCTCTTCCTTGGGAAGTGCTCCATGATTTTCTTGTGAGGGAACTGAAACTTTACATTCCCTTCCTTGGAGTCTATGATTGCACCTGTAGTACGAAGAAAAGGTCTACCCAAAATAATAGGACTAGGGGATTCATCCCCCATATCCATAATAATGAAATCAACGGGTACGAAAGTCATGTGTAATTTAATTATAACATCTTTTACTTGTCCTACAGCATGTTTAGTAGAGTTATCAGCAAGGACAAATTCACTTGAGCACTTTTCTAAATTTTCTAGTTCTAGCAATTCATATAATTCTTTAGAGAGTACCGATACACTAGAACCTAGATCTAACATAGCATGGTGAATTTCTTTTCCAATTGAAACTAGCACCTTGGGGATCCATGCATACCCAAGATTAGGAGGTATCATGGCCTCATTCTTGTACCTAGAATTTTTTTCTTGCAATACATGATTAGCAATATAAGATCCAAAGCCAGGTTGATTAACATTTATAGTGGGATCACTAGCAAATTTTTGTAGAGTAGCAATAAGTTCTTGCAAGATACTTTTTTCTAAATCAAGCAATGGATCCTTAATTTCAGTAAGAATCATAATTTCCTCTACTTTACTCTCTAATTTAGCTAGCATGCTTGATTCATGGGGACTAATTTCATCTTTGCTAGCAAGATAAGACATATATGGAAGTAAATATTCAGGGTACTTCACTATTTCATTCAAAGTTTCTTCTAAGCTAGTAGGGACATGCTCACTTGTATTCTCAGCAATATGATCAATATTTTCAATAATAGGAACAGCAATAGTAATAGAATTCATTCCTACACTAGGTTGTGCTTGTGGCTTTCCTGCTGACATGCTTAATAGAGTTGCTTGATTATGAGCTAATTTTGACAATGCTTTATCTAAATTCGAAGATTGAAGTTGCAATCCTTTAATATAACTACTAATGGATGAAATAGACTTATTTAACTCATGTATCATAGCATTGTGACTAGCAACTTGTTCCATAAGCAATTTATTAAATTCAGAAATTTCACTAGAAGGATTCCACTTATTTTCATTAGCATTAGGATATGGAACAAAAGGTTTATTTGGCACATAAGGAGGTTTACTATAAGAATTCTAAGCATTACCAAAACCATTGCTACCATAATTCCTAACAAAATTAACATCCACACTTTCAGAATTACTACCAACTAGCTCCTGCAAAGGCACATTCTCCATATTTTGTTTATTAATAAAGGCAAGAATAGTGTCCATTTTAGAAGACAAATCATTGGTTTATTCAATTGAGTTTATTTTCTTAGTGGGATTGGGTGCTCTTTCAGTATTCCATTGACTATAATTTTGCAATATGCTTTCTAATATGCTCTTAGCCTCTCCTACAGTTTTACTCATAAAGGCACCTCCAGTAGCAGAATCAAGTATATTTCTAGACATGTAGTTTAGACCATTATAAAAAGAGTGTAGTATGGTCCATTCATTTACTCCATGTGATGGGCATGTTCTAAGCATTAATTTAATTATATCCCATGCCATGGCTACATGTTCATTATCATTTTGCCTAAATGAGAGGATATTATTCCTATTTTGTAAAATTTTAACGGGAGGATAATATTTCTTAATGAAAGCTTCTTTTAAATCATCCCAAGACTTTATACTAGCTGTAGGTAGTGAAAGTAACCATTCTTTAGCCTTTCCTCTAAGTGAAAAGGGAAATAATTTTAGTTTTAAAACACTACTTTCCACATTTTTAAATTTTTGCATATCACATATTTCCATGAAATCATGAAGATGCATAGAGGCATCCTCCATAGCACTACCACCAAATTGCTCTCTAGTAATTAAATTCAATAAACTAGGACTTACTTCATAGCTTTCAGCTTGTATTTCAGGTGTAGTAATTGGCCTAGCAATGAATTGGTCATTGGGTGTATTTGTGTAGTCACTTAATTTAGTTCTATCACCCATTTTAACAGTTTTTATGTAGTTTTTAATTTTTTATGCAAAACTGAAAAGTAAAGTAACTAGGCAAATTCGAAATACTAAAATAAACTAGATAACTAAATGCAAAGCTAAAATGCAAACTAAAATAAAATATGCAAAACAAAACAAAAAACAAGAACAAAAACAAAACAAAAACAAAAACAAGACAAGAAACAAAACAATCTACTTGAAAGAAGGCGGAGATAGAAAGGACGGTACTCACGTAGGTGCAACCTCCCCAATCTTAGGTGTTTGCACACCTTGTTGGTGATGAAGACTTCTTGTGAGCTCCCTTGGACAACTCCTTCACCTATGGCTCCCCGGCAACGGCGCCAGAAAAACGCTTGATGGCTAGGTTGAGACTCCAAGTGCAGAGTGTGTAGCTAGTGGCAAGCCTTCTTCCCCACGAGGGTGACTCGAGGGTTTATATCGAACTCTTGGGGAGCCAGTATTTCAGCAGTTGTCTTCCAAGCTTCCTCCAGGATCCTGCAAACAAGTAGAGAATTTTGTGCCCTCAACCTCACCAAGTGGTTGTCAAGCACAAGGTGTGAGACTTCTAAATTGCAATGCAAAACTGAAAGTAAATGTGCAATAATTAAATCTACTACTAAATGCAAATGAGAAAATAAATATGTAATGGATTGTTTTTGTATTTTTGTGATGCAAGTGGTGACGGAGATAATGTAAATTCGAATTGGAGATGCAAGTAAAGTAAAGTAAATTGCAGCAAAGTAACTAGAGTGTTTTCTTATAATTAAAATAGGACCGGGGTTCATGGTTTCACACTTGCATTCTCTCAAATAAAGTGGTAGACGGTGGACATAAAGAATTACATGTGGGATTACAATAACATGTTTAACATTGAGTACTTTCATATGGGAATCACGTCCTAGCATAGAGATCTCTACGGTCATATTGATCCCTCTTATACTCCACCAAGATGCGAAATAAATCATAACACCTCGATAATTAAGGAAAAACCAAAGTATAGCTTTAAGCAATGTGACATGAAGTTGAAGTAAGAACTTGCTAGATCTAGTCATGGAGATTGATTAGTGTCACTTAAAATCCCCGGTAACAAGGTACTCCTTTTTATCCCTAGTGAGGTAACTAAGAAAGGTTTAACAAAACCTAAGTGGATCGCTGAACTTCTGTCACTTTCACAGCACTAGCCACCCCCCGTTACTCCAACTAATGCACCCATCACCCCACACACGCTCTCAAGAACTAGATTGATCAAAGCTAGCAAATAAGAACGGGGTACATAAGATACATCTACTCAAATAACTCAAGAGAAACAATTGCAATCTCAGATTCAATAACTCATAGAAAAGATCCACCACATAGGAATTACAACGGTGCCCGTAATCATGTGAGGCAGCTCATACGGATCTAATTAGTTAAGCACATAGAGAGAGAGATACAAGTGCTACTTCCACAAACCCATAGCCCTGGGGGTGGACTACTCCCTCTTCATGGAGATGTCGATGGTGATGACGTTGGAGCGGTAGGAGATCACACCGGCGGCGCCCCGCCGGAGTTTTCCCCCTCCAATCTGGAACTCCAGGTCTCTGTTTTGGTGTTTCGGTGTTTCGGCGGCGCTCCTCTCCGTAAGGGTACGGGGGACCCTTTTTATAGTCGGTTTTAGGTCAAGACGGAGTCGGTAAGTCGAAGATGGAAGGAATTGGGGCCACAGGGGCCAAAAGGGGACCTCTCACACGGCCAAGGAATCTGGTCGCGTGGAGGGTCCTCTTTTGGGCCTCCTTGCCCAATTCTCGTGGATCCTTCCCCCGCAAGTCTTCTCCTTCCAAGAAAATGACCCCCGCAGATTTTCAGGTGATTTCGCAGAAGTTTGCCCCCTGAAACGTCAAAAATATAGAAAACGGGGTTTCTGACATGCAGGGTTAATTCCATAAAAGTTGGGGGACTTTGTAATTTAACCCTAAAATACTATAAAACATTGAATTATACCCTTATATGATGCAATATGTAATAGAAAACCATGTGAAAATATGCAAAATTCATCTATGCATTTTACATGCATCATGTAGCCAAAAGGAAGAATCAGACTCTATTGGATTTGGCAAGGACCATGTTGGTGGAGTATATTTCTCCGCAATATCTATGGGCCGAAGCCATCTCCACCGCTTGTCACTCATCTAACCGGCTCTACATACGCAAGGGATTAATGAAGACTCCATATGGGATTCTCACTGGCAACCAACCAAATATCTCCTACTTCTGTGTCTTCGGTTGTAAGTGTTTATATTTGGTAAAAAGGTGTTCATTTGTCTAAATTCCAATCTAAACCTATTGAGCATACATTTGTTGGTTATGGTGTCGAATCCCACACTTATGGAGTCTTTGACAAGGCCTCACGGATTGTCATTGAATCTAGTAGTGTGGTGTTCGAAGAAAATGATGGCTCCCAAGTTGCGCAATTTTGTGTTTTCGATGTAGATGTTTAAATACCTCAAGAAGACATAGGATTAATGGGCGTGGGATTTTTCCGCCGCATTGAGGGATACCTTGTGGAGACTCGAGAAGAACTATGCTCTACTAAAGTGGAGCCCTCCTCTACATTGAAGATCATGCCAAGGGAGAAAGTGATGCACCAACCCAAGAACAAGTTCAAGACCCTGCTCTTGTTGACCAAGTTGCTATGCAATAACCAAGCACTCCTACCATTCAAGCTAGCCAAGGTCAAGGCCAAGATCAACCTTCTTCATATTCTTCTCCTATTGTTGAAGCAAATTAAGATGATGATCAAGGCCAACATACCGGTCAGGACGGGGACCCAATTGATCAAGATAGTCAAATGATTCCTCCTCGCAATAATGAGGATATCAAAGCCCGTCGTGCCAAAAGGATTGCAAACGACTTGAAGCGTATTGATGCCTTCGATGATAAGGTGTTGAGTTATGTGCAAAACAAGAGATATCGAAGAGCTAAATTGGCAAGATTTAGTGAGAATCAAGCTCACATATCCATGGTGGAACCGAATAAAGTGTTTGAGGCTCTTGAAGATTCGGATTGGTTGGAAGCTATGCATGATGAGCTCAATAACTTTGAGCGCAATAAGATTTGGAAGCTAGTTGAGAATCCAAAAGATTTCCACAATGTTATTGGCACCAAATGTATCTTCAAGAACAAGCAAGATGAGCATAGTATTATTGTGAAGAACAAGTCAAGATTGGTGTCTCAAGGCTACACTCAAGTGGAAGGCATTGACTTTGATGAAACCTATGCTCCCCTGGGTCGTCTTAAGTCCATACATATCCTCCTTTCATATGCATCTTCGCATACCTTTAAATTGCAACAAATGGATGTCAAAAGTGCTTTTCTAAATGGTCCATTGAAAGAGGAGGTATATGTTAAGCAACTTCCGGGGTTTGAGAACCCCAACTTTCCTAACCATTTCTACAAGCTCTCTAAGGCGCTCTATGGACTTAAACAAGCACCACATGCGTGGTATGAGCACCTTAGAGAGTTGTTGCAAGACCGTGGGTTTGAAGTTGGGAAAATCGACCCCACCCTTTTCACAAAGAGGGTAAAATGAGAGATTTTCACATGCCAACTCTACGTGGATGATATCATCTTTGGCTCAACTCACAAAACTTTCAATGATGAATTCTCCAAGATTATGACTAACATGTTTGAGATGTCTATGATGGGAGAGCTAAAATTCTTCCTTGGATTTGAGATCAAGCAATTGGCTCGTGGGACTTTCATTTCTCGAGCCAAATATACCCAAGACATTCTCAAGAGGTTCAACTTCGAAGGTGCTAAAGAGAAGGTCTCTCTAATGCAAACCAAATTCAATCTCAAGCGCAATCCGGGCGGTAAAGATGTGGACCAAAACTTGTATCATTCTATGATTGGTCCTTTTCTTTACCTTTGTGCATCTAGGCCCGGTATTGTGTTGGGTGTAGGAGTGTGTGCAAAGTATCAAGCGGCTCCTAAGGAAATCCACTTGGTGGCGGTTCATAGGATCTTTCGGTATTCAGTTCATACCTCAAGATTTGGTTTGTGGTACCCAATGGGGGCACAATTTTCTCTCGAGGGGTACACGAACTCGAATTGGGCCGTTGATCAAGATGATAGTAAATCGAATTCCGAGACTTTCCAATTTCTTGCTAGGTCTTTGGTGAGTTGGTCCTCTAAGAATCAAAATTGTATATCTCTCTCCACCATCGAAGCCGAGTATGTGGCGGGCCGCTAGTGCTTGCACCCAATTGCTATGGATGAGGCAAACCCTCAAAGAGTATGATGTTCACTTGGAGAAGGTGTCACTCTTATGTGACAATGAGAGTGCCATCAAGATCGCCTACAACCTCGTGCAACACACAAGGACGAAGAATATTGAGATTCGTCATCATTTCATCCGGGATCATGTGGCAAGAGGTGATATGGATCTAGCCTGTATCCCAACCAAGGATAATATCGTGGACATATTCACAAAGCCTCTAGATGACTCAAGATTCATGTTTTTGAGGAATGAGCTAAATATCATCAATTCAAGGAGTTTGGCTTGAGGATCCTGCACACACGCCTATAGTTTACTATGTGTTTGGGTTTAGGTGTAGGCATGAACATAGGGGGAGTGTTATCCTAACACATTGGGTTCTCCCTCCCCCCATTATGCCCAAAGCAAAAAAAATCATTGTTACCTCTCTATTTCTAAAGTTGAATTGTGAGGTAAAATGTTGAGAATTGGCAATGCACCCAAGATATATCTTCGCGGTTTCATACCATAATATATTACATGGTGGCTTAGACTACCAACCTCTTCTCTTGAAGATTTTCTTCTTATTTGGTTGTTATTTGGATTTTATTGAATTTCTTTTTGAGTTGGTTGGTTTCATGGAAAACACACTCAATCTTGGCTTTTAATCGATTGGATCTTGCAAGTTTTGAGTGTGAAGTACCATTCCAATTTTTGTTTCTTATCCCAAGCCAAAATTCCCTAAAAACTAATGTTACATAGCCACATGCATGTCCCAAACAAATTTCTGGGATTTTTTGAGAGTTGGGGCCAGAGACTCTGGGGTACAACACAGGAGACTCCGGTCTGGCCATAGTCTCTGCTCTAAACACATAATCTCCGGCTACACCAGAGATTCCGGGGCTTAGGCCGGAGATTTCAGCCTGGGTGGTTTCCGCAGATAAAAGGGGATCGAGGTGGGGGTTGCTCACAACCTCCCATCCACCCCGACCCCCATTTGCTCCTGCGCTGCCGCCGCCTCTCCAATATCCTCTCCGGCTTCTCCTTGCCATCGGGATCCGCCGTCCCCAGGCCTCCTCCACTCCTCCTCGAGGGGGACTCTTCTCCCCCACTTGGAGCACCTCCATGAAGGATCATGGTACCTCCATCTCTCTCTATCTCTAGGTTTGACCTAGATGTGTTTGTTTTGATATGTAGTTCCTAGTCCCTCTTGGTAGTAATCACCTTAGGAAAAATGTTCATCTTATAAACCATCAAGAGCTAGTTAGTAGCAAGTTTTTGGATCTGCATTTGAAGTCTCTTCCGTAGGGCCGGAGACTCCGGTCTTCTGGACTGGAGACTCCGATAGGCCGGAGATTCCGCCCCTGAGGCCGGAGACTCCGGTGCAGAATCACAAATTTGATACCCAGTATCTCCTAATGGTTTTCCATTTGTTTCTCGGGCATGCATTCTTACCTTTTTTCTATATGTTCATGCTATTTGGCTGTTTTCAGGGAAAAGGACCAAGGCCTCCTCCTGCAACCCCAATCTTCAACCAAGGAAGCAACGTCCTTACCGTGCTCACTCTCGAAATTACCCAGTGACTGATCCAGAGACAGGTGCTCAGATTAAGAGAAGGGTTGTAGGTCAAGAGCAAGCTAGGCAAGAATCTAGAGCTGAGATGCAAGGGAAGGAAGTGGCTAAGAAGGCCCGATTTGAACGGATCACCACTTTGAAGGGCATGAGAAAAAGTGATTATAGGGCAATGAGGGTGCAACCTTTCTTCACCATGGCTCGCACCTCTAAAAACCCTAACTACTAGAGGAAGGAACATTAGCTCATTTAGACAGAGATATATGACACGCTGAAACATCCGGTTTGTGAGCAAAAGGTTCTCAACTTAGAGGCTCTCGGCAGCAAGTCCTACTTCGAAGAAGCTGATTGGGTGAAAAAGATGCTCAGTCTTGAGAGACCTGTTGGCTCAACATAATTTCAACGTCGAGGCTATTAAGTAGTTCTTTGCCACTATTACCTTTGGGGAGGATGAGGACATCTCTTTTACATGGATGACGGGTCGCCTCAAGTGCAAGTCTTCCATCTTGAGGCTTTTAGAGCTTCTTGGATATCCTATCCATGGTGATAACTTGGGGAAGAGGATGCATGCTCACGATGTTGCCTACAACAAGAGGAAGTTGGCTTCTCTCTATAGCAAGACGGAAACTGTAGGCACCAACAAGAATCTTAAGCGTGTCTACAACGTTCTCCTTTGCCTGTTCAGATACAACATTGCTCCCCAGACTAGCAATGTGGATGCTATTCGTGGTGGATTGGTAAACCTTATTCACTGTGCCTTCAAGTGCCACCAAGCTAGAGAACATTGTGAGGGTTTTGGGACAGATGTCATGGATTTCATCAAAGAAGAGATCTATCATGCCATGACTGAGCCGAAGAAGGTGCCTGTGTATGCTCGTTATGTGATGAAGCTCATCCTTGATCAGGTGCCTGCATTGGCTACTGAGACTGTTCACAAGTCTGGCTCTCTTCAGGTTCTTTCGGTTCACCTTTGTGCCCATGAGGATGAGGAAGAAGAAGACCTCTCTATGTTTGATGGTGCTCCGAGGACCTCCATCTCGTCTTCATGGCAAGGCTAAGGTTCAAGATGATCAGAAGAAGCTCACATGGTTCTAGTGCAACATTCTTTGCATGACTATTGATGTCCACAAGGAGAACCACGAGGCATACAAGGAAAGGAGGGAGTTAAAGAGGATGGTCAAGGGTCTTCAGGACCATGCTGGAATTGTGCGCACCCCTCCTCTTGAGCCTATTACTGAGTCTCAGACTGTGTCCTACCATGATTGGAACACATCCTCATTCCCTTGGGGTGATTTTGACAAGGTCACTTCAGCTCCATCCCCTTCAAGCAACCGTGGCAAGGCTCCTAGGACCGAAGAAGAAGAAGAAGAGAATGCTGAAAATGAAGAGGAGTATCAGTCTGATGATGGTGAGGATGATGAGGATGACCAAGGTGATGATGAGGACGAGGACTCTGAGGAGGAGGAATATTGATCCTTTGGGTTATGTGTAGTGTAATATTTTATCCTTTTTTTGGTTCTCGATGCCAAAGGAGGAGAAGTTGCTATCTAGGCTATCCTGGGATTTGCATGGGTTGCTCGGAGCGCAAGCTTTTGAACTTGATTTTCCTTTTATAGCTTGTGTATCCTTTTATCTTGTTTGATTTAGAAACTTCTCTCTATGTTGAACTCAATGGTTGTGTGTAGTAAGACTACGTTTGTGAGGCTATTATTTATGTGCTAATCCTTTAATTACCTTACTTGTCTTACTACTCATGCAATTATACTGTTCAGTATATTTCTTTTGCTTATGATGTAAATTATAAAAACATAGGGGGAGCTTAGAACCTTGTTGATGTGTTCCATTGGTGCACACATCAAGGTGGAGTCCGTCTATATATTCCAAAACTATGTCTAGCAACGGTTATTATTGCAAATACTTGTGTTGTCATCGAACACCAAAAAGGGGAGACTGAAAGCGCAAATCCGTCTAAATCTTGTTTTGTATGTTTGTTAACAACACTAGTATTATTCTAATGTGTGTTGATGTTTTAGGGGTCATTATTAAGTATTGATTAAAGGTGGATTTGTTTCTTAAAAAGGAACAAAAGAGAATTTGATGTGCTGGAGGTGCTGGGATTTTCCTCCAGCCGGAGTCTCCGGGTCTTAGGACAAAGTCTCCGGACTCAGGATTTCCCAGCGAAGAATATCATTGGTGTCACCCTATGGAACCCCTCCAGAATGTGTCCGGAGAGTTCCCGGAGTTTCCGGCCCAGCTGGAGTCTACTGTGTGCAAGGACCGGAGTCTCCGGACTATTGGCATTTCCCTGCACACGAAGCATACCAGTCCCTCTGCTCTCTATAGAGAAAAATGTGCGGAAACTTTGTGGAGTCTCCGTCTAGGCCGGAGTCTATCACATGTGAATACCGGAGTCTCCGCCCTTGAAGATTCCCAGAGCAAATCCAAAGTTGTGTCGCCCACTGGATGCGGTCCGAAAAGTGTCTGGAGTCTCCGATATCCTGCAAAGTTTCCGGCCCTATGGAATTTTGCCGGAGACTTTGCTAGATCGAAGTATTCGACCTTTACACCTGAGTCTCCGATGTGACTTTTTCAGGAAAGTGTCAAATGGCTAAATTTTGGGACTAGGGTATAAATACCCCCTCCCTGTCTTCTTCCTCCAGCTAGCTCGTCCAGAATTGAATGTTCCATTAATTGAGATCACTCACCAAGCTAGATCTCCCAATCCCTCCATCCAAACTTGTTGATCTTCGGAGGATTGAAGGAGAAGGCCCCGATCTACATCTTACCAACCCATTCTTCATTTCCCCCTTATTCTCTTGAGTGGATCTAGTCTAGGGTTTCCTTGTGGAAAATTGATACCTCCATTTTGCATCACTATTTTATATCATAATTTGCTGTTATTCATTGATATATTTCATATTGGAGCATGATACTTATGTTCTTTCACCTATTTTGCATGTTTTCCAATAATTGGAGAGTTGAACCCCGGAGTTAGAATTCTGCTGGAAAACAGAGCGTCAGGATACCATATTCGCGAAGATCAGAGCACCCCGTAAATCATCGGAAAGTTCCTATTTCACCCGAAGACGGAGGAAGCCAAAAGGGGAGCCGGAGGAGGGACACCAAGGGCCATCACCATGCCTAGGCGCGGGCCCACCTCTCGCCGCGCCTGGGGGTGGTGAGGAGGCCCTGTCCCACCTTTGGCTTGCCCCTTCGACGTACTTCATCCCCCGGGAAACCTAAGACACAGGGAATCATCGAGGAGTCTTTCCGCTGCCTCTGTGGGACGGAAAACAACAAAGAGAGAAAAGCTCTCCGGCAGGGAGAAATCTGTCGGGGAAATTCCTTCCCGGAGGGGTGAAATCATCGCCATCGTCACCGTCATCGAGCTGGACTTCATCGGGATCAACATCGTCGTCATCATCATCATCTACACCATCATCACCCTCAGCTCCACTCCGTTCTGATGTAACATCTAGGGTCGCATCTTGTCTATTTCATAGGGGAAACTTTCCCGGTGTTGATTACTACTTGTAGTTGATGCTATTGAGTGAAACCATTGGATTAGGTTTATGTCCAGATTGTTAATCACCATTATATCACCTCTGATCATGATCCATGTGATGTCTTGGGAGTAGTTCGTGTTGTTCTTGAGGACATGGGAGAAGTCAAGTTGTTAGTAGTGAAGTAATGTTGAGTAATATTTAATGCTTTGATATTTAAGTTGTGGTGTTATTCTTCTAGTGGCGTCATGTGAACGTCGACTACATGATACTTCACCATTTATGGGCCTAGGGTAATGCATCGTGTATTTGGCTACTAATTGTGGGGTTGCCGGAGTGACAGAAACCTAAACCTCCGTTAGGAAACCATTGCACGAGGGAGCGTAGGATCCCGGAGTTTAAAGCTGTGGTTAGATTTATTTCTTAATTACTTTCTTGTAGTTGCGGATGCTTGCAAGGGGTATAACCACAAGTATGTATTAGTCTTGGATGGGACGGTACATTAGCATAGGTTCACCCACACAACACTTATCAAAACACTAAAGATTATTCAGCAGCATGAAACAAAAGCACTTGACAGAGACCTCCCGTGTGTCCTCAAAAACGTTTGTTAATCATAAGTAAACCCACCAGCTTGTCCTTTGCTGAAGAAAGGATTGGGACACTTGCTGCAATTATTATTACTGCATTTTATTTACTCGCACTTTATTTATCTACAATATCAAAAACCACTACAAATTTATCTTTCAGTATTTACAGTTATTCCTTCATCGAAACTACTTGTCAACACCTTCTGCTCCTTGTTGGGTTCGACACTCTTATTTATCGAAAGTACTATGATACATCCCCTATACTTGTGGGTCATCAAGACTATTTTCTGGCGCCGTTGCCGGGGAGCTAAGCGCTATTGGGAAGTGGAATTGATAAAGGAAGCTTCTGTTGTAAGTGCTGTTTTTATTACTGTCTACTGCTTTATTACACTATGTTTGGATATCCTTTTGAGTCCTTATTTGCGAGCACTGCTGCCACTGCTATGGTAGTAAGTGACCCACCGCCTGATGATTTGGATCCTTATAAAATACCTATAAAGATTGTTAAACATGTTATGAATAACTGGTATTTAGGTGATGGAACTGTCCATCCTGGTGATCATTTGCTCTTTTTACATGAATTATGCGAGTTGTTCAAGTGTGCAGGTATTACAATGGGCCAAGTGAAGAGGAAATTATTATCTATATCATTGACAAGCCGAGCCGCTGAATGGTTCAAACTGCTGAAAAATAGCCAGACTATTGGATGGGAGGAAATTGTGCCTCTCTTTTATTCTAAATTCTATCCTCCCAGTGAAATTCATAGAGATCGGAATTATATATATAATTTTTGGCCTCATGAAGGAGAGAGTATTTCCCAAGAATGGGGGGAATTGAAGTTACTAATGCTCAAATGCCCCATTCATGAGCTCCCTAGTAATATTGTTATTAATAAATTCTATGCAAGGCTTTCTCTTCATGATAAGGATTTATTTGGATGCTTCTTGTTCTGGATCATTTACACGTATGAAGGATAAAGCTAAATGGGATCTTCTTGACCGTATTCAAGAAAACACTGAAGGATGGGAGAATGACAAAGGTAGAAAGTCAGGTATAAATTATGATTATGAATGCATTAAAACTTTTATGTCATCCGATGATTTTCATAATCGTAGTATTGTTTATGGTCTTGATTCTCAAGTTGTTGCAAAATTATACAAGGCTTTTGCTTCTTATATTGATATTCCCAAAAAGGAATGGGATAACTACCATGCACCTTATAAAGATACTGTTAATTGTGTTCCTGCTAGAGATATAGAAGTTCATACCGTTGATTCTATTGTGCCTGAACCTTATATTGAGAAAATGTCTTTCCCTGCTAAGGTAAAAGAACATTCTATGTTAGCTAGTGTGGTTAATAAAAGTGCAAGGAAACATGTAGAACCCGAGGAACAAATAACTGTAGAACCTACAGTAGCAATAGTAAAGGACCTTGTTTCTGAAAATGTAGAAGAGGGACACATTATATTTTGTGAAGATGCTTCTAATATTGTCTCTCATCCTAGTAAATCTAGAAAACCTAGTGTTCCTGTGCTATCTGTTAGGATAGGTGATCATTTCTACTATGGTTTGTGTGATATTGGTTCTAGTTCTAGTGCTATTCCTTATGACCTTTATAAAGAAATCATGCATGAAATTGGTTCTTGTGAACTTGAAGACATTGATGTGATTATTCAACTTGCTAATAGGGAAACTATTTCTCCGATTGGTATTGTTAGAGATGTGGAGGTCTTATGTGGTAAAACTAAATATCCTGCTGATTTTCTAGTACTAGGCACTTTTGCTAGTGATACTTGTCCTATTATATTTGGTAGACCTTTCTTAAACACTTGTGGTGCTGTTATAGATTGTAAAAAGGAGAAAATCCTTACAATGTTTGATGGAGCGTCTTATGAATTTAATTTCTCCAAATTTGCTAAAGCACCTTATGAAGCTAAATTACCTAATGATGATTATAGAGTTGAACAATTGGCTGCTATTGCTCTTGCTCCTAACAATCCTTTGCAGCAATACATGGAAGACCACGAAAGTGATGTATTTATGGAAGAAAGAAATGAAATTGACGAGATTTTCCTACATCAGCCATCGATGTTGAAACATAATTTACCGGTGGAAGACTTGGGTACCACATTACCACCCAAGGAGGATCCTGTTTTGATTTAAAGCCTTTGCCTGACAATCTTAAATATGCTCATATTGATGATAAGAAATTATATCCTGTTATTATTAGTTCTAAACTTTCTGGTAAAGAAGAGGAGAGATTATTCGGAATATTGAGGAAACACAGAGGTGCTATTGGTTATACTGTTGATGATTTCAAGGGGATTTCTCCTACTATAAGTCAGCATGCTATTAATATTGAACCTGATGCAAAGCCAGTTCTTGAACATCAACGTCGTTTAAATCCTAAGATGAAGGATGTGGTAAGAAATGAGGTATTGAAACTCCTTGACGCTGGTATTATTTATCCTATTGCTGATAGTAGATGGGTTAGTCCTGTGCATTGTGTCCCCAAGAAAGGAGGTATGACTGTTGTGCCAAATGAAAATAGTGAACTTATTCCTCATAGAGTAGTGGTTGGTTATAGGATGTGTACTGATTTTAGGAAAGTTAATAAGGTTACTAAGAAAGATCATTATCCTTTGCCTTTTATTGATCAAATGTTAGAGAGGTTGTCTAAGAAAACTCATTTCTTCTTTCTTGATGGTTATTCTGGGTTCTCTCAAATTGATGTTAGAAATCCTGATCAAGAGAAAACAACTTTCACTTGTCCTTATGGAACCTATGCTTATAGACGTATGCCTTTTTGTTTATGTAATGCACCTCCTACTTTTCAAAGATGCATGTCTGCTATCTTTCTTTATTTTTGTGAAGAAATTGTGGAAGTCTTCATGGATGATTTCTCCGTCTATGGAACTTCTTTTGATAATTGTTTGCAGAATCTTGATAAAGTTATGGAGAGATGTGAGGAGACTAATCTTGTACTTAATTGAGAGAAATGCCACTTTATGGTAAATGAAGGAATTGTACTTGGACATAAAATTTCTGAAAGAGGTATTGAAGTTGATAGAGCTAAAGTTGAATCCATTGAGAAAATGCCCTGTCCCAGGGATGTCAAAGGTATTCGTAGTATTCTTGGTCATGCTGGTTTCTATAGAAGGTTTATTAAAGATTTCTCTAAAATATCAAAGCCTCTTACTAATCTTCTTCAAAAGGATGTACCTTTTGTTTTTTATGAAGATTGTAAAGAATCTTTTGAAATTTTAAAGAAGGCTTTAATATCTACCCCTATTGTTCAACCCCCTGATTGGAATTTACCGTTTGAAATTATGTGTGATGTTAGTGATTATGTTGTAGGTGTTGTTCTTGGACAGCGGGTAGACAAGAAGTTAAATGTTATGCATTATGCTAGTAAAACTCTTGATGCTGCTCAAAAGAATTATGCTACCACTGAGAAAGAGTTCCTAGCTGTAGTTTTTGCTTGTGATAAATTTAGGCAGTATATTGTTGACTCTAAAGTTACTATTCATATTGATCATGCTGCTATTAAGTACCTTATGGAAAAGAAAGATGCTAAACCTAGCCTTATTAGATGGGTGCTTCTCTTACAAGAGTTTGATTTACATATTGTGGATAGGAAGGGTGCTGAAAATCCTGTTGCTTATAATTTGTCTAGATTAGAAAATATCTCTGATGATCCTATTCCTGTTAATGATAGTTTTCCTAATGAACAGTTGGCTGCAATAAAAGTGAGCTCTCAAGAGAGTCCAGGGTATGTTGATTATGCTAACTTTATTGTTTCCAAGTATTTGCCTTCTACCTTTACAGCTCAGCAAAGAATAAAATTCTTCTACGACAAGAGAGTCCAGGGTATGTTGATTATGCTAACTCTATTGTTTCCAAGTATTTGCCTCCTACCTTTACAGCTCAGCAAAGAAGGAAATTCTTCTATGATTTGAGGCATTATTTTTGGGATGACCCACACTTATATAAAGAAGGTGTTGATGGTATTATGCAAAGATGTGTTCCTGAAAATGAACAACGAGAGATATTGAGAAAATGAAATAGTAGTGCTTATGGAGGACATCACGCTGGAGATAGAACTGCACATAAGGTTCTACAATCAGGTTTTTATTGGCCTACTCTCTTTAAATATGCTAGAAAGTTTATTTTATCTTGTGATCAATGTCAAAGGGCTGGAAATATTTCTAGATGTAATGAAATGCCTATGAATTATTCTCTTGTTATTGAACCGTTTGACTGTTGGGGTTTTGACTTTATGGGTCCTTTCCCTCCTTTACAAGGCTACAATCGTATTCTTCTTGTTGTTTATTATGTTACTAAATGGGTAGAAGCTATACCTACTAAAAGTGTTGATGGTGAAACCTCATTAAAAATGCTTAAAGACATTACTTTCCCTAGGTTTGGTGTGCCTAGACATCTTATGACTGATGGGGGTTCTCATTTTATTCATGGTGGTTTTAGAAAGACTCTTGCTAAATATGATGTTAATCATAGAATTGCCTCACCCTATCATCCTCAAACTAGTGGGCAAGTAGAATTATCAAATAGAGAAATCAAATCTATCTTGCAAAAGACTGTTAACAAATCTAGAAAAAATTAGGCCAGTAAATTAAATGATGCTCTGTGGGCTTATAGAACTGCTTATAAAAATCCCATGGGCATGTCTCCTTATAAAATGGTTTATGGAAAAGCTTGTCACTTGCCCCTAGAATTAGAACACAAAGCTTATTGGGCAGTGAGAGACCTAAATAAAGATCTTAAACTTGCTAGTGAGAAAAGGTTGCTTGACTTAAGTTCTTTAGATGAATGGATGAGTGAAGCATATGAAAATGCTAAGCTCTATAAAGAGACAGTTAAAAGGTGGCACGATAAGAGAATCATTAAAAGAGATTTTCATGTTGGTGAGAAAGTGCTATTGTATAGGTCTCGTCTCAGATTTTTTTGCAGGAAAATTACTCTGAAGATGGGAAGGACCTTTTGTTATCAAATAGGTATATCGTTCGGGGGAATTAAAATTGTTTCCCTTGAAGAAAACACTTCACAAGTGGTGAATGGACAAAGACTCAAGCATTATATTTCTGGAGATCCTTATAATAAGAATGTTGATTGTATTTGAGCCATGATCCCAGAGGAATTTATTAAGAAGCATATTTCAGAAACTGCAGAGTCAGTTTTTGAATAGGTATCAGTTTTGGTAAGAAAACGTCCGCGAAACATCTTCCAACTTTTATTTTTACTGTTTTTGGAAAATATGAAAAATTATGAGCCGAAAACGAGGCGGAGACGGAGCCCGATGCTCCTCACCATGCCCAGGCACGGGCCCACCCCTGGCCGCGCCCGGCTATGGTGAGGACACCTCGGAGTCCGTCTCCGACCCGTTTTCACCCAGTACTTTCCTTTTGTTATGAAACTTTTTTCTATATAATCCCCGGACCCCCCCCCCCCCAGAGGTCCGTATATCGTTTTCTCGTCGTGTTTTTGTTTCGAGTTGTTTTCTGTCAGGAAGTGCTCTAAGTTCTCGAAGCACCATGGTCTCCGACAACAACGACAGGGGAAAGGAGCTTAAGGAAGATGACCCACAAGATCCTAAGCCGAAGGAGGAGATGAAGAGTGAAGCTGGAGAAGAAGTGGAAGAAACTCCGAGTGCGTACCCTCGCGCTACCGTTGCAAGCATTAGAGTGGTGGCTAATCCCTTGAAGCTCAAGAGAGGCGCGCGGATGAGCATCGGAGGGAAGGTTCCACATCACTCCTTAGCTTCGAGGACACCTGCTTCGGGCATCAAGAACCACTTCCACACATTAATCCATGATTATTAGTACGAAAAGGTGCCCCACATGGATTTTCCCTCTATGTGGGATATCAATCGTTTTAACCACGAAGGAAAGATAGTGGAGTGCGGAAGTAACTCCAAAAGCGGGGATACGAAGGCTGAAAGTCACTCCAAGAGCTAGGACTCGAAGGCCGACATGCTCATGAACCGTGTTGAGAACAATACGAAGATGATCCGTAATCTCGCCTACCTGATTGAAGAATTGAAGGAACTGGTTGAAAAGCTCATTAAGGATTCGTCATCACCACCAAAAAAAAAAATTGTCATTGGTTTTGGCATCCCCTCGGCTTGTTCCAAGCTTGGGGGGAGTGCCGCGGTATCACATCACTATCTTTCATCCTTTTACTTTTTCAGTAGAGTCATATCATGAGTAGAGAAGTTATCATATAGGATGGTTTGCAGTATGGAAGTATCTCTCCTTAGTTGGTTATCGTTATATCCCTTGGTGCGAGTTGCCGGTTTGAAATATTAATGAGAAGTTTCATCATTTACTTTCTGCACACCTTATTTTAGTTTTCAATTTCTGTCATATGGTTGAGCTTGTTGTTAGTATTTGGTGTCACTCTGGAGATCATCAAGTTAATCTAGTTGGTTTTGGCAAACTTAGCTTGGGTTAGTAGAAATAATATTTTGAGATGCTAGTATAAGAAAGAGGAATTTTCCTACTAGCTCATAAACTTAGTATTCACAAGTTAAGATCGTTTGTGCTTTCAATGAAGATTGCATGATTATTTTTATCATATGTATATTTGTTTGTTTTTTCTCAACTCTTATGCTTGCTACCCAGCCTTGCTAGCCAAAAGCCATGTACTGAGTATGAGCTCTACTCGTGCTTCCAACCCTGAACCAAAAAACCTGCCATTTGTGTCCACCATACTGTCCTATACATGGTATTTCACCTCCACTCCAAGTAAATTGTTCGTGTGCTACCTTTAAAACCTTCAAAACTATTAAACATGTTTTGTGCTCCTGTTTTAGCTGAGGAAGTAGTGTTAAACTTATTATGTCTTATTTCAAGCAAGGTTCTTCCCCCTTTCACCTAGATGAGTATGAAATTTGTGCTCGTCTTAATATTGCCAAGAGCTGGTACCAAATATCATGAAAAATAAATATAATGGATGAAAGGCACTTCCCCATGGATTTATGATTGATTGGTCGGCACCCAAGGATTCGGTTAGCCATGGTTTGTGTAAGCAAAGGTGGGGGGAAGTGCCAATGATGTGGAAAAGAGAAAAGGTATCAATGGAAACCGCTCTCAAAAGACCGGAAACCTTGCTTGATATGGGATATGATAAGTTTTTCATTGCCATTCATTGACATAGACATACACCACTCTCAAACTTTATTTTCATTACCTCGGATTCATTTAAAACAAAAATCTCTAGCACATGAGTGATCCCTGCTTCCCTCTGCGAAGGGCCTATCCTTTACTTTTATGTTGAGTCAGTAAACCCATTCCTTTCTGTCTCCAGCAAGCATTTGAGTTGTTGTGATCTCACCATCTATATGTTGATTTATTCAATCATGTTCTCTATCCTTCTTTGTTTAGCACATGCTTTATTATCTGAATGAATATTACTTTGAAAGCTATGAATCACTATAAAAGGATTGTTATAATTAAACATGTTAAGCTCTACAATATAAGCCTTGTTATGAAGACTTCACCTAAGATAAGTATGATATCATTAAATGTTCTCTGACCAAGAACGAAGTTTGCCATCACCAATTTTGATTCTCTCTTTTGCATCTTTCTTTGTGACTCCCATTACTCGTTTCAAGTTAATTTATATGAGAGGAAGTTGTTGTCTATAATGATTGTTGCATAGATAAATGTGATGCTTCTTGTCCGTATTTTATTTATCGACTCTTCACTCCATAAACATGTGGTCATGTTTAGTGAGTTCAGTTTCGCTTGGGGACAAGCGAGGTCTAAGCTTGGGTGGGAGTTGATATGTCCATTTTGCATCACTATTTTATATCACAATTTGCTGTTATTCATTGATATATTTCATATTGGAGCATGATAATTATGTTATTTCACCTATTTTGCATGTTTTCCAATAATTGGAGAGTTGAACCCCGGAGTTAGATTTCTGCTGGAAAACAGAGCGTCGGGATACCATATTCGTGAAGATCAGAGCACCCTGGAAATCATCGGAAAGTTCCTATTTCACCCGAAGACGGAGGAAGCCAAAAGGGGAGCCGGAGGAGGGCCACCAAGGGCCATCACCATGCCTAGGCACGGGCCCACCTCTGGCCGCGCCTGGGGGTGGTGAGGAGGCCCTGTCCCACCTTTGGCTTGCCCCTTCGACGTACTTCATCCCCCGGAAACCCTAAGACACAGGGAATCATCGAGGAGTCTTTCCGTCGCCTCTGCGGGACGGAAAACAACAGAGAGAGAAAAGCTCTCCGGCAGGGAGAAATCTGTCGGGGAAATTCCTTCCCGGAGGGGGGAAAACATCGCCATCGTCACCGTCATCGAGCTGGACTTCATCGGGATCATAATCGTCATCATCATCATCTCCACTCCGTTCCGCTGTAACATCTAGGGTTGCATCTTGTCTATTTCATAGGGGAAACTTTCCCGGTGTTGATTACTACTTGTAGTTGATGCTATTGAGTGAAACCATTGGATTAGGTTTATGTCCAGATTGTTAATCACCATTATATCACCTCTGATCATGATCCATATAATGTCTTGTGAGTAGTTCGTGTTGTTCTTGAGGACATGGGAGAAGTCAAGTTGTTAGTAGTGAAGTAATGTTGAGTAATATTTAATGGTTTGATATTTAAGTTGTGGTGTTATTCTTCTAGTGGTGTCATGTGAATGTCGACTACATGATACTTCACCATTTATGGGCCTAGGGAAATGCATCGTGTATTTGGCTACTAATTGTGGGGTTGCTGGAGAGACAGAAACCTAAACCTCCGTTAGGAAACCATTGCACGAGGGAGCGTAGGATCCCGAAGTTTAAAGTTGTGGTTAGATTTATTTCTTAATTACTTTCTTGTAGTTTCGGATGCTTGCAAGGGGTATAATCACAAGTATGTATTAGTCTTGGATGGGACGGTACATTAGCATAGGTTCACCCACACAACACTTATCCAAACACTAAAGATTATTCAGCGGCATGAAACAAAAGCACTTGACAGAAACCCCCCGTGTGTCCTCGAGAACGTTTGTTAATTATAAGTAAACCCACCAACTTGTCCTTTGCTGAAGAAAGGATTGGGCCACTTGCTGCAATTATTATTACTGCATTTTATTTACTCGCACTTTATTTATCTGCAATATCAAAAACCCCTACAAATTTATATTTCAGTATTTACAGTTATTCCTTTATCGAAACTGCTTGTCAACACCTTCTGCTCCTCGTTGGGTTTGACACTCTTATTTATCGAAAGTACTACGATACACCCTATATACTTGTGGGTCATCAAAAACCTAGACCCCATTGTTAATCTTGTTGATTGTTGGTGATTCTTGGGAGCCTCAAATTCGGTTATGGGTGTGTGCCTCAAGCTCATTGTAAAGGACTCGATTTCCGCCTCAAAGGGAATCAATAGTGGAAGGTGAACTAGGCCTTTGTGGCGAGGTTCATCGGAGAATAGGGTGAGGCGTTTGTGGCATTGGGTATGCCTTCATGGGGAAACTCACACCCCTCCAACGAGACGTACTCCCCGTCAAAAGGAGGAAATCGGGATTACATCCTTGCCTCCGCGTGCTTCCATTACCGGTTACCTCGTTCCCTCTCCTTTATTTTGTGTTTGTATCTTGTTTATTGTTGTTCTTGTCATATAGGTAAATCCATCATAGTTGCATATCTAGAAAATTTACCTTTGTGTCAAGCGTAATTTGAAAAATAACTAAAATATGTCGTAGCACCTGTTCACCCCCCCCCTCTAGGTGTCCATACTATCCGTTCACTTGTTCGATGGCCTCGGTGGCAAGTGTGGTGCTCCTCGTTTTTCTTTTGTCTATCTGCTTTGTAAGAGGTTCTCCTCATCACTTTGTATCAGTTCGGTCGTTTTGCTTTATTTATAAAGCGGGGCGTAAGCCTGTTTCGAGAGGTTGAAATATGCACAAAACTTGCAACAAAAGACTGGCCACCTCCAGACGTCCTCGTCAATAAAACGCCCTTAAAGCATCGATGTTCCACTCAACGCGAACAACACAATAGAATAAACGTAGATGGAACATCGGCCGTGGACACACACAAAGAAACAACACAGGATTGCAATTCTCCAACATCAAATTAGAGAGTTGGAGAAACTAGACCTTACCATAGATCCAAACGAATGAGAAGATAAAAAATGTCCCACCGTAGACCAGCGAACAACTTCCGTTGAACGACATATAAACTTTCAAGATCCAGGAGAGCAACGGACCTGACACCACCTATTCTCACTGGCTCTTCACCAACGTTAGATTTGTTAACGAAATAGGGAGAAACCGGAGAGACGTCGTTCCAATGCGTTATCGTCGTCACCAACTCACCGATGCCGTTATGGCGACCAAAACCAAAACCTAATTTTAGGGACCTCACAGCAGCGCCAAAGACAAGTCTTTTTGAAATTTAAAACGATGTATCAATTGTCTAACAGTAGCAAGTTTTTTCACGCACTTTTTTTCTTACCAGGATATCTAAGGAAACTAGAAAGTTTTTAATGAGACGGGCTTGCTTGCGCCCTTCCCACCGCTAAAGTCGAACCAGAGGAGATGGGACCGGCTGAATCCCCGGGAGAAAAAACGCCTCACTAATACACGGAAAATACCTATCTGTCGAAAGCCAGATCACACTGGGTACCATTATTAAGTCGGCCCATTACTGAGCCTGTGAGCGAGGGGTATACATCGTGTTAAAACATGAGCCCATTCCAGATATAGGCCTTGGCGACAGTTATCCTACTAAAACTACCTCCTTTTCTCAAGAAACGAAGAGGACACCCACCTGTATAAATTGAGATTCGCATACGACGAGACGGGAAGCTCGAACAGACGTGCAGCCTCCGTTCACTTCCACCTGTCTTACAGTCTCGTTCGTCGGCTCGCTTCTGTCCATTGCCCTCGCTACCGGAGGCGGCGATGGACAGCGAAAGCCAGCAGCCGATGCTGCACAAGGGTCCGCCGAGCCACCGGGAGCGGCACTTCACCGCGGGGGAGGTGGTGCGCGACGTCATCATGGGCGTCTCCGACGGCCTCACCGTGCCCTTCGCCCTCGCCGCGGGCCTCTCCGGCGCCAGCGCGCCCTCGTCGCTCGTCCTCACCGCAGGCCTCGCCGAGGTCGCCGCCGGGGCGATCTCCATGGGCCTCGGAGGGTAATTAACCGCCGATCCCTCCGCTTCCTCTCTTTGCGTTGTGCACCGCTCATCTAGCCAAGTCATCAGTGCTAGGATATAGATAGATTGTTTTGCCCTTGATTTTCTGAACTGCGGACCTTTTCTTTCTGAAACAAAAAATCTTTAACTGCGCCCGTAATTGTTAACAGATCGCGTCTTGCAGGGACGCTTAAGTTTATCACAATTCTTCTTCTTATGGTGCAATAGATTGGAGGTGCATTAATCTGCCTCTCTGTATGTGTATAGCCATTGATGTCAGTCACATAAGGGTCGATCAAGCTAGCTGGCGAGCATGGCACTTGCCCGTTTGCCATGCTCCTGTTGTTACAACTATGTCCAACTTTATCACAGTGCATATACAACTTTTAATACTACGTGAATCTACAGTTGCACTTGAGCATATCCTAGTATTTGCATGTTATGAGGCTAGATCAAGTTAGCCATTCCCTGGACAGTCACCAGTTCACAGTTATACTCGCAGAATGTTGCTTTGTTGCCTCATGAACGCCCACGGTGCACATTCTTCCACAGATTGCACAAAGCATCCCATTCTTCCACAGATTGCACAAAAGCATCCGTGCGACAACTGCGGCTCGTAAAATTTCCTCATCTAAACACCAAATATTATTGGTGGAAAGTTTAGCCGTGAAAGGCAAGTGTGTGGCCCTCTTTCACGTGCCATTCCGTCACGCTTTATGTTAGCATCACGGCTTATCAATTGAAAAAGCACCCCGCAGATGGTAGTGGGGAATAATACTTTCTCACCTTCAAACAGTGGAACAAGACAAGATCATGTTGTTTCTTGATTCAAAAAGTGCTTACAAAATGCATCATTGTGAATTTCTGATCCACCACTGTGCCATGTGGTAGGTACCTGGCTGCCCAGAGCGAGGCAGATCACTACAAGCGGGAGATGAAGAGGGAGCAGGAGGAGATCATTGCCGTCCCAGACACTGGTAATTAGCAAAAAAGTTCTCAGATTCCTCAGTATGTGTCTTGTAGCCTAACCGTTTGTACTTTTGGCTTATTTTCTGATCATTCATTCAGAGGCTGCTGAGATTGGGGATATCATGGCAGAGTATGGGCTCGAGCCGCATGAGTACGGCCCTGTTGTGGAGGGCCTCCGAAGGAACCCGCAAGCCTGGCTCGAGTTCATGATGAGGTAAGACCAGAAGCTGCTGATACTAGTATTGCTCTCTGATTGTACATATTGCCGCAGAGTTATCAAGACAACAAAACCGCCGTAACAATTACAAATAGCACACTATGCCAATTACAAATAGCACACTATGTCGTGATAGGCATGATTGCTTTACTAACCAGAGCAATGTGTTCAGGTTTGAGCTCGGATTGGAGAAGCCGGACCCTAGAAGAGCATTGCAGAGTGCTTTCACAATAGCAGTATCTTATATCATCGGTGGATTGGTCCCTCTCATGCCCTACATGTTCATCTCCACGGTCCAGGACGCCATGTTCACCTCAGTTGGAGTCACATTGCTCGCGCTCCTTTTCTTTGGCTACATCAAGGGTCGCTTTACTGGGAACCGTCCATTCCTTAGCGCTATCCAGACAACTGTTATTGGTGCTGTTGCTTCTGCTGCAGCGTACGGGATGGCGAAGGCTGTGCAAGCTAGATAGTTTTTTGGGGCCTTCATGCTTTCATATCAAGGCATTTCACTGGTCTGCAATGAACCAGGAAAAGATGTGATTTTGCTCCTTTGAATTGCAGCTGAAGCTAGTCTGCTTTACCTTTTATTAAGTCATGAATAAACATAGTCCTTAGTCTCTTTATGCAAGTTGAAGAGCCTAACTTTGCAATTTTCCTCACATGCTTGTCAAGATCTCAAGTAAAGTGAAATTAGTGCACATAAAAACTTGCGAAAGCTACTGATATCCCATAACAGGAGACTAGTTCGACAAGGTTTAAATACTCGAAAGCATGAGCTAGGATAATATCATAAGAAAATCCTTGTGATGAACCGGTGATTGCAAATATTGGCCCAACCTACTAGAATTGCCTGTGAATCTGCCAAATAAATGGGTGGTCACTCGGTTATCCAGTTTTGCAGCGACGAAAATCATCTCAAATCATTGGTATGACAGGCAGACCAACTACTTGAGACGTCTCAAATTACAACGTTCAAGTAAAGATAAGTTTACAGATCAGACAAATGTACAGGATCAGGAAACATTATCTGGTATCCTGGTCTTGTCAATATTTCAGAATCTTGAGCTTCGTCATGCTTGGATAGAGAGGATTTCTCACGGTATGCAATGCTGTATCCCAACCGAGTAGAGTAACACTATTCGTCTGCCTAACTTGCAAAGCCTATTCACATTACATCTTCCAGATCAATGGTTGCTTTCTGGTGATCGAGAAAGAAATACCAACAAAGATATATTTACCTAGTAATCTTTATCTATCGTGGTAGCTCTTAGCTGGTTTCTTCTTAACAAGTTCACTGATCAGTGAAGTATAGACACCAAAATCTGACACCATTCCTTTTGCACTTCTAAGTTCTTCAGAATCGGTAACTTTTCCATGCTTGCACTGCCCATCCAAGAGAATGTTGTATGTGATATCATCTGGGGACACACCTATATTAAGCATTGCATGCAGAAGCATGTCGGCATTCTTCATCTGCCCCAGCTTGCATAGGCCACCCATGATCACATTATATGTCACAACTCCTGGTTTTCGACCCTTATTCTGCATCTCCTTCAGCAGTTTAAAGCCTGTCTTCACGTCACCTTTTCTACAGAAGGCATCAATCACCATCGTGTAGGTCGTGTTGTCAGGCTCCAAAGCAGCTTGCATCATCTCAACAAGGACCTTCTCGGCATCGACTGGCCTTCCTGCCTTGCTCAACCCTGATATGAGTGCCGTATATGTCACCTCATCCAATGCAACCTCTTCGTCCGCCATTTTCTGTTTAATATCCATCGCCATGTCTAACTTGCCATCCTTGCAACAACCATCAATGAGGGTGGTGTAAGTCACCTTATCCGGCTTGAGACCAGCATTCCTCATCTCTTCCACAATGCATTCAGCAGCCTTCAAATTTCTCGCCCGGCAAAGCCCATTCACCAGTGCATTGTATGCCACCAAATCTGGCATGATACCACCTGCCCTCATATCCTGGTACAAGTCCATTCCAATCTTCACACCCCCATCCTTGCAATGTGCGTCTATCAATGTCGTGAACACAACAGCATTGGGTTTCACTCCTCTCTCGCGCATTTCACCAAACATCTTTGTTGCATCCTCCAGCCTCCCTGTCCCGCACAAACCTTTTATCAGTGTACCGTAAGTATAGACATCTGGTGTGACGCCCATCTCCGCCATTGCTTTGTACAGACCATCTACACCGGCCAGGTCACGCGCTCTACACATGCCTGAAATCAAGGTGTTAAAGCTGACCACGGTCGGCTGCACGCTCCTCCTGCGCATTTCGTCGAACACCTTGCGTGCACTTGCAAGCTCCCCCAATCTGATGAAATCTCGCATCAGCACGTTGAACTGCCTGACCTCTGGGGCCATGCCCGCGTCAAGCAGCTGCAGGTAGAAAGCGTATGCTTCGGGAGTAGTGGGGAGCCGGCTCATGAGGCCGGAACACATGGGCGCCGGTAGACGGATACCCTGGCGGAGGGCGAGGATGACGATTGAGCACGCGTCAGAGAGGAGGCCCTCGTCAGCGTAGGCCGCGGCGAGTTCGGAGACCAGTGGAGCGGGGTCGCTGGGGGAGGCAGCGGGGAAGAGGAGTGGGAGGAGGCGCGGCGGGGAGGAGCGGCCGAGTCGGGAGGCTAAGAGGCGGAGGAGCTGGCGGGCGAGGTGCGGGAGGCGGTGGAGGACGAGGTGGTGGGACATGGCGAGGAAAGAGGAGGGCGTGTGGCGGAAGAGGCCGGGAGGGGAGGCGGTGAGGAGGAGGCGGAAGAGGGAGAGCAGCGGGAGTGGCGGGAGGGAGAGCGGGTTGCTGCGTAGGAGGGAGATGAAGTGGGCGGAGGTGAAATCAGGGAGGAGGCGCAAGAGCGGTGCGGGCGCCGTGTCCGGGAGCGTGGCGGGGTGGACCGGCAGAGTGAGCGCGACTTCGGAGGCGGCTACGATGAGGGGGTCGGCTTCAGTCGTGGCCGGCGAGCGGGACGGCAGCGGCGGCGGCGCGGCGTACCATGGGAGCGAGGAGGACGGCGCGGTTTGAGTAGGCGGCGGAAGACGCCGGCGGTGGCGGAGGGCTCTCCGCATGTTTGCGGCGGGCGGTGGGGATCGAACACAGTGATCCTCCGCGCCAACTTTAAAGATGAAACGGCTCGGTTTGACAGATGGGCTCCTGTCGACTGTCGAGTTGTGAAGAAATGCTGCGATACGCCTGTGAAGGAGAATTATTTGACTACGCAACCGCGCCGTAAGGTACATCAGACTCTCTTCCAGCCCGCGAGCTGGTCCGCGGCGCCACACACACACCTCCCCCCCCCCCCCCCCCCCCCCCCCCCCCCCCCCCCCCCCCCTCTAGTTGGCGCCCCTACTCCCGCCGGCAAGCTGGTCTTGCGGCACCCTACTCCCGCTGTCGAGCTACTCCCATCGGCGCGCCCTTACAGCCCCCTCCTCCTCCCACCGTCGCGCTCGCGCCGCTGCCATCACCGCGTCGCTCGACCTCACCGAGGAGAACGTCCGGCGGGCCATCGAAGACGCGAAAGGCAAGGGAAATCCTCATCCCCTTTACCCTCCGCCCCGCCATGACCCCGACGCCACCCAGCGAGATACTGCACGCGAGCCGCCGCGGCACGAGAGGTTGCACGAGAACCGGCGCCCCGCAAGAGGCTGCCACCGCCGAGACATCCCTCGCACATGCCGAATGCAGACAGCTCCACATCCCCTGTCTCAGGTTAGAAGTCTTCATCTGCCTGACTCCAATTCCAATTCAGGCAGTCCCCCACTCTCCCGATTATAGCAAAAAAAAAAATCCGCTTTGTCTACGTGTGCAAACTGAACTTGAATTTGAAGTTTGCTGCGTAGTAGACCTGCTCAAAGCCAGGCTTCATTGTTTTTTAGGGAACCGGATATGAAAGATAATGTTGGTCTAAAAAACAATCTTTAGATTCTTCCGTGGACATTAGTTGCTTCAAGAAAATAATGGTTGATTATCGATTTTAGACCGAAAAAATCACAACGGTTCGCGTACAAGTTAAGTAGCAATCACCAACCATGGGACATGCTGTCGATTTTAGTTAGGCATTTATCATTTTGCAGAACTTACCCATCACTGTAAATTACAAGTGATTGCAATTAAGTCATAGAGAATGAATCAGAACTTAATTAGGCAGTATTTTTTCGTAGGGAATATACATTTTATTTAGGAGCAAAACATCTCATGAAGAGAACTTGGCCGAACTTTCTGGAATTTTGCTAACCTACAAATTAAAGCTTACATTATAAAGGAAGGTGAATTTGATTTAGATGTGATCTATATTACAGAGACACAATTTCTATGGGTTTTCTGATGGCAATTTTTGCTCCGGGATTATTGGATATGGTGAGGTCAGTGTCCTAAATAAAATGCAATTTTTGCTTACAGATTTTCCATTCTAACTTACTGCAGTCCTGCATTCTATCATAAAGAGAACTTGGCTGAACTTTCTGTAATTTTGGTAATCTTACAAAATTAAAGCACTTTCAGAAACTCTTCTATTTCTTTCGCACTAGATTGACCAGGCCACAAGCATGAAGATGGATTGGAAGCTTTTCATGCCATTACTTTGAAGCCTTCTCTCGGTTCAAAACCAACGGGTATTCAGCAAAGAGGAGAGCTGCATCTTAACATTCGGTATTGCGGCCTAGGCCAGAACTGAACACCAGATGATATCAACGAAAACACGGATCAGGAAGAGGTGATTCAAATTTTCGATGTTCACGTTGCTAAGAAATTGGAGGTAAGCAAAAATTTCCTTTCCCTTTTTCAATTCATGGTTTGGCGCACATAGCGCACTTCATGTCTTCTTCCATGTATAACATTCTTCCATGTACGATTTTGCCAAAAATCCGTCGGACAAAAGAAAACTCCTCCTAGGTTTAGAGTGAATTATAATGCAAATGCTTATCCTGCAGCCATCTATATGCAAATTTATTGAGATAATAGAAAATAACCTCATTTATATACTGATTTTTTTTCTCCACTACTAATATTAAAAGTGCCCAAAAGCCGATTGCTTTGATTTTTATTAGGAGGCGTACCCATCCGTCTGCAATCTGGTTTTAATACATTCTTCTCTCGTCCAAGTTGTAACATTAAGATCCTTCCACTTGTCTGATTTTAGTTCCATGTTCTTGGATGCATATTTGAATAAATCCTCGACTCCCTTTAGTTGTTGCACCAATAAATGAAAACGTATTAGCATCATGAGAGACAAATGAGAAAAAGTTCTTATTATGAAAAGATAGGGCGTTAGAACTAACTACTAACCGTAGCATCGACATCCTTGCGGTGCATTGATGTGCGTAGCGAGTCTAGTACTGGAACACATAGTTTCTGATATTTATAACACATAGGTACCAATGAATGTCACCCACGTTTATTGGAATGAATATCTGAAGAAAAGAAATTGCTTTTAGTTCTAGTCCTATGAGGACGAATTAGGCGTCCTCGATTCAGTTCATAGTAATATAATATGTAGGAAACTGAGACTAACCATATCACTTTCAAAATATATTTTTACTCTCTTTAATACCCATGCATGTGCAAGATCCGTGTCTTTTTCGGGCAGACAGTCACCCATCTTTATCATCTAAAAGATGCATGCATTCTCCAAGAACACAAGTCCACCTGACCTCACTTGTAGATGCTCCATAGCAGAAATGCAATTTATGTAGGCATTTATGACCTAAATTTTAAAGTATGCATAATATATGAGATGACAGATACTCATAATCAAATAGCATCCTCTTGTCCTAATGTAGTAATATGCTTACTTCATCGCCAACAAACTCTCCAGGACTTAAAAGAGATAGTAAATGTCTTTTTTTAGAAACACATCGCCAATGCTCACTAAATGTCTTTCTTTGAATGGTTCAGATTTGATTTTTTTATCACAGACCAATCATCCCCAATGCGGGAATAATCTGTCGAGATGGCCATGATAACATAAAATTAATAATGAAACAATTTTTTTTGGTAATGTAGCAAAAGAAGGACATTCAAGGTTTTACGTGCCTTGTGGAGTAACCACATAGTCGATTTCTTTCTTAGGCTTGTTATGTCGTTGCATAGGTATCTTCACGGGCATCGTTAGCTCATCCTCTATATTTTCCAACCCTACCGCATCGGGTGTTTGTGCTAATTCCTTGTCTTGAGCTGCCACTATTTGTTGGCTTGTTTCATCGTGCGTTAATTTCCGAGAACAATATTTGAATAATTATTCATATGTATGATGCAATATATGATTAGAATTATTCGGGAGTTATAGTTGCAAAAGAAAACTCACGTTTGTCTCTTCATCCAAAAATTTTGCCTCTTTTTTCATTATGTGTTCTTCAAGAGGTATATATTCTGGGGCCTCCATGCAATTCTTTTCCTCCACTTTGTCCTTGTTGCCTATTTCACTTGATACCTCATCGCTGAGTAACTAAAAAATTACAATAATAATAGTGAAACATAAGAATCAGTATATATTGCTATAAAAGGCCACAATATGCAATTGCAACAGCCAGTCCATCAAGTTGCCAAATATTTGTGTGCTTTCAACATATGATTACCTTCAACATATTAGCGGAGTGGAGTCCCCCTCCAAAGAGACCACATTTCTTCGGTTCAAAACAATTTAGCATGATATGAAATATTTTTCCACTACTATGTACTAGACTCAATGCCCACTAAAGCAAATCAGAAACCTAGTGCTAAATCAAAGTGCCTAAATGCTCAACACAATGACAGTGACAAGGAGACTTTAGTAGAACTGGCACCAAATCTAGGGAAATTTTAAAACTAACACGTATGCACTGCCAGAAGGCACAATAACCATGAGACACCACATGTAATAGTTAACCGACGTTGTTGAAATTTATGGGCTGCACCATGTGGCCCAACTAAGCCCAATAAATCCTGAAATTGTCATGGCCCATTCATGAATAATACAAGTGGGGAGTGTGACTAGAGTTTAGTCCCACAATGCTAGTTTGGATAGGATGGAACCACCTTATAAGGTGAGCCATTCTAGCTCATGTATGAGTTGGCAAGACAAGAGGAGAGGTGTGCCACACGCGCGCTCCTCCGCCGCCGCCTCGTCGCGCCGCGCCGCGGGTTGCGGGAATGAGCCGAGAGCGTTTATTTTGTCGGTTGGGAAAAACTGAGTCATTAACTTGGTAATTAACGGACGCGTTAATTTCTAATCCGTTTCCTTCTGGATCGTGGAACCGAACCGACTCAGACGTGGAGTCACGCCCATGTCTCGCACCGTTCCAAACCACTGCGCCGCCAATCAAGCCTTCTCCATCCCTTCTTCCGGCGTGCACCGCGAGGAGGGACAGCAGGACTCCGGAACCTCGCCTCTTGTGATCTTGTACGGGATAGGGGCGATCAGGTTTTTGGTGAGCGCACTCGCGCGACTGCTGACGGCGACTACTTCCTCAACGACGACTTCTTCCCCGACCTCGGCAACCTCTTCATCGACGACATGGGTGACAATATGGACAACAACACACGCGGTGCCGCTACCGCTGCATCGTACGTATCTCTATTCCATCTGTATGAGATATTACTGGAATTCAAATGTCTAGTTCCTGTCGTAGATCGGATCTGTTCTTCCATTGTGCTAGATATTTACATGCTTAGTATAATTTCTACTATCATGATTTACATAATGCTATTTCGGATTAAATCACATGCTAAAGTGCTTATATTTTCAACAATCCAAAAACCTGATTATAGGCAATTTACTGCACCTGCACCTGCTATTATTGCGGCCACAAGGCCGAACCCTTTCAAGGGTGTGGACTATAAGAGGTGACGCACGAGAGCAGTGCTATGGTTTCAAACCTTGCGCTCTTATGCGGCCACCGAGGGCAAGCCTGAGGGCGATCTTAATCCAGCACAGCTGGAGGCTTTTGAGAACATGGACACTATGTTTAAAAGTGCCCTCCTCGGTATTATTGATGATTCCATTGTGGATCCGTATATGTCGTTTGATAACGGCAAGGGTATGTGGGTTGCACTCGAGGCCAAATTTGGGGCCTCCGATGCTGGCAGCGAGCTGTATGTCATGGAGCAATTCTATGACTACATGATGACTGATGAGCGCTCTGTTGTTCAACAGGCTCATGAGATACAGTCACTCGCTAAAGAACTTGAGCACTTTAAGTGTATGTTACCGGACAAATTTTTGGCCGGAGGCATTATTGCCAAGCTTCCATCTTCATGGAGCACCTTTGTTACTTCTCTGAAACACAAGAGACAGGAGTTCTCCGTTTCGGACCTCATCGGATCTCTTGATGTGGAAGAGAAGGCGAGAGCAAAGGATACACGTGCTCGGGTTGCTGAAGTAGGTTCTGCTGCCCATGTGGTACAGAAGAAACACTACCCGCCCAACAAGTCTAAATATAACAAGAAGAAATACGAGGGTAAAGGCAAACCTGATGGCAAGTTTAAGCCGTCGCACTCTACCAACTTCAAGAAGAGGAATGGGTCATGTCACGTTTACGGTGAACTGACTCATTGGGCTTCAAAATACCCTAGACGTTATGAGTTGTAGAAGTAGGAGAACATCGGCAAGACCGCTATATTGTCATGGCTGACACTGAGATGAAAGATTCTGGGTACGGTATAGTTCCTACTATTCTTTCCGTTTGTCATTCACCTAAATGGTTAACTGACACAGGTGTCAATGTACATGTTCGTGATGATGCTTCCATGTTATCTTATTATCAGGTCACAAGGACTTCCCCCGTGCTGATGGGGAACGGGTCACATGCTACTGTTCGTGGTGTTGGTACGGTCGATCCGAAGTTTACTTCGGGGAACGTCGTGCGACTGAAGAACGTTCATCATGTGCCCTCCATCAATAAAAATCTCGTCAGCGGTTCACGTCTGTGTCGAGATGGTTTTAAGTTGGTTTTCGAGTCCAATAAAGTTGTAATTTCCAAGTATGGACAATTTATTGGTAAAGGCTATGAGTGCGGAGGCTTGTTCCGCTTATCCTTGTCAGATATTTGCACCAAAGTTATTAATCATGTTTGCCACGATAATGGTTCTGATGTTTGGCATTCACGACTTTGTCATATTAATTTTGGTTGCATGACGCGATTAGCAAATATGAGTTTAATTTCAAAATTCGGTACTATTAAAGGTTCCAAATGTCAAATGTGTGTTTAAGCTAAGCAACCTCGTAAATCTCATAAAACATTCTAATCTTTGTGAGATGAATGGCGTATTGACAAAAGGTGGAAATAAATATTTCATGACACTTATTGATGACTCCACTATATATTGTTATGTGTATCTTCTGAAATCTAAAGATGAAGTTTTAATTTATTTCAAGAACTATAAGGCCGAACCTGAGAACCAACTTGATCGTAAAATTAAACGGCTTAGGTCTGATCGTGGTGGAGAGTATTTTTCCAACGAGTTTAATTATTTTTGTGCGGAACATGGAATTATTCATGAGAGGACGCCTCCCTACTCGCCTCAAATGGGGTGGCTGAAAGAAAGAACCGAACGTTGTCTGATTTGGTTAACGCCATGTTAGATACTTCGGGTCTCTCCAAGGCATGGTGGGGGGAGGCGGTAATGACTGCATGTCATGTCCTAAACCGAGTCTCCACAAAGAATAAAACCATTACTCCATTTGAGAAATGGGAAAGGAAAATGTTGAAACTCTCCTACCTACGTCCTTGGGGTTGTTTAGCGAAAGTCAATATACCAATTCCGAAGAAGCGCAAGCTTGGACCTAAAACCGTAGATTGTGTTCTTCTGGGCTATGCTTTAAATAGTATTGGTTATAGATTCTTGATAGTAAAATCAGAGGTATTTGACATGCATGTTGGTACGATTATGGAGTCGAACGATGCGACTTTGTTTGAGAACATATTTCCTATGAAGGATATATCTAGCTCATCAAATCAAAATATACATGTTTCATCTAGTCACAAATTAGCTGAGATTCCTGAACCCACCATTCCGATAGAACACGTTGAGAATCCCGAGGAGGATGACAATGAAGTTCCTGTAAGGAGCAAGAGACAGAGGACTACAAAGTCCTTTGGTAATGATTTCATTGTGTACCTCGTGGATGACACACCCAGGACCATTTCAGAAGCCTATGCATCTCTTGATGCTGACTACTGGAAGGAGGTTGTCCGTTGCGAGATGGATTCCATCTTGGCTAACGGAACCTAGGAAATTACTGATCGTCCTTATGGGTGTAAACATGTAGGATGTAAGTGGGTGTTTAAGAAAAAGCTTAGGCCTGATAGTACAATTTAGAAGTACAAGGCAAGGCTTGTGGCCAAGAGTTATACCCAGAAAGAAGGTGAAGACTTCTTTGATACTTACTCACATGTGGCTAGATTGACCACTATCCGTGTGCTACTTTCACTGGCTGCCTCGCACGGTCTTCTCGTTCACCAAATGGACAATTGGACGGCTTTCCTTAATGGATAGTTGGACGAAGAAATTTATATGGAGCAGCCAAATGGTTTCGTAGTACCCGGCCAGGAAGACAAGGTGTGCAAGTTATTGAAATCATTATACGACCTCAAGCAAGCACCTAATCAATGGCATGAGAAGTTCGAAAGGACTTTGACTACTGAAGTCTTTGTTGTAAACGAAGCTGAAAAGTGTGTGTACTATCGCCATGGTGGGGGCGAGGGAGTTATTCTATGTTTATATGTCGACGACATATTGATATTTGGGTCAATCTTGATTTAATCAAGGAAGTTAAGGATTTCTTATCTCGCTGTTTTGAGATGAAAGATCTAGGAGTAGCTGATGTTATGTTGAACATCAAGCTGCTGAGAGATGATAATGGTGGGATCACACTGCTTCAGTCTCACTATGTGGAAAAGGTCTTGAGTTGCTTCGGGTATAGTGACTGCAAGCCTTCTTCAACTTCATATGATGCTAGTGTGTTGCTTCGAAGGAATCGACGAATTACTAGAGATCAACTGAGATATTCTCAGATTATAGGCTCGCTTATGTATTTGGCAAGTGCCACGAGGCCTGACATCTCTTTTGCTGTGAGCAAATTGAGCCGGTTTGTTTCCAATCCGGGAGATGATCATTGGCGTGCGCTTGAGAGAGTTATGCGCTATTTAAAATGCACTGCGAGCTATGGAATTCACTATACCGGAAACCTGAGGGTTCTGGAAGGATATAGTGATTCTAATTGGATATCTGATGCTGATGAGCTTAAGGCCACTAGTGGTTATATTTTTACACTTGGTGGTGGCGTTGTTTCCTAGAAGTATTGCAAGCAGACCATCTTAATGAGGTCAACTATGGAAGCAGAACTCGCAGCATTAGACACAACCACTGTTAAAGCAGAGTGGCTTCGTGAGCTCTTGATGGACTTGCCTGTGGTTGAAAAACCAATGCCCGCAATCCTAATGAACTCTGATAATCAAACTGTGATCATCAAAGTGAACAGTTCTAAGGATAATGCGAAGTCATCAAGACATGTGAAGAGGAGATTGAAATCTGTCAGGAAATTGAAAAACTCCGGAGTTATTGCGTTGGATTATATCCAAACCTCTCTGAACTTGGCAGATCCCTTCACAAAGGGTTTATCACGTAATGTGATAGATAATGCATCGATGGAGATGGGTTTGAGACCCACGGTATGAGTTGCCCACAGTGGCAACCCACTCTATGTGATCGGAGATCCCGTGAATTAGAAGTGGGAGACAAGTTGTTGGTCGGCTGAGAGGAGAGTAACCTTATATTTTATCCCACTCCATGAAGATGCAATACTCTCCTAATCTGTATGGTAGGTTGACATTTGTCTTAATATGTTCCAAGTGGCTTATTTATATAAGCAGAGATGTGTCATGCAGAACATCTCCTGAGGAACTCACTTATATGAGTCTAACTGTTAAACGTCGCAGTCTATGAGAATCGGGTGCTCTCTAATAAACGCATGAAAGGCCTTCGGAGTATGACGCATACGCTCCACCCATGGGGAAGCGTTGCGGCAGCCTTGAACCGCTGTTCAAACGTTGTGTGAAACTGGTATCACAGAAAACTTGTAGTTCAAGGCTTAGTCACTATTCAAGTTGTGAACTAGTGTAGCATAAGGTTCTAAGTGGAACTTCAACTTAACAGTCTCCACTAAACACCGGTATATAAACATTTTTTTGAAACTAAGATTATGAGATGTGCTAATGACACTTTGTGGGGGATTGTTGGAATTTATGGGCTGCACCATGTGGCCCAACTAAGCCCAATAAATCATGAAATTGTCATGGCCCATTCATGAATAATACAAGTGGGAAGTGGGAATAGAGTTTAGTCCCACATTGCTAGTTTGGAGAGGATGGAATCACCTTATAAAGTGAGCCATTCTAGCTCATGTATGAGTTGGCAAGGCAAGAAGAGAGGTGTGCCACATGCACGCTCCTCCTCCGTTGCCTGCCTCGCCACGACACGTCACGACGTGCCGCGGGTTGCGGGAATGAGCCGAGCCAAGAGCGTTTATTTTGTCGGTTGGGAAAAACTTAATGAGTCGTTAACTTGGTAATTAACGGACGAGTTAATTCCTAAACCGTTTCTGTTTCCTTCTGGATCTTGAAACCGAACCGACTCAGACGTGGAGTCACGCCCACGTCTCTCCCAGCCTGCAGTATAAATACGCGCATACGGTAAACCCTAACCGCCACTTCGTCTTATGGTTTCACACCGTTCCAAACCACTGCGCCGTCAATCAAGTCTTCTCCATCTCTTCTTCCGGCGTGCACCACGAGGAGGGACAGTGGGCCTCTGGAACCCCGCCTCTTGTGATCCTGTACGGGAGAGGGGCGATCAGGTTTTTGGGGAGCGCACTCGCGCAACTGCTGACGACGACTACTTCCCTAACGACGACGACTTCCCCGACCTCGGCAATCTCTTCGTCGACGACATGGGTGACAACATGGACAACAACACAGGCGGTGCCGCTACCGCTGCATCGTACGTATCTCTATTCCATTTGTATGAGATATTACTGGAATTCAAATGTCTAGTTCTTGCCGTAGATCGGATCTGTTCTTCCATTGTGCTAGATATTTGCATGCTTAGTATAATTTCTACTGTCATGATTTACATAATGCTATTTCGGATTAAATTATATGCTAAATTGCTTATATTTTCAACAGACACAACATGGCAATGTACCCATTAACAAGATATTGCCACAACTCACCAGCTCCTTGTATTGTACAGAAACGATATATGTACTAAAATAAATAAAAAGCTGATATGTGACAGACCAGAAGTAGAATAATAGTGATATGTGGAAAGAAAACTCGCCTTTGTCGACTCGGAGATTGTAACTCCATCTCTGGTTACCACAACATCAATTTGTATTCTATCTGTGTCCTCATGTTTTGCTACCTTTTTATGCTCTCCTGACAACCCAGCCATAGCACTCTTAGATAGGAAACCTTGTATCAGAAGATGACAGAGATAATGTCATTACCATGTTGATAATATGGACGATAGATCTGATGGATCTGGTTGAAGATTGAGCGGCAGAGGCCACAAGGGGTGGTGGCGCAGACATGTAGCACGATGATGGTGCACCAAGGGGAGATGATTGTGGCGAGGTGGAGAGGCTTGTTGTGGAGGAGTTTGGGGATGTGGCTGCGAGATCGTGCGGAAGGAAGGAGAGGTGGAAGGGAACGGTTACCCTATTGTTTCCAAAACCCTTAACCCCGTAGAATAATGGGAAGGGCCGTCCATAACGTGATAAAGAAAGGGAACAGCCATCCCGACAATTGGGGGCTCCTGATCACTAGCATCCCAGTGTATATCTCGGTCGGCTTAAATCTTATACGACCCGGGTAGTACAACCCAGGCCGTAGACCAGGCCCCATGATTTTTTTTGACAGTTCCACCTCATGGCATTTATTCAACAGATGAGAGCTTCTCTGATTGATTAAAGCTTCAAGCAATAAAAAGCAGTTGCATGAAAAAAAAATCTTGCAAAGGAAAGGATATGCATAGGCATAAAAATAGTAAAGTTGCCACCCAAGGTTGTTGGCTCCCTCTGTTGCCCCTACCGCTCACTGCCCAAGTTATCATTGTCGTTGACGTCCTTGCTGGTGCCAGCATTGTCAAATCAGTTCTCAATAGGCGCGGCGGGAATGGATTTAAGGGGCTTGCGTCTGCTGTATTGCGGCGGAGAGGGAGCATGACTTACCTGATCAAAGCTATCTCCGGTTCAAAACACCATTTTAATAGAGACATATAAGAATAAATTAATTTATGCATAAGCCTTCACTACTGGTGATCTCTGTTATAATGGGATCTTCATCCCAAGTAAACAGACGAATTCCCATTTATTTTACCAGAAACTTGTGGTGGCAGATAATTTTTTTTTTCATAATCGGTTTAATGAAGTAGTATCCTAAAAACATTAGGGTCTGCCCATCAGATTATTATGGGTTCAGATGTACAAAAAATATATATTGGTCAAACGTGCAACACTGTTACAATGGAAAACCATGATTATTACGTAGACAAGGTTACTATTAGTTATCAGATTTGGTCGGTCATCTATCGACTTGTTAGTTCTCGGATTTGGTCGCCCATGAAATGGCTTATGAAATTTGCAGGCTGGTGTATATTTAGAGCATTTTGGAATTATTCATCCCCGTCAATTGTTTTAGAATTGACAAGTAAGTTCGAAAGTTGCGGCATGTTTTACTATTTTTAGTTTTCATATTTGCTATTTTTTCTTAGTTTTTGAAGAACTATGCGTACTGTAGTCTGTCAGATAACTCGCGGTCCTTTTCTTTTTTTCACTTAATATCTGTCTTTGGCTGAAATATTTGTTCAAGAAAAAGAATCAGGAGTAGTTTGTTTTAGTGCCGAGTTCTATTGAGTTGGCAATTCATCACATATATGACCGAGTCTTCTTCTATAATGTTGTCTTCTCAATATTTGAAATCCCGTGCAAGTCTGCTCAAGTTGTGAGCTGATGTCTAACTATTTTTTAATTAATCCGGAAGTCGTCCTCGATAGAATTAACTCAATCGACGGAGTATTTTCAACTTGCACCCCACACAGCGGTTGACTCTCCGAAGTTTTGACTCCAGTGGAAATCTCCAACTGATGCTGTCAATGCCCCATAGTCACTTGTTGCTTTCAGAAGTAGCTATGTGAATTGCTTCTGAGGAGAACCAAACAGAGTGAGTAAGAAAATGCATGCCCCGCTCAGAAAACCACACATTTAGTACAGAGATTGTCTAAGCAGGTGCATGTACTGTATCTAAAGAATAAGGATAATTAAAAAAACTGGATCAGTGTAGGTTGCTACTTGCTACAACATTCAGTTGGAATGTGGAAATTCATGACTGAATGGTATATTTGCTGTAAAATTACAAGTAAAAATTATCAAGAACCTGACCTGGTATTTAGCTTCAACAGGAATGCAATCAAGCAAGTAAGGCTGTTGCAGAAGGGCAATAATGCGATCCTGATAGAATTTTTTTGTTACTTTAACATTAGATCTTGTAAACTTATCTATTTATATAGTATTTTGGGGCCAGCTAGTAACACAATCGAGTTATATTATAGCATCAGGTTGCAAAAATTTCAAAGTTTAATTGCATCCTCCTATAATTGATAATAAAGATACATGGCATGAAGTTACACTACAACTAAGATTTTCATACGTGGGCATAAGGACATTTTGTCAACTGCTAGCTGCAACGTGCCATAGTGCGATAGAGCGGGTGGTATTTCTGCCGGTGGCTAGGTAGTAGCAGTCCCGAGCTATTTGTTGGTTGGGACAAAGAAATGATTTATTTGTTCCCTGCAGCAGTTTAATGAGCAACATCAGTAATTCCCTAGAGCAATACAGATGTGCAACAACATCAGTGGTCTAGTTTGTTATTGTAATTCCCTAGAGCAATTCCTATGGCGATATTTATTCACTCGTACCTTAATGAGCAGTAATGATGTCCAGTTGCAAAAATCATGCTCTTGAAATGATGATTCTTATAGTGTCCATAGTTTATTATGACTAAGACCTGCAATCAGAACACACATGTTGTTAGCATAAAACATCAGTTATGTTGATACAACAACATAGATGCAAATAGAGCATCAAAGAACGCATCTGCCTTACCACTATAAAACATCTCTATAGACTATGTTCTTGGTGCTTTTCCCAGACTTATCAACCTCCTTGTTTGGATTAACCAAAATCCTTGTCGTATTTCTTGACACACCCCTTGACAATGCAACATACAACTGGCCATGTGAGAACACAGGCTCAGGAAGATAAATACTGAAGTTTGGTATGGTTTGTCCCTGTGCTTTGTTAATGGTCATCGCAAAACTCAAGCGGATCGGGAATTGTTTTCTCTTTAGCTTGAATGGAAGTAAGGTGTCCTCTGATGGCGACATGGGGATCCTAGGTATGAAGACCCTTTTTCCAGCATGCTGGCCACCAACAATCTCCGCATCGATTGCATTATCTTGGAAGGCTCTGATCATAAGCCGTGTTCCATTGCATAGGCCATTATGAGGGCCGAGGTTCTGAAGCAGAATGACAGGGCACTTGATTTTTACTCTCAAGACATGCGGTGGCAAGCCATTTGGTGTGATTGAGTTCAGAAGATCAATCGTGTAATTATTTTGGAAGTAATCCTCGATAGAATCAAAGCTATAGTATATCTTTTCTTCGCCCAGAAACTTGGAGATCATTTTGTTATTAGGTTATCCACATGCCCAATTGTGATCGATAGAATTGCGCATGTTCTCATGTACTCTCTCGATCTTGCATTGGCGTGCAGGGATGGGAAGACATCATCGAGAGCTTGTTAATAGGTTCATTACCCTCGGTATAACCAATCACAATCTCATTAGGGATACGTACATAGTCGTCGCCAATTGTTTCTTCTGTTCCATCGCCGATCCTTAGGAGGTAATCAGATAACCAAGGGTCTGCCTATGCCCGCATATTGCGCGTGAGTCGCATCTTGCGTGTCTTCTCCCACATATAGGATCTCAATAGTGTAGCATCGGTGATCTGTGCTCTTGTCCCTCGTGTTACAACAGGGAGGACCTGCCTGAAATGACCACCAAAGACGATAACCTTTCCACCAAAAGGCAAAGGGGACCCCACTATATCTCGGAGCAATCTAAGTGTTTCAACTGCTTGATGCTTTGTCATAGCGACTTCATCCCAAATTATCAAAGACGCTTGTTTAAGAAACTCTCCCGTACCACTTTGCTTTGTGAAACCACACATGTTGTTCCCAGTGAGATTGATTGGAATTTTGAATCTGGAATGTGCAGTCCGGCCTCCAGGCATGAGCGACGCTGCTATACCCGATGTAGCAGTTGCGATCGCTATTAGCCCCATGGAACACACCCTGGCAAGCAATGCACTGTACAAGTATGTCTTTCAGGTGCCTCCTGGACCATCAACAAAGAATATCTGGCTTTTTTGGTTCGTCACATGATCCATTATTTCATTGAAACCAGCCAGCTGCTGCCTGTTCAAACAATTAAATAGATCTAGATGTACTTGGTCTGCTTTGACTTGTCTCTCCTCTTCTACCTCTCTATACCTAGCGTCACGAGAACCATCTGTCTCAACCAGATCTGGAAGCCCATAGCTTTTAATACCCTTGCCCATGGATTGCGCTAGATCCCTGACATCTCTAAGAACCATCTGTTCAAGGGCTGCCTCATTAGATTGCATGCAACGGTAATCCTCAGACATAGATTCTAGATGTTTGTCCCACAACCGACGGATCTGTGTTGCCTCACAGAATACCAGTATAGTCACAAACAACCGTCTAAGAGCAGAATGCATCTGAAATGTGGTTGCCTCCGTCATGCAATCATCAAGTGTCCTATCGTGCTCAATGAGACCTAAGTGCTCATACGCCTCTCTAAAAGAATTGCACGGCTTTCCATTTGATGTTCAAAAATCATCAAATGAAGTGGCACCTCATACATGAATTAGTAGCACACGCAAGTAGTACCTCTCTCCTTCAGCAGGATGTGCATACACAAGTCTTCCTATCTGTGATCTCTTGTTTCTTCTATTCTGCCACTTCTTATCTCCTCCTGTCCATCAATAATGTTCTGGAAACTCTCTATACAACCATTTCTGCACCGCCGGAAACTTCCGGTTCATCTCAAAGTACTTGGTAAGCATGGATTTCGAGGAAGATGGCCGAGCGACAATATCTGCCAGTTGCATCCGCCTTAAATGCGACTATATGCATGTTTGGCAAATGAAGTTGAAGCTGCAACATAGATGGACTGACACCGAACGTCTTAAAACCAAAAATCCTGTAAATAGACTCTAGAGGAGATATATAGCGTGCATCCCTATATTGTCGAATTTCATTGATAATCCCCCCATCATTGATTATATCTTGCTTGCATGCAAATGATGTTTTATCATGCCCTTTGTAAATGTACTTGAACAGGTACTGGATAGCCTTGATGCTCGAGCATGCTTCAACATTGATGTGACAGTTGTATCGCACCAGGAGAAATGGGCTGTAAGGGACCACCCATCTATTGTCCAAAGTTGCTCCTATAATCCTGACTTGACGCCCATGGTCCCTCCTTCTATAGATGGGATATGAGTATGTCCCTTGTTGTGAAGCATTGCAAAATATTTGAGGGTAATTAAACCGACACTTCCCTTCAATCATGCAAGGGGAACTTTTCCTCAACTCTCCACATGGTCCATGCAACATGTGTTTGACGACCAGATCATGGAGAAGAGAGTGTTTTTGTTTGTCAGGTATCTCTGCGCTTATCATGCAATCATAGTCATCTGAGGTCCTTAACTTGCTATTTTCTTTCATGATTAGAAGGATATGATCATACGGGAGACCTCGTTTCTGGAACTCTGTGACATGTACATAAGCTACAACTTCTCCGAAATACTTATGTTTAATCAGTAGGTCCATCATATCTCGTTGTTTAGCTTTGTATACTCTTGCCACCAAGGCTGGACGGTCTTGTGGCAGTTGCCTAGGCAACAATTCCTTTGTTATCTCCTCCCAATAGTGTTGCAAGTCATCGTGATAAAGTAATCCGGTTAGCCCCACCGTTGTACTATTGCCATTGCATCCAAGAACCTACACCGCATGTCAATGTCACCAACGGGAAATGTACGTGGAAGGACGATTCTCTTGCCAATCCGATCACCGCATGACTAGCCAGCAATTATGGTGTCAACAAGACCTTGTGATAAACCAATAGATTCCACCAATTAGTATACAATGTATTAGAATAACACAAGCAAGGTACCTGATACATGTCTGCGCGAATAACCTTCTGATTTTCCGGCTTTGAGTACCAGTCAAGTCTCATTCTCAAAATATTTATGTACATGTCAATGGCCCACTGCTGGAAAAGGCGCCCCCAAACAAGATAATGTTGAAAATCTTTTTTCGGATCTGTAGCTTGAAGCAGTAGTACTCTCTTGCGCTCACAAAATTCATAGATTGTGTTCCAGTCATCTCATTGTCACCAAAATCATCATCTGGGTTATCCTCGTTGTCATCTAAAATTTGATGAAAACATTAATACATGCATGCTAGAATCATAATAATTTACAGACATCAATAAATCCCAATACCTCCTCGGATGTCAGTGGTCTGGTCTTCATGTCTTGTGGTGGTCTGGTCTTCATGTCGTGTGGTTGTCTGGTCTTCATGTCGTCTGGTGTGACCAACTTGTTCTATATAATCATGGTGTCATGTCAAAAGATAGATACATGTTATAGTTTTATCTAAACTAATAGTTAGATAAAGCAATAATGAACATCAGACCTAGCCGTAAATGAGAGGATTGGTCTCCTGGTCGCGTAGAACTATCCACTAAATCATGTGTCATTTCATCAGGGGGCTCAATGTATGGCATCCGACGATTCCAATTTGTCTCCCCGCGCGGGAAGAATAGTGGATAGGACAAAGGGTCGTAGCACCCATAGTATGCTCTAATATAGAGGGGACGGTCTCCTTTTAGATAAACAACAAAAATCCTATCAAAGGTATTTTTAGGGCCACTACCTTCAACCCATATAGCTGCCACCTCAGAAGTAGTTGGCGTATTATACCTTCTCTGATCTAGCTTGATGTATGTGTTCAGTGAGATCCTATATTCATCTAGATTATCAACATCACCAAGGCTCTTAAAAACTTGAGCATAAGGGTTCTGCTCTAGTATTGACATAATCTTCCGGATGAGATCTAGCCTGAGATTTGGAGACCTCTTAACCCTATGAATCAGGTTTTCATCTGTATCGTAAATATATATAGCTGCAAATGCTGATGGCCATTATCAGCAGCCAACAGATGCTCAAGAGTGTGGTACAATCCCTCACATGCACGGAATATGTATACGCCAGTTCTAGCCGCAGTGCTGACTTGACGATCAAGAGTGACTCCAAGACTTGTGAATGAGAAGTGAGAGTTGAAATACCATATATTCTCTCTGAAATATTTAGCATCCTCGTCCTCTTGACTTGTAAACAACCGTTTGAACTCTTCATTTACGTCGGGAGTAAATACACCCACTTCCCCTTTTTTTCAACAAAATGCAGGTCCCTCATATTGAAATCGCAGTACTCCATAGTGGCGGAAGTCCATAACGATTCTAAGGACATGGTGATTTTTTGGCAGGTTCATGTAAACCCTGTCATGAGCATCATTGGTGGGAGTTCCATCAGCAGGTTGTCGCTCCACTCGTACGGTTTGAAAATCAACATCTAGTGTAGAATGGACATTTGCATTTAAAAATTGCACAGAGCACAACTTTTTATATTTTGCATTTAAAAATTGGTAAAAAAATGTACCTAGTTAGGCAAACATCCTAGCTTCTTCATCGGGCTCGTGGTATGCAGCATCATCATGTTCCAATTGCTCCAAGGAGTCTAGTATAGGAAATAGTTTGGTGAAACCTAACCACAATTGATTATATAAAAAATTATGGATAAAGAACTTGTAATGTGGATGGCAATATATAGATGTACCTTCTAAATTGGTTTGTTAAACAAATGGCTCAAATATTCCATATGGATCATCTAGCTGTTCATTACAAATACTATGCGCAATTTGATTGTTTTGAGAAGCATATGGAGATGGTTCCATTCCTTGTTTATTGACATTAGTTGGGGTTGTTTGAGGTTGATTGGAGCCGAATAATGGTTGTATACCTGAGTATACAAGAAATATAACCCGGATCATAATGAAATAAACATATACTGCAATTTTGCATTTTAAATTCGCTGAGGAACTAACCATCATCTTCAATTGTGACATCCGGATTAGGTATTATGTTGAGTTGGGGTACCTCAACCCCTGACATTTGTGTGATTGGCCCTGTTATGTGTTGCAATGACAATAAACATCTGATGAAAGATGAATAATAGAAATATGTTTGGAACACTATACAACGATCTCTGATAGTACCTTGTGAATTATCTCTTACCGTGGTGAAACTTGTTTGCGTTTTATGACCAACTGGCATAGGAAGAACTCTTATTCGTCCTGAAATTTGTTGCATCTGATAGGCATCATTCCTGTGAAGCCAATTGGATTCATCGCCGTATGTCATATTATTCTCCTTGTCGTGGGGGTTGAGTTCATATGATCGAGATGAATTTGGTATATTTGATAAGTCTGCAAGAAAATAGAGATACCACATTAGTCGTGGTATTTGTATTTTTTGCAAGCTAAGAAAATGCAATCCAATATTTTATGGTACAACACTACCTGGAACAGATATTTGTTGTAGCTGGGTGACACCTGATTGTCTCGTAGCTGGTGTCGTGGTAATGACGTTCAGGATGTTAGTAGCTGTCTTTTTCTGCTCACGGGATTCACGTTGTCGGCTTAGCATCACATCCCTATTTAGTGCATAACGCTTCCTGTCCCTTTGCCTCCTTCTTTCTTTAGGGTCTGCACTGATGAACACAGGTGTTTGGGTATCATTTTCCTGGACGCTCATATCCAGGGACATGGCCAGGGGTGTATGTGGTACATTTTTCTCGTCACTAAGGATGGATGCTGAAGCCGGTTGATTTTCTTTGGCTTGACAGCGTTTTTTAGAATAAAATCTTTATTATGTGCCTAATATTCTTGGTTCCTCTGCCTCTTCAATTCTTTAGGGTCTGTATAGATACACTCCGTAAATTAGCACGTCGGCAATAGCAATGTTAATTATTCCTAAAACACAGAGAGTGGTTTATGATAGTTACCCAAGGATATGATGTTACTTATATCATGAAATGGTGTGCGAGCACCCGCGCCATTGGGAGAAAATGGAGTGCACGCACCAGCGCCAGTGGGAGAAAATGGAGTGCGCACACCCGCACCATTGGCAGATGACATGTCTTCGCCATTGGGAGATGACGTGTTGTCAACTTGTAAACTGATCCAAACATGGTTAATTTTCATGCTCCATTGCGATAAATTGAGATTCTATCCATGTTCGCACATCTGCAGGTTGCATATATGTGAACTCATAATTACCAGCACCTGAATCAACAAAAATCGTATGATGAAGTTATTTGCCTTGAACCAAACGATGATCTTGCCGAAAAAAAAGCCTTGCTTGGAGTGATCCTCATGGAAAACTCACCTTCCTCTACCTGGAACCCGTGCTCGACGTCGTAGGCGGACAAGAGGACACAATGGAGCTACCGGACTGCGAGGGCACCGTCCAGGACACCTCCTGCTGCCTAATGGCGAGAGCTTTGCCGTACGTGGTCTTTCGTTGATGGCTGGCTGGCTGTAAGGGCGTCGAAAGGTGTTGTTGGGCTAGACGTCACAACGACAAGACGATGGTGCCCGCCGTCCTGGGCGCCGTCCAGGACGGAGTCCTCGTGGCTGTCGGGCGGCAAGCACGCTGTTGGATTAGACATCCGAGCGAGAAGACGATGGTGCCCGCCGTCGTGGGTGCCATACGGAGGCCTCGTGGCTGCCGTGCGGCAAGTGCGTTGTTGGGTTAGACGTCCTAGCGAGAAGACAATGGTGCCCGCCGTCGTGGACGCGGTGGAGATCTTGTGTCGCGCCGGGCGGTGAGCGCGTCGTCGAAGTGGGAGTTCCCCCGCGGCGAGCGTCGGTTTCTGCTTACGTGATTGTGGGGTTACGAATGCGGGTCGTGGACGTTCAAAAAAAACTCCTTTGCGGAAAAAAAACTCTCTTTGTGGTGGGGTTGGAGGTGAAGTACGTTCAGTCATTGTAAATTGGTACGTGCACGTACGTGCACACGGACGACCTGGTTGGTGGAGCTAAAGCAGTGGTTTTCGTGGGGGAGGGAGTGCTGGTAATTCTTGGGTGTACGTTGTGTTGGGTGGATTTAGGGGAACTCATGTTTTGTGTTTTCTTAGTAGCGGAGAATACTAAAAAAAGTATTTTATCTCGTACAGGTAATCCGATTGAAAATCAGCTTTTACCGTTGCCTTAGTCGCGACAAGATCTACAAAACTATATTGACAGTTTTGGCAACTTTTTTTTTCTTTTGATAGTTATTAGATTCTTATCACTCACTTATCAAATTATTATTATTTGGTTATGAGTTTTCAATACGCCGTTCTATTTCAGTGTGAGTGTATGGTGCTACTTTGGGCGTGTTTGGTTCATAAATAGTAGTTCATAAATGGTAACGGTAACGTAAATGGAATCAAATCCCTCGATAGTATTGTAGGTGGAATGGAAAAGTACAGTTTTGTTTGGTAAACTTCTGTAACGGAAATGGGTCCCGTACCCCTATTTGGTTGAGAAGTTGGTAACAGACTAGTAGGTTTTATAACAATCACCCAGCACAACGCCCCAGCTTTTAAAATCACATAACACCCCCAACTTCAAACTGAGTCATGCTACAAATACTAATTCATAATTTCTAAACATTAAACAATCAAATTATATGAAATTCTAAAAGTTAACAATTTTGGCTATGGTACACTAAACGATCAAACTGAGCACCGCCAAGCCAACTCGTCGTCTGCCGACGCACAACTCAGTGGTCACGCCGACCTGAGCCGCCACCTAGACGCCACTTACCGAGCGAGGAGGCTCGTCTGAGCGCTCCATCCCCGCCCTCCGCATTCGAAGATGATTTATCCCGAAGTTCACTTCCCAATGGAAGCTAATCTCCATTGGAGAGGTGTGGAGTCACAACGACTCCAAGCGCCTCAATGGCTCACCTTATTTTTCTTGTGTCTCCACCAATGCGGAGTGTCACGATCCACTATGGGACCTTTGAGGCCGATCACCGATCCCCTACAAGGTTAGGGCAATATCCATAACTTAATTGGAGGCTCCCGACAATATCCCGCGAGCTACCAAAGCTCCGAGATAGCAACAAGCTCCCGAGAGTTTCCAAAGCTCTGAGACAACAACAACCGTCTAGGGCACTCCAAGAAATCAAGAGAAACAAGCTTCTCAACTTTCACTCAAACAAATCGTCGTAGAGAACTCAAACCGATGCAACTTATGCAATGGCAAGAACGTAAGAAGTTCTCAAATCCTTCACTCCCAAATCTCATAAAAACAACAAATGTTGTAGGGGGGAGAAGAGAGAAAGAACAAGGAAGAACTCAACAAATGAATCCAAGATCTAGATCCAAAGGCTTCCCCTGAGCAAGAGGAGAGATTAATTGGTGAAATAATAGATCTATATCTCCTCTCTTTCTTTTCCCACTAATTGGAGACAAGAATCATGGAGGAATAAAGAGAAAACAAGTTCCAAAAGGTCAACAATTATAAATGTGTCACTTAAGAATGAGTTTGAGGAAAGACGCCTCACAAGAGGGGCGATTGGCTCATATATATATATATGTTTTGGTTACAAAGGCTTGGAAGCCAAAAAACAATCTACACGTATCAAACTAGGATACGATAGGTACAAGACGTTCCCATCTATACAATATGTACATACGTTAACACCCTCCCTCCCGTAGTCATTGCGTCGGTGGAGCGAATGCAAAGACTGTATCGAAAGTCCAAGAATAGCTAGACGGTAGACCCCTCGTCATAATATCTGCAACTGTTGCGATGATGACACATGAAGAACCCGAATCTGACTGGGAGACAATTTTGCCGAACAAAATGAATGTCAATCTTGATATGCTTCGTGCGACGATGTCGGGATGCAAGCCATCTAGACAGCACTGACGTTATCACAAAAAAACAACTATCGCAGTACGGAGAGGACGGTGAAGCTCATGAAGAAGATGACGGGGCAAACAACATTCAGCCACAACGTGAGCCACAACGCGATACTCGGCCTCAGCACTGGAGCGAGAAACCGTGGCCTAGCGTTTGGAGGAATAGGACACAAGGTTGTCGCCAAGATAGACACAATAACCAGAAGTAGACCGGCGAGTGTCGGGGTAGCCTGCCCAGTCGGCGTCTGAGTATGCAATGAGAAATGTAGCAGGCGTGGAGTGAAACCAAAGACCCAAATCCAGTGTACCTTGGAGATACCAAAGAATCCTCTTAACCAAGTTGAGATGAGGTTCTCGAGGAGCATGCATGCATATGCAGGCTTGTTGCACAGCATGAGCAATATCGGGACGTGTCAGTGTCAGACTGAAGGGCAACCGTGAAACTATGGTACTAAGTGGGAACGGTGACAAGCGGACCATCTTGGGCAGAAAGCTTGCAACGAATGTCTATAGGAGTAGGACACGGGTTGCGGTCTTGCATGCCAGCGCGCTGGAGAAGATCAATAGCATACTAGCACTATGAAAGCAACATCCCGGACGAGGAGCGAGTGACTGATATACCAAGGAAATAAGAAAGATCCCAAGATCGGTCATAGAGAACTCGTGATGAAGAAGGTCGGTGACGTGCTGAAGAAGGCCGATGCTAGAGGCGGTGAGGGTGATGTCGTCCATGTATAGAAGAAGGTAGGCCATCTCATCTCCCGTTGGAGAACAAACAGTGACAGATCACACTAAGACGCCACGAAGCCAAGAAATTGAGCATAGTGGGCGAAGCGCTGGTACCAAGCTCGAGAGGCCTGCTTGAGGCCGTGGAGAAACTTGTCGAGCCGATAAACATGTTGAGGATGAGAGGATTCGATGAAGCCAGGTGGTTGCTCACAATAGACCATCTCGTCAAGATTGCCATGAAGAAAGGAGTTCTTGACATCGAGTTGGTGAATCGGCCAAGCATGAGAAACAGCGATGCTAAGGACGACGAGGATCGTGGAGGGCTTGACCACAGGGCTGAAGTCTCATTGAAATCAACTCTCGGCTGCTGAGAAAACCCATGAACAACCCATCATGCATTGTAGCGAGCAAGTCCATCATCCGATGAAAATTTGTGCTTGAAGATCCACTTTCCTAAATTAACATTAGGACCAACAAGACGAGGCACAAGAGACCACGTGCGGTTGTGAATTAGAGCAGCATACTTGTTCGGCGGAGCCTAGTCGATGTTGAATCTTACTGGTATGAACTCATTCTCGTTAGCCTCTTGTCTTTTATTGAGATCGAAACCATGGAGTGCCTTGGATTTTGGTGTTTTCCATTGACTACATGAAGGTGGCGTTTGCCTCGCCGCAACGATGGTTGGTTGTGCGACAGTTGGCGTATTCGGCGGCACCCCCGTGAGGCATGTGGCCGAGGGAGCAGCAAAACACCATGTATGTGGCGACAATAAGAAGTGGAGAAGCACATGTATTTTTATTTGTATTTGTATATCTATCATGACGTAAAATAGAGTAGATAGAAATGGTACGCAAAAATAGTGGAGGATAGGGAAAGATCGACGAAAAGCAACATAAAAGCAATATATGGGGAAAACCTAGAGCTTTTCTGGCCTCCCCACTACGGAGCCGCCGCCTCGCACCGAGTGCACACGCATTCTTCCTACAGCCCACCCCGACCTCCTCTCCCCTCCGTCCCCGATGGGTCCGTCACAGGGTAAAGGCCTTGTGGCATGGCGATGATGGTGGTTTCCTCCTTGGCCCATGATTAGGTTGGGTGGTGGCGCGGATCAGCGGTGACAGGGTCATGTTGCGGCGGCGGCGATGGAGGATGGCGCCAGCGGCGGGGCGATCTGGCCTCGACTATGTTGGGTTGATTTGTTTTGGTGCCGGTCCCCCTATCCATCAATGGCGCACTGCTCCTGGACTTGATCTGCAACACGAGGATGTTCGGGGCTCCGTCCCTTGGCGTGGTGTTGGTGGCCTTCTTCTTTGTCGGAGGTGGTCGGCCAGCTGGCACAACGTTGCGTCCTCGACTGCTGCGGTGGATGTACGTTCGAGGTGGTGGCATGCTTGGGTGAAGACCCTGTCTCGATCTTGTGTCGTGAACAGTGATGGCGTCGGCTGTCGCTGTCGTTGGCCTTCATGGAGGCATCGTTGCATAGCTGCTCGCATAGATTCGGCCATCTTGGCTCTCCTCTTTCGCCGGAGGAGATCGGCTAGTTGGGTGGCAAGGGCATCGCGTTCCAATCAATGCCAGGTTTCGATTCTTGCGGTTGCCGGTGAAAACCGAGGCCGATGATAGCGTTGCATCTTGGCGCCGTTCCCTGGCAAATGCATCATTTTCTCAGCTGCAACTTCTTTGCTCGGGATGCTTCCGGGGAAACCCTAGATCCGGGCTCTGCAGATCGTACGTTGGTGACACTTGCGGGTGTCGTTCTCCCTCTTGGGGGCAGCGTTCTTGGAGCTCATACTGACTGGTGTGGTTGGAAAGTGGAGCCATGCTGCTTCTTGCGCATCATCAACGACAAGTTTTGTCGGCATGGTGCAGCGGAGCCTTGTTGTAGGTCGCATGATGATGACCACACGTAGGGTGGAGGAGGTGTGTGGCGTCATAGCGGCGTCGAAAACATGTCTAACTGGTGAATGCATTGATTTCTGTCCTTAAGACAGGTGAGCGGAAGACGGAGGCGGCAACTTCTGGAGCGTGTTTAATCTCATTGCTAAATTAACTTTGCGGGGTGATTGAAACACAGACAATACAAAAACGTCTTGAGCCTAAATCTGAAATTATTCATAACCATGACAACCGTGTGGATCCAATCCACATGCCCCTTCCACCATGTCATTATATGAGACCAACTATGATGTGACCAAAAACTACTGAAGCACTTCTTCGGATCAAGCGAGATATGACAGGGGCAACTCGAGTATCCTATGACTGCTAGAAGTTTGTAAAAAGTCATATCATGACGCTGAAAAAAAAACAAGCACGGCTTATTGAGACGCATTGAAAATAAACTGAATATTAGAGAGATTTCTAATATATTTGCACAAGTTTATGCAATACCCGCACAATATTATGCTCTAGATCCAATCGTATCTACGTATAGTATGTTCTGATACCACTGCTGGTCTATGTTGTAGAATTTTTTAAAAAATCCCTACGTAGAATCACTATGCAGATAACGAGGCATGCCCATACATGCGAGGATCAGAAACACGACTCAGCGGGCAGTAGATTCAGTATAGTCGTAGAAGAGATCTCAACTATCGTAGATACTCATAACTAGGTCTAGTTTCATAGATGTCCCTAAATCTTCCCTCGTCAAGGATCACACATGTAATCCCTCTTATGGTGTGCACGCATACGCTCGTGTCAACCCGTCCACGCTCCGCCGTCCAGGACTCGGCACCGAAGAAGAGAGACAGCGACGTTGCTAATTGGTAGCTCTAATCAATTGTGATTAGAGCTAGTATTAATCTAGAAGTTCTCAACACATGAGAGAGAACTAGAATTAGAGCTAGGTCTAATCGGGAGATGACACCTCAAAATCCAATTAGAAGAGGCTCTAGTTCAATTATAGGGGCTCTAATTAGAAGCTATAATTATACCCTCTAATTCTACTAGAGAGAGGCGTGAGAGCCAATTGTGTGTTTTGCTATGATCCTTGGGGTGCTTTATATAGTGGGAGGGAGGAGGAGACTTGCCAAGGAGAGAGGGGAGTCCTAGTTTTGCTAGGAGGAGGGTGGCCGCATCCTCTCCCCTAGCCCAACTCGGATTGGGTGGTGGAGTCCAACTCTACCTCCCTCTCCCTTCCTTTTTTTTCCCTTTTTTCTTTTCCATTTTTTCTCTCTAATAATTTCAGGAAAAATACTTGGACGATGAGTATCAACTTATGAATCCACTAGGGTCCACATGGAAGCCCCCTAAAATAAGGTGCGGCCATGAGGGGGAATCTGCCCCCTCCGGCACTCCCCCTTATATGGAAAGTCCCTAAAACTCCTCTAGAACCACATAAAACATATAGATAAAATCATACATATCATCTATCAATGTTAGAAACACATTTCTAACATGCCGGTACATCTCATGTCCTCCTACCTCTCATATTTCCTAACACCGACATAACTTCTCTCTAATAGCAACTTCCCCGAAACCACTCCGATTGATAACGGACTTGTTTCTGTGACATCATAATGACATCAAACATTCATAAAACCAATAGAAACATATTAGTTCTCTCAATTAAAGATTGACACGGATTAAGCGTGTGACCCGTAAAGACTCGATAACACACATACATGTTTGGAAACTTACCAAACAATAACCAACAGCGGGGCCGTTGATGTCCATGATGGCTCCCATGTGTTTCCGAAGAACGAGGGAAACTTATAAGTTACTCGTTGCACTTATTCCCTTAACTTCATGATACCAATTATATCAATAGGTGGGACTATGTGATCTAATCTGATCAAACTCTTTGATCATAACACGTAAAACGCGTTATCGATATCGTCTTTTTTTCTCATCCATATCCCTCATGTCCTTGTGATAAATCACACTGTGTCTGGCTAGACGATATGACATCAGCGATACTGAGAAGTCCTATACTCTGTACTAATCTTGAATGATCTCAGTTCCACATCCCCGATGTCCTCTTTTCTCATCCATATCCCCGAAGTGCTAATCTTGAACGATCTCAGTTCCATTACACTTTCTAGATCATACCCAGATATCACCGTTATGATTCCCAGTTACGACAAGATGGTTGATGATATCCAAAGTATGACTTTCGATCGTGTGGTAATTATATATTCTCATGGTATAGGAATTATAATCAATGACAACTTCATATGTATTTTTCTAAAATACATTACAATTTTTTATTCTCTTTCAGCAACAACATACACTTGGTTTGGTTCAGTACTATTGTTACCCTAACAATAAACTCTTATGTTTTGCTAGACTTTTCAACTAAGTCCATGATCAAGAAAATGTGATCATCTCGCAAACCATAATTTAATCTTAGAGACAAGATTAGGAACTCTTGTTTGTTTATGTCTTCACATCGGCACAAAGATTTTCCTATGAAAACTCACTTTTCAAGTGCTATAGCGATTGTAGCATGATGACATAAACTTAATTATAAAATTAGAGATAGAATAATAACTGAATATTATAGGGTACACCTCCAACATCCCCCTGTTAATGTCCCCAGTTCGTGTACGGCCCACGTGGCTCTTTCGGAGTTGCCCCTTCACCTATAAAACCCCATGACCTACAAACATAAGCGACGTATAGATTTTCCATGAAACATCAATAGAGACGTCATCATCTCTAAACCCTAATTTAGGGGTTTTGCACCCTGTCGGAGAGGGAATCATCACCGGAGGTCTCTTCATCGCTGTCGCACCCGGACTTCTAGGGGATACTCACAGTCCGTTAAACAATAGATAAATGGCTTACGGGGCATACCGGCACCCGCATCTCAATATGAGCAGGCCAACACGTAAACGTGTGACAACCATTATCTTACTATTCATCGTCTGCGCAAACCATCCCATAGAAATCCAGATACTTCCATTGACGTACTTCAAATCATACACACATGGTACGTCAACGGCATTGTAACAAGTGATATCACAACAGATCTCTACGACACAAAATATTGAAATAAGTTGCAAATAGCTCTCACTAGAGCAGATATAGCAAATACAATCATCCAGAGGACACATGTCCCAACATATCATCATTACATCACAGCGGAAGCATTCAACATGTCTGAGTACAGACAAGAACCAAATAGGCCTAAGAGGCCGGAAACGAAAAGACGGAGCCCATCCACGAAGTCTCGGATCCTGCCCGGGTCCGCTATCTACTCGTCAGCAGTCTCGTCATACTCCACGTAGTAGCCACCATGGGGATCCTCGGAATCGTAGTCTGCGGAAACCACAGCCCCAAAGGGGTCACTACATAAACGTACTGGCAAGCAAGACTTACAGTTCACCAAAGTGTAACCCGTCAACACCAAGCACAGATGCTTTGGGTTCAACGGAAGAAAGGGGATATAAAGATGCTGCAACTGGCTGCTCTAAACAACTACAGAGTTACTACCACTTCCGGCTAACAGAAAGGGGATAAGATAGCGTATCGTAACCAACCTATCAACTAACCTCAAACAAACCCATCCTGAATCTCGCCCCTTATCCAAAGAAGCAATCCGAGGATAACTCACACAGTTGAAATAATGATGGTTCAGATTATTGTGTCAATAAGCCTATTACTAGTCAAGTTGTTAATCATTGGGTGTAAGGTTGTTAATCATTAGGTCTAAGTTGTCCTGAGTACTTGTTAGCCAGTACTTTCACCAAGTAATCCATAACCGCGGAAAACACGGCTTCTCGAGAAGATTTATCCCTGCAGGGGTGCACCAATTTGGCCGTACACGTAAGAATAACCCGCCAGACAGGGGATCAACCCACCAAGCGAGGTACTCAACACAACTCAACTCTTCTCCGCATCAAGCCCAAAGAACCCCGTGCAGTGAGCGCACGGCTAATCGAGCCCCCGAAGAAAAGGGGACCCTCATAGCACTCTAAGGTCGTGTCTCCCTAAATGCCGACTACAAAAGTTTCCACCCTGGCCTGGGCTCGCAAAAACATGCATGCGACAAATGGAACACTCGAACTAAATGAGGCGATTTGGACGAGATGCGAATCGAATCAAATTGAGGGGGGCGCCCATACTCGCTTCCCACATGCGGTTAGTGCGCTCATCATGGATCAGTAGACAAGACCCTTTTCCTATTAGGGTCGACACTAGCAGGCCTCAAAACCACACAGGGCCTCCTGCCGGTCCCTTATCATCAAATTATTATTTAACAATAACATTAGCATGATTGATTGATTAAACATCGAGCCCCCAGAACATAATAGAAATAGTAACAGAAAGTAACGGGTAACCGACTCGAGCAAAACAACCCTAAGCATGCTTGTAAGACTCAGGCAACAAGCAAAAGGTTATAGGTGTGGAGGTGAGGCAATATCAGGGTTAAAGGATACATGTGATAGGTTCGTAACAGAAACAGCTATACATAGGGCTAGCAGAATAGACAACGGAAAGTATCGGTAACCAAGGTTGAAAGGAACACAGTGGTTCATGTGAGTGAATACTTGCCTGCAAACCCAGTAGCCTGGTACTGAGCTAGATCCTTAGAAGGGGTGTCGTAAGTATCGTCGGTCTCAACGTCGTCGTTTATCCGAGAAGAAGCAAACAAACAACACAGAGAGATAAACAATCAATAACATGGCATAGTGCACAAACATGGGATGATGCATGTCAATTTAATTGATGCATCAAAATAAACTAGTTGACAAGATAACATAACATGATTAAATGGACCCACATGCAATTGGATTGCATATGGAAAGCCCATGAATTAAGGTTGAATTAATTGTTTTACAACTAATCATCATATGAAAGTGGATTAGCATGATGCATGGATGAGGAAAACAGAAAAATAACAACAGTAGAAACAATTTGAAATAAGGTTTAACAAGTGTGGAATTTTAGTTATTAAGTTAGGAAATTTTGCTTCTTAAAGGTGTTACACAAGCATTTGTTGTTTTCACCAATTTTAATTGTTCAAAACAAATAACAACATTCATAGTTGGAAAGAACACACAATTTTAGGTGGAATACATGTTTCACTTGTTGAAAAAGGATTTCAAATAAATTATTTATGAATTAAACAAGTGTAAGCAAGAATTAAATGAATTTAATGAAAACATGAACTTATTTGAATTTGTATTTGTGCAAAACATTAAGTGAGATTCATATTTTAAAAGCTTATACTTTTATGGTTGGAAAACATATTTTATAGTTTCAAAAAGAAATTAATTTGACCAAGTTATGAATTTAGCAATATTAAATGATTTAAACAAGGTTTAAATCATTTAACCAATTTTAATTATTCAAAACATGAAACAAATTTTATATTTTAAAAGGTGGTTTAATTTTGCATGGAAAACATATTTCATTTGTTGAATTTGGATTTAAAATGAGCAAGTTATTATTTTGGCAATTTTAAATGCATTAAACAAGAAACAGTTGTTTTCAGCAATTTTAATTATTCAAAACAGCAAACAAAATTTATATTTGGAAAGTACATGAAAAGTTGATTGGAAAACATATTTAGTTTGTGGAATTTGGAATTTTTATGCTCAAGTTATGAATTTTGCAAGTTTAAGTGAATTAAGCAAGTTTTTAAATATTTCACCAATTTAAAATATTCAAAACAGTAAACAAAATTTATATTTGGATAGAGCATTCAATTTGGGACAGAAAACATATTTAAAAAGTTAAAATTGGAGTTAAGATGAATTAGTTATGCATTTTAGAAGTATAGGGTGCAAATCTGCCATTTTTATTAACTAGGGACTTGGAAAATATTTTTCAGGGACTAGAAAAATAACTTGGCAAGGATCTAGGTGTGATTTCTGTGAAGTGTTGGGTCAAAACAAATGGAAAAAAAAGATTTGGTTTTGGTGCGCAGGGGGGGATCGAACCCCTGCCCTCTGCCTGCGCGCTGGGGTGCTGTTACCAGTGGGGTGGCTGAAGCTTTGTGATGGAAAGGGGGCAGCGGGGGGTATAAGGTTCAGATCTCGGGTGCTAACTGAACCTGCGAACAGAAACTGAACCTATTCAGATCGAGCGGGAGGGTGGCCGCCGGTGGACAGCGACCACTGCTGTGCCTCGACGTGGACGTGGGGTGACCGTGTGGGTGCGGTGTGCGGCGAGCGGAAGGGAGAGGGGACAGCGAGAGGGAGGAGGCGGTCGAGGGCTCACATCGACCTGAAGGAGAAGCAGGCGGACAGGTTGGTGCAGGGGGTCGCCGGGCGGCGGCTCCGTTGCCTCCCGGCCCGCGCCGAGTGGCCGAGGAGGGAGCCCGCGGTGGGGGCTTTCCATTCCCGCCCTCGCCGCGGCCGGAGGGGGACCCTAGGGGCGGCGATCACCGGCGGCAGGAGGTGCTTTTCGGGTGTGTTTCAGTTACAGAAGGATACAGAGGAGGTTGCTGTGAGAGAGAGCAGAGGGGAGGAAGAAGATTGGAGGCGGGGGAGATAGAGGAGGAGGGAGCTAGGGTTGAGGGGAACCCTAGGGCATCGAGCAGGTTCTTATGGAGGGGGAGGAGGTGGCGATGGCCGTTCACTGCATCTCCATGTCGACGTGGCTGCGTGGATCTCCTGCCGTACGAGGAAGAAGACAGTGCGAACGGGTACTGGGCCCTGAGGGGGGAGAATTGGTGGGCTGGGCTGCTGGTGTGCTCCTCTCTCCTCTCTTCTTTTATTCTTTTTGCTTTGTTTATTTTTTTTTTTTGCAGAAATAGAAATAGGAAGAATCTAGGGTTTTGAGTTAGGAAAATTTTAGAGAAAAATTATGTGAGTTAACTAGGTCAACAACAACCACTTACCAACTTTGGTTTTTCAAAAGTTCAAATTTAAATTACTGTTTGTGATTTAATGCAAATTTGAAAGAATTTGATAATTAAGTGATTAATATTGAAAACAGTATTTTTAATAGGGTGAACCCTATTGTTTAGTTAGAACAAATGATTAGGGTTATTTTGTTGATTTTCATAAGTTGAAATTGGGTACTGTTTGTGAATGATTTGAATTTGAAATAACATTTGGATTAATTGAATTATAAAAAGCCATAATTTTAATGGTTTGAACCTTATGGTTTGATGGAAACAATTGATTGATTTGTTTTGCAATTTTCATAATTTTCAACAGAGTTGTTGTTTTGGAAAGTAATTGAATTTGAAAAGGGTTTGGTTATTGGATGCATTTTTATAGAAACAAAACAACAGTTTTGAAATCACACTTTAATGGAAACAATTGATTGTTTTGATTTGAAACATTCATTTTGGAAATTGTAACATCACAAGGATGAAACAAAAGGTTTGTATTTTGGTTTGAAATTCAAATAGAAAACAAAGGAAAACAAAAGAAAACAGAGGAAAACAGTTGGAAAACAAAGCAAAACAAATGCAATGAGCATGATGTCATGATGCAAAACATAAAATAACAGAGAGCAAACATTCTAATGGCTATTTTTCATACTTGGGATGTTACAAAACGCCCCCCCTTGAAGGAATCGCGCCCCGAGATTCCTGCTGCGAAAAGAAAAGGTCCGGATACTTCTTGAGTAGATCCTCTTGAGCTGTGTCACGTGAAACACATCGTGCACCTTGGATAGTTTTTCTGGAAGTTCAAGACGATAGGCATTCCTAGCAACTCTTCTGGAAAGACGTCAGGGATTTTGGAAACCACCGGAACATTTTCAAGTAAAGGGAGAGGTTTTGTATCGAGGGTGTATAGTTGAATAGAACTTGATTCATTTGGAGAATAGACTATCTGGAATGTGGTGTTTCAGGAATGCTTCCTCGAAACAACCCCAGGTGATAGGAATGCCAGCTCTCATAGCCTGGTAGTTTTCGAAACAACAACAACCTTTCTGGCCAGATAGACTTGATATTTGGGAAGTTTTGATTAGACGCCGGTAGAAGAATTGAAGTGGAAAACAACAACAATATTTCAACGGACGAAAAGGATGTTGAGAAGAACAGGATAACGAAGCAACCCCGGGAAAACGAGAACAACACACTCCTGAGGTACTACGGGAAAACCCATCCGGGCTTCTAAAGGATCAATATCTACTGCTTAAGGAATAGAGGATCTTCTTCCGGGGCTTACACGCCTCCGTTCTCAATCATGAGTAGGCAACATGATAAATCATGTCACAACCACCTCCATTCCTATGGTCTAGTAGATATAACCATCCTAGAGAAACCAGAATTCGTGAAAACCTAACTTGAAAGTTTAGATGAGAAGAGAAAACAACGTTGCACTTCCTTACCAGAAAAGGGAGGGTGGGTGGGGAAAGAAGAAAAAGAACAGAATTCCTACTCTCACGTTTCATTTGTCCTATATAGCTACAAAATAGTTTCTAGACTCAACTGCGACCAATAAAAAGGGATCCTACAGGCAGACAGGCTCTGATACCATTTGTCGCACCCGGACTTCTAGGGGATACTCACAGTCCGTTAAACAGTAGATAAATGGCTTACGGGGCATACCGGCACCCGCATCTCAATATGAGCAGGCCAACACGTAAACGTGTGACAACCATTATCTTACTATTCATCGTCTGCGCAAACCATCCCATAGAAATCCAGATACTTCCATTGACGTACTTCAAATCATACACACATGGTACGTCAACGGCATTGTAACAAGTGATATCACAACAGATCTCTACGACACAAAAGATTGAAATAAGTTGCAAATAGCTCTCACTAGAGCAGAGATAGCAAATACAATCATCCAGAGGACACATGTCCCAACATATCATCATTACATCACAGCGGAAGCATTCAACATGTCTGAGTACAGACAAGAACCAAATAGGCCTAAGAGGCCGGAAACGAAAAGACGGAGCCCATCCACGAAGTCTCGGATCCTGCCCGGGTCCGCTATCTACTCGTCAGCAGTCTCGTCATACTCCACGTAGTAGCCACCATGGGGATCCTCGGAATCGTAGTCTGCGGAAACCACAGCCCCGAAGGGGCCAGTACATAAACGTACTGGCAAGCAAGACTCACAGTTCACCAAAGTGTAACCCGTCAACACCAAGCACAGATGCTTTGGGTTCAACGGAAGAAAGGGGATATAAAGATGTTGCAACTGGCTGCTCTAAACAACTACAGAGTTACTACCACTTCCGGCTAACAGAAAGGGGATAAGATAGCGTATCGTAACCAACCTATCAACTAACCTCAAACAAACCCATCCTGAATCTCGCCCCTTATCCAAAGAAGCAATCCGAGGATAACTCACACGGTTGAAATAATGATGGTTTAGATTATTGTGTCAATAAGCCTATTACTAGTCAAGTTGTTAATCATTGGGTGTAAGGTTGTTAATCATTAGGTTTAAGTTGTCCTGAGTACTTGTTAGCCAGTACTTTCACCAAGTAATCCATAACCGCGAAAAACACGGCTTCTCGAGAAGATTTATCCCTGCAGGGGTGCACCAATTTGGCCGTACACGTAAGAATAACCCGCCAGACGGGGGATCAACCCACCAAGCGAGGTACTCAACACAACTCAACTCTTCTCCGCATCAAGCCCAAAGAACCCCGTGCAGTGAGCGCACGGCTAATCGAGCCCCCGAAGAAAAGGGGACCCTCATAGCACTCTAAGAACGTGTCTCCCTAAATGCCGACTACAAAAGTTTCCACCCTGGCCTGGGCTCGCAAAAACATGCATGCGGCAAATGGAACACCCGAACTAAATGAGGCGATTTGGACGAGATGCGAATCAAATCAAATTGAGGGGGGCGCCCATACTCGCTTCCCACATGCGGTTAGTGCGCTCATCATGGATCAGTAGACAAGACCCTTTTCCTATTAGGGTCGACACTAGCAGGCCTCAAAACCACACAGGGCCTCCTGCCGGTGCCTTATCATCAAATTATTATTTAACAATAACATTAGCATGATTGATTGATTAAACATCGAGCCCCCAGAACATAATAGAAATAGTAACAGAAAGTAACGGGTAACCGACTCGAGCAAAACAACCCTAAGCATGCTAGTAAGACTCAGGCAACAAGCAAAAGGTTATAGGTGTGGAGGTGAGGCAATATCAGGGTTAAAGGATACATGTGATAGGTTCGTAACAGAAACAACTATACATAGGGCTAGCAGAATAGACAACGGAAAGTATCGGTAACCAAGGTTGAAAGGAACACAGTGGTTCATGTGAGTGAATACTTGCCTGCAAACCCAGTAGCCTGGTACTGAGCTAGATCCTTAGAAGGGGTGTCGTAAGTATCGTCGGTCTCAACGTCGTCGTTTATCCGAGAAGAAGCAAACAAACAACGCAGAGAGATAAACAATCAATAACATGGCATAGTGCACAAACATGGGATGATGCATGTCAATTTAATTGATGCATCAAAATAAACTAGTTGACAAGATAACGTAACATGATTAAATGGACCCACATGCAATTGGATTGCATATGGAAAGCCCATGAATTAAGGTTGAATTAATTGTTTTACAACTAATCATCATATGAAAGTGGATTAGCATGATGCATGGATGAGGAAAACAGAAAAATAACAACAGTAGAAACAATTTGAAATAAGGTTTAACAAGTGTGGAATTTTAGTTATTAAGTTAGGAAAATTTGCTTCTTAAAGGTGTTACACAAGCATTTGTTGTTTTCACCAATTTTAATTGTTCAAAACAAATAACAACATTCATAGTTGGAAAGAACACACAATTTTAGGTGGAATACATGTTTCACTTGTTGAAAAAGGATTTCAAATAAATTATTTATGAATTAAACAAGTGTAAGCAAGAATTAAATGAATTTAATGCAAACATGAACTTATTTGAATTTGTATTTGTGCAAAACATTAAGTGAGATTCATATTTGAAAAGCTTATACTTTTATGGTTGGAAAACATATTTTATAGTTTCAAAAAGAAATTAATTTGACCAAGTTATGAATTTAGCAATATTAAATGATTTAAACAAGGTTTAAATCATTTAACCAATTTTAATTATTCAAAACATGAAACAAATTTTATATTTGAAAAGGTGGTTTAATTTTGCATGGAAAACATATTTCATTTGTTGAAATTGGATTTAAAATGAGCAAGTTATTATTTTGGCAATTTTAAATGCATTAAACAAGAAACAGTTGTTTTCAGCAATTTTAATTATTCAAAACAGCAAACAAAATTTATATTTGGAAAGTACATGAAAATTTGATTGGAAAACATATTTAGTTTGTGGAATTTGGAATTTTTATGCTCAAGTTATGAATTTTGCAAGTTTAAGTGAATTAAGCAAGTTTTTAAATATTTCACCAATTTAAAATATTCAAAACAGTAAACAAAATTTATATTTGGATAGAGCATTCAATTTGGGACAGAAAACATATTTAAAAAGTTAAAATTGGAGTTAAGATGAATTAGTTATGCATTTTAGAAGTATAGGGTGCAAATCTGCCATTTTTATTAACTAGGGACTTGGAAAATATTTTCCAGGGACTAGAAAAATAACTTGGCAAGGATCTAGGTGTGATTTCTGTGAAGTGTTGGGTCAAAACAAATGGAAAAAAGAGATTTGGTTTTGGTGCGCAGGGGGGGATCGAACCCCTGCCCTCTGCCTGCGCGCTGGGGTGCTGTTACCAGTGGGGTGGCTGAAGCTTTGTGATGGAAAGGGGGCAGCGGGGGGTTATAAGGTTCAGATCTCGGGTGCTAACTGAACCTGCGAACAGAAACTGAACCTATTCAGATCGAGCAGGAGGGTGGCCGCCGGTGGACAGCGACCACTGCTGTGCCTCGACGTGGACGTGGGGTGACCGTGTGGGTGCGGTGTGCGGCGAGCGGAAGGGAGAGGGGGCAGCGAGAGGGAGGAGGCGGTCGAGGGCTCACAGCGACCTGAAGGAGAAGCAGGCGGACAGGTTGGTGCAGGGGGTCGCCAGCGACGAAGTTGGATGGCGGCGGCGGCTCCGTTGCCTCCTGGCCCGCGCCTAGTGGCCGAGGAGGGAGCCTGCGGTGGGGGCTTTCCATTCCCGCCCTCGCCGCGGCCGGAGGGGGACCCTAGGGGCGGCGATCACCGGCGGCAGGAGGTGCTTTTCGGGCGTGTTTCAGTTACAGAAGGATACAGAGGAGGTTGCAGTGAGAGAGAGCAGAGGGGAGGAAGAAGATTGGAGGCGGGGGAGATAGAGGAGGAGGGAGCTAGGGTTGAGGGGAACCCTAGGGCATCGAGCAGGTTCTTATGGAGGGGGAGGAGGTGGCGATGGCCGTTCACTGCATCTCCATGTCGACGTGGCTGCGCGGATCTCCTGCCGTACGAGGAAGAAGACAGTGCGAACGGGTACTGGGCCCTGAGGGGGAGAATTGGTGGGCTGGGCTGCTGGTGTGCTCCTCTCTCCTCTCTTCTTTTATTCTTTTTGCTTTGTTTATTTTTTTTTTTGCAGAAATAGAAATAGGAAGAATCTAGCGTTTTGAGTTAGGAAAATTTTAGAGAAAAATTATGTGAGTTAACTAGGTCAACAACAACCACTTACCAACTTTGGTTTTTCAAAAGTTCAAATTTAAATTACTGTTTGTGATTTAATGCAAATTTGAAAGAATTTGATAATTAAGTGATTAATATTGAAAACAGTATTTTTAATAGGGTGAACCCTATTGTTTAGTTAGAACAAATGATTAGGGTTATTTTGTTGATTTTCATAAGTTGAAATTGGGTACTGTTTGTGAATGATTTGAAATTTGAAATAACATTTGGATTAATTAAATTATAAAAAGCCATAATTTTAATGGTTTGAACCTTATGGTTTGATGGAAACAATTGATTGATTTGTTTTGCAATTTTCATAATTTTCAACAGAGTTGCTGTTTTGGAAAGTAATTGAATTTGAAAAGGGTTTGGTTATTGGATGCATTTTTATAGAAACAAAACAACAGTTTTGAAATCACACTTTAATGGAAACAATTGATTGTTTTGATTTGAAACATTCATTTTGGAAATTGTAACATCACAAGGATGAAACAAAAGGTTTGTATTTTGGTTTGAAATTCAAATAGAAAACAAAGGAAAACAAAAGAAAACAGAGGAAAACAGTTGGAAAACAAAGCAAAACAAATGCAATGAGCATGATGTCATGATGCAAAACATAAAATAACAGAGAGCAAACATTCTAATGGCTATTTTTCATACTTGGGATGTTACAATCGCCATGATTGCATCCAACGTGATGCCTGCGTAGTTCAGCCATGGACTACGGGTCCATAGGAGTAGCTAAATGGTTGTCTCTTCTCCTTGTGCTACCATGTCAAGATCTTGTGAATTGCTTAGTGATACCTTCGATCCGGATTACCGAATGTAGTATGTAGGTTTTTCCCTTAAGACCCAAGGTTTTATCGAACCAGGAAGTAGGTGCTTCATAAGACCAGTCGTTGAATCCACAAAAAGCTTGCTAATTCCTATTTTATCGGACCAATTTTTTGTATTGCAAAAGAGGGTTTTTATCAATGATTAAAATAGGAATAGGCTTAAGGTTTCACCTGCAGTAGTGCATTAGTAGTATGGGATAAATAAGATAAAGTAAAAGCAGTTAAGTATAATTAATTCATATGCTATTTAGATGTATGTAGGCAATGCATCTGTAGTCCACTATGCCTCTGAGCACGGGTTAACATAGAGTAACTCGTCCAACCTTGGCCATGTATGTTTCCATCTTGCGGGTTGCCACGGTTTTTAGCTCTAAAAATAAAGACGAAAGCATTAAACACGGTGATCTCATTGTTATTCCCGAGAGATCCGCTTCCAGGAGTCTTATTGATCCTCCTGTCACAGACGTTCCTGATAAACCTTTCACTTCACTCTCACTATACCTTTACCTTGACCACTCATGGGTTTTGGGTACCTAACAAGTCCTATGAGCGAGGCACAAATAGTAGAACACACACAAATAACATAGACGAACTCGTTACACTAATTATCCCAATGGTTAGATCAAGCACATTACTGCAATGTTAGGCCTTAGTCCATAGCCCGAGAGAGAGTACTCAATCATCACGATCATATCAACAATAGAAAACATTGATATGAAAATAGTACTTGGATTGAATATATTGATAGTTCTTACAGTGTTTCCAAACGCGATGGGATCTAGATTACAAAGTAGAAGTATGGCTATGACTATGGTGGTGGTGGAGATTATGTGGTGGAGATGCGGCAGTATTTCGTGGTCTTGCATGGAGAGGGTGGTGGTGACGGCGGTGGAGATGGCATGGTGCGCGGTTCCTCTGGGATTGTTTCTTCTCCTTATATGGGGTCCGACGAATGGACTAGGGTTTCAGGTGACTTTCTTCGTGAATTGGGTCTGGGTCCTTTGATGACTTTTGGTTGGTTTGATCTGACTGTTCTTCTCACACTGGTATGGTGGGTGGTATGGTCAGGACTGACCGTACCATGGTCGTTAAGTGTTCTCCAAGGGTAGCCTTCCATGATTTTCTAATCTTTATCTTTTCCTTCCTTTTAGCCCCGATTTTCTGTCTAATATCTGCAATAAAAATAATAACATGAAGATTTGCAAAGAAATTGCACATTAGTGATTAGTGGCAGGTTTAGAGTTATATCTCTATCACTTTCATGACAAAGATACGGTTTAAACATAGATAAAGATGTGCCATTTTTTACGCATCACCTAGCATGATCAAGGTCGATCTTATGTTATTGCTACATGTTGTGTTTGTTGAGATTCGATGAACTGTGAAACTATGATCATATCGTGTGTGTTTCTTATGTGATCTATTATTGTTATTATTATTATTATTATTATTTTGTGCTAGCTTTATTTACGTTCTTGCATGCTCTCTAATTAATTTGGTTACTATGTCCAAGCAGTTGTGTGTTTCTCTAATCGGGATTATATGCTCGATAGTGGGTTTATACCTCCTTCGACTCTTGGTTCGAGTGAAAGCCGAGACTAAGAGTAAGGATATGTTGTTGCTACTAAGGGTAAAACAATCATTTTCGTGTCTATTTATTGTTCACGAATATTTCCTACATTATGTATTATGCTTAAGGCAATACCCTGTTATTTCCAACTTAATATCTTAGAGATTAAAGCATATAAGCGCTCTCGAGGTGCAATATTAGTTATAGATGCATGCTGGTTAAGCGGTCTATATGTGTTTGACGTAATGCCTACATGAATATTGCCATGAATGTTGTTGGTATCATAATATTATTGCCCAATTCAATCAATTCCACAGTTGTAATTTATTCACCCAACATGTTTGCTTTGTTATTTTTATGGGGAGACAACACTAGTGAAAATATGGCTTCTGGTCCATTCTTTACATTGATTAATGTTTAATTGCTTTTAATTATTGTTAACTTGTTGGTCCGTTCTTACTTCCATTGCTTTCATCCATATTTTTCACACTATACGCACTTTGTTTTCGACAAGATGTAAAGATCGACAACCTTTCTAAATCATTGGGACAAAGTGAGATTGTATATTGTGTGTAGGTCCACTTCAAACCTTGCTGGAGACGTTGAAATCCTACTAATTTGATAAATGTTGGTCTCGTTAGTGAGGAAATTTGCTATTGTGCTACATCACATCCTTCCACTTGAGATTCACAGGAGAGTAGCGACGGCGGCGACCTTTGGTGTCTCGCTCGGCGTGATGGGAAGAGGAGAAGCTGCGACTGAGCGAGGCATGGGGGCGGGAATCAGATGCACTGCGGCATGACAGGTGTGATGGAACAATCAGAGTAATTAGTGTTATAAAAAAGAGTGATTAGCATGACATCAATCGTGTGACCTTTAGTTTAACTTAGATGGATCTCCGGATTTTAAAATTATGTTGATTTGAGCTTAACATTGAAACGATACAGACAGTTAGATTGAATCGTATGGATGCTACAAATCGAATGTACCCAACATGTACCAAGAAAAGAGGGATTCCCTATATCAAGTGCAAGAGAAACCTAACTCAACCGATGTACTAATAAATCGTTAAAATCTAAGAGCATCTCAAACGGAGGCGCGGGAAAACCGCCGGTTTACCATGGGCGGGCCAGCGAGGCGCGCTCCAGCAGGCGTGGGAAAAGAGTAAGCGCGGGAAAAAAGGGGCGTGCACGCTGTCGAGCCGCACATTGGCCGCGTGGCGTCACGCGCGTGGCAATAAAATGCAGCACGCGTCGAGTGTCCAACCGCCAGAAACTTCATTCGCGCGCCTTCTTGTCTCCTCTTCCCCGTGTCTTCTCCTCTCCTCTCCCCGCTGCTTCATCGCCACAACCGTCAGCGTGCCTCCATGCCTACCACGGCATCCGCCAGTGCCCTGACGGCACGATTCACCACAGAGATACGCATCCACACCGGTCGGAGGATCAACCTCGGGGGGCTCCCAACAGCGGTCGACGCTGCCCGCGCGCATGATGTGGCGTCTTGGAGGCTCCGCCTCCCGCCCAGGCAAATGAACTTCCCCGAGGTGCGTGACGCGAGGGAGGCGGAGACGCTGATGACCCACAAGTATAGAAGATCGCAATAGTATTTCGAGGGGAGTAAAACCCAAATTTATTTATTCGAGACAAGGGGAGCCAAAGAATATTTATAACCCTTAACATATGAGTTTTCAGTTCAGCTGCACCTGAAAATAGACTTGCTCGCGACATTTTATCAGTGGTAACGGTTTTATAGCAGTAGCAATAGTAAAATAACAACAGGGGTAAAATAGTAACATCGGTAGCAATTGTGGGAAACAACAGGATTAACGTACTATAGGTATGGGGATGGATGAACGGGCGTTGGATGGATAAGATAGTTCATATGATAATCAAAACATGGGCATTGAAGATAGATAATAATAAAACATCCAAGTTCTAGGCAAACCATAGGCATGTGTTCCAATTTAGTCGTACGTGCTCGCAATGAGAGACTTGCACAACATCTTCTGTCCTACCAGACCGTTGCAGCGGGGCCTCAAGGGAAACTATAGGTAATTAAGGTGTTCCTTTTAATAAAGCACCGGAGCAAAGCATTAACACTCCGCGAACATATGTGATCCTCACATCACAGTCATCCCCTCTGGTTGTCCCAATTTCTGTCACTTCAGGGCCTCGGGTTCCGGACAATGACATGTGTAAACAACTTGTAGATATGACAAGAAACATAATTATACTCATGAAACAATAACATGTTCAGATATGAGATCATGGCACTCGGGCCCTAGTGACAAGCATTAAGCATAACAAGTTGCAACAACGATATAAAGCACTAACAACGGATACTAGGCATCATGCCCTAACAATCTGGCATTATTACATGGACGATCTCATCTAATCCCTACCATCCCTCTCAGCCTACAGCGGGGATTACTCACACATGGATGGTTGAAGGAGAAGTGGTGGCGATGACGATCACGATGATCTCCTCAGAATCCCCGTCCCGACAGCGTGCCAGAACAGGAACTTCTGATCCCTGAATTGAGTTTCGAGGTGGCGGCGGCGCTCTGGTGCTTTTCTTTGAAATATGACGCCCCCTCCCCCCCCCCCGGTTTTGTGGTCACGGGGGTTAAGTAGTCGAAAGGGGAGCCCGAGAGGGTGCATGGGGCAGCCACACCAGCAGGCGGCGCGGCCTGGGAGGGGGCGCCAGCCCATGGTGTGGGCCCCTCCTTGCCCACTCCTGCTCTTTTTCTTGCTCTGGGGGGTCTTCGGGTAAAATAAGGACTTCGTGATCTTTTCCGGGCAACTTCTTGAATGTTGATTTTCTGCACAAAAAAGAGACACTACGGTAATTCTGCTGAAAACGGCGTTAGGCCATGTTAGTTGTATCCAAAACTCACAAGTTTAGAGAAAAGGAGATACGTTTTGGATGTATCAACTCCCCCAAGCTTAGCTTATTGCTTGTCCTAAAGCGATTCAGTTGACAACTGAGTGCAATAAAAGAATTTTTACGAACACATTTGTTTCATATGATGTAAATATTCTCACTATATGATCAAGTGCTTAGGAAATTCATAATAAGAAGTATGCAAATAAACTCATCTAATAGTTATGCAAACCATGAAGAGATACCAACACACTAATAATAAACAACATGAAATATATCAATATACAAGATTGCAATGTTCATAATAAGATATGATAAAGTGGTATCTCGCTTGCCCTCAATAATGGAGCAAAACATAAATGTGAGGGCACCTATGAGGTTCAAGTGAAGATTAGAAGTAAATATATCAAAGATACAAGCATCAAAGTTATACCATAATCAGCCGTGTTTTGGGACAAGCGCATTATACTAAGAATGACAGCTATTCTCTCAAGAAGGTGTATAAAGTGAGAAGGTGAAAACTCCACGTAAAAGTAAAATAAAGGCCCTTCACAGAGGGAAGAAGGGATTAACATTTGCTAGAGCTTTATATTTTATTAAAAACAGGAGAGGTGATTGTTCATGTCAACGAATGGTAATATTCTTCTAATTTTCCATACTAAATAGGTTCAGAGCGGTTCCGGGGTATTTATATTAAGAATTTATAACATGCTCTTTATATAGTATGACACTCCTCCCCACCTTGCTTTCGCAAACCATGGCTAACCGAATCCTCGGGTGGCTGCCAATAATCTCATACCATGGAGGAGTGCTTATTTATTTATTTAGCTTTTGATGTTATAATGGTCTAACCAGCTCTTTGCAAAATTAATGACGAGCAGATGAAGCATGCAAGTCAGGATACTCAGTTAGTATGGAAGATAACAAACTCAACTACTACTTCCTCGTGAGCTAAAACAGTGTCACAAAATGAGAAGTGTTTTGAAGGATTTAAAGATAGCATATGAAAATTTACTTGGAGTTGCGGTTAAATACCACATATAGGTATGTATGGTGGACACATTTGGAAAACTTTAGTTTTTGGGAGTTGGATGCACGAGTAGAGCTTATACTCGGTACAAGTGAAGGCTAGCAATAGACTGTGAGCGACAATCAAGAGAGAAACAACTGTCATATAATCATGTTTGCGACAAAACAAAATTAACAGGGGCATAAAGGTGATACAATTACTCCGAGGCAAAATAATTCATCAAGGCTTAATTGACGTTTTATTTTCAGTCTTATGCATGCGTGAGCATCTCTCAAGTCGATTCAAGCGAAACATTCCGAGGGAGATACCACAATTTCATACCCTTCTATGAATAAAACAATGCAAGCAAACATTTATACGGCATTCTATCTAATATTAGTAAGCTGGAACTAATCACGAGAGAGCACGAACTACTAAGAATTCATTAAATAGCATACACCTTACACAAGCAAACTAAGCATGTCCATATAGATGAGTATATGTAAAAAAATGAAAAACAAATAGAGTTCATACCAGCCTCTCAGCATAACTTGAATTGTCGTAAATCGTCAGTATTGCTCTTCACTCGTGTGGATTGAATAATATAAAATGATAACCAAGCTCCAATGGAGTCACGGAGGAATATTGAACTCTGTAGCAAACTTTACAAAACCAAAGAAGAATAAAAAATATTTTTGGCTTTTCGAATTTAAAACAATAACATAATAAAACAAGCAAAGCAAAATCTTTTTGGATTTTTAAATATTAAACTAAAACCAGAAAGTAAAGCAAACCAACAAAAGAAACTAAAGAAGCAACTAAAGAGAAACAACAGAAATATTTTTGGTCTTTTTGCATTTTGGAAAGCAAGAACAAAACAATAAAAACAAAAAGAAGCGAAAGAAACAAAAACATGGATATACAAAGAACCGATAGAAACGTGATATATAGATGAGCGTGATGTTGGCGTACCTCCCCCCAAGCTTAGGATTTTGGCCTAAGTGGAGATCAATCCCAAGAGGGCCAAGAAGTGGCGCCCCCATAGTATGTCAAGGATGGGCCATCCTCCTAATATGAGCTCGAGGACGCCCCGGTATACTGCGCAGTGTAGTCCTCGGAGGGCGCGTTCTGCCCCATCTGATGCTCGGGGTCGTGCTTCTCATGGAAATCAAGCAAGCGCAGCTGGTCATCCAGCTCCTCCTTTGAACGCGACCACGGCATCCTGCTAACAGTGAACAAAACAGGTTGCGGCAAGGGTACTTCCCTTTCATCTCCATCAGTGAATAAAACTCTATATACTAGATGTCCAGAACTAGAGTTTGCAGTAACAAAATGATGAGGCTTCATGGCAGCAAGGTCAAGTCTCTGCGGAGCTAGCAACTCATCATGGGGAGCAACAGAAAGGTTTAGAGCAGTCAACACGCGCGTAGCAATAATACCTCCATAAATGGGTCCTCTAGCAGCTAAGCGGCGAGCAATGAAAGGACCAAGGTTATATTTATTGCTATTATTAAGCACAACGGCAAGGAAAGTGAGATGATAATTTGAAATATCACTAGTATTTTCCGTACCAAGAACACTAGTAGCAAGGTAATAAGTAAAATATCTAATATCGGGGAGTTGAATGTTCCTTATCTTGCCACGCTGAGCTGTGCGTTCATCATCATTTGTAACTCCTCGGTAGATCTCCAGCAAATCAGCGGCACGTTCCTGAATCTTCCTCGATGTCCCCGACATGTTAATACCAATGATGCTGCAAAATCTTGCCAAAAGCATGGAAAAAGGTCTATCATAGATTTTGAATGCAACATATGGGTTATAATGAGAGTTGTTGTAAGTAAAGCTCTCAACAAAAGTTTTGGTTAGTATAGCATATTGAGAGATTTCATCATTCATGTAATCAGTTAGGCCAACCCTACCAACCAGTAGCAAGAAATCCTCAAGTATTCCTGCATCATTTAGAAAAGTATAACAAGGAAAGGTAGATGGATGTGCATCTTCGTCATCTCCCGCATCGTCAATACTGGGTGCAATGAGATTTTCATTGTAAGATGGTCTCAGCGGAGTAGCTGATCGTGAATGTCTTGTCCTTCTAGGTGCATCACTCTCAAAGATTTCTCAAAAGGTGTAGTTATCCATCCTATTTTTCCGAATGTTTTTAACAATCATCACAAAAATCGATTTTCAAGCAACTATATGATAGAAACTACTATAGAGACTTGTAGGAGGGCTATACATGCATCAAAACTAAATTATTTCCACACAAATCAAGCATGCAAACTCACACAACCTGTCACCTACAGTACCAAAATACTCAAGAAATACTCTACTAAACAAAATTCTACTTGCATAATCGGAGGAGTCACATACCGGAGAGAAAATTCTCCAAATTTCAGCAACAAAGATGGGCTGATCAAGGAGATCGAGAAATTCGAGAAGAAGAAAATAAAGAGCTCGAGTTCCAGGAATATTTTCGAGTTTGGGAGAGAGAGTAGAGTGTTTGGCAAGGAGGAGAGCATGTGGACGGTCAGGGGGCCCCACACCATGTGCTGGCGCCCCCAGGGGCCTGCCCGCGCCACCTGGTGGTGTGCCTGCATGGTGGGTCCCCCTGGGGTGCCCCAGGTGGCTCTCTGCCTCATTTTTTACGTAGAAATTTAATATGATTTTTCTAGAATTTTTAGAGAAACTTCATTAACGAGCAATTTCCAGGATTTAATAAATGATTAAAAACCAGGAAAAAATGTGGAATGATGGGAAAAAAACAAAACCAAAGCTCGAGAGGTTCTAAGACACTCCAATAGGCAAATAACCAGTGGAAACATAGTGAAAACATAAATGTGGGTGGTGAAAACATTGTTTCCTTCATTCAAAATCACTTTGTTAACAAGGTTGATCAAGTCTTGTTACCAAAACAATTTTTATATGAAGCAAAACTTTGCTTGTCAGTAAACGATTATGTTACCTCAACTTTGATAGAGATATTCCCAATCATAATAATTTCATATTTTTGTGGCATTGGAATAGGACAATAGAATTCTCCAATCTTGATGGTCTCAATATTTTCAATTGAATTTAGACCATATCTCTTATCAATCTTCTTAGGAAAATAAACTATGTGCTCTTTATCATTAACATGAAAAGTTACTTTTCCTTGATTGCAATCAATAACAACCCCTGCAGTATTAAGAAAAGGTCTCCAAAGAATAATAGACATATTATCATCTTCAGGCATTTCCAACCCAACAAAGTCAGTTAATATCAAACAACTAGTAGCCACTTGAACATGAACATTCTCACATATACCAACAGGAATAAAGTAGATTTATCAGCCATTTGCAAAGATATATCAATTGGTATCAATTTTTCCAGAGAGACTCTCTTATAAAGGGAAAAATGCATAACACCAACTCCTGCTCCTAAATCACATAAGACAGTTCTAACATAATTATTTTTAATAGAACAAGGAATAGTAGGAATACCATGATCTCCGAGCTTCTTTGGAACCTTGCCATTGAAAAACTAATTAGCAAGCATAGTGGAACTTTCCTCATTAGGAATCTTCCTTTTGTTAGAGACAATATCTGAGTATGCAAAAACAAAGGCTTCATCCATTCACAGAACATTTTATAACGTTTCTCCTCCTTGATTTGTGTTTCTTATTAGGAAAATGCATTGCTTTTTGTACCCAAGGTTCTCTTTCATTACCATGTTTATTAGCAATGAAATCTTCCTTGGTATACTTTGCAGTTTTAATTTGCTTTTCAGGTTCAACTTCAGTTTCTTCTTTATCAGAAGCATCACTTTTATCATTACCACTTACAGTTTTAGCATCAGAGATAGATATACTATTAGGATCTTTAGCAGGTTCAGGAGATTCTATAACAATTTTATGTCTCTTCTTCGTTTTCTTAGAAGTAGAACTATTGTTTTTAGGTTGCTGAGAATCTTGTTCAATTCTTTTAGGGTGTCCCTCGAGATACAAGGGATCCTGAGTAGAAACACCACTTCTAGTAATTATTTCATAAACATGTTTTTCTCTAGAAGCATTAGCTAGAAATCTTTTTGCACCTTAGTGAGTTGATCAATTTGAGTTTGAACCATATGAAAATGTTTAACAAGCATTTTAACATCATTAGAGGTTCTCTCAATAATACCATGCAAATTATCAATAGCTCTAGAGTTTTCCATTAGATGATTCGGCATTCTCATATTAAAATTATCTTGCTTAACAACATAATTATCAAATTCATCTAGGCATTGATCACGTGGTTTAGAACAGGGAATATCTCTATTATCAAAATATTAGAGAGAGTGTACCTGGGTGGATGAGGAATTGTCTTACATAATTCTTATGTAGGTGGTAGATTCTTCAAATCTTCAGATTTAATACCCCTCTCTTTAAAAGATTTCTTGGCTTCCCTCATCACTTCATCATTTAATTCAGTCATTCCCCTCTTCTTGGGTGTTGGTGTTGGCTTTAGGGTAGGTGTTGGTGTTGGTTCAGGTATAGTCCAATCATCATGATTTTTGGCTATTTTAGCCAATAAGTTCTCAGCTTCTTCTGGAGTTCTTTTCCTGAAAACACAACCAACACGACTATCCAAGTGTGTCCTAGATTTAATTATTAGTACATTATAAAATATATCTAGGAGCTCATTTTTTAGGTAATGGATATCCAGGGCTAGCTCTTATTAAAAAACAAAATCTTGACCAAGATTCAGTCATTTTCTCTCCTTCAATTTACTTAAAGTTAAAGATACTCTACAAAGAAGCATGTTGAGCACTAGCAGGAAAATATCTTTAAAAGAAAGCATTAACCAAAACAATAGGACTAACAATAGATCCAGGTGACAAATTGTTAAACCAAGTTTTAGCTTCATCTTTCAATGAGAAAGGGAAGATCTTGGTAACAAAGTGTGTTTCTTAATATCATCAGAAAATATACTACTCAAAGATGAAAGCTCATTCATATGTTCCATAGCACTTTTATTTTCGGTACCACAAAAAGGTTATTTTTCAACAATAGATATATAAGATAAATCTAGAGAGAAATCATAATCCTTATCTTTAATGTGTATGGGATATGTAGAAAACTTAGCATCAAGATAAGGTTTATACTACCTATGTTCCTAAATGGAAGATGTTTTAGCCCTTTTCCATATACACACATGTCTACATGTATCTAGACAACTTTTAGTGCACATGTTCACTCATATTAGTATGTATCTAGACAATATGAGCAATAGCTACAACATCTTATATTTAGGAACGGAGGGAGTATTTAACAGCACGTCTTGCAAGAAGACTCTTAATAGCACCTGCACTAGTAGTAGCTTGAACTTATTCAATAAAGTCGTCATTAAGTTCAATGTAAGTTTAATCAAGATCATCACTAGGAATTTCTCTAGACTCAGGTGAATTAACAGGTGTACCAGCATTTTCATAAGGAATTTCAGTATTTTCAATTTGTTTAGATCTAGCAATTGTGGCATCTAGGAAAGGACCTAGTGAACCAGTATCATCAAGCACAGTAGAAGCATCATCAAAAGTATCAGAAGCATTTCCAGACTCAGCAGAAGTAGCAGTGTGTGTAGCATGTGGTGGTGTAAGGAGCTTTCTCATTACAGATGGTGAATCAAGAGCAACGTAGGGCCATTTGGAAGGCACTTTGGGGGTGCCCTGCCCCCAAAAGGTACGTATGTTTGCCTGGAGAGTTGCTACAAATTCCCTGCCTACTTTGGAAAATAAATGTAAAAGAAAATTGGAGGTCCCTGACACTTGTTTTTTATGTGGTATGGAACGCGAGGATACTTTCCACGCTCTCTGTAGGTGCCCGTCGGCGACTGCGCTTTGGGCAGCAATGCAAGTTGAATGGCAGCTACCAGAGCTAGAGGGAAATGCTTGGGATGGACCTGAATGGCTCCTGCAGCTTCTTGAGCAAAATTCAGAGACGACGAGGATGGTGATCCTCATGACAATGTGGAGAATATGGCATGGAAGCAATGAAGTATTGCATCATAAACCCTTGCCATCGGTGGAGAGCTCGAAGAGATTCCTTGATAGCTACATCACCTCGCTCCTGATGATTAAACAAGCTCCAACTATGGATCATGTTAAGGACAAGGCAGTGGTTTCATATGACCCTGTGTGCTGAAAGGCGATGAGGAAGGAAAAGGATGTATGTGTGATCCCTCCAAAACCTTGGATTATGCCGACAAGAGGGAGAGTTAAACTAAATGTGGATGGTTCATTCAGTGCAGCTGATGGCAACAGAGGTTTAGGTATGCTGATCCGGGATGAGAATGGTTCAATCGTTGTGTCCGCTTGCAAGTTTCTAAGCTCATGAAATAGCCCACTGTTTGCCGAACTTGAAGCCTGCCGTGAGGGCATAGCCTTGCCTCTGGAGTGGAGCTCTTCTCCCTGCGTAGTTGAACTGGACTGCATAGAGGCAGTAATGATGATCAAGGAGGAAGGCATTGACCGCTCTGTGTTTGCTAGCACTATCCAAGAGATCAAGTACATGCTACAGTCTAGGGAAGATTTTGAAATAGTTAGCATCAAGAGAGAGAAAAATAAAGCTAGTCATGTACTAGCAAATTTTGGCCGTACATTGGCGACGACCAGAACTTGGCCCCAGTCTGGCCTGAACGAAGTCCTGGCAATTTGCCAGGCAGATTGTACTCTTCATGCCTAATTTATATATTGTCGCATTCGCAAAAAAAAGTGCAACATAGGTGTTCAGAGTTGTACCTCTCCTTGTAGTGGATGGTAATATAGGAACTTTCCCATCACGATTTTTACCCATGATCAAAGCCTTGCAGCGAACAATATCATGTTCAAGTGAGCAAATACATAAAGTTATGCTCCCCGGCAACGGCGCCAGAAAATAATCTTTATGACCCATCAGTATAGGGTATCGCAACAGTCTTCGAGGGAAGTAAAACTCAAATTTATTGATTCGACACAAGGGGAGTCAAAGATTATTTATAAGGCTTAAAAGATGAGTTGTCAGTGCAGCTGCACCTGAAAGTAGACTTGCTCGCGACAGTTTATCAGTGGTAACAGTTTTATAGCAGTAGCAGTAGTAAAATAACAGTAGGAGTAAAATAGTAACAGCGGTAGCAATTGTGGAAAACAACGGGATTAACCTACTGTATGCATAGGAATGGATGAAAGGGTGTTGCATGGATAAGATAGTTCATATAATAATCAAAACATGGGCATTGCAGATAGATAATAATAAAGCATCCAAGTTTTAGGCAAACCATAGGCATGTGTTCCAATTTAGTCGTACGTACTCGCACTGAGAAACTTGCACAACATCTTCTGTACTACCAGCCCGTTGCAGCGGGGCCTCCAGGGAAACTGCTGGTAATTAAGGTGCTCCTCTTAATAAATCACCAGATCAAAGCATTAACACTCCATGAACACATGTGATCTTCACATCACAGCCATCCCCTCTAGTTGTCCTAATTTCTGTCACTTCGGGGCCTCGGGTTCCGTACAATGACATGTGCAAACAACTTGCAGATATGATCAAAAAACATAATTATACTCATGAAATAATAACATGTTCAGATCTGAGATCATGGCACTCGGGCCCTAGTGACAAGCATTAAGCATAACAAGTTGCAACAACGATATAAATCACAAACAACGGATACTCACACCATGCCCTAACAATCTGGCATTATTACAAGAACGATCTCATCCAATCCCTACCATCTCTCTCCGCCTACAGTGGGGATTACTCACACATGGATGGGAGAATTATGGATGGTTGATGGAGAAGTGGTGGCGATGACAATGGCAATGATCTCCTCTGATCCCCGTCCCGACAGGGTGCCGGAACAGGAACTTCTGATCCCCGAATTGAGTTTCGAGGTGGCGGCGACGTTGTGGTGTTTTTCTCTGGAATATGACGAACCCCCTCGGTTTTTAGGTCACGGGGGTTAAGTAGTCGAAAGGGGAGCCCGAGGGGGTGCCTGGGGTAGCCACACCACCAGGCGACGCGGCCTAGGGGGCGCGCCAGCCCATGGTGTGGGCCCCTCCTTGCCCCTCTCCGGCTCTTCTTCTCGCTCCGGGGGTCTTCGGGTAAAATAAGGACTTCGAGATCTTTTCCGGGCAATTTCCTGAAAGTTGATTTTCTGCACAAAAACGAGACACCAAAGTAATTCTGCTGAAAACAGCGTTAGTCTGTGTTAGTTGTATCCAAAACTCACAAGTTTAGAGGTAAACAACAGTAAAAGTGTTCGGAAAAAAAGATACGTTTTGGACGTATCAGACGCTGGCGCCGCCGCCGCGGCTCTTCACCGCACTAGACCGCCGTCTCCACCGGCGCCATGCATTGCTCGGCCTCGCACCACAACGGGAAGAGCGCATCGTCGACGAGTGGAATGCGAACCACCGGCGCCACGCCGTTCCGCCACGGAGGAGGAAATCTGGCAGACCCGGGTCACCGGAGAACTCGGAGGAGTTGCCGTTGGAGGACTCGTCGGACTGCAAGGACATGGAGGAGTAGCGTTGGTCGTCGTTCCAGTTCCGTATGGGCGGCCGCCTTGGCGGCGCGGCGCTCTGCCTACCCGAACACCAACCAAGGCGAGGATACGGCGGCGGCGGAGCCACTGATCATAGCAAGTTGATCCCCATGTGCCTTCTTACTACCGGCGCTCTCTTCATAGCAGGTTTGGTAAGTGCATCTCCAGCTGTTCCCCGGGAGCCCCCAGGACCACTTTTTTTGCGTTGGCACGCCGTTTTTCGCCCAGTCGTGCGCCCAGGACGTCCAATAGCGCCGGTTTGGGCCAAATTGTCGCACGACGAACCCAGGCCGAACTCAGCGCACCGGGGGCTGCTGGGGGCTATGGCGGAAGCAAAAACGCGTTTGTGGTCCAGCATAGTCATAATGTGGACGACTTTTCCACGCCCAGTTTCCCCTCCCACGCCGCATACCTCCCATTCCCACTCTCTCCTATGCTTATGTCGGTGACACCCCTCCACCCCAACCGCAGCGCCACCGCTAGACATCAATTTCGTCGCCGCAACTGCCCGCCGTAGGCACGCCAACCTCCCTTCCCTCTCTGGCCGAGCTTGCCGCTTCCGGATGAGTCGAAAGCTCTTCCTCGACATTGTGCATGTCATCCGGGAGTTCGACGGCTATTTCATTTGCAAGAAGGATTGCACCGGCACAGTTGGATTCACCTCTATCAGACGTGCATGGATGCTTGCATACGGCGCTCCCGACAATACCCAAGATGACTACATGCGCATGGCCGAGTCCACCGCCTTTGATTGTTGAAGAGATTCTGCAATGGTGGCAGTGTTTGGACCAAAGTATTTGAGATCACTCAATGCTGAAGACACTGCTCGGATCCTAGCACAAAATGAAGCAAGAGGATTTCCGGGATGCTTGGAAGCATCGACTGTATGCATTGGGCATGGAAGAACTGCCCGTTTGCTTAGAAGGGGATGTACAAGGACACGAAAGGAGTTTGCACTGTGATACTTGAGGCAGTGGCTATAGAGGATCTCTGGATTTGGCACGCCTTCTTTGGCATGCCAGGTACTCACAATGACCTCAACGTCCTGCAGTACTCATGTGTCTTTGGCAAGCTTGATTTTCGTCGATTTGTGTGACCAACTTGTGATAAAAATTATGCTCTATCAAATCTGTGCCGAAATAATGCCGAATTTGGTTAAATATCATGGAACGGCGAATGTATGCCGAACGTATGTCGAAATTATGCTGAATTTGGACAAAAACCGAGGAATCTATGCCAAATTTAGGCGAAAACGAAATGGCTTGAGGCGAGCGCATGTGTACGCTGGTGGGGTCGCCCCCAAGGTGAAAATAGCGCCAGGTAGCCCCCAAGGGGCGCTATTTTGCGCCGAAAAACGGCCGGGTCGAACTGCTGAAGATGCTCTAATATAGGGTATCGTGGCGGGAAAATGCTAGGTTGAACCTGGGTGTAGGTGATCCTGCCTAGGTCAAGGATTTTCTGAATGTTCAAAAATTACGAAAAAAATAGAGCCCCTTATATACATGTATTATGTAATAGTATAAAATTTCGTGAAGAAACGATTTTTCATTTGGCTTGTGTAAAAAGATAAATAACGTATATACACGGCTACATAGCAGTATTGTAGCAATAAAAAATTGTCTTTTTCGCATAGCCAACGTAAATACAAATTCGTCACGAAACTCACTCGTCGCGTATTGGATTTGCATTACGTATGCATCTAATTTTTTTCAGATTTTTCGACTTTTGAAAAGTGGTTTAAATCAACATTTAAGAAAGAAAAAAATTAGGCAGCAGCATGTCGCCGGTTCATTCTAGCCGCACTATGGTGGCGTGCTTTCTGTTGCTGATGCCACTCTCTACTTGCCTTTCACTACTTGCTGGCGTTGCCATCACTGATTGGCTAACGGGGTTTCTAGACGGTGAGAATCATAGGCTCGTAGATAACTTGCTCCAAATATAGTTGGCTACCTTCTTTTCACGGGAAATTGTGGCTATCTAATCACCAATTTGTTGTTGGACTATGCTTCTCTCTACAGTTATAATATTGTTCATGTCGGCTTCGGATCAGCATACATCGCTACATTGTTTTTCTTTCAAATGAAGAAATACGTGAAATTATGTGGAGTTGCTATCTACCCTGTATGCTGTTGTAGTTTGTATGGAATTATATACGTGCTACTTGTGTAAAGCTAGGCCAAACACCACGTAAACTATCTTCATATATGCTGAAAAATTATCGCGAGAAAATAGCATGTCCTATTATGATAATCCTTTATTTTATTTTTGAGAATTGTATGCTTATTACTTAAATAGCAGAGTTCAAATCACAGACTCCATTTATAACTTTCGAAAGAGATTCCACCCACGGGGTGAGGAACTGACTCGTGTAACATGCCTTCGCTCCACTCTCTAAGACTTTTTTTAAGGATACGTCCTGGAAGACGTATTGGTTTTATAGAAGAATGAGGCCGGCGGCCTGCACAGAACGCACTCCACCCAACAACACAAGAGACTACTCGCGACACCTCCACCTATCCAACTGGCGCAGGCTGCCCCTAAAGAGGCACGTCGAACACCACACTGAGGCTTCAACCTCTACCATCCCAAGGACCTTCTCCATCGAAGGTTGTTGTCCTTTGAAAACCATAGCATTGCGATGCCTCCACAGACACCAGCAGGTAAAGTTGATAGCCGTCCACATGTCCTTCCTATCCTGACCTGTCAGCGAGCGGCAACCAAACAGCGAGTCTATCATGTTTTGTCGGGGTCCCCAATGCTAGGCCCCATTGGCCAATTAGTGTGGCCCACACCTGTCTAGTAAGGACACAACCCAGGAGTAGATGGACCAGATTTTCGTCCTGTTGGTCACAGAAAGGTCAAGGGGCCGGGTGTGGCATCCCTCTACGAATCAGCCTGTCTGACGTCCAACACCTGTTTTTCAAGGCCAGCCACGGAAAAAAATTGCATTTGTTCGGCGCTCTGGAGCTCCAAACCTGCTGTGTCCCAGCAAGGCCCTCTGCTCCAGCGAAGAAAGCCCTATAAGCAGAGCGGGCTAAGTAGGTGTGTCCCACCTCCTAGTTCCACTCGAAAACATCCTCCACACCCTCTGCCAGGGCAATATATGCTAAGCTGTCAGATAGCAGTAGCAACTCCCTCAGTTCTGTAGCGTCCAAGTCTGGGGAGATGTCTTCCAACCATCCCTTGGCAAGTCCTTCCCGCACGTGACGGCTCGAACGGGCACTTTTGGGCACCTTCATCGGCAGCTTTGAAGCAATGTCCTTCACCCTATCTTGGGGCAGCTATCTGCCGGTCCAGAAGAAGGTGGTTGCCCCGTCTCCAAGGATTCCAAGGATAGAACTGGTAGCTGTCTCAAATAGGTTGACCACCACCTTGGGCACCTGGATGTTAAACTCGTTCCACGGCTTCGAGGAGTCGGTCCCGTGTGGTGACCCAGCAAACCACTTCATGTGTAGTGCGCAAGTCGGTGACATAATACTCACAGAAGGACTTATCCGTGAATATTACATCTCTCAGAGTGGTACAACAGAAACACAGCGGGTCCAAGCAAAGCTATAGGATACAAACTTCATTACAAAAATCTCGAGAATCTCTTTGAAGAATCAAAGAAAATCTCATACAAATGAAACATCAGAAGAAGCAATTCGAAGATCCAAGCTGGAGAAAAACTCTAGCTCAGAACTTAATCCACTACGGCTGATGACAGCCCTAATCTATGGCTTATAACATCTAACTCCAAGAATGGACTCCACCTACACCTTGATAGCTTCTCCTCCATCGGCGTTGTTGATGACGATCCTTCACGATGAAGACTTCCATCAGGCTTCAACTCTAAGCAGGGGGTCAAACGGGAACGAATGAGTAACGAGCGTTACTCAGCAAGTTCATGATATACAGAGGGTAGTTTGATGCACTAACTACAACTTTAGACTCGAAAGAGTCATAAGCTAATGCAAAGTTTTCTAAATCTTTCTTCAAGTGGTTGCTTTTACTTCTGAAAACTATGCCCGCCAGACCATCACAGGACTAGAACTTCATGGAGTTGCCTTTCCTGTAGCGTTCGCAGCTCCTTCCCGGAACAGGGGTAACATGCCACATCCTTTTACACTCTGCAGAGGTGCGTTACTTTACCCATGGACGACCAAGACCATGTTGCACAACCAGACTCAGATCCTGTCCACTCCCACTCAGGTGTGGGCCCGGTTGTTGGTCCAAGCCAAACCGTGCTTCTCCGCACAACGCATGCCCACCCATTTCTGCCAGCGGGTTGAAAGCCTGATTCCACCCCTCACGATGGATATCTACGCGCCCCTGGCAGACCATCATACACCTACAGAGTCCGTGGGAATTAAGGGATCCCACCCATGTGCATGTAGTCTCGCAAGACCTACAGCGTACGTCTCTGGCAGCCCGTTGACATGCGAACGAGAAAAGATCACAGCTGACTTACTTCCCCCATAGAAGACCCATGGTCAACGCGGTATTTACGGCGCACCGAGTTCTGACGGCATTTGTGATTAATTCCTAGGTAATACTTTCCCATGCCGATGGAACCTTCCTTTGACCTATCCATCTTACCATGGTCTCATCTGCCCACCAAACAGAACACTACCACTCGGGTAGTCATTCAAGTAGTCATATTATTATAAAAATAGGATCATACATTCTTTTGAGAATAGGTGATAATACGATAGGGTTTTTGTAAATAGGTTGTTATGAAGTACTGCAAAAGATATGAGCAAGTGATGAACTTGCCTGAGATTGAAATAACTATAATAATCCATGTCTTCGGGGTTCGAGGTCGCGTAGAAAAACCCTGACATATGAAAGATAGCAAAGTAGTCCCACTAAGGACTACAAAAAACATTGGCAAGGATGATACATGCATAGTAATGAGATGCATCGTGAATTACCCTGGAAAACACCCCAGCTTACAAGTGTAAGCCACGTTTGATACGATATCTCATTCACCCATGTTTTAGGTGAATTGTTTCATTACTAGAGGTGATGTGGTTATTACTTCTTTTAGAGTTACATGTGTTTCGCTTTTACTTGGCAACAATTGTTATCATATTTAAGTAGAAGTGTTATTGTTTGGTTGGGTAATAAGACAATGACACATGGAAATCAACTTTTGAAAAGATAATAGTCACATTTTATTTTATATTAAAAAAGGGTAGAGCTTATGACAAAGAGTTTAATTGAAAAAATGATGATTAATACAACTAACTCTATCATCACATAACTTGCTATTGCTTTGTGATGATAGGTTTATTAGGTGTGAAAACATGAGAGTTTTATTAATATAGAAAATAGTATTGTGGCATTTATTTCTTGTCATAATGAAATATCATAGAATTCCAGTATATGTTAAGAAACAAGTTATAAGTTAAACAAAATATTTTGTGTTTTACATATTTGAGTTGACAATGTTTTTCTCTTTAATTTGGTATAACATTTGATGATTTCTAAAAATATTTCAATAAGTTATTAATTTTAAATGAATTAAATGACTAGGCAAAATGTTGCACACATGAAAACTTAGTCAAATGACCTTTAAAACACAATAGATGAATTTCATTTGTTGTTTTGAGCAATTGGGCATATAACTTGTATTTTTCTGATTTATGAATTATTTATTATTTTTCTCAATTTTAAATGATTTAATTTAATACAAAAATGTTTAATTTAAAAAAATTCAAACATGTTTGAAAAGTTGATAAATAAATAGATTATATTTTTCTGATTAATTTGGTGTATAATTTATATTTTTCTCATTTATGGAATTAAAGTTATTGAATATATAAGTTTAATGCTTTTTCTGTTTTTAAATTGACAGGTGGGTCCCACCTGTCATATTTGATTTTAAATCAAAAATAAAAGAAAAAGAAAATAAAAAAAGTACCGTGACGTCATGGTGACATCACAGGTGATGTCACCAAGCTCAAATCCTCACAGATCCATTACAATTGCATGATTTGGATGAAATTGATGCATTTTGTGGGTTGTACTAGCTAGAGGAGACCACGACGAGTGCGGGGGTGGCCATGGAGTGACCGAGTGGTCATCGGAGTGACCCGGCGACCACCGGCGCAACATCCGGCGGCGGTGCATGGTGACACATTGATCTTGAGCCCAATAAATCGAAAAGAAAATACTCCGAGGTTCCCCTCCTCACCGTGAAGCTCGTGGAGGCATCAATGAAGCGAGTAGAGGTCTAGAGCGACGGCAGCGTCGAGATTCGTCCGACGGCCGGAGTTGGGGAAGACGATGAAATCCGGTGGATTCACGGTGTCCCGGCAAACGATACTCAGCAGGGAGATAGAGGAGATCACGGCGGTTCTGATGGTGCGCCAGGTTCCTCGTGGGATGGTCGGAAACGACGGCAACGGCCGGCGGCCCGAGAGGTTAGGGTTAGGTTTTTCTTTTGGGTTTAGAGAGAGAGAGAGCAGGCGAGGGGAAGTGAGAGTGAGAGAGAGGGCACGGCTCTCCTCCTCGGTTCTTATCCTCGCGAAAGGCGGTCGTGGGGAGGTGGTAGTGCGACGTCGGAGTCGGTGGCACGCCTCTGGCCTTCTGGCCAGAGGTTGAAGAAGAAAACGAATTGGCATCTTCCAATAACCCCCTAAGATTTCTGTAAATTGCATTCTAGTCCTTCTATCTTACAAACAGAGAAGAAACCCTTGTTTTCAGAGCCTTATTGCAAAGATAAAAATTATTAAAAATCATATTTGGATTCCTTATCAAATTTTGCATCTCACCATGTTTTTTTTGGTGAATTTGAAGAATATTTGTGTTTTTTATTTAGGATGCTAGATTAAGTGATTTATTGTTTTCACTCTATTTAATTTATTAATTTTCTTAAAACTTATTTTAGGCATGAATATCACATTCACACAACACACATAAGGTTCCCAAAGTGGTGTGCTATAAGTGGATCATATTGGATACAATTCCTTATAGGAAATAATTTGGTATCTCTACTAGGTAATGTTTTTATACACTGTAATGAACATCATTTAATTTGGAATTTTATTCCATGCCACACCAAATGATTTTAATGGGTGAAGGAACTTGTTTTCTCTTTATAATACTATGTTATTTTCGTATTTAAAATTCTTAGCATCTTTGGTTGGCATTATACTGAGGTGTGTGTTCTCTATGTTTGCTGTTTTCGGTACTTGATCAAGTGGACAACATGTGTGGTTTTGGAATCTTATATGCTTGTTTTCCACATAGGTTCCAAGATGGATATTAACCCATGTTTGTTTCAGAACATGTAATCATTTACATATGGGTATATGCATGAATTCTTGTTGTTATCCATTTGTATTATGGGTGGGGAAGATCTGGAAAACAAGAGAATTAGTTTGTTTCCACCTACCTCAACATACCACAAGATATATGGATGCAAGTGCTTGTTATTATTTTCTCTCTTGATAATTGTTTCCATTAAAGTGATTTTTATTTGTTCCTCATCTATGATGAGTCTTGACAAGGCATAGGGATGTAATGGATTGTTATCATTTCACACTTGATTCCATTGAACATATTATTATGAGTTCCTCCTCTCTCATGAGATTGACAGAGGTTATAGTTTCTCTAAAAATTTCCTAATGATTCACTGGATAATTTCTTGTGCTCCCCTACTAAGGAATTGTTGCTTCTTGTGGTCTTCTGTTGCTTGATGTTCTTCTCTCTAATTGTCACTAGTCTTCTGTTATTACCTTTGTCCATTGCAGGTAGATTCCTCTCTTGGTTTCCAACCTCATCTGTCTCACCATTTTGGTGAAAACATCCAATTACTCCAAGCAAGGATTTTACTTAGATGATTGTAAAAGAATGTGAGTTTATTTTATGACATCAAGTTGCCATGTGCATATAAGAAGAATTTGTTAACAAGGTAGCTAGTCTTGCCTCCAAATTACAACTCATCTACAATAGGCTGAGATGTACCAGGTTATTCAATATTTTGTTTGTTTGTGTAAGACACTCAAGTGTTTGAGTATACAAAAGTGATCTGATAACAAGGTCTAGAAACTTGTTACCAAACTACTTCTATATAGCACTAACATTGGAGTATCACATTGTTTCAAGAGTGTTAATAAGATCAGATCAATATATAGGAGTTTCCAAGTACTCTTATAGTGAATTAGAGTAGCACTTCTAGAGCACTCTAAACAATCTTCTTGAAGATCTTCATGTGCTAGTTCCTCCTGTCTTGTGGTTTCTTCTCTTGCAAAATAACTTGGAGGAGATTGGGAAACAAGATATAATGGTCTAGCCAAAATAACAAGGTCTAGATTAAGGGTTAATTCATGCTTTTATTATCCTTCCATACATTTCTTGTTTTGCTTCCCATAAGATAGATACTTGACTCATACATGATTGGTTTTATTTAGCTTTCAATCCAATTCCTCTAATAGAGGTTATAACTTGTTGTTATTCATTTCTTGTATCCAGAGATAATTTATTTGTTGAAGGTTAATTTGAATAGAAGTATGGAATGCTTATGGAATGATGACTTAATAGTAAGTTGATCAAATGGTTCACTGATGTGTTGAGCTTTCCTATACTCACTTGTATAAGATGATTGATACAATGAACATGTAAATCTTATTGGGTTCTATTGACTTATGTCATAGTTGTTATTTGTTTTCTTTGGTCATGATTTAACTTTATATTCTTCTCTTAGTTACTTTGTCATCCATAATTCAGATATAGGGGTTTGGGATTATTATATGTAATGATCAAGGTTTGACAGTAGTTTAAGAAGATTTATTTCTTCTTTAAGATACTTCTTTTATAGCTGATGATATATGTACATATTCGATAAACGTGTTAATACAATTATTGTATCATTTCCCATTGGTGGGTTTTGAGTTAAGACTTGTGGGTATCATTTGTTTTCTATTAAACCTTTGTTATTTGATTGTGAAGGTGCACTTAATAGTTATGAGATAATTTATAAAGGTGTGGTGTGAATGGTTGATAACCTAGAGAGTTGTGGTTTATAGAAGATCACATCTCTGTTGATGAGATGGTTCAATTATGTATTAATCATTGGTGGAAGTGTGATCATCACTTATGTAATCTGGATACTCACCCCTCTTTGAGTTCTAGATACCTAGTGAATTATCCCAAGTCACTTGTAGACTTGTGGTTAAGGTTGTTGGAATTTAGTTTGATCATAACCAATTATGGTTTGTCTTATCAAATGATTTAGTTTGTAGAGATACAATGTTATAAAGATCACTCCAAATGTACTCCTGACCAGATGATCTAAACCTATTTCATCATGTCAAGTGAAACATTGGTCACTTTGGTTTGTTTAAACTTTCGCGCCAAAATTCCCCGTATTTTTAGATACATGCTTTGCAAATGCACATATTATATTTAGATCCTTATAACTTCCCAAACACTAGGATGTTACATCCCGCTAAGCCAAAGCCACCTCGCCCTTAGGGAAAGGTTCATGAGTCGGAGGTTAGGGATTCCAAATCATCCCAAATGTTTGGGCATGCATACTCGCTTCCACGCCACGAGGCAATGGCCTCCATGAATGTCTTTCCTATCTTTCCACAGGAAGCCTCTCAGAATCATGTCAATTTCCACAAAAAACTTTGCCTGTAGGTCAAGCGACATCATCGAGAAGATAGGAACTGCTGCTAGGGTGGTTTTCACCAACTCAAGCCTCCCACCTCTGTTTAGCAGGTTGGCCCTCCACCCCGGCAGATGACTGGCTACACTGTCCACAATGTGCTGAAGTTGAGTGGTTGTGAGCTTTCTGAGGGAGAGCGGAAGACCGAGGTACCTGAGCGGGAATGGTAGAATGGGACATTGCAACTCTGCCGCCACCAATGCTTCCTCCTCACCACCACATCTAATAGGGTGCGCTGAACTTTTCTCGATGCCACTCTCTAAGACTGAATTTAGCAATCTCACACGCTGCACTGTTTGCAGTTCTATTCACTGTCTATCCTGAAGTCATGCAGGTTTGCTAGCAAAGAGAGATGATTTGCATCTCCTTTGCTCAAAAAGATCATTTATCACAGCTGCATTGTCACTCTACACTAGAACATGTTTATCAGCAATTGTTAAAATAGATTTCACACCTTCCAGAACGCCTATTGCTTCAGCATTGTGGCAATGATCAATTGGCTGATAATATTATCTTTCTATCACTATCTCTAGCTTCCCAGGCTCCTCTGTTTCCGTAAGTTCAAAAGCTAGCATCCACATTAAGTTTTTGCCAACCAGCTTCAGGTCTTTGCAAAACCTCTCCCTCCCATCTGTTCTGGCTGGTACTTCCAGCGTTTAGATCAATTAAAGACTCATTCCATTTGATGTCCGGTTCTGTGTCAGATGAGTTAATCTACAGAGGCAGGAGCTTTGCTTTCCCATTTCAAAAAGAAAAGGTGAGTTAATCTGCAGGGAAGATGTCAGGTATAACTGCATAGATTGCGCCGATTGCTCAACCCTGCATTTGCCATCACCAAAGATTGCCTTATTATGCATGTGCCAGGTTCTCCGCCATAAAATTCAGTTTAGATCTCATCGCTTCGCTGCATTGGTTCAGTAACATTAGGGCCCAGTCATGTCCTGTGTATCTGAAGTAGTGTTCTGAGGTCAGTGACCAATCCATTTCAAGCACTGTCAGAGTAGCTTTTGTGCAATTTACCATTGCGTGCTGAGCTGACTCGGGTTCCATGCCATAGATTGAACATGTAGGCAGAACATCCATATTCGTCCACGGCGATGCATTTGCACTCCTAGAGTGTTGGTGGCAAGTTCCAGCCAAAGGACTTTAACTGTGGAGCTACCTTAGATTTCCAAATTAGCTTCAAAAGTCCTCTTTCACCTTGTGGATTAGAGCTAGTTGATTCTTGTTTTTGTTTTTCTTGACTCTGCACTCCTTATAGAGAACAAACCATTTATCTCGTGAGCCCAGGCGATGAAGTCGTCACCCTGTATAGCAAGGATTCTTATGCGCAGAACCTCATCAGCATCAGCAGGATAGAAGTAAGGGTCCCATTGTATCCTGTCTCCAGGTTTTTGTAGCCTGGTCAATTAGGTCTGAAACCCATTTTAACCTCAAGTTCTTTGTTTCCCTATCACTTTAAGATTTCCCCTCAGGAGCCAATTGTCGCCAGATTCTAAAACCCGTGCCTGTGTTTATTCTCCAAATAATGTTCTAATCCACGTGTACCGGCTCTGCATGCCCCAGGAAATCCAATAAACCTATCTATCGTGCACATGGCGTCGCCAGATAGATGCTTGAAAATGCAAACCAGGATCTATGAATTTGCCACCACTCACTACCTCAAATGGATCAGAATGCTATTCCTCAATGCCATGTTGCATAAAACGAAGATTACGTTGCCTTGACATCTTTTTGGCAGCAATTTGGACATTACATGGTACTTCCTACTGGGTGCGCTTGAGCTTGTATATGGCTTCCAATTTCCAGCTCTTCTATTCTCCTCTGCCTATCTGCTGTACTATTTTTCTCCATGTGCAAAAATACTTGCAGTTCCTACAATGTACGAGTTTGCACTATAGTGTGCCAACTGCAAAATCATACATGCACAATAAGGACACCCCACATCTGATTCAAAAGACCCTGGATGAATGGCATGCCTGAAAGTGTGTGTTGGGCTGAACCTAGGCAAACTCAAGTCGTCTATACAAGTATACATTGTTTAACTCCTACCTGAAATGTGCATCGCCTGATGGCGTGGCCACAACGAAAGCAGAGAGACACACCATTTTGTTGCACCCTTCAGATTTACAGATGGTGACATTATGGACATAATCTAGCATCATTGTACAACAAATTTTAGGCTGGCGTTGCCTTCACCATATCCCTCGTAGTCCTCTTGAATGCAGGAGTAATTTGGGGAACAACAGATGAGAAATATTCATACAATTGAAATATTCTGCATTAGTCAATATTCAACTCCACGACAAGAGGTCCCTAAATAGTATTGGACCCTCCAAACTCTTTAACAGGTAGCACATCAAATACATATTGCACCATTCAAATTTTACATAAAAACTGCAAAATGTGTTCTGAAGGCACAAATGTCACAAGTAGGAAATGAGTATTAACTGCACGGTGTAACTATAAATGCATGTTTACATTAACACAAGATTTTATTTTGCAATTGTACCTGCCAAGGTTACAGATTTGCTCTGGGGTTACACTGTTTCACTGGATGACGTGTGTCCTTGCAAAGTGACCGAAAGATCAAGTAACAGCTTGGCCATTTCTCCTCAATTTCTCACCTTTCACGCAACCGATCACACATTCACACACCTAGGACAGTAAACCATGTGTGACATCCAGTCCAATAATTTCTCAAGAGCAAACGTATCCCAGCCATCAAATCCTTCTTTTCTAAGAAGCCTCTGAAACAAATATAGTGAAATCTAAGCATCGGTTTTAATGTTGGCGTATACCAACTGAAACACGCTGCCTTCGTTCATCCTGTAAAAGTACTTCATGCAAATCACACAGACCAATTGCTGGCAATGCTTGATGGCATTTGAACGTAATTGTTGAAAAATAAAATTAGTTTACAGGGTACCAAATTTGAAGAGCAAAATTCATGTTGTAAGAAGCTTGATTGGAAATAATTTAAGTCGGCCGGTTCTTAATATATATACAGAGTAACATCTACTGTGAACCATGAAGATTCAGCCAGGTATAGGCTACCACTATGGCACAGTTCAACAAGGGTGGAGCATGGAATGGACACCATAGAATAAGTGGTATTGTTCCAAGGATGGAATTCATTGAAAACAGTGAATGATCTGTTGGTATGACTGGACAATACTGAATAAGTCGGAAAATCCTATACCTTTTTGCTGTGGTTTAGGAATTTCATGCATATATGGAGATCCTCGAGAAAAGCTTGACAGAACTTCTAATCTAACTACTATATATATCTGAGCATTGGCGGGATTAAAAACTTCTAAGGCATAATTCTAGCTAGCACACTTGTCTCCTTTGCGTGTTGGAATATCTGGACCTAATCCTTTCAAGCCACCAAACAGACGTAGAAGAGCCACATCGAACAAATAGAGGAAATGGCGGAAACAGGAGAAAGTAAAATCTAAGCGAAATATGGCACGCAAGAAGAAATTATGAAAATGAAATTAAACAATCGAAGAACAATTAAACAGATTGTTTGCAAGAAACCTGGATATAGATGAGCCCTCCTTGTTTTCTAGTTCAGCCCAACCATCCCCATATATTGTTTCCAATACCATCAGCTGCAGTAAATGAAGAAACCAAGTGAGCATACAAATAAACCATGCAGCAAGTGCAAAGCATTAATCTTTGTATGAAGCAATGTAGCTCGTAAATCACCATGGTCCCAACTCATAAATGCCTTATGAGGTACTCCACAGCAGGGACTCACCCAAAACTGGAAAATTACTCATTTTCAATTACAGTACCATGTATCACAAGATTAATACTTAGAAACGTCCTGCAGACAACATTGAGCATTTGCACAGTTGAAATCATCTAGTACCATCGTTAATCACTTCTTAGGAGCTTGCAAAGGATGGTATATTTACAGATGAATATTACATATCTCTCCTGCAGAGTTTTGTCTGCTTGAGTATTCTCAAAACAGCACCAGCTACCAAAATTCAGGCACAAAGGGGGCCTATATGGCTGCCGAACGCCAATACAAAATGAAGAACCTGAACTGCCAAGAACTTCCCCAGCTTGCTTCGGGCCAACATTGCTATTACATTGAGCTACCAGGAAGCGGGATCTAAACCCGCTTGTCTCGGTCGTCCTCGCTCGTCTCTGACACGGCTCGATCGGACGAAAACTCTGGTTCTGCACATTGCATGCCAAACTTATTGATCATCCATTGAAGAGACTCGATCACCTGCCGGTCATACATCTGCTTCTGCTGAGCCATCTCACGGAACTGCCGCGCCTCGCGCTCCACCAGCGCCTTCTCATTACGCAGGCATGCAATCTTGGCCATGGCTTCATCAGCTGCAGAGGCAGCCGCACGCCTCTCCTTCTCCAGCTCCTCTAGCGCCGCCTCCTTCAGCTTCCTCTCCCGCACGAGCCGCCGCCTCAGCCACTCCACGTTGCCCTCTTCCGCGCCATTCACCTCGCTCGCATTGTCCTCGTCCTCTGTTTCGGCCTCCTGCTCCAGCTCAGAAGCCAGCGACCTCGCAATCGGCTTGTTGGAGCAGCCGCTAGAGCCGACGCGCTCCATGGTGGGGCCCAAGCTGCCTTTCTTCAGAGCCCGTGCCTTCGTCCCGCACACGGTGCAGACGACGCCTGTGACGCGCTGTGCTTGCACCGTGGCGCCCGCGTTCTCGACGAACCCCTCGACCGCGTCGCAGCGCTTGCCCAGGCGCCAGACTTTGGTGGCCAAGAACAGAAGGGACATTGCAACAAACAGGTGGTGGGCGCTCAGGGAGCGGGACAGGGCAACCCAGTGCGCGGCGGAAGCCCACTGCCCGCCGACCTCGGACTCGGAGGCGTGCAGCATCGCGAAGAATCCGAGCGCGGAACCGACGAGGAAGTAGACAGTGCCGGCGCCGGGCAGGAAGGCGAGAGAGACGCCGGCGAGCTGCTTCAAGAACCCGGCACTGGAGATGCGGTTCCAGCCGCCCATGACGAATGGAAAGATGCGCTCTCTATGGGCGTTCGCGTGCTGCTCCCATCGAATTGCTTGGAACAGGAGGAAATCTTGTGGATCTCGCAGGTTTTGGGGGATGGCGTGGGGATCGGGGAAGACGAAGAGTCTAGGCGAGCTGAGCAGAAGAAGCTAGGCAGCCGGCGTGGGCGGCGGCAGTAGGGTTCAGTTTTAGTCGACGAGATTTCTTCGGATAAGCTGTGGACGGCATGGCTCTGCCTTGTGGGTAGGGCTGGGCATAAAATCCGAGAACCGAAAGACCGAACCGTATTAACTCGGACCGAAGCCGAAGCGACCGAACCTGAATCTTTCGGTGCTGAGATCGGTTAGCGACGTGTAGAACCCGAATTTGTTTCGGTAGTTTCGGTCCAGGTGGTCGGTCAACCGAACAGACCGATTAACCGAGGCCATCTCGCTTATCCCCTCGACCCCGCGTCTATTCTACTCTTCCTACCAAGTCAACCCGCGATTCTACTCCCGCACTCCCCGCATCCCCGCAGAAATTATGCTCGGCAGAAATCACGGCTCCTCCTTCCTTGTTCAATTGATTTCCTGCCTCCCAAATCGCTATATGACCTGCACTTGCGTGCCGCCCCGATGCAGTATCTGTTCATCCCAATACCTAGCGCTAGCGGAAAAGAACAGCGGCGGGGAACGGCAGCGTCCGGCTGAATCGTACACCGGAAGAACAACCGCCGCCGCCGTCAAGCAATTGCACGGATCCGGCACCACATGTCCTGCAAAGTAAGTTGTTTTTTCTTTTGGTTCGATCTACTTTTCCCGTGTTGTTCTTGTGTGAATCCCGAATCCATGTGTTTTACTTTTAGCTAGGCGTTCAAAGAATCCATTATCCATGTGGGAATCCCGAACCCAATCACTCTCATCCGGTAGCCTCACATTTCATTCACGTGTTGTAGACTCATGGACTCATGATAGCCCCAGATTTCACCGTGTAAAATCTAAGCACCTAGGACACTTGAAGTAAACGTGAATGAACTAAGCACCTAGGCCCTCAACTTGGCAGCTAGCTTCGTAGTTGTACTACTAGTGATTTAACTTGTAGGTAGGCGTAATTTACCGTGGATTGATTTAACTTGTAGGTAGGCTTGTACTACTACTGTCTACTGATTCTATACTCTGGTAACACAACTTTACTGAATCTTTTTTACTTGTACTGATTCAGTAGACAGATTCAGTAGATCAAATTGTGTTATTTAATAGGTAGGCTTGTAAAGTTGAGTGAAAAATCAGTCTACTGATTCGATGGAGCCAGAAGTGTGTATCCTTGAATCCAAGTGTTTAAGTCTTTAAGATGTGTGGATCCATGCAGTATGTAATGTTTTAGATTTCTCTGAATATGTTTTGTACTCATTTGCACTCATTTGCTGTTAATTCCAGATGTCATCCGAGACAGAGCCCCAAGCTGTTGTGCCCGTTGTTATGGATGCTGAGATGGCCGATGGTGGTGTTGTAGTTGCGGATGGTGGTGCTGTAGTTGCTGATGGTGAGGTGCAACGGGCTGATGCAGGTTTTTACTTCACCTGTAACATTGGTTTGCCTGTATGATCTGTACCATCACAGCCATCTCGCTGACTTACTATTTGTTCTATTGTACGTGTGTTATTTTCTCACTGCAGGGAATGAAAAAGGTGCTCTTGTTGTGCTGGATGGAGTGGAAGGAGGGTAGGAGGGTGACCACAATAGTAAGGATCCGAATGCTATGAAGGAGGGTGGGAAGAAGGAAGCTCGTAAGCAGATGGTTGCGAGATCAGAGATGTGGAAGCACTTCGAGAAGGTCATGGTCGACGGTGTCTTGCAGAAAGGAAAGTGCAACTACTGCAAGACCGACATCGCCGCTCATCCTGTTATCAACGGTACATCTGCCTTGGGCAAGCATTTTCGTGTTTGCAAGCGTAACCCTCATAGAAATATTGGCGATGATAAGCAAACTGTACTGCAAGTTAATAGTGGTGATAGTGTGCATGCTCGGAAATTTGACCCTGAGGCTCTTAGGAATTCTTTTGCTGCAAAGATCATAGAGGATGAACTTCCGTTTGCATTTGGTGAAAAATCTGGGTTTAAAAAGTTCATATGTGTAGCCTGTCCACGTTTCTCATTTCCATCTAGGAGAACATGCACTAGGGACACTGTTCGGATTTATTTTGAAGAGAAGGCTAAACTAAAACTTTTCTTTAAAGAACAGTGTGAGAGAGTTTGTCTTACCACTGATTGTTGGACTTCTCAACAACAAGAAAGCTTCATGACAGTTACTGCCCACTTTATTTGTAAAGATTGGAAACTTCACAAGAAAATCATTAGCTTTTTCAAGGTTAAGGGTCACAAAGGAGATGATATTGGGAAACACTTGCAGAAAACCTTGATAGATTGGGGGGTAGAGAAGGTCATGACAATTACTGTTGATAATGCTTCTAGTAACGATGGTGGTATTGGTTACATGAAGAAGGAACTGAATAAAGCAAATAATAGCATAGCTGGAGCCAAATTCCTTCACATGAGATGTGCTGCCCACATTGTCAATTTAATTGTGTCAGATGGTGTAAAAGAAGTTGAAATTTCAGTCAAGCGTGTGCGTGCATCCGTTAGATATGTCAAGAATAGCCCAGCTAGGATAGCCAAATTTAAAGAATGTGCTGAACTTGAGAAGGTCAACACCAAGGCGTTCCTGAATCTTGATGTCAGCACTAGGTGGAACTCCACATACTTTATGTTGAAGGCTGCTGTTGGATATGAGAAAGTTTTTGCAAGGTATACCGACGAAGATCCTTATTTTTCACTTGATCTACTAAGTGATAAAGGTAAGGACAAATGTATTGGAGTTCCCGATGAGAGTAATTGGGAGAATGCTAGGAAGATGGCGGATTTCCTTAGACATTTTGCTGATTTAACCACCCGTGTTTCTGCATCATTACATGTGACTTCTAATAATTTTTTCCATGAGATTGGTGAGGTAAATCTGTTAGTAAAAATTGGATGGATAGCGATGATGTTGTGCAAAAATAAATGGCACAAAGGATGAAGGATAAGTTTGATAAATATTGGGGCAATTGGCATGAGGTTGATCCTAGCAAAAAGGGGAAGGAAAAAGAGAACATCAACTTGATGATATTTATTTCAGCGGCTATTGATCCTAGGTAAATACTTAAGAGCAATGATATGATTCTATCTTTTATTCATTATGCAAGGATTTTTTCAATGATATGATTCTTTTCTTATGGCACTGACACTTATTACTTATTTTGTATTTTTGAATTGCAGGTACAAGCTTGCAGAATACACACAGTTTGCCATTTATGAAATATATGGGGATGTCAATGGGCCTAAGGTGTGGGCTGCAATCAACAATTGTCTTAGAGACTTGTTTGAAGAATACGGAGTCATGTATGCGCCAAATATTGAATCTGCTCAAACAAGTTTCTCTCTGGAAGCTGAAGCAAGTGGAGGGCGTGCAAGCATGATGAAGTCTTTGATGGCCAAAAAGATGAGGCTGAACAATGGTAGCAGCAGCAGCAACAAGTCTGAACTTGATAAGTTCCTTGCCGAGGAGCCCGAAGATGATGGTCCTAAATTTGACATATTATCTTGGTGGAAGGTGAACTCATCTCGGTTTCCTGTTTTGGGGTGCTTGGCTCGTGATGTTCTTGCAATCCCGATTTCCACGGTAGCATCAGAGTCCGCATTCTCCACGGGTGGTCGTGATCTTGATGACTTTAGGACGTCTTTGACCCCTTTCATGGTAGAAGCCCTTGTGTGCACTCAGGATTGGCTTCGACACACTACTCCTATCAACATCGAAGAGAATACCAAAGAATTAACTAAGCTGGAGCAAGGTAACACAATAAGATCAATATTGTATTATGGAAAATGTGTTTGTTTGTTATTCTTGAATGCTTTGCTTACACTCCTATTATTTTCAGAATTAATTGCTGAGTACAAAGACATCAAAGCGAAGGGAACCAAGTCCAACACCACTACAAAACCTACTTGAAATTTGGTGAGCTTCCACTATATTTATTCATACATGGGTCAGATTTCCATCTAGTTAATTGTTCTTCTCCTATCCCTTAAATGATGTATTTAAAACATGTAATATTATTGATGTTTTATACGGTTGCTTGCAGTTCTCAATGTCTGGTTGATGAAGCTTCAAGTTTAAGGAATACAGATCATGTTCAGAATGGATGGCAGCCATTGGACGAGATTGCTTCTGTGCGCTTTGCTCTCCGCAGCTTTTTTTAGTTTTTATCAAACTCAATTGTTAAGTCAGATTTTTCAGTGTTTCGTGTGTGCTAAACTATCTATGGTCTGGTTGAATAATTTCTGCCGCTATATCGCTGCTGATATAAATCTTGCGTTGTATGCCTCTGTTTCTCTGTCGTAGTACACTAGTGCTTCTCTGCATTTTTTTTCTGTAGCTATAGTACTTGTGCTTGCAGCCAAACAATACGGGCTGTACCTGGCCTCTAATCAAACATGAGCCCATCCAGCCCAGCTTGGTATTGTGGCTAACGCCTCAGGCCAACTCGGTCTGTTCGGCCCATTCGGTGGACCGAACCGATCGCTCGGTTGACCGATCGCTCGGTTAGGCCAAAGTGTACTAACCGATCGGTGCTCTATCTCCCAGAACCGAAATAAATTACCAACCGAAGCACCGAACCGATCGGTTCGGGGGAACCGAACGCCCAGCCCTACTTGTGGGTCTCATGATACGCGGGCCTACATTGTCGGTTTGTGGCTTGCGTGACGGGTGGGGCCGGCGAAAATTACGGGACATGGGCAGTCGTACCGGGCTAGTTAACACTTTGACCCCCTCAAAAAAATAAGTTAACACTTTAACTGTGTAGATGACCGGTGAGCCACAGACATGTAGGTCCTCCGGTCTGTGTTCTACTCCAGAGGCGTGGTTACAGGAAGATACTGCGGGAGGTGATCCAGATAACGCTGAATTACAGGAGTGGTTAGGGACGCGTGGGAGAAAATCACTGAGTCGATAAAGAACAGAGAAAATCTAAGGCCATGTTTGGCATCAAAATATTATTTTTTAAGTATACATTTCGAAACTGAAACAGAGAAAGGAGAAAGACTTTAGGCCTCTTTGATTCATAGGAATGGCATAGAAATTTTGTAGGATTATATCCTATAGGAATTTTTCCTATATTTCTTTTTTGATTCAAAGGATCATATCCTATAGGAAATATTCCCATAGGAATCTTGTAGTACAAATCCTATAGGAAAAGAACATGAGGTCCAACCTCATGGAAAAATTCCTTCACACAATCAAAGGAAAATGCTCTTCTCATAGGAATCATTTGGCCATACCATACCAATCCTACAAGTTTCCTATTCCTACACTTTCCCTATCCTATGAATCAAAGGAGCCCTTAGTATTTGGATCCAATAAATATTGGGGTTCTAAAGTTGAAGTATTCTCCAAAACGGTTGTTTTTTAAAAGAGTGAATTCCACTTTTTACTCACGCTTATTATCCTTTAGTGAGACAAAATCAGAAATAGACCATACATAAAATTTTGAACATCGTTTTACCCTCGTTTTGGTATTATGCATGTTTCATTAGAATAGGACGTCATTTTAGAACTATGTTTGCCTCAAAGTATGTAAAGATCGAACGGCATCATCAACGATAATGCACGGCCTTCTATTCGTCGTACGTTCCATTCGTCGTTTTTAGCCTCAGTCGTAACCCCACATTTTGTTGAACGAAAATACATTAGGTCCAAAGTTTTTAAAATGGACAATCTTCAATTAGTGCTAAAAATTCATAAGTACGGGGTAAAAAGTGGAATTTACTCTTTTAAAAAATAATCAAGAAAAAGGTGTAATCCTCCGAAACAGAGAAAGGAGAAAAACTTAAGCATTTGTTTGCCTGGTATTAAAATACTTTGAATTCAAAATACTCTAGTTTAGGAAATACTAACCTTTCAAGATTAGCATCACCCGATCATACTAATATACAAGAGATATGTGTTATTTGGCATTTCACAACCACCTTGGTTAAACACATCCACCTTGGAAATTTTGGCCGACATGCGCGTGTATAGTGCAACATAGACGTTAGGCAACATTTTGTGTAGTTTGGGTATTTAGCTTTTGCACTGTTCAGATGGTGACATCTGTCATACACATTGAAGTATTATTATCATTCCCATTTTTCACATAAATGTAGTATAATTAATTAAAGTTTATTATTTTAAAACAGGGAACACAAAATTGTGTGGGAGGTTAAAAAATATCTCCATCCCACATGGATTGCATGTAGTGCGATAGGTTAGGAGAGAAGCCTCTACACGATGGTGGCAATATGGCTCCCTGTCGTGTGTGAAAGGATCGGGAGGGTTGACTAAAGGGGGTGGTGAATAGGCAACTATAAATTTCACTTCTTTTTCTATTAATTAGCCATTGCTCAAATATAGTTTCTATAGATTATGCAACTAAGTGAACAAACCTATATGATGAGCAAACTACTACTAGCAATACGTAAGAAAGCAAGTAACCTAATAGCAACAAGTAAAAAAGTAAGTTGAGAGAAAAACAACACAATGACGCGGAGATTTATCCCGAAATTCACTTCCCAAAGGAATCTAATTTCCGTTGGAGCGGTGTGGTGTCACCAAAGTGAAACACAGGATATGCGTAAAATGGCACATTGTATCTCCTCCGTGTCTTACCACCAAATCGGAAGGCACGAACCACTATGTTGCTGTTGAGGTTGACAACTAGAAACTTCACGAGAATGAGGCACACTCCACAACTTGGAGGTACTGGTGTAGGTTGCAGAATTTAAAAAAAAAAACCTACGTAACCGGCGAAATCCCTATAGAGATAACGACGCATGCCCATACATGCAAAGATCCGGAACCATGACTCACCGGCAGTGGAAGATCGATGTAGTTGTAGAAGAGTTCTAGACAATCGTAGATCCTCACAACTAGGCCTATTTACAAGGATTTCACTAAGGTTTCCTCGTCAAGGATCACATGTGTAATCACTCTTATGGTGTGCATGCGTACGCTCGTGTCAACCCGCCAGAGCTTTGCCGTCCAGGACTCGGCACCGACGAAGAGAGACAACCTTCTGACGTTGATAATTGGTAGATCTGACCAATTGTGATAATAGCTATATGATTATTGAATTTCTCAACACATGAGGGAGAATAACAATTAGAGATATGTCTAATCAGAAGAGGACACCTCAAAAATCGGATTAGAAGAAGTCCCAATCCAATTAGAGGGGCTCTAATTAGATAGTCTCAAGGGCCAATTGGTGTGTTTTGTCTCAAGTGCTTGGGGGTCCTTTTATAGGTGTAGAAGAGAAAACTTGCCTTGGGGGGTGATACGTTCCAAACGTATCTATAAATTTTGATACTCCATGCTTTTCTTCTTTATGTTATTGCATGTTTTCTACATGTTTTACTTCGTTTTTCGGATGATTTCATGGACTAACCTATTAAAAAGATGCCTAGAGTCACTTTGTATTTTCTTCTGTTTTTGTATTTCAGAAAAGGTGTGAAGAAAATATTCGCCAAATGTCCTGAAAATTTACGGGATTTATTTTTTATCCGGAACAAAGACAAAATCCAAAGGAGAGCCAGAAGGGGGCCCACGGCCACAGGGTGACCCCCAGGCGCGGGTGGGGCCTAGGCCGCGCCATGATGTCACCTTATGGCCTCGGGCACGGCCTCGCGTCGCCTCTTCGCCCACAAATACCCCCTTAACCTAAAAACCCTAGATAGCGGATGATTTTTTTTCAGAAACGCGTCCGAACTTCGTCGCCGTCCAAACCCCTAATTCGGGGGACAAACGTCTCTGTTTTGGCACTTTACCGGGACAGGGAGGTGCCCCCGGATCCTGTAAGAACGCGTAGAGATAAACATAAACTTTTCTACACAGAACTCCCAAGATCTAGTCAACGTAGAAGGCCACGAGGATTACCACTAGAGGCGTAGGTGCGGATTATCGAAGAAGCACGTCGATGCAGTGTAGTCCCACGATCTGATCCAGTCGATCCAATCCTGCGATTGTCAAAGTGTCGAACGTACAATACCTCTGCCGGTATCCACACGTACGAGGAGGAGCTCCGACGGCAGACTGCTAGGTCTGGTGCGGCGGCTGGACTGAGTGGGGCTAGGGTTCCTAACACATGGGAGTGGAAAAATTATGCCCGTTGGGAAACCTGCGTCCCTCTTTATATAGCGAGTAGGAGTGGGTTGCACAATGCGTGTGGCTCATTCACTCCGTGAGTCCAACTCACTAATTTAGTCCATTTCCGGTTCGGGTCCAACCTGACCAATATACTTGATCCCGCTCTTAAGTGTGCGACCCTGCAGACTCATGGCGGGTTGGACACGATTGGAGTCTGACTCCAATCGATCAACCGGTAGTAGCTCCTAGCAGAATGTGCCGACTCCCAAGTGTCATAGAGTCATGACGACATACCTTCCAATGTGACTTTCATCTGAGTCCCTTTTGCCTCACGATATACCTTGTCGAACTATAGGCAAATTATCGTCGTCCCTTAAATAGCTCAAATTTCTTCTCAGTCTGTGATATATGATTCATCTGACTAACTCTTAGTCAATACACCTGATTAACACTTAATTGAGTTGCGCATGGCCATGCTTCCAGAATCATATAACTCGAGAGGGCCCAGAGAATACCTCTCCAGTCGAAGGGGCAAAATCCCATCTTGATTATCCATATCACGCAGCTTGCTTCTCGTTCGACCCAAACTCAGCCTTTATAATTGTCTTGTCACGGAACAACGTTTGATAGAACCTAAGTCGATGATTGATGAGGACATCCCTACTATTACACCACTTCCATTACAAGGACCTATAACTAGAGCTCATGCACGTCAACTTAATCAACATGTACTATCGTTTCTACGAGTTGTTCCTAATATACATGAGAATATGATAATGCCTAACTTAAATATGTTTGTTTCTCTCAGGAATAATGGACCTAGCATGGACGAGAGGGCAAGCTATGGAGCATGTTCGAGGATGGAGCTGGCAGTAGGAACAGAAGTGGAGAAGATGACGTTGCCTCGGAGGGAGATTACAGCAACATGAAGTCACTCTAATGCCAAATGAAACTTTGGACGAATTATACAAGTTTCCACTTCATTATTTTCGTCCAAGTTCTTTTATAGGTGATGCGCCACCTCATTATTGGGCCATGCCCATGTATTTTCTTCATACCCCTTGGTGGACAGTTTTTAGAGTCCGTATTCATGAGAAAAAGAGGTTTAGGTTGGATTTCGTGTCCCCACCCATGGGAGAACGAATTTCCCCTCTTTTACCCTCATAAATACAACCCCTGGGGTTTCTTTTAGAGCTGGGTTTTGTTTAGTTAAAAGTTAGCCGTCGCTGCAACTTTGTCGTACTTTGTTTGTGTCAGATCGAGCAGACTGATGGAGGCTGATGCTCGTTGGGAGACCCCAAGTGTAGGGTGTGAAGAGTGCAGTGTCGAATCTGCATCTCAACAAGTCCCTCGGGTGAACCCATAGGGTTTAGATTAGGAGAACGTGTAGGCGCTGGTGACAATCGTCGGCTAGGCAGGGGGCACGATTTACCCAGGTTCGGGGCCTTCGTAGAGGTAAAACCCTTACTCCTGCCTCTGTCAATCTGTATTAACGAGTAGATCGGTTACAATGGTGATGGCTCAAGTAGAGAGTATGATCTCGATCTCAAGGCTTGGTGGAGCGGTGTTGCTTGGTCCCTCTCATGTGGTTCTCCTGGCCTTATATAAGTGGCCAGGTCTCAAACCGTACCCGGAGAGGACTCAAACTCTAACCTAGGGTCGGTTACATGTTTCCTAACTTGACCCGCAAGGCTTTGCGGGTGGGCTCCAATTGGGCCTTCTAGAGCAATCCATGACGCCTCCTTTAGAGCTTGGGCCGTGGGCCTGAGACCGGGTAGGTTCATCCGGCAGGCCTAGGATCCATCCCTTCGTCAGTAGCCCCCGAGCGTCTACTTGACTGAGAATCCGTCGAGTGGACGCTCAGAACTTATCTTGGTTTCTTTTCGATTGGTGGCTTCAATCGTTCGAAGAGGATGTATATCTCGTATGCGATCTTTCTTGTACTCGAGAATCGAGAGAATAAAGTGCCTGTGTGTTTTGGCTGTTTTCGTAGAAGGATGTGGCTCAGTTGCTTGGCTCTCCCGAAAGCTCAGGGCCAATTAATTTCATCTAGGGCAAAAACAGTTCTGGCCTACATAGATTCAAGACCTCCGACTCGAATCCGGTGAGGTGATCATTGCGACTCGGCCGTAGAGGTCTTACCGAGTCGAACTTAACCTAATAGGGTACCCGGCGTGTCCGCTAGGATTTTTCTTCGTGTTGTTGACACGGAATTTTCCGGAGGACGCAGCTTGAGTGCGATTCCAGGCCCTCAAGAGAGATCTTTTGGGTCTTACCTTCGTATTCGAAAGAAATACGGCATCCAGATGTGCCTAGTCGGTCGAACGATCCAGGAGATTGATGTGTGTACACTATATAATCGAGTGGTAGGAGCTACTCACTCGCAAGTTTTATTTCGAGTGAAAATTTCTCCCTTGATTTCGCGCACAAAGTTTTTTGTGCTTTGTAGTCCTACTTCCATACGAAAGAGTTTTCGTGTTTGGAAATCTTGTTGTGCCCATTTGAAAGGAAATTTCGTATCTGGGTGTCGTGGTGGTGTCATGGCAGATGCCATAGGATGGCTAAAGATGTGGGGACGAAGGACGCTGGAGGCGCTCGGGGAGGGATCACGCGACGAGTAGACGCGTGAGGTGAAGATCAAACACTGCAAACAACGCGATCTACCCAGGTTCAGGGCCCTCGTGAGGAGGTAAAACCCCTACTCCTGCCTTTCTCTATGTATTCTGGTGTCTCACCGAGTAGCCACAGTACAAATGTCCTTGCTACCGAGTAGCCACTCTTCTCTCTCCGGGTAGAATTAGGTCAAGAATATCTACGTGTGTTGTGTCCCTTATCGTCGTGCCTCGCGCAGGAGGCGGCGGGGCACCTTATATACCCGGTGCCCAGCCGGATACAGCCAAATACAAACAAGTGTCGACATTGTGTGCACACCGTCCTTCTTCCGAGTTCCCGCTGACAGCTTTGGCTTCTAAGCTTGTCCTGATGCAGAAAGTCGTTGGGAAAAACCAAGTAACCAGTCTGTTATCACTGTGCGAACACAGAGTAGGTCCCCCCTATCATGCGACGCCCTGCTGACACACTGTTGCTGTCAGGCACGCCGTCCCCAGATGAACAGTGCTGTGAACAGTGCCAAGTACGGACCCGGGATACGCGGGATCCGTTGTCAGAACGGCTCCTTTGACTTCTGGCCCGAGTAGGTTCCCGCCAATCTTACTCGGACCAGCTCTTCTACTCGAACAGATATAACTTGCTTGATATCTCCTTCTGGTCATCTTTTTGTAAGACCGAGTAGCAGTCGACCGGGTAGCAAGTACCGGGTAGGCGGCTACTCGACCAAACTTCTCTTCTGATTGTTGCCTTTACCACTTGCCTTTACCCTACTCGGGGGTAACCCCTCGACAGCAGTCCCCGAAGCTGGTAGAGCCCTGCGAACTCGTTCACTGGGCCCTGCCAGCTTAAAACCAAGCTAGGTAACCTTGCCCTTGAACCTCAACATGCCGAGTAAAACCTCAGAGTAGCACTTTGAAGAGTACCTTGAATTTACTCTCTTCCGAATAGAGCTAGCTTCCTTCTCTGTAACCGAGTAAAAAGACTTAGGGAATTTCTTCAATCGAATCTCTGCAGCACAGAGCACAATCCGGCTTTCCGTGCTGCAACTGGGCACGTGTCACGCATCCAGGACTGCGACGCCTCGCTGCCCAGGACCTGACAGGCCACGCGCCCAGTTTTCACGGAGTGGGCCCACTGGCTCGTAATGTCCCATCACGCGCAGTAATCGCCCACGATCTCGTCGTGGGATCTAATGCGGCCGTTACGCGCGCGTTCCGCGCTGTGTGCGTTTCCAACCGGCCACAGACCCCACGCCGCACGATTTATTGCCACGATCGATCCCACTACTCCAATTCGTAACGGTAACCCGAGGTGCGGTATAAATACCCCTCGGTAACTTCCTTTTCTCCTTCCGCTTCATTTTCCCCTTCTGCCTCCTCGATCCTCCACCGTCACAGAGCTCTCCGCCGCCGTGTAACTCTTTGCGCCGCCGCGGGCTCGTCCACTCCACCAATTCCTTCCAATCTTCTCCCAACTTCCTACTCGCCGCCATGGCTCGCGGTGATAGTGCTCGCGCCTGCTGGGCCGGTTCCGACGTCACCGCCGAGGACTGCCAGTGGCTCGTGAACACCCGGAGGGTTCCTCCCGGTGTTCGCTGTCGGCCGTCTAACGGCGAGATCGTTCCGGCTCCAGAGGAGGGAGAGCACGTCGTCTTCCTCGCGCACTTCGCGCGAGGATTCGGCCTTCCTGCATCCAATTTCCTCCGTTCTTTCCTGGATCATTATGGTCTCCAGATGCACCATCTTCCTCCCAACGCGGTTGTCTTCCTCTCCTACCATGCTGTGGTGTGCGAAGCTTTCCTCGGCGTTCGCCCCACGACGGAGACGTGGTCGAAGTACTTCTTCTTCCGCCAACAGAGCCAGGGCAAGAAGGATGGCGCGGACACCAGCATCCGGGTAACCGAGTGTAACATCCCAATTTTGCTAACAAAGGTGTGTGGTGTGTGTCCATCTCATACATGCATCAAACAAAAATTTAAATCATGTTTGAACCAATTTAAACTATGAAATTTAAATGGTTTCAGAAATTTCCACAAAAAGTACTTAATTTGGGTTCCAAAATTTTGTATTCAAAAATAATTCAAATGCACCAACCCAAGTTATGGTTTTGTTGGAAATTTCATGAGCTTTTCAAAAAGTATTTTTGCCAATTTTTCTGTTAGCAAAAAGTCCCTCAAATCAGTGGTTTTTGTTCTGTTTTTAAATAGAAAAGGGCTAATCTGCAATTTCTCCAAAACTTCAGGGGGTTTTCTTGAAAATCTTATTCCTTCCTTTCTTCTACCTCTTGACAGAAAGCATCACGCAGATGCGTGGCCACCATGGCCACCTCATGCCTAAGAATCTGCGCCCGCGCATGGATTACCTCTCCAGGTCGATGCCGTGACCCCTCCTCTCTCTCTCACTATGCCCTATCCTCTCCTCTAGTGCTCCCTCTCTCTGTATTTCCTCTTCCGGCCGCCGTCGAGCGCCGCAAACCCCGGCCTTCCCCGCAGAAATTGAGGCCACCATTGGCTTCCCCTCGGCCTCCTTGTTCTTCTAAGCTAGGCGACATGAGCAGGGACGACCGGAGTCGACCGCGGCGTCCACTTCTTTCCCGCGGACGGCGAGCCCTCCCGCCGCCGATTCGCCGCCGTCCGGCCGCTTCGGCCTCCTCCGACCCCTCTTCTGGCTTCACCGCATCGTGGCGAGCTCCCCGGTACCCTCCTTCCCCTCCCTCCCCCTCCGTAGCGCCTCCGCACCATATCCACCCTCCGGCCGCCGTCGGCCATGGATGCCGGCGAGCTTCCGGCGACCATAGCAGAGCGGCGCTACCACCATCCGACTCGCCATCGAGTCCTCTCCGCATTGCACCAAACGGCTTCGGCCAATTTTTAACGAATCACTCGAATTTGAGTTCATCTGAGAAGATCCTTCCCGTGTGATGTCACAGTGAGGTCACGATGACGTCATATTTCCCTTTTTAGAAATATCAGGAAATTTCAGAAAATGAATTAATTTTGTAAGTTGAATAACTAATAAAATATTGACCAAAAAATAAAAATAAAAATATGGTAATGTTCATAAAAATGTAAGCTACCCAAAAATGTCACTTTCATAAATGTTTGACACATTTCATTTTTGGACATTATTTAATGCTGTTTAATCATTTAAAAATAGAAAAATAAGTTTTTATTCAATAAAATTAGAAAAATAAAAGTTATATGCCAAATTGCTCAAAATGACAAATAGAATCTAGTTATGATGTTTTCAAAACCATTTGAGCAATTAACATAGTACTCACTTTTAGAATCGCCCGAAAACCCCTCCGGGGTCTATTTCGGCCTAATTTCAGTAAAATTTCATAACCGACATACGAACCCTAGCAACCCAATGATCATGTCTAGGGCTTCATTTCAGTGCATTAATTTGCTCATGCATACATATTGCGCATTGCATCGATGCCATGTGATGATTGTTATTTCTCTTTCGGTGTTGTTTCCCCTCGGTAGAACGCGACTCCAAAGAGAAGGCCAGCAATCCAATGGCGAATACTTGATCCTAACCGACAAGTCAAGCACTTATTCCAGAAGATCTTTATCTGGTTTTCTTATAACCAAGGCAAGCATAACCTCTTATCTGCTCATATATGTTTTCGAACAACATTTGAATCTCGTATTTTGCATTCGATTCCAAAGTATTTGATGCTAGTAGATATAGTTCACCTATATACTGCATTGCCTCGATATCCTGATCCACTGCTCCTAGCCGCCATAGAACTGCTTGTGCGCATCGCCAGAGCCTCATATCTGCTTTGCTTAGTCATACATGTTTGTTACCTCTGCTCCATCCGGTTGATGAATCAGAGCTGCGATAATCTAGTATGATATGATGACGAGGTGAGATGAGCGCTGTGTGGTTAACTTGACTAAGGCGAGGACGGGAGGCCACTTGGGAAGTGGTTCTTGGTCCCGTACTTGCCAACCCTAGGAGTAAGGTCTCGCCGTGGAAACCAAGACTGAGCGTGCAACCACACGCGAGGCCTAACAGACCGCGCTCGACTAACTAACTTGTTTGGTTCTATCCGTGAGTCACGTAGTTTGGGATTTCCATCTGCATGTGAGTCAAAAAACCTTTTGGAGGTGTTTAGGGCGTGACCGGGACAAGTGATGGACGTACACGGATCTTGTTCCCGACTCACAGAACAGGTGCCGTCAGGAGGTGGCCAACTCCCTGTTGACGGGGTGGCCCTGTTTGGGTTGACTCATGGATAGGGCTCGACAAGGTAAAGGTCGTGGCCAACCACCCTCTGCCGCGCTCCATGGACGAGCGTACATGTGGCGTTAAGAGTCGGATGGTACGTGTGGGTAAAGTGTACCACCCTGCAGGGATAAATCTTTCGGAAAGCCGTGTCCACGGTTAAGGACGACTTGGTGAAAGCCACGAGGTCATAGATAACTTGAACGTGACGTAAAAGATGTTGACAATGCATGGAGGCAGTAGATGAAGGGTGCCTCCCCGGAGATGCCGGGAGGGGTGATCCTTGTAGCATGTGAGGTGCTGGGAATGATGTTGGAGGATAAAAAGATGATGATCTACAAGAGTTGAGTCCTTTCTCATCTGTTTTGAAAACCCTCTACAAGACGTGCTATTCCTCCCTCAACTTGCAAAACAAAGATTGCTTTACGCAAATCAGCCTTCATAAAACCCTTTATAAAGCTAGCAGATATATAATAGGTTAATTAAGTCTTGTTGAGTACATCCCGTACTCAGGTTTGCTTAATTTGGTTCAGGTGAAGATCTCACATCGGTGATGAGTCAACGTGGACATCGACGAGTAGTTCGGGGTTCCCAGGTAGCAGCCTGGAATCTATGGGCTGGGACGTCGCCTTATGTTGCGGCCTCTTAGGCCTTTTTGGTTCTTGTTGTTTAGCAACATAATTGCCTTTCGTTGTCTGATGTAATGTTGGTTCGTGTGACCTTTGCTTGTAAGCTATACTCTAGTAACACCTGTTTAATACAACTTCATGTTTAGAGTACTGCTTTGATCGGTTGTTGGTTTCGAGCTCATTGTTATACAGTTTTGGCTATGCCTGCATAGTTGTCGCAATCGAGGGGTTGTGGAGCCGATGATCCATGTCCGATCCCGCCTGTCGATTTGATCGGCCTGGGGCGAGGTAACCCCAGTAACCCTCGATTGTTGTAGCACTTTCTGGACACATAGCATCTCTGTATAGCTTTGGTCCCGTTTCCTTCAGTTTCATTCGATTCGTGGACGCTTTGATATGCATAGTTGGTTATGACTAGCATGGATACATGGAGTAGTAGACTGGGGATCCGGACTACGTGCCGATGAATCCAGTCTGCCTGCCGTTGTTTGTTGCGGCCGGGGCTGGTAACCCTGAAGCCCTTGTGAGTCCATGGCTAGGAGCACATAACAGTATGTATATCTCTGGGTCCGGGGTCGTGACAAGTCATGGTATCAGAGCAGGACTGCCTGTAGGAAAACCTTACTGCTTTGTCGATGTTGAGTCTAGTGTTTGTGAAAACTATTTTGAAACTCGAAATGGATTGTGAAAAACCTTCTTAGGATTCTTTTTACTCCGTATCTGGTATCGTTCTAAGTCTGGGTCACCTTACCTGTTTTGATTTGAAAAGGTTTTGCTATCTCTTCTAGTCATTAAAAACTTAGGTGCCTTCTTTGGCAAGGACGTTGTTATCCAAGTTGATCTAGTGTTAACAAGTTTCTAGAGTCGTGTGTGTTCCAAAGTCCGTTTTCCTCTTGATTCATACTGGGAGATATCCTTTCCATCGTAATCTCTCAGAATGGTATGGATTCCATATTCTTATATGTTTCAAAGTTCTAAATCCTGAACCTCGAGATCTGCTTTCCATCTCGAATGTATCCGTTATCTCCTGTTCAAATCCTTCCGGAGTTATGTTTGTTTTCTGAAAGATACTTCGTGATTGCTATCCGTAGTGTTCTTCGTGGCACTAAGATAGTAGTTACTCCTTTCTCAATATTTTCAACCTTGGACTTGAACCGAAGGTCCCGGAATGTGCTGAATTGCGGTGGGTTGAATCGTGTGGTTTCATAACCATGTGATGCTCACTATATTAGTACAGGATGCTGACCTTTAACCCAAGTTCTGTTTCTTTGAATCCTGAGGAATTTGTTTTACCTCGGGGTGGTTAGGAAATTCCAACTCTCATAGCCGTAGGCTTTCCTGTGGAACCAAAAAGGGATCATAGCAAGAATGTTCTTATGATTCCCCTATCTTTGTTATTGACTCTGCTATACCTCTCTCTTTTGCATGGGTTCTACACATGAGTATTACCCCGTGCATCCAACGTGATCTCAGGATTTTCCAGAGCACGTTCCTACTCTTCAGTTGCTTTCCGAACTCCGTCCGTTGTTTGGAAACCAAGTTGCTTAGTGTGTTGGATTGATCCAATGCATGTGCTCTTGTTTTCTGTCAAACATTCCACCTTGGAATGTCAGGAGAAACAAACTCCAGTACCTCGTTCATCTCCAGGACCAGGTCAAAGTTTTGTAATCCACAGATTAAAGAAGTTTAATTAGCTTCTGTTCTGTTCCACCTTCAAGTATCACACTCTTATATATCAAGAGGTTGTGTTAAGTTTCATGGTCTTATTGATGAAGTGATGCTCTTACCGTATTCACTCCCCCTTCCTCCAAGCTTTAATGCTTGAAAATGATGGGTATGTGCATTGACATGTGAATCAGATATTCCTAGCAATTCTTATTGCTTTGAAAAATCTAAGAAAATATCTGTATCCTTCTTAGCACTGTTGGTCACCCAGCCCCTTTTTGAAGTTGGTTGTGTTACCAAATCTGTTAATTCCCGTGCACATTCCTGGTCAAAGAGTTAGGTCCATGCCAAAGCTCTCCAGACCATATCAGTTGCTTTGAAAAGCAAGATTCCTTTTCAAACTCCAAGACATACCGGTAGGTTGTGATATTCTGGTTGTCTTTCTAGAAGTATCACCAGGTTTTACCTGACCGTGATGTCTAAACAAGGGGTACTTTGAACTACTCCTTTCTCCAAGGAACTCTGCTGGATATTCCGGACTAGTTGGTTGAGCTTAAACAACAACTTGGAGAGTTGAAAGGAAAAAAAGCTCCGCCAACTTGTTCCTTTGATAAGGGATATCTAGTTTTCCTAGTGTTGAAGCATGATAGTATCTCTTTAATGGACATGCAGTCATTCTACCTTGATTTGATTTGGGCTATCGTCAAATCGAGAAAAGATCCAAGGACTGTGTTGATGGTGTTTTCACTCATGGTGTTTTGCCCAAGTACACCTTCATGTCCTTTGGTCTGACCAATGTATTGCCTTGTTCATATATCATATGAATCCCTCTTCTTGGAGTGTTCTGATAAGTGTGTTTTCGAGCCCATCGATGGCATTCTTATTTTCTCCAAGTTGCAAGAGGTTCATGCTGAACAAATGGCAACAATGTTGTAAATTTTCGAGAACCGTTTTTGTATCATCACGAAGTTGTGTTCTAGATGTTCGAAGTAACTTACTCCGGTCCATGTGATTTTGGTGAAAGTTGTCGCCGTGGATTCGAGTAGAGTTTTCTTGTTTCCTCGGGAATCATCCCAAGACAGTTATGCATGTGTGGACTATTCTTGAGATGGTTGGTTGTTACCTCCGTCTACTGGAAGAAGTGCATCCACACTAAGCCACTGACTGACCATTTGTGAAAGTGAAGAGGTCTAAGAACTTCGTTATCTTTGTGACCGTCCTCCCAACAAAGACTCCGGTGTGTTCCGTTGCAAGTAGTTCATGTAGGTGCAACCGTCTTTTGCAAGTTGCTAATACATGAGTTTCGCAATCTCGCTCATCTTCTTGAGCTTGACATCGTAGTCCATATCTTGAGAATCCTCTAGATGTATCTCGTTGGTAACCGGTGCAAACTCTTCGATCATATATATCGATTCCGAGTTATCTATCCACTAACCAGAGCTGAATCTCAAGCAGCAACGATGGTTGGTGTTCCTAAAGGGAATTAAATTAGGTCTTTTCAAAATCCGGCATGGATGATGTGGTGGTTGACACAATTAGCCGGAAGGCCTAATGTCATATCTCTTTGAACCAGAAAGAACAACCACTCTCTGTGAGAATTCTTGTCTGGCCTATTCTAACAAGTTTCTTCCCCGATCTTCCAAACCGGAGTTTTACTTACACTTGATGACCTATAGAAGGCTTGTCGTGAGCCTGCTATCGGTATTTAGAACATCAAGGAGAACCTGGAAGTTGATCTTTCCAACATCTTTCCGTTGAACCTCCAAACCCTATGTTCTGGTGGAAACAAGTTCATCTTGAAAACATCTCGTGGTGTTTCGTAACCACCATTTACCAGTTTCCTTTCTCAAGTTGTTTGTACTTGAAGTTCTGCTCATCTCACACATTGTGTGAATTTGTCAGTCACTTCAGCCGTGGGATCTTAACTATGTGGTAAACGTATTGCTACGTCTAAACCACAATAGGAAAGAGATTTCCTGTCCTCTTCCGGTGTTTCAATCCACATTGGTTACCCATCCTTACAGTGTGACCAAGAATTCCTCCCTACTTACGGTGCCTCCACTTCTTTTGGTTACTCATATTCTGTCGTGAAGTGACATTCCTTTCTTTGACAAAGTTTTCGACAAACTTTAACGGAATGAAAGTCCCGTTATCTTCCATGTCCACTCCGAAGAGTGAACATGATCTTGTATCAAATTTTCTCCGACGCACGATTACAGTGTTTTCTCGTGTTCTCCCTCGTCTACGGATATTATGTTGTGGTATCCAAGACCATCCTCTCCATCTTGGTTTTCTGTTTGAAGAAACCTCGGTGTCACAAGTTGTTCAACCTATCTTTTCCAAAAGGATTTAAAGTCTTGTGCAAAGCTCATATTCTAAATCCTTTCAAGAACCATCGTCCACAAACTTGAAACCATCTTTTATTCCCTCCGTTATCTTGAGGTGTTTCATGCCTGTTAACTCAAGAGTTCTTTATGAACATCCTGTCATGAGTTACCCATGAGATACTCGATCTTTGTGAAGATCATTTCCTAAGAGTTTCCCTCTTACCTAAGGTGTACCGTTCAATACTTCAAGATGCTACGGATAAACCTCTTCAGAAGAGAACCGTAAGGTTCGAGAAGATCGTTCAAAACCGGTGTTCCTTCTTTCTTCTCCTTCGGGAATCTCGGGACGAGATTCTTGTAAGGGGGGTAGATTTGTAACATCCCAATTTTTCTAACAAAGGTGTGTGGTGTGTGTCCATCTCATACATGCATCAAACAAAAATTTAAATCATGTTTGAACCAATTTAAACTATGAAATTTAAATGGTTTCAGAAATTTCCACAAAAAGTACTTAATTTGGGTTCCAAAAGTTTGTATTGAAAAATAATTCAAATGCACCAACCCAAGTTATGGTTTTGTTGGAAATTTCATGAGCTTTTCAAAAAGTATTTTTGCCAATTTTTCTGTTTGCAAAAAGGCCCTCAAATCAGTGGTTTTTGTTCTGTTTTTAAATAGAAAAGGGCTAATCTGCAATTTCTCCAAAACTTCAGGGGGTTTTCTTGAAAATCTTATTCCTTCCTTTCTTCTACCTCTTGACAGAAAGCATCACGCAGATGCGTGGCCACCATGGCCACCTCATGCCTAAGAATCTGCGCCCGCGCGTGGATTACCTCTCCAGGTCGATGCCGTGACCCCTCCTCTCTCTCTCACTATGCCATATCCTCTCCTCCAGTGCTCCCTCTCTCTGTATTTCCTCTTCCGGCCGCCGTCGAGCGCCGCAAACCCCGGCCTTCCCCGCAGAAATTGAGGCCACCATTGGCTTCCCCTCGACCTCCTTGTTCTTCTAAGCTAGGCGACATGAGCAGGGACGACCGGAGTCGACCGCGGCGTCCACTTCTTCCCCGCGGACGGCGAGCCCTCCCGCCGCCGATTCGCCGCCGTCCGGCCGCTTCGGCCTCCTCCGACCCCTCTTCTGGCTTCACCGCATCGTGGCGAGCTCCCCGGTACCCTCCTTCCCCTCCCTCCCCCTCCGTAGCGCCTCCGCACCATATCCACCCTCCGGCCGCCGTCGGCCATGGATGCCGGCGAGCTTCCGGCGACCATAGCAGAGCGGCGCTACCACCATCCGACTCGCCATCGAGTCCTCTCCGCATTGCACCAAACGGCTTCGGCCAATTTTTAACGAATCACTCGAATTTGAGTTCATCTGAGAAGATCCTTCCCGTGTGATGTCACAGTGAGGTCACGATGACGTCATATTTCCCTTTTTAGAAATATCAGGAAATTTCAGAAAATGAATTAATTTTGTAAGTTGAATAACTAATAAAATATTGACCAGAAAATAAAAATAAAAATATGGTAATGTTCATAAAAATGTAAGCTACCCAAAAATGTCACTTTCATAAATGTTTGACACATTTCATTTTTGGACATTATTTAATGCTGTTTAATCATTTAAAAATAGAAAAATAAGTTTTTATTCAATAAAATTAGAAAAATAAAAGTTATATGCCAAATTGCTCAAAATGACAAATAGAATCTAGTTATGATGTTTTCAAAACCATTTGAGCAATTAACATAGTACTCACTTTTAGAATCGCCCGAAAACCCCTCCGGGGTCTATTTCGGCCTAATTTCAGTAAAATTTCATAACCGACATACGAACCCTAGCAACCCAATGATCATGTCTAGGGCTTCATTTCAGTGCATTAATTTGCTCATGCATACATATTGCGCATTGCATCGATGCCATGTGATGATTGTTATTTCTCTTTCGGTGTTGTTTCCCCTCGGTAGAACGCGACTCCAAAGAGAAGGCCAGCAATCCAATGGCGAATACTTGATCCTAACCGACAAGTCAAGCACTTATTCCAGAAGATCTTTATCTGGTTTTCTTATAACCAAGGCAAGCATAACCTCTTATCTGCTCATATATGTTTTCGAACAACATTTGAATCTCGTATTTTGCATTCGATTCCAAAGTATTTGATGCTAGTAGATATAGTTCACCTATATACTGCATTGCCTCGATATCCTGATCCACTGCTCCTAGCCGCCATAGAACTGCTTGTGCGCATCGCCAGAGCCTCATATCTGCTTTGCTTAGTCATACATGTTTGTTACCTCTGCTCCATCCGGTTGATGAATCAGAGCTGCGATAATCTAGTATGATATGATGACGAGGTGAGATGAGCGCTGTGTGGTTAACTTGACTAAGGCGAGGACGGGAGGCCACTTGGGAAGTGGTTCTTGGTCCCGTACTTGCCAACCCTAGGAGTAAGGTCTCGCCGTGGAAACCAAGACTGAGCGTGCAACCACACGCGAGGCCTAACAGACCGCGCTCGACTAACTAACTTGTTTGGTTCTATCCGTGAGTCACGTAGTTTGGGATTTCCATCTGCATGTGAGTCAAAAAACCTTTTGGAGGTGTTTAGGGCGTGACCGGGACATGTGATGGACGTACACGGATCTTGTTCCCGACTCACAGAACAGGTGCCGTCAGGAGGTGGCCAACTCCCTGTTGACGGGGTGGCCCTGTTTGGGTTGACTCATGGATAGGGCTCGACAAGGTAAAGGTCGTGGCCAACCACCCTCTGCCGCGCTCCATGGACGAGCGTACATGTGGCGTTAAGAGTCGGATGGTACGTGTGGGTAAAGTGTACCACCCTGCAGGGATAAATCTTTCGGAAAGCCGTGTCCACGGTTAAGGACGACTTGGTGAAAGCCACGAGGTCATAGATAACTTGAACGTGACGTAAATGATGTTGACAATGCATGGAGGCAGTAGATGAAGGGTGCCTCCCCGGAGATGCCGGGAGGGGTGATCCTTGTAGCATGTGAGGTGCTGGGAATGATGTTGGAGGATAAAAAGATGATGATCTACAAGAGTTGAGTCCTTTCTCATCTGTTTTGAAAACCCTCTACAAGACGTGCTATTCCTCCCTCAACTTGCAAAACAAAGATTGCTTTACGCAAATCAGCCTTCATAAAACCCTTTATAAAGCTAGCAGATATATAATAGGTTAATTAAGTCTTGTTGAGTACATCCCGTACTCAGGTTTGCTTAATTTGGTTCAGGTGAAGATCTCACATCGGTGATGAGTCAACGTGGACATCGACGAGTAGTTCGGGGTTCCCAGGTAGCAGCCTGGAATCTATGGGCTGGGACGTCGCCTTATGTTGCGGCCTCTTAGGCCTTTTTGGTTCTTGTTGTTTAGCAACATAATTTCCTTTCGTTGTCTGATGTAATGTTGGGTCGTGTGACCTCTGCTTGTAAGCTATACTCTAGTAACACCTGTTTAATACAACTTCATGTTTAGAGTACTGCTTTGATCGGTTGTTGGTTTCGAGCTCATTGTTATACAGTTTTGGCTATGCCTGCATAGTTGTCGCAGTCGAGGGGTTGTGGAGCCGATGATCCATGTCCGAGCCCGCCTGTCGATTTGATCGGCCTGGGGCGAGGTAACCCCAGTAACCCTCGATTGTTGTTGCACTTTCTGGACACATAGCATCTCTGTATAGCTTTGGTCCCGTTTCCTTCAGTTTCATTCGATTCGTGGACGCTTTGATATGCATAGTTGGTTATGACTAGCATAGATACATGGAGTAGTAGACTGGGGATCCGGACTACGTGCCGATGAATCCAGTCTGCCTGCCGTTGTTTGTTGCGGCAGGGGCTGGTAACCCTGAAGCCCTTGTGAGTCCATGGCTAGGAGCACATAACAGTATGTATATCTCTGGGTCCGGGGTCGTGACACCGAGACCGGCAGCGCCATGATGGTGCAGCGCCCGGGCACCAATCATCCTCGCATCAAGGGCCTAGATTCTGTCCGCAAGTGGCAGAAGTCCTTCTTGTACGTGAAGAACATCCCCGTCACGAAGGAGGCCAAGATCGAGGACCGCATCAATCTGCTCCCTTGGAGCAACCGAGCTCCTACCGGGCAGAATTGGAAGAGCAAGCCATCCAACAGCAGGACTTTGATGCAGATGGAGGAGCGGCTCGCCCATCTGATCGGAGAAGGGCTCAAGAGCGACGATCCAGTCGCCTGCTGGATTCGCAACCGCGTGCTGCCTCTGCAACGCCGCTCCCACCCCATGTGCTACATGGGCGGCCCTCGCGACTGTACTCGGACGACTACTTTCGAGCTCAGCAACGCGGATGTCGCCGCTTACGTTCGGTCCATCCTGACCACTGGCCTTAGGGACAACTGGCAGTATGGCTTCATCCCCTACAGCCGCACAAAGCCGATTCCACGGGTATGTCCTTCTTAATCTGCTTCTTGTATATGCAATCCGAGTAGATAGCTTCTTCTCCTTGCTGCGACTATCATTCGCACTCTGCGCCGATGTGCTTATCTCTAGCCGGATGTGCTTATCTCTGCAGAACCGCACCATTGCCCCCTCTGCGAAATTTGTGCCGTTGTCGGTGATGATGCTGTGCGGGTAGCCATATCTCAGGATCACATCCTTTAAGAATTTCACAGCTGTGGCCCCATCGCACTTCCGAATAGGCTTCACTTCGATCCACTTGGTGAACTTGTCCACCATGACCAAGATGTGTGTCATGTTGCCTTTAGCCGGCTTGAAGGGGCCAACCATATCCAGGCACCAAACGGCAAACGGCCATGTGATAGGAATTGTCTTCAACTCGGAAGCAGGCATGTGAATCTTACTCGCGAACATCTGGCAGCCATTGCACTTTCTCACGATGTCTTCAGCTTGCTGCAGAGCTGTGAGCCAGTAGAAGCCGTGCCGAAAAGCTTTCTTGACCAATGCCCGAGAAGAGGCGTGGTGCCCGCATTCTCCTTGGTGTATTTCCAGCAGAATTTCTCCTCCTTCTTCTGGGTCCACACAACGTTGCAGCACGCCGGTGGCACTTCTTTTGTGCAGCACATCTCGGAATATAGTGTAGCCCTTGGATCTTCTCTGAATCTGTCTTGCGGCCACTTCATCTTCTGGCAGAGTACCGTCCCTTAGAAAGGATAATATGGGCATGGCCCAACTCGGTGTCTCCCGTGTGGGAAACACTGGTTCGTCCACTTCCATTGGGACAGGCACCTCTGGTTGCTCTTTAGGGTTGGGAGCACTTCTCTGGAGCCCTGATCGATTGGCAAGGACTTCCTCAATGAATGCGACAGTCCCCGGGTTAAGGATAGCAGTCCCCGAGTATGGAGTGGCAGTCCCCGAGTAAGGAGTGGCAGTCCCCGAGTAGGGAGTGGCAGTCCCCGAGTAGAGAACGGCAGTCCTCGAGTTGGGAGTGGCAGTCCCCGAGTAGAGAACGGCAGTCCCCGAGTTGGGAGCAGCAGTCCCCGGGTTTCCTGTAGCATTCTCCCAGTCAATCTCCATGGGATCAGATTCCTCGCTTGGCAGAGAAGGGACAAATATGGATTCCGAGTTGGGAGAGGGCTTGATGGATGGCTTCCTCAAGTGCTCCAAGGCAACCCCCGCCGGGATGGATTGCCGAGAAGATCCCAACTTGGACAGCTCGTCTGCCGCTTCGTTCTCTGCTCGGTGAATGTGCTGGAACTCCCATCCTTCGAAGAATCCGGTCATAGACTGTACCAGGAAGCGATATGATGCCATGTTGGCATCTAGAGCATCCCAAGTGCCAGAGACTTGCTGCACCACCAGATCTGAATCGCCATAGCATATGATGCGCTGCACGCCAACCTCCTTGGCTACTCGCAAGCCATGCACCACTGCCTCGTACTCTGCTACGTTGTTGGACGCCTTGAAATGAATCTGCAGCACATACTTGAGCTGATCTCGCTTGGGTGACGTAAGCACCACGCCAGCACCAAGGACTTCCTTCACCTTCGAGCCATGAAAGTGCATCTTCCAGTAATTAGAAACTGGAGCAGGAGGTTCATACTGCACCTCGGCCCAATCCACCAGAAACTCCGCCAGAATCTGAGACTTGATAGCTTCTCTTCTCGCATACGCGGGCGCATACGCGGCCAGCTCGATTGCCCACTTGGATACTCTGCCACTCGCCTCCTTGTTGCCCATGATATCCGAGATGGGAGCAGAGCTCACAACCGTGATAGGATGCTCTTGGAAGTAATGCTTTAGCTTCTTGGCGCCCAGGTACACGCCGTAGGTCATCTTCTGGTAGTGCGGGTAGTTTTGCTTGGAGCTAGACAGCACTTCACTGAGATAGTACACTGGGCGCTGCACACTCTTGCCTTCTTCTTCTCGCTCCACCACAATCACCACACTGACTACTCGGTTAGTGGCAGCAATGTACAGCAGCATTGGCTCCTTGGGTAGCGGACTGGCCAAGATGGGAGCGCTAGCCAGCATTGCCTTCAGCTCGTTGAATGCCACATCCGCTTGCGGAGTCCAGACAAACTTGTCACTTTTTTTCATCAGCTGGTATAGAGGCAGGGCCTTCTCGCCTATTCGGCCCAGGAAACGGCTCAGAGATGCCAAGCAACCAGTGAATTTCTGCACGTCTTTCAGGGATCTCGGCAAAGACATGCTCTCAATAGCTTTTATCTTTGAAGGATTGGCTTCAATGCCCCGACTAGACACCAGGAAGCCGAGTAGCTTGCCAGCCGGGACACCAAAGGTGCATTTACTCGGATTCAGCTTCATTTTATACTTGCGTAGGTTAGCAAAGGTTTCCTCCAGGTCGGCAAGCAGAGTATGTGTTTTATTCGTTTTGATGACAATGTCATCTACGTACACCTGCACATTCTTGCCGAGCTGATCGTGCAAGCATTTCTGCATGCATCTCTGATAGGTTGCACCCGCATTCCTCAAGCCAAAACACATGACACGATAGCAATAAGCCCCGTACGGGGTAATGAAAGCAGTCTTTATTTGATCAGCAGGATTGAGTGCAATCTGGTGGAAACCAGAGTAGGCATCTATGAAAGACATCAGTTCACAACCAGCAGTGGAATCGATCACCTGATCGATGCGAGGTAGCGGGAAGGGATCCTTGGGGCACGCCTTGTTCAAGTCGGTGTAGTCGACACACATGCGCCAAGCAGTAGCGGCCTTGGGATCCTCCTTATTCTTCTCGACCATGACCGGGTTGGCTAGCCAATCCGGATGTAGCACCTCCATGATGAAGTTGCTTATCAGAAACTTGGTGATCTGGTCACCAATGGCCTTCCTTCTCTCATCTCCGAAGCGGCGCATAGCTTGCTTCACTGGCTTGGCGTCAGGACGCACATGTAATGAGTGCTCAACCAACTCACTCGGGACTCCTGGTAGATCTTCATTGGACCAGGCGAACACGTCCCGATTCTCACGGAGGAAGTGGATGAGCTCGCTTTCCTATTTCTCCGCCAACCCGGAGCCAATGATGGCTACGCGGTCGGGGAACTCGGGGTCGACCTGGACCTTCTTGGTTTCCTGAGATGCCTGGAACGCGGTCCCGTGTTGGGTACTCGGCACGCCTTGCGCACCAGCCTACGCGGATTGCGCCATAGCCACCACCTCATACATCTTCTTCTTCTCGGCTGCGATCACCATTGATTCCGCCAATTGGGAACCAGCAGAGGCACACTCCATGGACTTCTTGTAATCACCAGCGATGGTAATCACACCGTTGGGACCAGGGATGTTCATCTTCAGATATGCTGTGTGTGTAGAAGCCATGAACTTGCTCAGAGCAGGCCTGCCGAGTAGAGCATGGTAAGGGCTCTTATGGTCAACCACCTCGAACTGCAGGCGCTCTGTGCGACAGTTCTCCCTTGTACCGAATAGCACATCTAGCCACACTCGGCCAATCGGGTTGCACGAGACTCCCGGCACAATGCCATGGAAGGTGGTCTTGCTAGGCAGCAGCATGTTCTCAGCCATGCCAAGTTTCTCGAGCGTGTCTTTGTACACGATGTTGATGCTGCTGCCGTTGTCGATTAGCACCTTGCTGAACCTCACATTCTTCTCGGGACCCAGGAAAGTAGGATCCAACACCAAGGCGTAGCTACCCGGGTTGGGCATCACCTTGGGATGATCTACTCGGGACCACCTGATCTCTTGGTCACACCAATACATGTAGTGAGGGACAGCAGGAATCACTGCATTGACCTCCATGGCACGCCTGTGCTGTGATTGCTTGTCGACAGGCTCAGAAGTGAAGATCATGTAGCTCTCATGGTGCTCTTGGTACTGGTTGGAGCCTCCGCCCCCATTGTTGCCGTTGTTGTTGTTGTTGCCCTGGTAGTTGTTGTTGCCTCTGTTGTTGTTGCGGTTGTAGTTGTTGTTGTTGTTGCGGTAGCCCTCATTGTTGAAGTGACGGTTGGCTCCTAAAGCCACTTGGTTCACATTTTCTCTTCTCGGGAACACTGGCGGCCGAGCTGCGGGTGCGCGGGCAGGCTGCACATTAGCATTGGCCGCTGGCAGAGGAGGAGGAGGAGGCAAGCCTTCATTCTTGATCAGATCCCACCACTCGCACTGCCGGGTAGTATGATTAGCTGGCCTTGAGGGGTGCTGAGTGTGAAAGCTGCATGGGCCATCCTTCATGTCGTCAAAGACGAACTTCCTCGGCTGCTCGGAGTTGCCGCTACCCGACTGAGGAGCACGGAATGGTTTCTTGTTGCCTTGGCCCTGGTTCTGGTTCTGCCCATAGGCTCCAGCAGGTTTCTGCCTTTGGCTACCCCCAGCTCCAACAGCCACTCCATTCACCTCCTCGGGGTCATACCGAGTATCTATTCGGTCACCTCGGCGTTTGTTGCGGAACTCGTTGCGCTTGTTGCTGTTGAAGTTTCTTCTCGGATCAGAGGAGTCCATCAAAGGCTGAGTAGGATCACCGAGTGCGTACTGATCCGCAATCTTGATTAGGGACGTAAATGGTACGGATAATTTCCGGCGCGAATCCGCATCCGAATCCATTTTAAAGGATATGGTATGCAATAATAGGAATCCGCCAGATACGGACGCGGATGTGGATTTTGGTCAAGTGGATATCCGACGGATATGGTAGCGGATATGGTATTGCTATTATCCGACGGATACGGATTATCCGCACTTATTCGCGGATTATCCGTCCTTGTCAATTAGGATAATCCGATTAACATAACACTATCATCCTAAATATACATTTAATCCGTTGACCCATAGACCAAATCACCCGCTCGTAGCTTAGTATAACCTATGTTCAACATCTTGACTCAATGCACAAATTGCCTCCGGTGAAAATCTCTCAAGAGTTGAGTTATTATTTATCCTACAAAAGTTCCTAGTTGCTAGACGCAAATTCATATTGCAAATCATCAATTATTTTGTGACAGTTTTAAGTACTATTTAATTACTATCTTTGTTTTGGGGTAATTTTAAACATTTGGCCACTCTTCAGTGGTATTTTTGCATGGTGACAATACATCTCTTTGTACGTATTTATCCGATAAGTTTTACCCGTTTCCGGTCCGAATCCGCTCTGTTTCCGATCCGAATCCGGAGTCCGATATTATCCGCATCCGCATCCGTATCCGGTCATTATCCGATCCGATCCGCATCCGACAAAAAAATATGGTAAAGGATATGGAGAGAGCATTATCCGATCCGATCCGATCCGTTTACATCCCTAATCTTGATGGTCTCCGCCAGAGTGTTTGGCATCTCCCTCTGCAACCTTTGCCACAGCATACTGCCATGTCTGCAACCCTGCGCAAACCAAGTGATGGCCTGGGCCTCGTTCACACCTTCACAGGTGTTCCTCAATGTGCTCCACCGAGTAAGGTACTCGCGGTCCGTCTCATCTTCTCGCTGCCTGCAAGCGGACAGCTGCTGTGGCCTATTCGGCCTCTTGTAAGTGCTTGTGAAGTTGCTGATGAAGGCGTCCGAGAAATCCAGCCAGCAATTGATGCTGTTCTTGGGCAAGTTGTTGAGCCAAGTGCGAGCTGGACCCTCTAGCATCTGCGGGACGTAGCGCACCGCCCATCTCCGGTTGCCGTTCGCGATATGAACCGCGGTGACATAGTCATTGAGCCAATCCTCCGGCTTGGTGCTGCCATTGTAACTCTTGGTGCCTCTTGCAAGCTGGAAATTCTTCACGGACGGCTCGTTCATGATGCGCGGGCCGAAGCACTCGGGGCCAGGGGGACCCGTGTTCTCAAGCCGCGCCGACAAGCTGATCCGGTCCAGCTGGTGCCTTGCATCTCCAGGCGCCAACACGCGCTCGCCAACACGATCCAGAATATCATAGCCAGCCATCTCCATGGCCGAGTAGCCGTCATCATATCTGTCCACCTGCACCGCTGCAGGCTGCTCCACCGGGTTGGCGACTGGCGCCACTGCGGGCGGCTGCTGCCTCTGCCGGGTAGGCTGAGCGGCGGGATGCCGAGAAGGTCCTGGGCGCTCTCCAGCTCGGACCTGGCTTTGAGCTTTATGGGCTTGAGAGCCTGCTCCTGCAGCGTTGTGTTTCTGACCGGGCTGCTGCGGCACAGCGAGCTGTTTCGCGGCAGCAGTCGGGTCGTACACCTGCATTTGCCTATCTCCGCCAGAACGTCCGCTGCGGCTCTTCTCGCGGCTGGGGTGCGGAGATGAGGCCTGATCGTTAGATCTAGCCGCGTGCGAGTGCACCACCTGAGAAGCTCCGGCACCCGGGTTGGCTTTTCGGAACTCCTCGTTCTGCCTGGCGGCCTCCAACACCAACTCGTTGAGCCTCTCCTGCTGCCTAGCGCGCGCGTCACCGTCGAGATGAGGTAACTCGGCGGCCACGGCCTCTGCAGCTCTAAGTGTCTTGGCGGGTGTGCTATACCTAGGCCTAGTGGAGGTGTTTGCGGTGGCGGATTGAGCGGGAGCCTCTACAACCGTTGCCATCTCGGCACCTAGGTTACGCCGCGTGGCTCCTACTCTGCTAGCTCTCCTAGTGACTGGCGTGAAGCCGTGAGCCTTGTTGTACTCAAGCTGGTCTAGACTCAACTCAAGCCTAACCTTATCCAACTCCGCCTGCTCGGCGAGCAGCTCTTGGCGCTGCCGGTCGAGCTGCGCCTTCATGGTCAAGAGCTCGAGGTCGGTGGGAGGCGGCATGCCCGTCCGCGCAGCAGACGCAGGGATAGTCGGAGTAGTGGAGGGAGGGAGGTTGCAATCCTTCTCGTAAGGCCTGTGGGTCCTGCCACCAGCGCTCGAGCCAGCAAGATCCTCGACGACGACCGCGGCGCCAGCAGCACCCGTGCCGGCGTCTGCAGCCAGGCCAGCCACTATCACCTCCACTCTGTGCGCAGAACGGCCCAACGGCCTTCCGCGTGCAGCGATGACGGCAGGAGGATCCTCCGCGACATGCACCGAGCCGCCCTCCGGCATGGCCTTGCCGCCGAAATCGCGGGCGTTGTCGTTGACGAAGTCGAAGGAGCCGAATCTGTGGACAAGGCCACAGACCACGAGCTCTCCAGTAGAAGAAATCGATCCCGTCCGAACGGAAACTCCAGCCAGCGCCGCTGGTTTCCCCACGGTGGGCGCCAATTGTCGTGGTGGTGTCACGGCAGATGCCATAGGATGGCTAAAGATGTGGGGACGAAGGACGCTGGAGGCGCTCGGGGAGGGATCACGCGACGAGTAGACGCGTGAGGTGAAGATCAAACACTGCAAACAACACGATCTACCCAGGTTCAGGGCCCTCGTGAGGAGGTAAAACCCCTACTCCTGCCTTTCTCTATGTATTCTGGTGTCTCACCGAGTAGCCACAGTACAAATGTCCTTGCTACCGAGTAGCCACTCTTCTCTCTCCGGGTAGAATTAGGTCAAGAATCTCTATGTGTGTTGTGTCCCTTATCGTCGTGCCTCGCGCAGGAGGCGGCGGGGCACCTTATATACCCGGTGCCCAGCCGGATACAGCCAAATACAAACAAGTGTCGATATTGTGTGCACACCGTCCTTCTTCCGAGTTCCCGCTGACAGCTTTGGCTTCTAAGCTTGTCCTGATGCAGAAAGTCGTTGGGAAAAACCAAGTAACCAGTCTGTTATCACTGTGCGAACACAGAGTAGGTCCCCCTATCCTGCGACGCCCTGCTGACACACTGTCGCTGTCAGGCACGCCGTCCCCAGATGAACAATGCTGTGAACAGTGCCAAGTACGGACCCGGGATACGCGGGATCCGTTGTCAGAACGGCTCCTTTGACTTCTGGCCCGAGTAGGTTCCCGCCAATCTTACTCGGACCAGCTCTTCTACTCGAACAGATATAACTTGCTTGATATCTCCTTCTGGTCATCTTTTTGTAAGACCGAGTAGCAGTCGACCGGGTAGCAAGTACCGGGTAGGCGGCTACTCGACCAAACTTCTCTTCTGATTGTTGCCTTTACCACTTGCCTTTACCCTACTCGGGGGTAACCCCCCGACACTGGGGCTTTTATGCGAGAGAATTCTCGCGTCAAAGTTTGCTCATACGAAATTATTTCGAGTTTGGAGCTTTATGCGAACGAATTTTCGCGTCATGATTTCCCATACGAAGTATTTTCGTGTTTGAAGCTTTTATCCGAAGAAATTCTGAGCTTGATGATGTCCACAATGACGTCATGGTGCACTTTATCCTCCCGATGGGATGTGACGGAGCGAGAGCCGGATTTGTTGGCCCACCTTGTCAGCTTTTTGACCGGAAACGAGACGTTGTTTCCGGTTTTCCTGCGAGCCGCGCGCAGTAAATGCCCACGATCTTTTGTTAAGATCGTGGCACGAAAAAACGTTCACCGCCATTTCGTTTCGGCTTCACACGTGGCCGCCGCGATGAGCGCCACGTCGCTCGATGAGTGGCCATGATTAGATGATACCGTGTATAAATACGGCCCTTAGGTGAAAAGTGAAAACTTCATGTCATTCGCTTCCCAGCTTCCACCTTCCTAGCCTTCGTCTTCCTCGCGCTCCTTCTCTGTCCTCAAGCTTGCACCAACGCTCATGGCGGGAGGCAAGAAACGCAGCGCCGCGGTTTCCTCCTCTCGGACGCCCGAAGATGCTCGTGCTGCGCCCGCTCTGTGGTCCGGCGACTGGCGCTCCGCCAACACCACGCAAAAGAGCATCAAGGAGATGCAAAGGGAGGGACTGCTGCCTCCTGAAGCCGAGAAGCGGGTTCGCCTCGGCAAGAAAGAAGAGGTAACCAATCCCCATGCGAACGAGCGCGTGATCTTCGTGGATCACGTTTTGCGTGGGCACTCTCTCCCCCTCCATCCTTTCTTCGTGGCATTGTTGTATGTCTACGGCATACAGCTCCACGACTTGCCTCCGATCGCGGTGCAGCACATCTCGTGCTTCATCATGCTTTGCGAGTGCTTTCTTGGCATTCGCCCGCACTGGGGCCTCTGGAAGGCCCTGTTTAAGGTGCGGGCTTTCCGCGAGAAATCGCGGGTGGAAACGGAGCTTGGGGAGACGCTGCGCACCGGCGGCTTCAGGATCCAGGCGAGATCGTACACCCTCTACTTCGACATGCAACTCCTCGACTCCGTGCAAGGGTGGAGGAAGAAGTGGTTCTATATCGTCGACGACAACGCGGATGGAGTCAATGAGTTTCACCCATTCGCCGTCTTGAAGCGGTGGAAGTCTTGGGCGCACAAGCTCTCAGTGGAAGAAAGCCGAGTCGTCGCCCCTCTACTCGCCAAGGTTGCAGCGCTCCGCGACCAAACTGCAGGAGTTGCGCTGAACGGCTTGCATCTTGCGAGCTTGTTCCTTAAGCGCAGGATCCATCCCCTGCAAGCGAGGCTCTCTACCATGTGGGAGTATCAAGGAGCTGAAGACCCCAACTGAGTGAGTCGAGAAGAACTCTCGAATGCTGAGTTCGAGAAGAAGATCGCGGCCATCACGAAGCTGAAGGTAGGCCAGTCTTTCGCTGATTGTCCAATCGCAGCTTTTGAAGCCTCGAATCCTCTTTCATCCGAAGTAAGTTCAATGCTATTTCTGTCTTCAACTTTTCTCTCTTTTTGTTCTTGTTTGCGAATTTGTCGACTGAATTCCTCCTTCTTGTAGAGCCTCGCGGTGGTCACCTGCTACCCGCCAGTCTCCGGTGAAGAGGCCTCGGACCTGTTGGCGAGCAACCTGGATGTTCCTGTCGACACCAGCGTTGCCGATGCCGATTCGAGCTCCGAGAACGATTCTTCGAATGACGTGGAAGAATCGGGTAGGATCTTTGCCACTGCAAACGTCGTCGAGCGGGAGACGACAAGGTCACCTCCAAGGATAATTCCTTGGGTGGGGGATCTGACAAAGAGCCCCTCATCGTGGCCCCACTAAGTGTGCGTGCTCCTCCTGCTCCCCAGCCGAAGATCCAGACCACCTGGAACGCGGATATGTTGGACGATGAAGATGATGACGAGTAAGTTTTTGCTTCTTCGTTCTAGTCGAACGCTTCCTTCTTGTTCCTTCTGACATTGTTGTTTTCCTTCATGATAGGCTCCAATCCATCAGCCCTGGCCGATTTGCCTCTTCCCTTCCTCTCGAGAAGAGGAAAGATGTTGCTGCTGCGGGTGAAACTCCGACTGCTGGGGCTGTCCAGAATTCACCGAGCCCAGCCCCCACAGCCGCAGCTACGGACTATAGGCTGCCAAGCTTCGCGGTTGGAGCCTCGACTTCGAAAAAAGTGTCGGGTAGCTCGGCTGATCCTCTGTGCATCGCCTAGGGCCAGGTAAGCTTTTCCTTAATCCTTGCATTTTGTACCTCGTTCAATTAGTGATTTTTATTGGGTGCACGGCAGTGCTCCCGATGGGAGTAGCCCCTGAGGCTGTAGTTAATCGCTTGCTATTGGCTACAGGCGCAGGAACTTAAGTGATTTTCTTCTCTTCATTTTATCAGGTGCACGGCAGTGCTCCCGATGGGAGTAGCCCCCGAGGCTATACTCGACTGTTTACAGTCGTGTATAGGCTCAATCTTTTCCTCTCTGACTTTTTCATCTTCATGTTTTTGCAGTCTTTTCTTGACTCCCTCGCAGCTGTTGGCCGTCGCGTTATTTCGGCTGAGACGGATTGCGTTACCCTTCGGGCAGATCGCGATCGACTCGTCTCGGAAGGCCAGCTTCTTCGAGGTAAGTTGATCTACTCCTTCTATCCAATCTTTTCGATCATGCGAATTCCTTTGTGTTTTAAACTTATCGATGTGTAGCTCAAGCCGAAGTGCTGAAGGCCGAGAAGATGGATGATGTCACTCGGGTAAGCACCCTGGAGGCTCAGTTGGAAGCTGCTCGAAAGGAACTTGAATCCTCTCGCAAGCAGTCGACTGACTTTGAGGGAAAGCTTGTTGATGCCCAGGATGCCCTGCAGAAATTGGAGGAGGCTGGCACCAAGCAAGACAACGATCTCGTTGACTTCCTTCGCCCTCTGGCCCAGAGTTTCGCAGGTAAGTGGCACTATTCCTTTGTTGTTTCTTGACTGGCTGGTATGTTCTTTGGAATTAACGTTTCTCTTTGCAGATCTTCTTGGCGTTGCGCTGGAGCTTCCCGGGGTTCAGCGGGTGGACGCCTTGACAGATTCTTGCGCTCAGCTTCGAAGGCATGCGAGCGGGATTTGCTCCCTCATTAGCAATGCCACTCGAGTGTTGACGCAACTTCACGGGCGTCTTCTGGTCGACGCTGTGGTTCCGCCCACGTTGGATGGTCTCCTGAAGGTTTTCCTGGAGGGCGATCTCCTTCAGGCCTACTCGGTTGCTCAGTCAGAGTCCGGGGCGAAGACTGCTATCCAGTTTGCACTGGCGCACGGAGTTGCAGGCTTGGACGAGGCGTACTCGAACCTTCCCGTCGATGCTACTACGGGCAGAAAGGTAGTGCTTCGTCCTTTTGGCAATCCGGCTGGAGTCCTTGCCCGGAAGTTATCTGATTTGATCGCCCGTGCTAGTCGCAGGGGGCAATCTGCCGCGAGTGGCAGCACTTCTATAGTTCCTTAGGATAGTCTTTACGTAGTTTGTGCTTCCGATGTAATGAACCTTGGGATGTATTCCCGTATTCTATCTTTAATCGAAATGTTCTTTTGATATCTGAGATGCTTCCTGCGATTGATTGTCATGAGTTCCTCCCGATGGGAGTAGCCGCCGAGCACCTGTCGAATAGGTGGTTTATTTCTCGTATGGAGCGTCTTAACTTTTCTTATCTTCTTCCAGGTAACAGGCGCTATCGCGGAGTCTTTGAGTGGATCTGCTGCACCAGCAGATCCTCTTGTTGCTGCTATTGGTACTTTTGCCGGCCTCCGTGACCGTGTCGCGGATGGTGAACGCAAGCTAAAGACTTTGCGTGGAGTGGCTGACGTAGCCAAGTCCAAGCAGAGGCTTGCGGTTGAACGTGAGCAGTTTGTGATGGATGAATTGGCAGCTGTTGCCAAGGATATGCTTTGTAAGTACTTCAGCCCCCTAGCACTCTGTGTCTTCTTTCTTTCTTTGACTCTCTGTAGCTTTCTTTGCAGTTGTTCAGCCTGACGAACGGTGTGAAAAGCATTGGGTGGAAAACCATATTCTTCACGAAGCCAGCAGTTCTAAACCATATGCAAATAACTACTGGTCTGACCGTAGTCGAGGCTTTGTTCTGGCCACTCTGAAGTATCGTGTGGGCCAAGCGAAGATACTGGTTGATAGTTGTCACGAGGACCTGATAGCTTTGAATGGCGCTTTGTATCCCTTGGAAAGGGGTCCAGAAGATTTGAGCCAGCTACTCAGAACTTTTGGTCGAGTAGGCGAGATTCGGGAGTGCGTCCGTCAACAGTTGATCTGCGGGTCGTTAGTAGCACTTTCGTTTGTTCGATTGTGGCATCCCAAATGCTCCAGTCGATATGACATCTCATTATACAGTCGTTTGACCTGCTGCATAGGAGATTATTCGACTGACCTCTGATGAGGTTAATAGGGTTTTAGCCGAGGAAACTGCTCGTCGCCGTATGTAATTGTAGGATGTATGTATCCTGTTGATTCTGTATAGTTGTCTTCAAATTTTATAAGGTGCCAACCTTGTTTGTACTCTTGTATTTGTAAATGATGCTAAGTTAGGCGTAGCCCCCGTGTGTTTGGGATGTATGCCTGTTATTTAGCGTGTAAAGATCAATGATTGGAGAAATTATGGTTGAGAAACCATGTATTTTATTAGTATGACTGAGAAGCCATGTATTTTCTTCGAGCTACAGTATGGCTAGTATACCTTATTTCCACGAGTAGAATAATCCTAAGGATAGAATTTGCGGAGGTGCGCAACATTCCACGGATTGGAGTAGATGCCACCGGTCTCGGGGTTGTTCAGTCGATAAGCGCCACCAGGGATAACTTCGTGTATTATGAAGGGTCATTCCCACGGTGGCTCGAGCTTGTGTCCTTCCTTCTGCTTGAGTCGCAGCACCAAATCTCCTACCACGAAGGCTATATGGCGTATACGGCGGCTGTGGTAGTTGCGCAACGACTGTTGATATACCGCGGATCTTGCGAGTGCAATGTCGCGTATCTGGTCGAGTGCATCCACGTCTTCCGCGAGTGCCCTGTTAGAGGTTTCTTCGCTGTAAGCGACAACTCGTGGGGCGCTGAACTTGACATCTTCGGGAAGGACTGCTTCAGCTCCATATACCATGAAAAATGGCGTGTATTTTGTTGATCGGTTCGGGGTCGTGCGGAGGCTCCATAGTACGGAGGGTAACTCCTCTGCCCAGTGCCCCGCCGCTGGGTGTAGACGATCTAGTAGCCGTTTCTTTATTCCAGCCGAGACCAACCCGTTGGATCGCTCGACTTGACCGTTGGTTTGCGGGTGAGCCACAGAGGCGAAACTGAGGGTGATTCCCTTTTCCTCGCAGAACTGCTCTGTTTCCTTTGCTGTGAATTTGCTTCAATTGTCGGTTATGATGTTGTGTGGTATCCCAAATCTGCACACGATGGAGTCGAGGAATTTGACGGCGCATTGAGCGCTGGCCGAGGTGACTGGCATGGCCTCAATCCACTTTGTAAACTTGTCGACTGCAACTAGCAAGTGCGTGTAACCTCCGGGTGTTGATTTTTTCAGTGGTCCTACCATGTCTAGCCCCCATTGTGCGAAGGGCTAGGCGATTGGGATCATGTGAAGCTCAGTGGCAGGGGCGTGCGGCTTGGGCGCAAATGTTTGACATGCGTTGCATTTGTCGACTAGGTCCTTTGCATCCCTGGCTGCTGTGAGCCAGTAGAACCCTGTGCGAAAAGCTTTACCCACGATTGCCTTCCAGCTAGCATGGTGTCCGCAATCTCCTTGGTGTATATCTCGTAGTAGTTCCTTGCCGTCCTCGGGCGCTATGCATCTTTGTAATATTCCTGATATGGTCTGCTTGTATAGTTCTCCATTGAGTACTCGAAAAGCTTTGTTGCGTCGCACTATCTGTCTAGCCTCGCGAATATCTGCTGGGAGCTGTTTGTTGGACAAGTAGTCGAGGTATTTCTGTGTCCAGACTAGTTCGACCAGAAAAACTTGTCTTGAGATGTTGTGGGTGAGCCCAATCATAGCAGTTTGCGGGCTGACTTCCGTCTCCAATGTCGCGGGTGCTTCTGCTGATTTTTTGAATTTGACTGAGCGCTTGATCATCCTTTCGAAGTATATTCCAGGCGGTATGGGTGTGTTTGTAGAACCCATGTTTGCCAATTTATCTGCTTCTTCGTTGCTGGATCGCGCAATGTGCTTTAGTTCGCACCCTTGGAAACTTCCTTCGAGTAGATTGTACATATCTCGATAAGCAACCATGTTTTCTGCAATGGCGTCACACTCTTTCATTGTCTGCTGTACTATGAGGTTTGAGTCTCCATAGATCATTAGTCGGGTTGCTCCACAGGCAATCGCCATCTTCATGCCATGGAGGAGGCCCTCGTACTCTGCGTCATTATTTGACGCCGGGTTGTCGGGTGGAAAGTCCAATCGCAGGACGTATTATAACTTGTCACCTCTCGGGGATATCAGGACTACCCCGGCTCCGTCTCCTTCGTTTTTCTTCGATCCATCGAAATACATTATCCAGTTGCTTGTATACTCTGGAGGGCCTGGCGTTTGTAGTTCTGTCCACTCGCTCAGGAACTCCACGAGCACTTGTGATTTGATAGATTTGCGACCTGCGTATATGATGTCCCAGGCGCCGAGCTCGATACTCCACTTCGCAATTCTCCCGGATGCCATTGGGTTATTCATGATAGTACTCAGTGATGCGTCGTTTACCACCATGACGGTGTGTTCCTGGAAGTAATGTTTGAGCTTTCGGGCTGTGAGCACCACACCGTACGCGAGCTTCTGGTAATGGGGATATCGATGTTTGCAGGGCGAAAGCACCTTGCTGATATAATATATTGGCCTTTGGATGCCATACGCTTTGCCGTCTTCCGGCCGTTTGACCACGATTGTTGTGTTGATGACCTGATTTGTCGCGGCTAGGTATAGGTACAGTGGTTCCCGTTCCTGCGGTGTTGCCAGGACGCGTCTGTTCTGCAATGCTCGCTTGAGGTCCGCGAACGCCTTCTGTGCTTCGGGTGTCCACTCGAATTTATCCGTTTTCTTCAGTAACTTGTAGAAAGGTAATGCTTGCTCGCCTAGCCTCGCGATGAATCTGCTTAGGGCGGCTAGTCGTCCTGCGAGCTGCTGCACACCACGAAGATTAGTTGGCTCCTTCATTGTCAGGATTGCTTGGATTTTCTCCTGGTTAGCTTCAATCCCTCGAGCGGAGACCAGGTATCCGAGAAGTTGTCCTGCAGGGACGCCAAAGACACACTTGGTCGGGTTGAGCTTGATTCGGTATGCGTTCAACGCGTCGAATGTTTCTCTGATATCATCGAGAAGCGTATCTTCCACTCGAGTCTTGATGATGATGTCGTCAACGTACACTTGTATGTTCTTGCCAATGAGCTTGGCGAGGCATTTTTGCATGCAGCGCTGATATGTTGTGCCTGCGTTGTTTAGCCCGAAGGGCATTGTCGTGTAGCAGTAAACACCGTGGGGCATTATAAACGCCGTCTTCTCCTCGTCCTCCTTTTTCATCCTAATCTGATTATAGCCTGAATAGGCGTCCAAGAAAGAGAGGCGTTGGCAACCTGCTGTAGAGTCCACGATCTGGTCGATCCGTGGCAAGGGAAAGTTATCCTTGGGGTAGTGTTTATTCAACGACGTGTAGTCGATGCACACGCGAAGGATGTTAGTATTTTTCTTCGGGACCAGCACCGGGTTTGCTAACCAGGTGGAAATTTTTATCTCGCGGATGAATTTTGCTGCGAGTAGACTGTTTACTTCTTCTCCGAGCGCTTTTTGTTTGGGCTCTGAGAACCTTCGGGTGGTCTGCTTGATAGGCTTGGCGTCTTTGAAGACTTCGAGTGAGTGCTTGGCGAACTCCCTGGGTATCCCTGGCTTATCTGAAGGCTGCCAGGCGAAAATTTCCCAGTACTCACGGAGCAGCTCGACAAGCGCACCTTCCTATGCTGGCGAGAGGGTGGTGGACACCATCGCCGTCTTCGCAGAATCCGTCGGGTGCACTTGATGCTTGCGGGTACCGCTATTTGTGTTGAACTCGAGCTCTGGAGCGTTCTTCTTGGTGAGAGGCATCACGGAGTGATCCGTGGTTTTTGCTATCTCCTCCAGTTCTTCCTGCATCCCGAAGGATTGGGCGAGCTTGTTGAATTCGATGTCGCATTTATTGGACTTTTGGAAATCGCCGTCGATGGTGATTGTGCCATATTCTCCAGGCAACTTGAGCTTCAAGTATGCGTAGTGCGGTAATGTCATGAATCTGGCGAACGCCGTTCGACCGAGAATGGCGTGGTACTGTGAGGGCCAATCGACGACTTCGAAATCAAGAAATTCTCGCCTGTAATTACTTCGGTTGCCTAGCACCACCTCCAGGTTGATTATTCCGAGTGGACGGATTGCTTTCCGTGGAACTATCCCGTGGAAGGATGTCTCTGATTCTTCGAGTCCATCCAAATTCTTGTTCATGTGACGGAGCGTGTCTGCGTAGATGATGTTGATGCCGCTGCCTCCTTCCATGAACACGCGAGCCAGCTCGTAGTTGCCAATTTGTGCATGTATGACTAGTGCGGCGTGTCCTGGTCGATAGACTCGCGGAGGGTGGTCTTCCTTGGAGAAAGTTATTGGTTGTTCTGCCATCTTCAGGTACTCGGTTCTCGTAGGTGGGGTTTGCACAGCCATGCATAATTGTCGTGTGTTTGTCTTCTGAACCCGGCGTGATGGACAGACCTTTTGTATCATGCCTAAGAGTCCCGCTGGGTTCGGGTATCCCTTGGCTCCCTGATTTGGGGCGGGTGGCGCTGGTAGCGCAGCTAGCACCGTGTTTTGGTTTCCTGCTGGGGGCAGGGCTTGCGGCTGTTGAAATCCTTGAGCTCCTCCTCCAAGAAGCTGCGGGTAACCCTGATTAATTGCCGCTCTATTTTTTTTTGAGAAGGCCTCGTGGATATCAATGAACTTTCGGCAATCCTTGAGAAGGTGTGTTGCCTTAGTTTTGCCGGTGCGCTTATCTGTAAATAGACGTAGCGTGCAGTAACCGTCGAGGTCCTCCTCGGGGGTTTTGTCTTCTGGTTTCGGCTTCCACTCGCGTTTTCCACGATATCCGCTGTCGCGATTTTTTGTGAACTCTGCTGCCACAAATTCTTCTCGATCATCGTGGTCGTAATTCTTTCTTCTTTTCTTTCGACTATGGCGATCATCATCACGTGCTGGGGATGAGTCTTTCTCATTGCGCACTGCGTCTTCGTCGTTTGCCCATCTGTCGGCTATGGCCATTAATTCTCCCATGGTTTTGGGTGCGAGTCGTCCCAGTTCTTCCCTGAAAGAGGTTCGTCGTGCTCCTTTGGCGAATACTTCAACCGCGACTTCTTCTGATATATTTCCCGATGTATTCCTTAGTGTGGTCCATCGCTGAATATATTCGCGAGTAGACTCGCCACTTTTCTGCTTGCAAACTCGTAGCTCCTCGATGGTCGCCGGTCTTTTGTATGTTGCCTGGAAATTTTTGCAGAAATCGAGGTTCAGATCGTCCCAAGACCTGTAGCATGCCTTCGGCCTTCCTTCGAGCCAGTTGCGGGCAGCGTCGAATAAATGTAAGTTGAGGTACTGCATAGCCGTGTTTTTGTTCCCATGTTGGCATTTTACTGCCGTGAGGTAATCTGACAATCAGGCCTGAGGCTCTTGCGAACCATCGTATTTCTGTACTTCCGTGGATAGCTTAAATCTCTTGGGTAGCGGCGCCTCGCGGATGTTGCGGGCAAAGCATAGGGCTCCGCAGACTTCGTCGTCGGAGGATGTAGATGGGGAGCGCGCACGGTTTCTGGCCGCCCGACCTTTATCAACCTTGCGCTGGGCGATGTCCGATCGCGCATTGTACCCGGGTTCGTCGCGATTGATGTCTCCTCTCGACTCCTTGCTACGATGTCGCGAGTGGCTGCTGTCTCGATCTCTTCGCGGGCTGCGATCTCGATCCCTCCGCGGGCTGTGATCTCGATCCCTCCGTGGGCTGTGATCCCGACCTCTTCGCGGGCTGCGGCTACGGCCTCGACCCCTCGGGTTGCTATCGCTGCCGCTCGGGCTATCTCCACGTCGTCGAGCTTCTTTCCCTCGTGTGCGACGAGGCGATTTTTCTTTGCCAGGTGACGTGCCCCTGTGTCCACGAGTCGTTTCCTTGTCCTTCTGAGCGGATGCTTTCCTGCGATCGTAGGAGGCGAGTTTTGCGGCTGCCATGCCTAATCCCTTCTGCACTTGCTTGTATTGTTCCGCACGGGGGTCGTTTTCCCCTGGTTGATTTATTTGCATGTAGGTGGCCGCGGCTAGTACCGCGGCTGCGGGAGTTTACGGGTGGATGTTTCCATCCTCGTCGACGCGCATGAGTGATTTGCTGATTCCGCTCAAGGACTCACCGTCCATGGTCGCGGTTTTTGAAACGTATCCTTTCTTCGGGGGGAGATTCCCGACAGAAGGTGTCATGGATAATGCGGCCCGGCGCTGGCTTGACGCATCCGCTAGCTTCTTTCGCTCGACTAGGTCTATCCGAGCTTCCTTTATTGCAGTGGCCGCTCTCACTAGATGATAGTGGTAGGCGGTCATGTCCTCGTGAGGAGCTCCTTGTTCCAGTGGCGTGCTTGTGCGGATGGCCTCCTTTGCCCGATTCCAGGCAGCTCGAGAGACGCCGATGGTAGTGCGTTCTTTTGCACTGTTTTCAGTTTCTTCCGGTGGGGCTCCTGACCCTGCCATGCAGACCTGAGCCAGATATGGCTCGCGAGTCCTAGGCGCAGTTAGGCAGCCTTTCCTGACCCGAGAAGGTTCCTCCGTAGAGAGGGTATGGAAGTTGCCTGTGTTAAGGCGGATGGATTCGCCACTTTTCGCCAAATCATGATCCGCGTAGCGGGGTCGTGAGTCGACGGCTTCCGGGCTAGAGATTGACCCAGATTCCGATCCTTCGAGATCGACTTTCTCGGGGAAGCGTAGAATTTCGTCTTTGTTGGTGTAGAACTGGAAGCTTCCGAACGTCAGCGTGATGCTCTTCTCCAAGTCGCTAAATACCGGGCGTGATTCCGACAAGTGAGGGGCGACGATGACCGCCCCGATTCAGATCGGATTGGTTGAAGTCAAAGTCCTGGGGTTCCAGCGTGAGTTGGTTGTCGATGAAGCCGAAGATGCCAGAGATCCAGCGCCCGCTGTTCCCACAGACGGCGCCAATTGTCGAATCTGCATCTCAACAAGTCCCTCGGGTGAACCCATAGGGTTTCGATTAGGAGAACGTGTAGGCGCTGGTGACAATCGTCGGCTAGACAGGGGGCACGATTTACCCAGGTTTGGGGCCCTCGTAGAGGTAAAACCCTTACTCCTGCCTCTGTCGATCTGTATTAACGAGTAGATCGGTTACAATGGTGATGGCTCAAGTCGAGAGTATGATCTCGATCTCAAGGCTTGGTGGTGCGATGTTGCTTGGTCCCTCTCATGTGGTTCTCCTGGCCTTATATAGGTGGCCAGGTCTCAAACCGTACCCGGAGAGGACTCGAACTCTAACCTAGGGTCGGTTACAGGTTTCCTAACTTGACCCGCAAGGCTTTGCGGGTGGGCTCCAATTGGGCCTTCTAGAGCAATCCATGACGCCTCCTTTAGAGCTTGGGCCGTGGGCCTCAGACCGGGTAGGTTCATCCGACAGGCCTAGGATCCATCCCTTCGTCATGCAGCGACAAGTTTTCCCTCAGAAAGAAACCAAGGTTGAATCGACCACTAGGAGAAAGAAATCACTTCCGAAGGTTGATGCAGCTGATGTTGGCAGGACGCACCACCGGTTCGGCAGCAACGTGGAATTTACATAACACTATCAAATTACTTTGCCCCATCGAAGCAGTGAGGTTGTCAATCTCACTGGTTTTTCTGAAACAAAGTATTAGATGTATAGTGTGGAAAGTAGTACTTGTTTGCAGTAGATGAAAAGAGAACAATAATTACGGTAGGAAAACAGCGAAAAAACAGTGGTTGTATATTAGTGTAAAGAAATGGACCGGGGTCCACAGTTCACTAGAGGTGTCTCTCCAAAACAGATAGATAACATGCTAGGTAAACAAATTACAGCTGGGCAATTGACAGATATAAAGGCTGCACTGATGTGCATATGCATGACATGATGATTACTATGTGATTCATGCGGACATTACAACAAGATACATAGACCGTTATCCAGCTGCATCTATCAATAATAATCCACCCTCGGAGTGTCAAATGCTAAGTTGAGTGGAGAAGTGAAGCTTATGAAAATGCTAAGTTGTTTAAAGAAAAAGTTAAAAGATGGCATGATAAAAGGATACTCAAAAGAGAATTTAACATAGGTGATAAAGTATTATTGCATAGGTCTCGTCTCAGATTTTTTGCAGGAAAATTACTCTATAAATGGGAAGGACCTTTTGTTCTGGAAGAAGTTTATCGATTTGATGCTATCAAGATTAATAATTTCCATGGCACTAATCCACAAATTATGAATGGCCAAAGACTCAAGAATTATTTATCCGGTGATCCATACAACGTGGAAGCTGATATTGTTCAGGTACTCACTCCAGAAGATCATATTAGAGCCAAATATCAGAGCAGACCAGAGTCAAAATTGGAGTAGGTATCAGTTTTGGTAAGAAAACCTTCGCGAAACATGGTAAAAAAATATTATTTATTTTTAGAAAATATGAAAAAATTGGGCACGAAAAAGAGTCAAAGTCGAGGCCTGAGGCCACCAGCTGGGCCCTCATGACCCACGAGTATAGAGGGTGTATCATAGTACTTTTGATAAATAAGAGTGTCGAACCCAACGAGAAGCAGAAGGTGTTGACAAGCAGGTTGGATAGAGGATTCACTGTAAACACTAGCAAACGGGTTTTTGGTGGTTTTTGATATAGTAGATAAATAAAGTGCGAGTAATTAAACGACAGTAAATATAATTTCAGCGACCGGTCCAATACTTTTGAGAGCAAAGGACAAACCGGTTGTTATACTTATGATTACCAAACGTTCTCGACACATGGGGATTTCGTCAAGTGCTTTCATTTCATACGGTTGATTAATAGTTTCGATAGGTGTTGTGTGGGTGAACCTATGCTAATGCACCGTCCAACTAGGACTAATACATACTTGTGATTATACCCCTCGTAAGCATCCGCAAATACAAGAAAGTAATTAAGATAAATCTAACCACAAATTTACAACTCTGGGATCCTACACTCCCTCGTGCATTGGTTTCCCAACGGGCGTTTAGGTTTCTGTCACTCCGGCAACCCCACAATTAGTATCCAAATACACAATCCATCCTCCTAGGCCCATTAAGGTGAAGTGTCGTGTAGTCTACGTTCATATGACACCACTAGAAGAATAACACCACAACTTAAATATCAAACAACTAGATATTATTTCAACATAATTCCACAACTAACATCATGACTTCTCCCATGTCCTCAAGAACTAAACAAACTACTCACAAGACATCATATGGATCATAATCAGAGGTGATATAATGATGAATATCAATCTGGTCATAAAGTGTAAACACCAATAAATCTCACAAGCATCAACTACTAACAAGTAATCCACACCGGGAGAGAGATCTAGTGAAGAACAACAGTATAGCACCCTAATCGTTACAGTGGGGTGGAGATGGATGGTGAGGGTGATGGTTCTTGTGGTGATGATGATGATGACCATCTTGATGATGCCCGAAGCGATGACGGTGACGACTGCGATGATTCCCCCTCTCCAGGGAGGAATTTCCCCGACAGATTTCTCCCTGCCGGAGAGCTTTTCGTTCTCTGTTGTTTTCCGCCCGAGGCGGCGACGAAATATTTCTTTGATGATGTTCTAGGGCTTAGGGTTCCCTGGGGTCAAGTACACGAAAGAGGGCGACCATAGGTGGGCCAGGGTGGCCACACCAACTAGCGGTGCGGCCGGGGGCGCGCCACCCCATGGTGTGGGCCCCCTATGGCCCAACTCCGGGTATCCTCGTGGCTAGCTCCCTCTTCTGGACTTCTAAGACATCCCCGATTCCCCCCTTCTTCTCCAGATCTTCTGAAATAGGGTAACTTGACGATTCTTTTTTCCATCAGATTTCTGGTCCTGGTGTTTATTCTCCAAAAATTATGAAACATGCAAAATAAGATGAAATAACATAAGTAATGCATCATAACATGAAATATATCAATGAAAACAGAAATAAAAATATAAAATAGTGATGCAAAATGGACGTATCAGGCCCCAGGCGTGGGATCCTTCTTGGCCGCGCCTGGTGGGCCCCTAGAGGCCCCGGAGCTCGACTCTGACTCTGCTTTGATTTTTTACCTTCCTTATGTTCGATAACGTTTTACTGCATAATCCCCCAGATCGTCCAAAGATCCTAACTTGTGTTTTCGACGAGTTTTGTTTTCAAGTTGTTTCTGCCAGGAAGAAATCCACCAGACCCTAGTTGCTATGACTCCTCCAAGCTCTCTCAAGGACAAGTTCTTTTTCAATATCACCAACCCTCACCTAGCTAAGGTGATGATGCATCCCCAAACTCTCCAGTTGAAGGATGGCGTCCTCCACAAGCAAGATCTAGAGGGACCCAAGAAGGAGGGAGATGAGAAAACAAGGCTTGAAGAACTGGAGCACGAGGTGTTCAAGTGCGAGAAGATGGTGGAACCTGGAGTGGAAGTGAATCATCGCATAATTTCATATCTCATTGATGATCACCGCAAAGAAATAGGTCCCTTTAGGATAAAGTAAACCTACTACAGGAAGAAACATCACATCTTCAAGCACTAATTTATGATCTGCAAAACCAAAATACTCCCTCCGTCCTTAAAATAAGTGTATGTTTTCCTTTTATGGAAGTCAATTGTTTTAAAGTTTGACCAACTTTATTGAGAATCGTAACAATATTTATGATACTAAATTGGTATTGTTAGATCCGTTTTCAAATATACGTTAATAATACATGGATTTTATATCATATATATTGATGTTATTTTGTATAAATTTGGTTAAAGTTTTAAATTTTTGACTAGGACCAATTCTAGAGGTACACTTATTCAAGGACGAAGGGAGTAGTGAGTATGAGTTGAGATTCAAGCGTATGAACTTTGGTGCAAATTTCAGGACCCTTGAAACTACTTCATCTTGCGTTGACGGAAGCATTTACCTTGGTAATTTGATGAGGAAGAAGAAGTTGAAGAAGCATCATCAAAGAATCAATCTTAATCACCATGGGTAGCAGGCACTCCCTTGGCTTATTCCAAGCTTGGGAGAGTTCCCCCGGTATCACTATCTTTGCTTTTATTATTAGAGTCATGTGTATTATCATGGTTAGGGAGGTTATCATATAGTATGGTCGTTTCCAAGTTGGGCTATGATGACCCACAAGTATAGGGGGTGTATCGTAGTACTTTCGATAAATAAGAGTGTCGAACCCAATGAGGAGCAAAAGGTGTTGACAAGCAGGTTGGATAGAGAATTCACTGTAAACACTAGCAAACGGGTTTTTGGTGGTTTTTGATATAGCAGATAAATAAAGTGCGAGTAAATAAAAGACAGTAAATATAATTGCAGCGAGTGGCCCAATCCTTTTGAGAGCAAAGGACAAGCCGGTTGTTCTACTTATGATTACCAAACTTTCTCGAGGAAACATGAGAATTTTGTCAAGTGCTTTCGCTTCATACGGTTGATTAATATTTATTGGTTCGATAGGTGTTGTGTGGGTGAACCTATGCTAATGCACCGCCCAACTAGGACTAATACATACTTGTGATTATACCCCTCGTAATCATCCGCAAATACAATAAAGTAATTAAGATAAATCTAACCACAGCCTTAAAACTCTGGGATCCTACACTCACTCGTGCATCGGTTTCCTAACGGGGGTTTAGGTTTCTGTCACTCCGGCAACCTCACAATTAGTAGCCAAAACACAATGCATCCTCCTAAGCCCATAAAGGTGAAGTATCATGTAGTCTACGTTCACATGACACCACAAGAAGAATAACACCACAACTTAAATATGAAACCACTAGATATTACTTCAACATAATTCCACTATAACATCATGACTTCTCCCATGTCCTCAAGAACTAAATGAACTACTCACAAGATATCATATGGATCATAATCACAGCTGATATAATGGATAATAATAATCTGGTCATAAAGTGTAAACACCAATAAATCTCACAAGCATCAACTACTATCAAGTATTCCGCACCGGGAGAGAGATCTAATGAAGAACAACAATAAAGACCCCTAATTGTTACAGCGGGATGAAGGTGGATGATGAGGGTGATGGTGCTGGTGGTGATGATGATGACGATGACGATCTTGATGATGCCCGGAGTGATGACGGTGACGATGGCGATGATTTCCCCGGCAGATTTCCATCCCGAGGCAGCGGCGGAATATTTCTTCCATGATATCTTGGGGCTTAGGGTTCCCAGGCGGTCAAGTATGCGAAAGGGGGCGACCAGAGGTGGGCCAGGGTGGCCCCTCTCTAGCTGCCCTCCTGGCTAGCTTCCTCCTCGAGACTTCTAAGACTTCTCTGGTATCCCCCTCTTCTTCTGATCTTCTAAAATGGGGTATCTCGATGGTGCTTTTTCCATCAGAATTCTGGTTCCGGTGTTTAATCTCCAAAAATTACGCAACATGCAAAATAAGATGAAATAACATAAGTAATGCATCATAACATGAAATATATTGATGAATAACAGAAAATAACAGTATAAAATAGTGATGCAAAATGGACGTATCAAATCACCCCAAGCTTAGACCTCGCTTGTCCCCAAGCGAAACTGAACTCACTAAACATGACCACTGGTTTATGGAGTGAGGTGTCGATAAATAAAATACGGACAAGAAGCATCACATCTATCAAAGCACAAGTCATTTCGATAGCAACTCTCTCTCATATAATTAAACTTGAAACAAGTAGAGGAAATCACAATAAAGGTGCAAAAGGAAATCAAAATTGGTGAAGGCACTTTGTTCTTGGTCAGATAACAATTAACAGTGTACTTATCTTTCGATCAAAGTCTTTATACTAGAGCTTATATTGCAGAGTTCATCATGCTCAATTATAACAATATCTTTGCAGTCATTGGTAACTTTCAAAGTAGTATTCAAACAGATAAAAACATTTGTACCAAACAAGGAGGAATAAAGAACATGATTGAGTAAATCAACATATAGATGGATGGATCACAACAACTCAAATCCTTCCTTAAGACAGAAAGGAGTAGGTTTTACTGGCTCAACATAAGGGTAAAAGACAGGCCCTTCGCAGAGGGAAGCAGGGATCAGCCATGTGCTAAAGCTTTTCATTTGATAAACAGAGTTATTGAAAACAATTTTGAGAGTGGTGTATGTTTATGTCAACGCATGGCAAACAGAAAATACAATGCGTCACAAGCCAACTAGACTTCACAAGAGTGGTACCCATCGAAGGACGCAAATGGTGTAGAAGGTCATCCCTCTTTATCTTTTGTTTACACAATTATGCTTTGACTGATAAATAGGGGGAAAATAGTGAAGAGAATTTGTATTATTATGTTTGGGGCTAGGAACCCCGCTGCCAGCTCTTCAATCATTTGGATAAGCGGATGAAGCCACTAGTCCAGGTGTGTAAAGTCCAATCAACAAGTGAGATAAAGATTCTCCATTTGCATCCTCATGAGCTAAAACAGGGGCACAAAATAGTTGTAATTTTGAAGGTTTTAAAGGTAGCACACAAGAAATTTACTTGGAGTGGCGGTTAAATACCACATATAGGTAGGTATGGTGGACACAAATGGTATGGTTTTGGAGCTCAAGGTTTGGATGCAGGAGAAGCGTTCCCTTTGGTTTTTGGCTAGCAAGGTTGGGAAGCAAGCATACGAGTTGAGGGAAAACAAACAAATATACATATGATAAAACCAATCATGCAATGTTCCTTGGAGGTACAAACAATCTTACTTGAGAATACTAAGCTTATGAGCTAACAAGAAATAAAGATCATGGAATAATATATCTACATGCAACTCCCTCTTTTCTACTCAAGTCTCAACGTATTGTTGCTACTGACCAATGCTAAGTTTGCCAAAACCAACTAGATTAACTTGATGCTCCAACATTGATATAAATACTAGTAACAAGATAAACCATAGAACAAAAATTGCAAACTAAAATAAAGTGTAGAAAGTAGATGATGAAACTTATCATTAATAATCCATTACGGCAACTCAAACCAAGGGATACAACGATAACCAACTAAATAGTGATACCTCCATACTGCAAACCATCATATATGATATTTTCTCTACTCGTGATATGATTCTACTAAAAGGTAAAAAGGTGAAAGATAAAGGTGTGATACCGCGGCACTCCCCCAAGCTTGGAACAAGCCAAGGGGATGCCAATATCAATGACAAATCAATTCTTCGGTGGTGGTGGTGAGTCCTTTTCATCATCAGACTTCAAAGGTAAAGGCTCTCCATCAACAAATGATGTCTTGGTCTCCAATATCCTGAAACTAGCAACAAAGCTTATACGTTTAAACCTGTTCTCATACTCACAGTTTTGATTCTGCACATCGTAGAGTTGTGCTTGCAACTTGTTAATGGTCTCGGTGAGTGAGAAGATCTCGTCCCAAAGCTTTGATCAATTATGTCTTTATCATGTGGATGATGTCAACTTCACGCTCCGCCATCTTCTTGTACCTAAAGACTTCTTGCTCCAGCTCTTCCATCCTAGCTTCCAGACTGCCTTCTCCTTTAGGGCCCCGGACATCTTCTATCTGCACCTCCCCATCCTTGAGCAGCAACTCCATGGGATGCATCTTCAACTCGTTCATGTACGGGTTGACGACGTTCGCAAAGAAACTGTCTTTGGGAGGCCCGGAGGAGGACATCGTGGCTCTAAATCTGAAGATGTAACCTGGCAGAAACAGATCGAAACATAAACACGACGAGAAAACGATATACGGACCTCGAGGGGTCCGGCGGGTTAAATATCAGAAACATACATAACGAAAGGAAAGTCTAGGTCGAAAACGAGTCGGAGAGGGGCTTCGGGGCGCCCACACCATCGGGTGGCGCGGCTAGGGGTGGGTCCGCGCCCCCAGGTGGTGTGGTGCCCTCGGGCACCATCTCTTACCCTTCTTCGGCTTGAAATTTTTCATATTTTCCAAAAACCAATAATTTATAACTTGGAAAGTCATTCGCGGACATTTTCTTAACAGAACTGTTACCTATTCGAAAACGGACTCTGCAAATTCTGGAATCTTCCCTCTAATAGACTTCTCCGGAGTCAATACTTGAATAATATCAACATCTTCATCATAAGAATCCTCGGAAATATAATGTTTGAGTCTTTGCCCATTTACCACTTGTGTAGTGTTATCTTTGAGGGAAGCAATTTTGATTGCACCCGAATGATACATTTCTTCAATAACATCTCGAGAGTAATTTTCCTGCAAAAAATCTGAAACGAGACCTATACAATAGAACTTTCTCACCAAAATGAAACTCTCTTTTAAAAATTCTACTATCATGACACTGTTTAAATTTCTCTTTAAAGAGTCCAGCATTTTCATAAGCTTCACATCTCCATTCATCTAGATGATTCAAATCAAGCATTCTTTTCTTACCAACAAGTTTAAAATATTTATTAAGTTCTTTCACTGCCCCAATAAGCTTTGTGTTCTAATTCTAAAGGCAAGGGACAAGCTTTTCCATTAACCATTTTATAAGGAGACATACCCATATGATTTTGATGTCTACGCATGCTTATATTCTTGTAGATAGTGTTGGGCCTCTAAGTGCAGAGGTTTGTATAACATCAACAAGTTTCCCTCAAGTGGATCACCCAAGGTTTATCGAACTCAGGGAGGCAGAGGTCAAAGATATCCCTCTCAAGCAACCCCGCAATTACGATACAAGAAGTCTCTTGTGTCCCAAACACACCTAATACAGTTGTTAGTTGTATAGGTGCACTAGTTCAGCAAAGAGAGAGCAAAATGAAAGTAATATGGATGATTATAAGTAACAATAGAAATGTGAAATAAAAATGGCAGCAAGCAAACATGTAGCAGAACAAATTGTAAACGACGTTTCAATGCTTAGAAACAAGGCCTAGGGATCGTACTTTCACTAGTGGACACTCTCAACAATGATAACGTAATTGAATGCATAAATATCATCTCTTCACTATGCTACTCCGAACCACTCTCCGGTGGGATAACAAACACCAATCCATGCGAGATGTAACAACACTCCTCAAGTATGTATTACCTCCCTAGGGAACTTCACGTTGTCACTATGAGCGCCCCAAATTAGTACTAAACAAACGCCAAAATTTCATAGGGTCATCCAACACAAGATATAAATATCATGCTAAACCACACGGTGCACACACTGTCACCTTTACACCGTGATCAAAGAGTCTATGGAGATCTCATAACAAAACCACTTGAGTAGCATGACAGCTGAATGGTAACATCTACTTATTCAACCAGATTACAAAGCTCATGATCACATAAAGATCACACCATGGGAGAGAGAGATGAAACACATAGCTACCGGTAGATCCCTCAGCCCCGAGGGCGAACTACTCCCTCCTCTTCATAGGAGACAGCAACGGCGATGAAAATGGCGGTGGAGTCAATGGAGATGGCTCCGGGGACACTTCCCCGTCCCGGCAGGGTGCCGGAACAGAGATTTTTGTCCCCCGAAACTTCTCGGTGGTGGCGGCGGAGCTACAGAACGTTTCGTGGAAGGGGGACGATATATTTAGGGTTTATGCCTCGGGGGTTAAATAGGCGAAAGGGAGATGTCGGTGGGTGGCCAGGGGGCCCACACCACCTGGTGGCATGGCCAGGGGGACCCGCGCCACCCTATGTTGTGGCCACCCTGTAGCCCCCCTCCGGGTCTCCTTGGGACTTCCTTGACCCTCGGGGAATTCTAAGACTTCTGGGCTTCGAATCGTCCAATTCCGAGAATATTTCCAGAACAAGTAACAATGAAGCATGACAAGTAACATAATGATGATGGATGTTGTATGTCAATATATCTCGAAATGGCTATGGAAATGCCATGGTAGGTACGTATGGCGGCTGTTTTGAGGAAGATAAATTTTGGCTTATGTGTAGAAGAACAAAGTTCTCCCACGGGGTTTGGATGCACCGGCAAAGTTTGCACCAACTCTCAAAGTGAGAATGAGCAATGCACAGTACCGAAGAGGCTAGCAAATATGGATGGTGGAAGTGCCAGAAAACCGCAACATAGAACTCACAAGTTAAAAGATTCCAACTAAAATTATGATCTTGCAAGGCATGATGAAAATCACCCCAAGAGGGTCTGTGGCAGTGACAAGTCACTGTTAGCTACCCCGACCGTAGCGCGTAACAAAAAGCCATTACGATTGATGTCAGCAAAGGAAGTCATATACCATTATCCTATCAACTGGTTATTTGAGTGTGGCACAGTTTCAAGCTTTTGAACCAACCATTAACTGTTTTTACTTTACTAAACCAGCAAGTTTACCATTAAGCATATTAATATCTCAAAACAACATCAAATAATCAAGTGAAACAGTTTAGTGATCTACAAGAATATGCAAGCTTTTCCTTATACCATCTACCACATGTAGCATTTTCTATCAAGCACCAAACAAAAAAACTCTCCAAGAGATATAGCAATGAAACAAGAGAGTACTAACACAACTCTATGAAAACTAACAACTCTGAATAAGATATGCATTCAAAACAGGAGCTAAAAGGAAATTTTACAGTAGCTAGAAGAAAAGCTAAGCGAGTATAACGAGTATTCATAAGAAAAAAGCAGAGTGTGTCTCTCTCCCACACAAGAATGATAGGTTCCAACTAACTTTATTGCATCAAGGAAAAGAATAGAAAACAAAACAAAAAACAAACAGACGCTCCAAGTAAAGTGCATATGCTGTGACCGAATAAAAATATAGTTTCACTAGAAGTGACCTGATAAGTTGCTGATGATTAAGGGGATGCCTTCGGCATCCCCAAGCTTAGACGCTTGAGTCTTCTTGGAATTTTCTGGGATGAACCACGGGGGCATCCCCAACATTTGGCTCTGCATTCTTCTTAATCACATTATATCACCCTCTTCTCTTGACCCTTGAAAACTTCCTTCACACCACACTCAATGTAATTCGCACTAGAGGGTTAGCGCACAATCAAAATTTCACATGTTACGCAAGGACACAAGCATTATTGATACTTTTAACATTAGCTACAGCCATTGATGTTTCGTGAAGCAAAGAAATCTACTCAACATAGTAAAAGAGAGGATGCAAGTAAAAAGGCAGAATCTGTCAAAACCAGAACAGTCCATGAAGGAGAATTTTTTCGGGGCACTTATATTGCTCAAACCGAAAAACGTAAAGAACGAAGAAGTTTCGGAATTAGCTGATAAATAATCTCAAAAAAATTCAGGCCATTTTGATCTTTCTATGAATTATGCGGTTTTGTACGGTGGTCAGCAGAAATCTGTTTCCTGTGCAAAATCCAAAACTAACTCCAACTTTTGCTAGAAACTTTACTTGGCACAACTAATACGTGAAAATAAAGATACGAAGGAGTTGCTACAGAAGTAAACAACACCTTGAATCAAATAAAACAGAGAAAACAAAGCAAAAATAAAAACATGGGTTATCTCCCAAGAAGATGCTCACACGAGAAATATTAATTGAAGAAAAATAGAGAATCAAGAACAAAATGTAAAAAAAATTAAGTCTAACCCACTTGCTATGAAAAAGAATCTTGTATAAGAACAAGTCAATAAAGCACAAAGTGGATAGCATAGGAAGACAAAATAAGTGCAACTTCAAAAAAATTAACATAAAGAGGGGAAACTTGATATTGTTGAGACGCACAAAATTATGTTTCCCTCTCTCACAATAACTTTTAGTATCATCATGAATAAAATTAACAATATAACTATCACATAAAACATTCTTATCATGATCCACTTGCATAAAAGAATTAATACTCTCCACATAAGCATAGTCATTCCTATTAATAGCAGTGGGAGCAAATTCAACAAAATGGCTATCATTATCATTCTCATCATCAAATATATGAGGCATATTGTAATCATAACTAATTTTCTCCTCAATAGTAGGTGGACTGAAAATAGCATGTTCATCATTGCAATCATGATAAATAACTCCAACATGATAGACAAGTTGTATATTAGGGAGATGGTTTTCGGTAATCCCTCCATGACTATGAAAAGTTTCATGAGGACAATTGTAATCATAGCCTATGTTATAGCATCTTTTATAATAGACATCAAAGACTAGAGGCATAGTATCATCCTAAGCAATAGAATAATTATCTTCCAAAGTGCATTCATTTGTAAACATATTATCATTTTTAATAGAAGGAGATGTATCAAGCATATAATCATTAGTAGCAAAAGTATTTTCAAACACATCATCCACAAGCTTAGAGCTTTCTATATCATCATTGGAAGGAACATGGATGGTACTAATAGTACATCAATTATCATCATTTTCAGAGTTGGTAACAAAGAGATTAACAATATCAAAAGTAGTGTGTTTCTCCCAATCATGATCACTTTCATAAATAACATGCATAGGAAAATCATCAAGTTCAGACTCATCAAAAACTATAATAGGAGCAACATGCTTAGGGGGAGATACCGGTACCTCTCTCCTTTTACTCCTCCTCTTCTTCTTCTTCCTCTCTATAGGAGGGAGAGGCTTGAAAGGAAGCTTCTCCACATACCCTGCTTTATTGTGAGAAACAATAGAAAAAGCTTTGGAGGATTCCTCCTCTTCATTAATAAGATGAACAAAAAAATTAGTCATTTCATATTTTGGTAAAGTCTCCTCTTTTACAATATTATGTATGTAAGTATTTGCGTGGCAATTATTAACACAATAAAGATGACAACCATGCAAGACACTATTCATATCAAGAGCACTCATATCTACCAAAGAAGTTTTTCTTGATAACTCTTCACACCCCAAAAATAAAGTAGGTTCATAATACTGATTAAGAGTGATCTTGTCATCACAATACAAACTTGAAATACTCATAGGATTCGAACTGTCACTATTACAACATGAGAACTGAAAATTGAAATGACCCACTTTACAGCAAAGTTCGCAAATAAAAGGATAGCGGGCACAAACTTTTTTACCAAGATCATCAAAATCCCAGTACCAATTTCTAGTTTTTTTCATTCCTATGATGGATACAATATTCTTCTTTGATTTGATTCTTTTCACAAGGTCTAAGTGCTCCACAAAAATTAACATGCTTATAAGAAATAGTACTTTCAGAAGTTTGAGTATGTTCATTGCAATCATTAATAACAATTTCATTTTTCATGCAAGTGTCTTTAAAAGGTTCATGATATATGTCCCCATTTTCTTTAGGAACGTTAATATAAGAAGCAAAGGATTTATAAAAACCAACAATTATTTGTGGATCAAGACCATATTTAGCACTAAGATCTTGAAAATCAGAAGTTTTAGCGAAAGACTTAATGCAATCATACTCGTAGTTTATACCTGATTATTTACCTTTGTAGTTATTCCAACCTTCATTATTGGTTTGAATTTTTTCAAGATCATCTCATTTAGCTTCAACCTTCTTACTTGAGAAATAACCCTCTGAACAGGCATCTAGATAATCCCTGTAATGTCCTGAAAGCCTTGCATAAAAATTAGTAACAATTATTTCCTTAGGAAGCTCATGGTTATGACATTTAAGTATTAATGTTTTCAGTCTTCCCCAAGCTTGAGAAATGCTTTCTCCATCACGAGCCAAAAATTATAAATGAAATTCCTATCAAAATATAGTTCATCAGAAGAATAAAATTTAGCGTAAAATAGAGATTCAAGCTCCTTCCACTCCAAATGATGAGGATCATCTAGTAGCTCATACCACTCACTTGCTTCGTCCTTAAGTCACAAAGAGAATATCCCCATCTTAACATGGTCCATTGAAATACCTGCACACTTAACAACCCGCATAATTCATGTATAAAGAGTAAATGATCACTAGGATGGACAGTTCCATCTCCAAAATAGCATTTATCAATGACACGGTCAACAATTTTCACATGTGTTTTAAAAGGAACTAGAAAACATGCCCGTGCCTTGCAACGGGAGAGAGAAATCTAGTTGTGGAGGCACACAACCTAAATTCTCGTTCATATAGTCATCGCATGTCACTGGTTTACACATGAAATCCCGGTGAGCGCTGCTAAGTATAAATATTTTTATTTAATACTTTGAGGACATGGATAAATACACTTAAAAGAATTTAGTTTTTGTACGGAGATGCAACTATTGCCTAGAATTAAGGCTACTTTATATTCGGCCAATTTTGGTGAGCCTGGTAATGTTGGCACGACGCGTTCTCCGTCCCTAGGGTGGACGCTCAAATGGACGTGACATTTGTTCATTTAAGGGTCTAGCAGACAATCCGAGAGATGGACAATTACCACACCTTAAAGGGATTTGCTACCCAAATTTCCGACCGCCACTTAGTCGACAATATCAATTAGAACATAAATATTGTAGTACAGGTCAAATCAGCAATAATTCAAATTACTAAATTTATATTGTTATAAAATTATATTCAAATAATAGGGAAATAGCAATATTGGAGTGCATTCAAATTTAACAACATCATGATGTCTGTATTTAAATTCAACCACCGTATACAATGCAGCTAGCACTCACGAGCATTCCTAGTTCGTCCAACAAAAAAAATAGAAGGCTATTTCTTGTTTTGCTCCTTCTGGTTCTTGTAGCACCCACGACCAGCCGTTACTCGGTCTGCTAGCACCCACGAGCAGCGCACGGAGGCTACGTGTCGGATGAGGATCTGGTTCACGAGCTAAAAAGCGAGAAATAAATTGAAGGATAGGCACCGAATCCAAGCCCTGATTCAGTAGCAGAAGCAACAACCCTGAGACAAAATCACTCCAAATTATTTCAACTGTGAACTTCCATGCCAAAATTAGGTACCACGCCAATTCAAAGTACACAAAGCAAAAAGTAACCAGCACTCCACGTCTCCACCACTGACGTGGGAGAGCAGGACCTGCTTGACCAGAACTTGCCGTGGGATCGAGGCAGGGAATAAATGGAGGATACGGGGGAAGGAGGAGCTCGCATCCGAAGACGTGCGGGTCACCTTGGGCAGAGACCAGAGCACCACCAGCAGCGAATCACGGAGGAGCAAAACGACCGGCTGCGGGGGAATCATAGGAAGAGGGCGACGGGTTCGATTGGGAAAGGTGAGATGTGGCGATCTGGAAGGGGTGCCGGAGGACAGGTTCATGCGGTTGTGGCTGTGACGATAGGCACCGGGCGCGGCGGCAGAGGGTTGGGGCGTGCCGCATGCGGGCGAGCGGTTGCCGGCAGCACAGCAGCGTAGCACGCAAAGGCCGAGCTCGAGTGGCAAATATCTGGAGAGAGGGCGCGTGCAAGGCGTCATGGATAATCGCTGCCGGAACCTTCGAGGGAGGATGCATGCTTGGTGGGAGGTGGCACCTCTATAAAAACCGCGGAGCATGAAGACAGTGGAGCGGGAAGGTCCGGGACACCGTGCCGGCGGGGATGGAGTCGTTGAGGACTCATCGGAGGTGGCACCGCGGCAGAGCAGAGCTCCCCGTGCAAGGTGACCTTGCGGCCACCGTGCGGAAGGAGCCGGTGTCCATGCAGCCTTGACTCCGGCAAAAGGGTGAGGCGAGACGCTCCGGTGGGGACATTATTAAGAAATAAAAGAAACGAAGAGGTACGTGGCATTGTAGGCATAATATGTAATTTTGTGGGAGGACAAAACGGTAAAACTGGTGATGGACCGGAAGAAGACTTCCTCCTTTTATTATTAGGTATAGATACCTACAACGCATATGAAAGAAATCGCGTCACGTCATGCAACATAAGAAGCAACACATGAGCAAATTCACTTGTTTTATTTTCACACCAGAATAAGTTTAAAAATCAAATATATTTTATAGACAATATGGACAGTAGCGACCTGCATGAACTTCAGCACATCTTCAGCATGGCCTTGCACTGTTGCACATGCGCCAGTCCCTGCTTAGCATCGGCATCGTTTTTCACATCTTCGGCATGGGCGACCATCGGTTCGACACGAACGCGTAGGGCAGTAGGTCCTCATCATGGATGTGGACCGCGTGCAAGCCATGGATGCCCAGGTCGACCGTGTTGTCGGTGCTGAGCCGAGCTCCTCCTTTGCGACCGGCGTCAGTTGTATTGTATGCCTTGGTCCTTCGCCGCTCCTGCACCGTGGACGTCGACAGTGTCCTCGCCATGGACGATCTGGTTGCCCTGGCTACCGGCGCCAAGATCAACTGTGCATGAGCAGACCTTCCTCCCACGCCAACGGCCGAAGTTCCATGTCCTTCCCTTCACCGCATCCGGACCATTGATGTCGACCATGTCCTGGCCATGAACGTGAGGGTCGCGCTAGCTACCGGTGCCGAGCATGTAATGCATGACCGGTTCTTCCTTCTGCGCCAATAGCATAAGCTGCATGTCCTGCTCCTTAACCGCACCCAGACCATGGACGTCGACCACGTCTCGCCATACACGATCTGGTCGTCCGAGCTGCCAACACCGACCAATCCATCACCGTCGCTGTTCGTGCTCCTCGTGTTAAACTGAAAGATCATGCAGATTGAGGACATCCTCCCCTGCTACCTGTTGGCAGCGAAGTAGGCGACACGCGCAGACGATTAGGGACGACGACGGCGACTTGAGGCAGTACAGGAGAAAACACTTGGACTATCAACGGCTGCTTCCCGGTACCTTGAGGCTTCCCGTCGTGAGCTAAACGCTGGGCCTGCTGCGCACTCTCTTAGGAAACATCACCGAGACATGGCTTCATCGACGGGCCTCCACGCACGTCCCCGCCTCCAAGCTTTTCGACTGTCCCTCTTCAGCATACTCACAGTCTTCCTCGCCAAATCTCTCTACAAGTCTGATCCTCTTTGACGCTATCGAGGCGAGACCGGCTAGGAAGTAGAACGGAAGGAATCGTTTGACGGGGCTCTTGTACAAATAGAGGATGGGCGTGCGATAGAGCCCGTCGGTTTGCAATCGACTCGGTCTCCTCCGCATCCAATAGATATTTTGGTGGAAGGGCAAAACGGTAAAGCACCAGGTTGGACCGGAAGAAGTCTTCCTCTCTTTATTATTAGGTAAATATACTTGATGCATGTAAAATGCATAGATGAATTTTGCATATTTTCACATGGTTTTCTATTACATATTGCATCATATAAGGGTATAATTCAATATTGTATAGTATTTTGGGGTTAAATTACAAAGTCCCCCAACTTTTATGGAATTAACCCTGCCTGTCAAAAAAACCCGTTTTCTATATTTTTGACGTTTCAGGGGGCAAACTTCCGCGAAATCACCTGAAAATCTGCGGGGGGGTCATTTTCTTGGAAGGAGAAGACTTGCGGGCGAAGGATCCACGAGAATTGGGCAAGGAGGTCCAAAAGAGGACCCTCCACGCGGCCAGATTCCTTGGCCGCGTGAGAGGCCCACTTTTGGCCCCAATTCCTCCCATATTCGACTTACCGACTCCGTCTTGACCTAAAACCGACTATAAAAAGGGTCCCCCGTACCCTTACGGAGGAGAGCGCCGCCGAAACACCGAAACAGAGACCTGGAGTTCCAGATTGGAGGGGGAAAACTCCGGCGGGGCGCCGCCAGTGTGATCTCCTACCCCTCCAACGTCATCTCCATCGACATCTCCATGAAGAGGGAGTATTCCACCCTAGGGCTATGGGTTTGTGGAAGTAGCACTTGTATCTCTCTCTCTCTCTATGTGCTTCACTAATTAGATCCGTATGAGCTGCCTCACATGATTACGGGCACCGTTGTAATTCCTATGTGGTGGATCTTTTCTATGAGTTATTGAATCTGAGATTGCAATTGTTTCTCTTGAGTTATTTGAGTATATGTATCTTATGTACCCCGTTCTTATTTGCTAGCTTTGATCAATCTAGTTCTTGAGAGCGTGTGTGGGGTGATGGGTGCATTAGTTGGAGTAACGGGGGCTGGCTAGTGCTGTGAAAGTGACAGAAGTTCAGCGATCCACTTAGGTTTTGTTAAACCTTTCTTAGTTACCTCACTAGGGATAAAAAGGAGTACCTTGTTACCGGGGATTTGAAGTGACACTAATCAATCTCCATGACTAGATCTAGCAAGTTCTTACTTCAACTTCATGTCACATTGCTTAAAGCTATACTCTGTTTTTTTCTTAATTATCGAGGTGTTATGATTTATTTCGCATCTTGGTGGAGTATAAGAGGGATCAATATGACCGTAGAGATCTCTATGCTAGGACGTGATTCCCATATGAAAGTACTCAATGTTAAACATGTTATTGTAATCTCACATGTAATTCTTTATGTCCACCGTCTACCACTTTATTTGAGAGAATGCAAGTGTGAAACCATGAACCCCGGTCCTATTTTAAATATAAGAAAACACTCTAGTTACTTTGCTGCAATTTACTTTACTTGCACTTTACTTTACTTGCATCTCCAATTCGAATTTACATTATCTCCATCACCACTTGCATCACAAAAATACAAAAACAATCCATTGCATATTTATTTTCTCATTTGCATTTAGTAGTAGATTTAATTATTGCACATTTACTTTCAGTTTTGCATTGCAATTTAGAAGTCTCACACCTTGTGCTTGACAACCACTTGGTGAGGTTGAGGGCACAAAATTCTCTACTTGTTTGCAGGATCCTGGAGGAAGCTTGGAAGACAACTGCTGAAATACTGGCTCCCCAAGAGTTCGATATAAACCCTCGAGTCACCCTCGTGGGGAAGAAGGCTTGTCACTAGCTACACACTCTACACTTGGAGTCTCAACCTAGCCATCAAGCGTTTTTCTGGCGCCGTTGCCGGGGAGCCATAGGTGAAGGAGTTGTCCAAGGGAGCTCACAAGAAGTCTTCATCACCAACAAGGTGTGCAAACACCTACGCTTGGGGAGGTTGCACCTACGTGAATACCGTCCTTTCTATCTCCACCTTCTTTCAAGTAGATTGTTTTGTTTCTTGTCTTGTTTTTGTTTTTGTTCTTGTTTTTGTTTTGTCTTGCATATTTTATTTTAGTTTGCATTTTAGCTTTGCATCTAGTTATCTAGTTTATTTTAGTATTTCGAATTTTCTTAGTTACTTTACTTTTGTTTTGCATAAAAAATTAAAAACTACATAAAAACTGTTAAAATGGGTGATAGAACTAAATTAAGTGACTACACAAATACACCCAATGACCAATTCATTGCTAGGCCAATTACTACACTTGAAATATAAGCTGAAAGCTATGAAGTAATTCCTAGTTTATTGAATTTAATTACTAGAGAGCAATTTGGTGGTAGTGCTATGGAGGATGCCTCTATGCATCTTCATGATTTCATGGAAATATGTGATATGGAAAAATTTAAAAATGTGGAAAGTAGTGTTTTAAAACTGAAATTATTTCCTTTTTCACTTAGAGTAAAGGATAAAGAATGGTTACTTTCACTACCTACAGCTAGTATAAAGTCTTGGGATGATTTAAAAGAAGCTTTCATTAAGAAATATTATCCTCCCGTTAAAATTTTGCAAAATAGGAATAATATCCTCTCATTTAGGCAAAATGATAATGAACATGTAGCCATGGCATGGGATAGAATTAAATTAATGATTAGAACATGCCCAACACATGGAGTAAATGAATGGACCATACTACACTCTTTTTATAATGGTCTAAACTACATGTCTAGAAATATACTTGATTCTGCTGCTGGAGGTGCCTTTATGAGTAAAACTGTAGGAGAGGCTAAGAGCATATTAGAAAGCATATTGCAAAATTATAGTCAATGGAATACTGAAAGAGCACCCAATCCCACTAAGAAAATAAACTCAATTGAAGAAACCAATGATTTGTCTTCTAAAATGGACACTATTCTTGCTTTTATTAATAAACAAAATATGGAGAATGTGCCTTTGCAGGAGCTAGTTGGTAGTAATTCTGAAAGTATGGATGTTAATTTTGTTAGGAATTATGGTAGCAATGGTTTTGGTAATGCTTACAATTCATATAGTAAACCTCCTTATGTGCCAAATAAACCTTTTGTTCCATATCCTAATGCTAATGAAAATAAGTGGAAGCCTTCTAGTGAAATTTCTGAATTTAATAAATTGCTTATGGAACAAGTTGCTAGTCACAATTCTATGATACATGAGTTAAATAAGTCTATTGCATCCATTATTAGTGATATTAAAGTATTGCAACTTCAATCTTCGCATTTAGATAAAGTATTGTCAAAATTAGCTGATAATCAAGCAACTCTATTAAGCATGTCAGCAGGAAAGCCACAAGCACAACCTAGTGTAGGAATGAATTATATTACTATTGCTGCTCCTATTATTGAAAATATTGATCATATTGCTGAGAATACAAGTGAGCATGTCCCTACTAGCTTAGAAGAAACTTTGAATGAAATAGTGAAGTACCCTAAATATTTACTTCCATATATGTCTTATCTTGCTAGCAAAGATGAAATTAGTCCTCATGAATCATGCATGCTAGCTAAATTAGAGAGTAAAGTAGAGGAAATTATGATGCTTACTGAAATTAAGGATCCATTTCTTGATTTAGAAAAAAGTAGCTTGCAAAAACTTATTGCTACTCTACAAAAATTTGCTAGTGATCCCACTATAAATGTTAATCAACCTGGCTTTGGATCTTATATTGCTAATCATGTCTTGCAAGAAAAAATTGCTAGGTACAAGAATGAGGCCATGATACCTCCTAAGCTTGGGGATGCATGGATCCTCAAGGTGCTAGTTTCAATTGGAAAAGAAATTCACCATGCTATGTTAGATCTAGGTTCTAGTGTATCGGTACTCTCTAAAGAATTATATGAATTGCTAGAACTAGAAAATTTAGAAAAGTGCTCAAGTGAATTTGTCCTTGCTGATAACTCTACTAAACATGCTATAGGACAAGTAAAATATGTTATGATTGAATTGCACATGACTTTCGTACCGTTGATTTCATTATTATGGATATGGGGATAAATCCCCTAGTCCTATTATTTTGGGTAGACCTTTTCTTCGTACTACAGGTGCAATCATAGACTCCAAGGAAGGGAATGTCAAGTTTCAGTTTCCTCACAAGAAAAGCATGGAGCACTTCCCAAGGAAGAGGGGCACGCTGAAGAACAAGCTCCCTCATGAGCTTTATCCCTCTTGATTATCAAGTAAGTAAAGCCTACCTATATGGCTATAAAGAAAGCGCTTTACGGGAGGCAACCCGGTTGTTTTTGTTTGGATTTTCCTAGTATCCTCTTGATGTCAAGAGATTAGTTTTTTGTTTTAATTCTGGAGTTTTCAATAAAGAGTCAAGTCAAACCCATTTGGACTTATAAGTTGCTATCCTAGTGCATGAAATTTCTGTTTCAGCACGAGTCTGCTCACCGTATGATTTTACGTTTTTTATTGGTACGGCGGATTGAGCTAATTTTTTAGTATGTTATGCAACTTTTTGTCATCTGTAAGCACAAAAATTGGATTAATTTTTTGACGAGTCTATCTTAGGGAAAAACGTTCGTTTTTCTGCTGTTGCTTTTCTGGACAGATTCTGCCTTCTTTTGTTTTATGCAGTCTTTGGGCTTGGGAATCGAACTTCCATGATTCTTTCAAGTAAGAGAGTGAACATACAACATATGGAACCTTATTTTATATCTACTGGAGCATTTGATTTGGAATTTTGCACAGCAAGCATGTGATTTGTTTGTCCTTGCTAATCTCACCCCACAGAAAAAGAATGGGAGAAACATGTTTTGTGAAGTTTTTTTCACAGGGAATAGAGGAGCTGCGCCTCAAGACATCCAAGAATGGTGAAAGTCATAAGCTTGGGGATGTGATGAACACCCCACTGGAGCTACACTCTTTTGGTTAGCACACGTCTACTTTCTGTTTTTCTAAGCAAAGCATTTATCGTAGAGACTTGAAGCGTCTAGTTTTTATTTTTATTTTTGTTTTGATAAGACCACCACCATCATTTTATATGAGATTGAGCTACTGGAGTTTGGAGTTGTAATGTATTGGATTCTAGTATTATTACTTGGAATAGGGATCCCATGGTTGATTTGAAGAGCTACATATGTTTGCATGATTTATAGGCTTTTTATGTGTAGAATTTTGCAATAATGTTGTCTTGAGCTATCTCTTATTCATGTCCTTGATGTTAATTGCTTGTTTATTTAGTTTGTCATGAAATGAGTAGTTCTATGGACATATGCATGCATAGTATCTGGTCAACTATCTCCCTCTTGCTAGCCCAAAAATTTAAAAATTCCAACAAGTAAAAACTTGTTTCCAACACTCCTTAGCCAAGTATTTCCAGTGAGTCCACCATATCTTCCCATTAGCTCCATTGCTATTCCGAGTATGTTCACCATGTTATTGTGTTATTTATGTTCTAAATTAAGATATTCACTTTATTAATTGTCATGGGTTGAACTTGGGATAGGACTCTCACGAACTTTTGAATGCACACTTTACTTTTTATGCATCTAATAAACATGACCCAATAATGGGAGCCACAAGTTTTGCGTTTGACAAGTGTGTGGTTGGGAGATAGCTATAAACGTGTATCACCGGAAAGCTTTCAACATTGCACAAAAAAATTTACATTTGGTTGATATCATGTACTTTTGTTTTTGGACTCCTGGCATGCCGAAATGAAATAGAGGAATAGTAAGTTTTGATGAGTAAGTATCTATATGACTATAAAAACGCATTGGGCCGCTAACCCAAGCCATGCTTTATCATGGTGGAAATTTACTTACAGCTTGAGTGACTCTACAACACATCCTATAATAAAATAAGAAGCTATGCATAATAGTGAATGAAAATAAAAAGGACGATGAGTCTACTACGTTTGTTCATCTTGTCATTGTAACATGGGCGTGTTTCCATGTCATGGGGCAAGAGGTACCTCTTTGCGGTTCTCTATGATGTCATTAATACTTATTATGATTGTACAAAGCTTATTAGGAATCTTAAGTTGAGTAATCATGGAGTAGGTTTTCACACTCACGGGGCATGAGGCTTTCAACCACCTTGTCATTCTCATTACTTCAATACTCACAATTTTAAGATGCTAGTGATAAAGGGTCAATGAGAGTCCTAGATCCATGGATACCACATTTCAATTAGTAATTTTAGTTGAATAATTTAGAGGCTAAATAAGACTTGATCATGTTTTACCTCTACACAGTTTTCTCCAAAGTGTCCACCATATTTTCTATTCTCCATTATGCTATTCTTTGACCAATATAGGATTTTATTTTTCATTTTGTGTATGCATTTGGTCCATAGTGCTTTTATTTCATTATACACTTTGTGAACTTTCATGAAGCATCTTTGCTTGCATATTTGATATTTCTTACAACATGAATTGTATATTGCTACTCATTTCTAGTATTAATCATTTGATTATATGTAGCATGAATAATCCTCCTTGATATCCCATGATTGTTTCAATATGCAAAACCCATCTTAGTTTTATCACCTTCATACTCGAGGACGAGCATGGGTTAAGCTTGGGGATGTTGATGCATGTAAAATGCATAGATGAATTTTGCATATTTTCACATGGTTTTCTATTACATATTGCATCATATAAGGGTATAATTCAATGTTTTATAGTATTTTGGGGTTAAATTACAAAGTCCCCCAACTTTTATGGAATTAACCCTGCCTGTGAGAAACCCTGTTTTCTATATTTTTGACGTTTTAGGGGGCAAACTTCCGCGAAATCACCTGAAAATCTGCGGGGGTCATTTTCTTGGAAGGAGAAGACTTGCGGGCGAAGGATCCACGAGAATTGGGCAAGGAGGCCCAAAAGAGGACCCTCCACGCGGCCAGATTCCTTGGCCGCGTGAGAGGCCCCCTTTTGGCCCCTATGGCCCCAATTCCTCCCATCTTCGACTTACCGACTCCGTCTTGACCTAAAACCGACTATAAAAAGGGTCCCACGTACCCTTACGGAGGAGAGCGCCGCCAAAACACCGAAACAGAGACCTGGAGTTCCAGATTGGAGGGGGAAAACTCCGGCGGGGCGCCGCCGGTGTGATCTCCTACCCCTCCAACGTCATCTCCATCGACATCTCCATGAAGAGGGAGTAGTCCACCCCAGGGCTATGGGTTTGTGGAAGTAGCACTTGTATCTCTCTCTCTATGTGCTTCACTAATTAGATCCGTATGAGCTGCCTCACATGATTACGGGCACCGTTGTAATTCCTATGTGGTGGATATTTTCTATGAGTTATTGAATCTGAGATTGCAATTGTTTCTCTTGAGTTATTTGAGTAGATGTATCTTATGTACCCCGTTCTTATTTGCTAGCTTTGATCAATCTAGTTCTTGAGAGCGTGTGTGGGGTGATGGGTGCATTAGTTGGAGTAACGGGGGGTGGCTAGTGCTGTGAAAGTGACAGAAGTTCAGCGATCCACTTAGGTTTTGTTAAACCTTTCTTAGTTACCTCACTAGGGATAAAAAGGAGTACCTTGTTACCGGGGATTTGAAGTGACACTAATCAATCTCCATGAATAGATCTAGCAAGTTCTTACTTCAACTTCATGTCACATTGCTTGACGCTATACTCTGGTTTTTCCTTAATTATCGAGGTGTTATGATTTATTTCGCATCTTGGTGGAGTATAAGAGGGATCAATATGACCGTAGAGATCTCTATGCTAGGACGTGATGCCCATATGAAAGTACTCAATGTTAAACATGTTATTGTAATCTCACATGTAATTCTTTATGTCCACCATCTACCACTTTATTTGAGAGAATGCAAGTGTGAAACCATGAACCCCGGTCCTATTTTAAATATAAGAAAACACTCTAGTTAATTTGCTGCAATTTACTTTACTTGCATCTCCAATTCGAATTTACATTATCTCCATCACCACTTGCATCACAAAAATACAAAAACAATCCATTGCATATTTATTTTCTCATTTGCATTTAGTAGTAGATTTAATTATTGCACATTTACTTTCAGTTTTGCATTGCAATTTATAAGTCTCACACCTTGTGCTTGACAACCACTTGGTGAGGTTGAGGGCACAAAATTCTCTACTTGTTTGCAGGATCCTGGAGGAAGCTTGGAAGACAACTGCTAAAATACTGGCTCCCCAAGAGTTCGATATAAACCCTCGAGTCACCCTCGTGGGGAAGAAGGCTTGCCACTAGCTACACACTCTGCACTTGGAGTCTCAACCTAGCCATCAATACTTTCAGCTGGAGGATTTAAAATATCACAAGCATCATTAGATTTATCACATATGGGAGATAAAGTATCATCAGAGCAAATTTTCTCCTCTAAAGCTGGGGAACTAAAAAATTTATAAAAACTAGCTTCCCCAAGCTTAGACTTTTCCATAGCATTAGAAATAATGGTATCCAAAGAATTAATACTAATAACATTGCTACTAGCATGCAAATAAAGCTCTCTCATATTTTTTTTGTTTTCCATTAATCCTAATTAGTAAAAATAAAAACAAGGAACAAGTAAAGATAAGCCTAACTACTGAAAACAAGAAACAAAATAATATAATTGCATAATCTAAAGGAAATAACTTCGAGCACTCGCAGAGGATGTGAGTACCTTTTACCTTACCTCCCCGGCAACGGCGCCAGAAAAGAGCTTGATGTCTACGCACGCTTCTATTCTTCTAGACAGTGTTGGGCCTCCAAGTGCAGAGGTTTGTAGAACAGCAGCAAGTTTTCCTTAAGTGAATCACCCAAGGTTTATCGAACTCAGTGAGGTAGAGGTTAAAGATACCCCTCTCGAGCAACCCTGCAATTACGATACAAGAAGTCTCTTGTGTCACCAACACACCTAATACAATTTTCAGTTGTATAGTTGCACTAGTTCAGCAAAGAGAGGGTGAAATGCAAGTAATATGGATGATTATAAGTGACAATAGCAATATGAATTAAAAATGGCAGAAAGCAAACATGTAGCAGAACGGATTGTAAACGGTGTTTCAATGCTTAGAAACAAGGCCTAGGGATCCTACTTTTACTAGTGGACACTCTCAACAATGATAACATAATCGAATGCATAAATATCATCTCTTCACTATGCTACTCCAAACCACTTTCCGGTCGGATAACGAACATCAATCCATGCGTAGGGCTGTAACAACACTCCTCAAGTCTGTATTCCCTCTCTAGGGCACCCCACGCTATCACTATGAGCGCCCTAAATTAGTACTAAACAAACGCCACAATTTCATAGGGTTATCCAACACAAGATATAAATATCATGCTAAACCACACGATGCACACACTTTCACCTTTACACCGTGATCAAAGTGTCTACTCAGATCTCATAACAAAACCACTTGAGTAGCATGACAGCTAAAGAGTAACATTTACTTATTCAACTATATTACAAAGCTCATGATCACATAAAGATCACACCATGGGAGAGAAATGAAACACATAGCTACCGGTAGAGCCCTCAGCCCCGGGGGAGAACTACTCCCTCCTCATCATATGAGACAGCAACGACAATGAAGATGGCGGTAGAGTTGATGGAGATGCTTCCGGGGGCACTTCCCCGTCCCGTCAGGTGCCGGAACAGAGATTTCTGTCCCCCGAAACTTGTCGGCGGCGACGGCGGAGCTACGGAACGTTTCGTGGAAGTGGGACGATATATTCAGGGTTTATGCCTCGAGGGGATTAAATAGGCAAAAAGGCGATGTCGGTGGGTGGCCAGGGGGCCCACACCACCTGGTGGCACGGCCGGGGGTACCCGCGCCATCCTATGCCGTGGCCACCCTGTAGCCCCCCCCCCCCCGCTGGGTCTCCTTTGGACTTCCTTGACCCTCCGGAAATTCTAAGACTTCTGGGCTTCGAATCGTCGAATTCCGAGAATATTTCCAAAATAACTTTTCTGAAACTAAAAACAGCTGAAAACAGGAACTGGCTCTGTGGCATCTTGTCAATAGGTTAGTCCCAGAAAATCCATAAAAATGGCATAAAGTGTATAAGAAACATGTAGCATATGGCATGAAAACAACATGGAACATCACAAATTATGGATACGTTTATGACGTATCAGATTTTTATAAGCAGTTCTATAAGCCCATAAATCATCATTCAACTTATCAGACCAATTCTTCCTAGATTTATTAACAGTCTTTTGCAAGATAGATTTAATTTCTCTATTTGATAATTCTACTTGCCCAATAGTTTGAGGATGACAAGCTGAGGCAATTCTATGATTAACATCATATTTAGCAAGGGTTTTTCTAAAACCACCATGAATAAAATGAGAACCTCCATCAGTCATAATATATCCAGGCACACCAGACCTAGGGAAAATAACATCTTTAAGTATTTTTAAAGAGATCTCACCATCAACACTTTTTGTAGGTAAAGATTCTACCCATTTAGTAACATAATCAACAACAACAAGAATATGAGTATAACCATTTGAAGGAGGAAAAGTACCCATAAAGTCAAATCCCCAACAATGAAAAGGTTCAATAATAAGAGAATAACTCATAGGCATTTCATTACGTCTAGAAATATTACCAACTCTTTGACATTCATCACAAGATAAAACAAATTTAAGTGCATCTTTAAAGAGAGTAGGCCAATAGAAACCTGATTGTAGAACCTTTTGTACGGTTCTATCTCCAGCGGGATGTCCTCCATAAGCACTACCATGGCACTTCCTCAATATTTCACGTTGTTCATGATCTGGAACACATCTTCTCATAATACCATCTACTCCTTCTTTATATAAGTGTGGGTCATCCCAAAAATAATGCCTCAAATCATAGAAATTTTTTGTTCTTTGCTGAGTAATAAACGTTGGAGGCAAATACTTTGAAACAATAAAGTTAGCATAATCAGCATACCGACTATCCTAGGAGTTTACCTTTACTGCAGCCAACTGTTCATTTGGAAAACTATCATTAACGGTAATAGGGTCATAAGAAACTTTTTCCAATCTAGACAAGTTATCAGCGACACGATTTTCAGCATCCTTCCTATCCACAATATCCAAATCAAACTCTTGTAAAAGAAACACCCATCTAATAAGCCTAGGTTTAGCATCTTTATTTTCCATAAGGTATCTAACAACAACATGATCAATATGAATAGTAACTTTCGAATCAACAATATAAGGTCTAAACTTATCACATGCAAAACTACAGCTAAGAACTCTTTTCACTAGTAGCATAATTCTTTTGAGCAGCATCAAGAGTCTTACTAGCATAATGAATAACATTCAATTTCTTATCTACTCGTTGTCCAAGAACAACATCTATAGCAAAATCACTAGCATCACACATAATTTCAAAAGGTAAATTCCAATCAGGTGGTTGAACAATAGGAGCAGTAGTTAAAGCCTTCTTTAAAGTTTCAAAAGCTTCCGTACAATCATCATAAAAAACAGAAGGTACATCTTTTTGAAGAATATTAGTAAGAGGCTTTGATATTTTAGATAAATCTTTAATAAACCTCCTATAAAAAACCAACATGACCAAGAACACTACGAATACCTTTAACATCCCTCGGACATGGCATTTTCTCTATTGCTTCCAATTTAGCTTTGTCAACTTCAATATCTCTTTCAGAAATTTTATGTCCAAGAACAATTCCTTCATTCACCATAAAGTGGCATTTTTCCCAAGTATGAACAAGATTAGTTTCCTCACATCTCTGCAAAACTTTATCAAGGTTGTGCAAGCAGTTATCAAAAGAAGTTCCATAGACGGACAAATCTTCCATGGTACTTCCACAATTTCTTCACAAAAACCATGAAAAATAACAGACTTGCATCTTTGAAACGTAACAAGAGCATTACACAAATCAAAAGGCATACGTCTATAAGCATAAGTACCATAACGACAAGTAAAGGTTGTTTTCTCTTGATCCTGCTTCCTAATAGCAATTTGAGAAAACCCAGAATAACCATCAAGAAAGCAAAAATGTGTTTTCTTTAACAACCTCTCTAGCATTTGATCAATAAAAGGCAAAGGATAATGATCTTTCTTAGTAACCTTGTTAACTCTCCTAAAATCAATGCACATTCTATAACCAACTACTACTCTTTGAGGAATAAGCTCATTCTTTTCATTAGGCACAACACTCATTCCTCCCTTCTTAGGGAAATAATGTACAAGGCTCACCCTTCTACTATCATCGATAGGAAAAATAATACCAGCATCAAGGAGTTTTAATACCTCATTTGTTACCACTTCCTTCATCTTAGTAATTAAACAACGTTTATGTTCAACTATTGGCTTTGCATCAGGTTCAATATTAATAACATGCTGACATATAGAGGGATAAATCCCTTTCAAATCATCAAGAGTATATCCAATAGCTCCACGGTGTTTCTTCAATATTCCCAATAATCTTTCCTCTTCTTCACCTGAAATTTTGGAACTATATGATATATTTTTCTTATCATCAATATAAGCATATTTAAGATCATCAGGCAAAGGTTTTAAATAAAAAACAAGATCCTCCTTGGGTGGTAATGTGGTACCCAAGTCCTCCACAGGTAAATTATGTTTCAGTATCACCGGTTGACGAAGCAGAATATCGTCTATATCATTTCTCTCTTCCATAAAGAACTCACTTTCATGGTCCTCCATATATTGCTGCAAAGCATTGTTAGGGGCAAGAGCAATAGAGGAAACCTGTTCAGCTCTAAAATTCTCATTAGGCAATTCAAATTCATAACGTGCTCTAGAAAATTTGGAGAAATTATTCTCATAAGATTTTCCATCAAATTTAGTCAATATCTTCTCCCTCTTACAATCTATAATAGCACCACAAGTGTTCAAGAAAGGTCTACCAAAAAATAATAGGACAAGTTTTACTAACGGCCTTACCCAGCACTAGAAAATCAGTAGGATATTTAGTTTTACCATATAAAACTTCCACGTCTCTAACAATACCAATCGGAAAGACAGTTTCTCTATTAGCAAGATGAATAACCACATCAATATCCTCAAGCTCACAAGAACCAATTTCATGCATAATTTTCTCTATAAAGCTCATAAGGAATGGCACTAGAACTAGCACCAATGTCACACAAACCATAATAGCAATGATCGCCAATCTTAACAGAAATCACAGGAACACTAGTTTTCTTGGGTCTATTTGGATGTGAGACAATATTAGAAGCATCCTCACAAAATACAATATGTTCATCCTCTACATTTCCACAGACAAGGTCTTTCACTATTGCTACAACAGGTTCAACAATTATTTGTTCATCATGTTCAATCGATTTCTTTATGCTCTTATTAACCATACTAGCTACAATAGAGTGTTCTTTTACCTTAGCAGGGAAAGGCATTTTCTCAATATAAAGCTCAGGCACAGCAGGATTAACAACATGCACTTCTATATTTCTAACAGGAACAATATCTTTATAGGGTGCATGGTACTTGCTCAATTCCTTTTTAGGAATATCAAGATAGGAGGCAAAGGCTTTAAGACAATTTGCAAATGTTTGAGAATCAAGACCACAAACAGCACTAACATTATAGAAATCATCAGTTCCCATAAAAGCTTTAATGCATTCATAATCATAATTTATACCTGACTTTCTACCTTTGTTATTCTCCCATCCTTCAGTGTTTTCTTCAATACGGTCAAGAAGATCCCATTTAGCCTCTTCCTTCATACGTGTGAATGATGCAGAACAAGAAGCATCCAATAAATCCTTATCATGAAGAGAAAGCATTGCCTAAAAATTATTGATAACAATATTACTCGGGAGCTCATGAACGGGACATTTAAGCATTAATAACTTCATTCTCCCCCACGCTTGGGCAATACTCTCTCCATCATGAGGCCAGAAATTATATATTTCATTCCAGTCTTTATGAATCTCACTGGGAGGATAGAATTTAGAATAAAAGAGAGGAACAATTTCCTCCCATCCAATAAATTCACCATTCTTCAGTAATTTAAACCATTCAGCAGCTCTACCTTTCAGCGATAAAGAGAATAATTTCCTTTTAACTTGATCCATTGTAATACCCGCACCTAAATAACTCGCATAATTCATGTATAAAGAGAAAATTATCACCGGGATGGACAGTTCCATCTCCATAATAGCAGTTATCCATAACACGTCCAACAATTTTCATAGGTATTTTATAAGGATCTAATTTAGCAGATAACGGGTCACCTACTACCCTAGCAGTAATGGTAGAAGTACCCCTAAAAAGAGAACTAAAAGAATTCTCCATAATGAAATAAAATAGCAGACAGAAATAAAAACAACACTCACAGTAAAAGTTTCTCTTACCAATAGCGCTTCACTCCCCGACAACGGCGCTAGAAAATAATCTTGATGACCCACAAGTATAGGGGGTGTATCATAGTACTTTCGATAAATAAGAGTGTCGAACCCAACGAGGAGCAGAAGGTGTTGACAAGCAGGTTGGATAGAGAATTCACTGTAAACACTAGCAAACGGGTTTTTGGTGTTTTTTGATATAGCAGATAAATAAAGTGCGAGTAAATAAAAGACAGTAAATATAATTGCAGTGAGTGGCCCAATCCTTTTGAGAGCAAAGGACAAGACGGTTGTTCTATTTATGATTACCAAACGTTCTTGAGGACACATGGGAATTTTGTCAAGTGCTTTCGCTTCATACGCTTGATTAGTATATATTGGTTCGATAGGTGTTGTGTGGGTGAACCTATGCTAATGCACCGCCCAACTAGGACTAATACATACTTGTGATTATACCCCTCGTAAGCATCCGCAAATACAAGAAAGTAATTAAGATAAATCTAAGCACATGCTTAAAACTCCGGGATCCTACACTCCCTCGTGCATCGGTTTCCTAACAGTGGTTTAGGTTTCTGTCACTCCGGCAACCCCACAATTAGTTGCCAAGTACACAATGCATACTCCTAGGTTCATAAAGGTGAAGTATCATGTAGTCGACGTTCACATGACACCACTAGAAGAATAACACCACAACTTAAATATCAAACCACTAGATATTACTTCCTAACATCATGACTTCTCGCATGTCCTCGAGAACTAAATGAACTACTCACAAGACATCATATGGATCATAATCCGAGGTGATATAATGGATAATAACAATCTGGTCATAAAGTGTAAACACCTATAAATCTCACAAGCATCAACTACTAACAAGTAATTGATACGTCTCCAACTTTTCTATAATTTCTGATGCTCCATGATAATATTATGCCAATTGCTACATGTTTTCTCCCTTCTTTATAGCATTTTTACAAGTTTCCCGGGACTAACCTATTAACAAGATGCCAAGTGCCAGTTCCCTGTTTTCTGATGTTTTTTATTCCAGAAAAGTTGTTCTGGAAGTATTCTCGGAATTGGACCGCACAAAGCACGAAGTGCCTATTTTCCCCGGAAGCATCCAGAAGACCGAAGAGGAGATGGAAGACGGGCTCCAGGGGGGCCACACCATGGGGTGGCGCGCCCCTCTTGGCCGCGCCAGCGGGTGGTGTGGGCCCCCATGGCTCCACCGCCTCTGCTCTTTCTCCTATTTATTCCCCTCGGATGGAAAACCCTAGGCATCTGATCAAATATCCCCAAAAAGTTCCGCGGCCGCCGTCATCGTCAACCCTAGATAAGGGAGGGTCTGAAGCTGTCTCTCGGCACCCTGCCGGAGAGGAAATCATCACCGGAGGCCTGTTCATCACCATGCCTGCCTCCGGAGTGATGCGTGAGTAGTTCATCCTTGGACTACGGGTCCATAACAGTAGCTAGATGGTTGTCTTCTCCTCATATGCCTCCATGTTTAGATCTCGTGAGCTGCCTAACATGATTGAGATTGTTCTTATGTAATTCTATGTGCTGTGTTTGCTAGGATCCGATGAATATTGAACTTATGCCAAGTTGACTATAGTCTTTATTGCATATGCTATTTGTGATCTTGCATGCTTTCCGTTGCTAGTGGTTGCTCTCGCCAAGTAGTTGCTAGTGACTCCAAGAGGGAGTATTTATGCTCGATAGTGGGTTCATGCCTCCTTTTCACCTGTGCTCGAGTGACAGAAACACGACGGGGGAGGATGTGTTGTTGCCACTTGCGAGAAAACAGCGGTGTGAGTGCCCGCGTGTACAATCATTGCTTACATTACACACATTGTTTAATGCAATTATCTAGTGATTGCAACTTAATACCTAAGGGCATCTCCAGTCGACCCCCAAAGCCCCCCCAAGCGGCCTTTTTAGTGCCGAAAGCGACGAATAGCGCCGTTTTCGCACCAGCCGCCCCCCAGAAGCCCAAATAGCGCTGTTTCGGCGCTATTTCGCGCCGCGGCACCCAGGCGAAACCCAGCCCGCTTGGTTCAGCTTGGGGGGCGAAATGGCGGGGCAGCCCACGCGGGCCAGCGCTGTTAGCGACGCATGGGGAAACCGCAGGAACATAAACCCCCGCCCATGATCTTCTTCTCTGCTCCCGCGTCGGTCAAAGGCTGCCGGAGTAATGGCGTGGCGGGCGGCCAGTGCATGCGCTCGTTCAAAGGCTGCCGGAGTAATGGCGTGGCGAGCAGCCGGAAGGGCACGCGGCGCAGTAAATGGCCCCCCAGCCAGACGGGCACGCCAGAGCTACAAAAGGCACCCCCCGCTCGCCGCTCTCCCGCATTCTCGCCGTTCATCCCCTCGCCCTCACCGCACTCACTCTCCCTCGTTGCACTCCACCTAGAGACCCCCGAGACGATGCCTCGCCGGCTCCGTACCTTCCGCAACTCGCCGTTGTACTGCCGACCCATGGCCGCGACGCGTTGCCACAACAACAACGACAACGACAACGAGATCCACTACGCGGAGGACGAGCAACCGGCGCAGGAGGAGGTAGCGCCCGAGCAGCAGCCAGCGCAGGAGGAGGCGACACCCGAGCAGGAGGAGCCGGCGCCCGAGCAGGAGGAGGTGGCGCAGGACGAGACGGCGCCCGAGCAACAGCCGGCGCAGCCAATCTGGCCCGAGCAGCACGCGGTGTGCCACTCGCTCGAAACATGGCGCAACGAGGAGACGTTCCGCTGTGTCCGCCCTGGCCTCGAGGAAACGGCAGCAGTGGCCGAGGCTGTCGCTGTTCGGGCATCCTTGGAGACCCACCAGAGGGAGGAGGCGGAGCGCCAGGTCTACCAGCAGCTCGCCGCGAACGCGGCGTTGGATGAGCAGCAGGCCCTCGTCGCGAGGTACGAGAGCGAGCGGCGCCAGGTTGTTCTGCAGAGCGCGAGGCGCAACCGGCTCCCTCCGAGCAGGCACAGCTGAACCGGATGCAGATGCAAGGCAGAGCGGAGCGGCGCTTGCTCGCTACGGCGGCGAACCCATCGCCAATCGACCCATCACCCTCCACCGAGAACGACCACGAGGCTGGCCCCTCCAACACCTCCAACATGTCGGCCTACGACGACCGCGAGGAGGACGACGAGGAAGAGGACGACGCCTAGGAGGAGGGCGACGACCAGGCCGGGCTATCGCGGCGAGCCTCGGTCTGCCGTAGTTTTTTTAAGTTTTTTTAACATTTTTAGTTAAATTATGTCGTATTTTCTGTAAAAAATATCGTCGAATCTATGAATTTGCGCCTATTTCAACGATTTCGCCGTTTTTGAATTAATTTGGGCCGAGACTTGGGCTCAGGGGCGATTGGGAACCGTGCCCCAGGTTCCAGATTAGCGCCGTTTGGCGCCACGTCGCCACCAAAACAACGCCGTTTTGGGCCCTGGGGGGCGACACGGCTGGAGATGCCCTAAGGGGGTTCAGATGATAACCTAAGGGCGGATTATTAGTCATAGATGCAGTTGGATTACGGTCTATGTATATTGTTGTAATGCCCGCACTAAATATCATAGTAGTCATCATGTCATGAATGTGCAGTGCAACCTTTATTTGTCAATTGCCCAACTGTAATTTGTTCACCCAGCATGCTATCTTTTATGGAGAGACACCACTAGTGAACCTATGAACCCCGGTCCATTTTCCTACACGGTTAAACAAACCACTACAATTTCCTGCTTTCTTTACTTACTGCAAGCATACACTATTTTCCACACTATACGTCTAATCTTTGTTTTCAGCAAGACCGGTGAGATTGACAACCTCACTGTACCGTTGGGAAAAATTATTTTGGTTGTGTTGTGTGCAGGTTTCGCGGCGTTGCTGACACCGGTGAGCCATCACCAACGTCAGTGGCATCAACCTTCCGAAGATCCTCTTTCTCCTACTGGATTGATAACCTTGGTTCTTAACTGAGGGAAGTTCTTACCGCTACACTAATCACACCCTCCTCTTTGGGTTCCCAACGCACCATCAAGGTGTAGCAAAAGAATTTCTGGCGCCGTTGCCGGGGAGTTAATCATCATCAAGAAGCAACCACTCCCTCGTCAACTGTACCAGCAATCAAAGAATTTTGGTGATGTTGTCGGGGAGGAAGAAGTCTTCTGGCAATGGGAGTCTCTCACTCTTAACCTCTTTATTTTTTTATTATCTTGTTTTTATTTTTATCTTGTTTTGCTTCTCTATATCGAAAAACAAAAACAAATAGTTTACTTTATAGCTATTATTGTTATTTGCTTTCTTTTATGTCTAGTTTTGTTCCTGTCACAATGTCACCGGAAGAAACAATCTTCACTTTCAAGCAAGAGAGTAAGGAGAGTTTCAAGGAAGCTTGGTCTAGGATTTTTGATTCTTATAGTAAAACTGAACCCAAGATGACCCTGAATTTATTTCTTAGTAGTTTTTTACTTTGGTCTTGTTCTTTGCTATAGATATGCTTTAGACTCTGCAGTAGGAGGAGATTTCCTATGTTGTGATGGGGATCAAGCTCTCAATGCCATTAAAAAGTTGATTGCAACTTCTATCTCAACTAGTAAATTTGATTCATCCCTTGTGAGCTTTCAAGCTAGATTAAATACTCTTGAAACAAATATATCATGTTTAAAAGAAGCCTATAACCAGATTCGTGCTTCTTAAGATTATGTTCCAATAAACTTTGAACCTTCAATGTGGATCCCTACAGTAAAAGTTGTTTTAAATGGTGAAACTTTTCATGCTCATTGCGATATTATGACTGAATTTTGTCTTATGCCTAGAAATATCTACGAGTCTTTGAATCTTTGGAAACTTTCTGAAGGGGGAGAAGAAATACCCCTTATTAATAATACCGATGTTTTGCCAATTGGGATAGTTGAGGGAGTGTTTACAAAAATCATGGGAAGGATAGTATCCACTGATTATATTGTTATTGAATGTGCAGGAGAAGGACAAATTACACTTGGAAGGTCCTTGCTGAAACTCATAGGGGCAGTAATAGATGTGGGGAAAGGTACGTTAAATTTTGCCTTCGGACCAGGGTGTGGCCACATATTCCCCAAACCCAAGAAGAAGGGTAAGAGGAGGAAAAGGAGAGTTCTTGGTATAGATGTTGATGCTTCTTCACTTGAAAATAGTTGAGTTGCTTTCTATGCCTAGCTGAAAGGCGTTAAAGAAAAGCGCTACCGGGAGACAACCCGTTTTATTTCTCTGTTTTCAACCAGTTTTTCTTTATTTTCTTTTGTGTGCTTTGCACCTGGGTGTTTTATATTTCCTTAGCAACCCCGCTGTATCTTTTCTTTTGTGTTTTTATTGATCCAAGTAAAGCCTCTAGTGGAAAGTTGAGACTATATTTCGGATTTCTGCGCAGGAAACAGATTTATGTTGTCCAGTGTTTATTTCGTATAAAATCACAGAAAATTCAAAATGACCTGAGTTTTTTTGTGCATAATCCTGGGCTGTATACGCAACTTTTCTTAGCCTACCACTTTTTTATTTGAGCAACAGAAGATTTTCGAAAAAAATCATCTTTACCTGCTGTCCTGTTTTGACAGATTTCTGCCAATAATTGCATTCGCATCTTAATCTCTTTCTTTTGGTGTTCTTTTGAGAAAAAGAGTTTTTAAATAAGTTGTAACAGAAGCTAACGTGTTTTTTAGTGTTATTCACGTGTTGAAACTGAACCATGTGAATTTATTATTTCGATTGCACTAACGTTGCTAATGAAGACTGTGAGAAGTTTGGTGTGAAGGAAGTTTTCAAGGGTCAAGAGAAGAGGATAATATGATGTGATCAAGAAGAGTGAAGAGCCTAAGATTGGGGATGCCCCGGTGGTACATCCCAGAAAATTCCAAGAAGAATCAAGCGTCTAACCTTGGGAATGCCCAAGGCATCCCCTTATTCATCGACAAATTATCATGTCACTTCTAGTGAAACTATATTTTTATTCGGTCACATCTTATGTGCTTTACTTGGAGCGTCTTTTATTTTTTGCTTTCAGTTTGTTTTTATTTTTGCAATAAGCTTGGTTGGACCCCAGCATTCTTTTATTGGAGAGTGACACACTCCACTTTTTCATGCAAATATTTTGTATTCTTAATCTTCGTCTGGCTGCTGCATTTATTTACCTCCTGTTTTGCATGCATCTATTATCAGAGTTGTTAGTTTTAGTAGTGTTATGTGAGTACTCTCATGTTTGCTTGCTGTATCATAAAGAGTATTTTTGTTAAAACATATCTTGTATGGTGCTTGTTGGGAAAAGAAACTGCTTCTTGAAGTAGAATTATAACAGTGCAAGTAGAAGCTTGTATAGACTGTGACTAGAACTTTTTCATGTCATGCTAAATGTTATTTTAGTTTTAAAGCCTTGTGGATATTTAGTAGCATGAATAGAATCAAATATCTGAGAGTGTTTAATATGCCATTGAAAGATTCATGAGTTGTTCTTGTCATAGTAAAGCATATATTTATGGTATTCTCTTTCGAATGTTTTATTTGGTTGACTTGGCGCATGCTCACACCATGTTTATGACTATGAACTAGTCACGAATAGCCTCCATGACCACTTAGTTTTTAAACTTGTGATATCGTTTATCCTTTAATTAATGATGTTTATGTCGCTATGCATGATTATGGCTCTTATGCTCTCTTGATTTGTCGCTCCCAGTCTTTTGCTAGCCTCCACCTGTACTGAGTATGAGCTCTACTCGTGCATCCAACTCCCTTAAACCAAAGTTTTTACCATTGTGTCCACCATACCTGCCTACATGTGGTATTTAACTGCCACTCCAAAGTAAATTGCTCATGTGTCACCTTTAAAATTTTCAAAACTACTCCTGCTTTATGTTCCTGTTTTTGCTCATGAGGACGTCAATGGAGAATCTTTATCCCACTTGTTGATTGGATTTCACACCCTGGACTAGTGGCTTCATCCGCTTATCCAAATGATAGAAGACCTGGCAGTGGGGTGCCTAGCACCAAATTAATGCAAACAAAATCTATTTACTATTTTTGCCCCTGATTTATCAGTCAAAGCATAATTGTGTAAACAAAAGAGAAAGAGGGATGAGTTTCTACCCAGATGCGTCCTTCACATGGGAGCCTCTCTTGTGAATCTAGTTGTCTTGTGACGTACTATATTTTCTGTTTACCATTCGTTGACATTAGCATACATCTCCCAAAATATAGACACTCATCCACGGTATGTGATTATTGGCAGGCACCCGAGGATTCGGTTAGCCATGGTTTGTGAAAGATGGATGGGGGGAGTGTCAAACTTTTAATACCTCTGTTTATTATAATAAAAAGCTCTAGCACATGAATGATCCATGCTTCCCTCCGCGAAGGGTCTTTCTTTTACTTTTATGTCGAGTCTCCATTTTCTAACTTTATGCACAGTTGACAGAGCATTTTTGCCATTTTGAGTTCTATGTGCATTTGTCCCATAAACATAAATAATTGATTCATGATGTGATATTTTTTGTTCTTAAATTATTTTCTCTAGTCTTCCTCATGAACTTTGAAGGTGTCCTGGCATTTATGTTTTGTCCCACTCTTAAGGACTAGCGAAATAGCACTTTGCCATGCTTTCTCTATACTTGAAACAAACGTTTATCTTTCTTTGCATTATTATTCATGATCCTTTATTTGAGATACTCTTCATGATGAAAAGTAATTGATATGCTTTATTATTAAAGTTCTATTTATCATGTTTGTGTTAAAAGTTCTATGAACTTAGCTTACATATGCTTTTACATTTTTATGATCAAGTTTATGTTAGTAGCATGTCACCTGAGAAATTATTGTGTTTTATCGTTTACCTACTTGAGGACGAGTAGGAACTAAGCTTGGGGATGCTTGATACGTATCCAACGTATCTATAATTTCTAATGCTCCATGATAATATTATGCCAATTGCTACATGTTTTCTCCCTTCTTTATAGCATTTTTACACGTTTTCCCGGACTAACCTATTAACAAGATGTCAAGTGCCAATTCCCTGTTTTCTGTTGTTTTTTATTTCAGAAAAGTTGTTCTGAAAATATTCTCGGAATTGGACCCCACAAAACCTGAAGTGCCTATTTTCCCCGGAAGCATCCAGAAGACCGAAGAGGAGTCGAAGACGGGCACCAGGGGGGCCACATGCGCCCCCCTTGTCAGCGCCAGCTGGTGGTGTGGGGCTCCCAGGGCTCCATCGCCTCTGCCCTTTCGCCTATTTATCCCCCCCGGATGGAAAACCCTAGGCACCTGATCAAATATCCCCGAAAAGTTCCGCAACAGCCGTCATCGTAAACCCTAGATCAGGGGGTTTCTGAAGCTGTCTCTCGACACCCTGCCGAAGAGGAAATCATCACGGGAGGCCTCTTCATCACCATGCCTACTTCCGGAGTGATGCATGAGTAGTTCATCCTTGGACTACGGGTCCATAGCAGTAGCTAGATGGTTGTCTTCTCCTCATATGCCTCCATGTTTAGATCTCGTGAGCTGCCTAACATGATCGAGATTGTTCTTATGTAATTCTATGTGTTGTGTTTGCTGGGATCCGATGAATATTGAACTTATGCCAAGTTGATTATAGTCTTTATTGCATATGCTATTTGTGATCTTGCATGCTTTCCGTTTCTAGTGGTTGCTCTGGACAAGTAGTTGCTAGTGACTCCAAGAGGGAGTATTTATGCTCGATAGTGGGTTCATGCCTCCTTTTCGCCTGTGCTCGATTGACAGAAACGTGACGGGGGAGGATGTGTTGTTGCCACTAGGGAGAAAACAGCGGTGTGAGTGCCCACGTGTAGAATCATTGCTTACATTACACACATTGTTTAATGCAATTATCTATTGCTTGCAACTTAATACCTAAGGGGGTTCGGATGATAACCTGAGGGTGGATTATTAGTCATATATTCAGTTGGATTACGGTCTATGTATTTTGTTGTAATGCCTGCACTAAATATCATAGTAGTCATCATGTCATGAATGTGCAGTACGGTGCAACCTTTATTTGTCAATTGCCCAGCTGTAATTTGTTCACCCAGCATGCTATCTTTTATGGAGAGATACCACTAGTGAACCTATGAACCCCGGTCCATTTTCCTACACTGTTAAGCAAACCACTACAATTGCCTGCTTTCTTTACTTACTGCAAGCATACACTATTTTCCACACTATATGTCTAATCTTTGTTTTCAGCAAGACCGGTGAGATTGACAACCTCACTGTACCGTTGGGACCAATGTTCGGGATATCGCTTATTGTTAACTTATGGGTCGGCCCATGATAAGAGATATATCGGCTTATCGGACGATAAATCGATTTTATCGGTCGACTATTTATCGGTCAGTTTTCTTGTAAATCCCAAATTGTAGCACTAAAACACTAAAATTTGCTATCAAAATCGGCATTAAAACTTCTAAATTATGATATATATACATATATTGTATTCAATAATACTAAATTTCTTATGATGGATGTCATTATTCACATGTTGGGGTGTTGAAAAATCGATATATCGACCGATTTATGGGCATATCGGTCGGTAAATCGCTTGTAAGACCGATAAAATGGCATGAATGAAAAACATTGCCGATAATCATTTATCTTATCGGTCACCACCCGATAAGCGATAAATCGGCCGATAAATCGGCATATCGGATGATATTTTGAACAGTGGTTGGGACAAAGTATTTTGGTTGTGTTGTGTGCACGTTCCGCGTTGTTGCTGACACCGGTGAGCCATCACCACCGTCAGTGGCGTCAACCTTCCGAAGATCCTCTTTCTCCTACTGGATTGATAACCTTGGTTCTTAACTGAGGGAAGTTCTTACCGCCACACTCATCACACCCTTCTCTTTGGGTTCCCAACGCACCATCAAGGCGTAGCAAAAGAATTTCTGGCGCCGTTGCCGGGGAGTTAATCATCATCAAGAAGCAATCACTCCCTCGTCAACTCTACCAGCAATCAGTAATCCACACCGGGAGAGAGATCTAATGAAGAACAACAATAAATACCCTTAATTGTTATAGTGGGATGAAGGTGGATGATGAGGGTGATGGTGCTGGTGGTGATGATGATGACGATGACGATCTTGATGATGCCCGGAGTGATGACGGTGACGATGGCGATGATTTCCCCTCTCCGGGGAGGAATTTCCCCGACAAATTTCTCTCTACGGGAGAGCTTTTCTCTCTCTATTGTTTTCCGCCCCGAGGCGGCCGCGGAATATTTCTTTGATAATGTCCTGGGGCTTAGGGTTCCCAGGGGGTCAACTACGCGAAAGGGGGTGACCAGAGGTGGGCCAGGGTGGCCACACCACCTGGCGGCGTGGCCAGGGGGCGCGCCACCCCATGGTGTGGGCCCCCTGTGGACCCCCTCTGGCTGCCCTCCTGGCTAGCTTCCTCCTAGGGACTTCTAAGACTTGTCCGGTGTCCCCCACTCTTCTTCTGATCTTCTGAAATGAGGTATCTCGACGATGCTTTTTCCATCAGAGTTCTGGTCCCGGTGTTTAACCTCCAAAAATTATGAAACATGCAAAATAAGATGAAATAACATAAGTAATGCATCATAACATGAAATATATCGATGAATAACAGAAAATAACAGTATAAAATAGTGATACAAAATGGACGTATCAGGCTATCACTCCTTTCTAAGTGGAGCTTTGTATCCGTTCGTGTGAGTTTGCCTATGATGAAATATTGATATGAAGTCTTCTTCTTACTTAGTTGCACTATATGTTCTATTCATGGCAATTATTCCCGCATGCTTGTCTTGAGTTTAGTAGTGATCTCATGTTGGGTATAGTAGCAGAAATTTATTGAGTATGGGAAAACATAGCATTGGTCATAGCAATAACACTTAGAGACATAGAACAAAGAAGAGAGGTTTCACATGCTGATATATTACCCCATAGATCTTTTATGCCTGCAAAACATTCATATTTATGTTCTTATGATTGATGTGTTATGCTAACAAGGAAGACAATTGCAATACCTCGTGTTTTATATCATTGCATGATTTTATATATCTGTTTGCATCTCTCAACTTCGTATGTTTGCTGCAAAGACTTTGCTAGCCCAAAACCCTGTACTGAGTATGATTACTACTCATGCATCTAAATACATGAACCAAAAACCTTCCACAAGTGTCCAGCATACCTTCCTATATGTGGTATTTCACCGCCACTCCAAGTAAATTTCTCGTGTGCTACATTAAAAACCTTCAAAATATCAAACATATTTTGTCTCCCTGTTTTAGCTCATGAGGAAATAGTTTAAACCTTATCATGTCCTTTGTCAAGCAAGGTTCTTCTTTCTTCTTTCACCCGATGAGTATGGAATCGGTCCTCATCTAAAATTGCAAGAGAGCTGGTGCAATTAATATAGACACTTCCCCATGGATTAATGAAGGTTGGTGGGTACCCGTGGATACGGCTAGCCCTGATTTGTGAAAGGCATGGTGGTGGTGTGGGGGGGGGGAGTGCCAACCTTAATAAAGAAATGGAAACCGCTCTCAGAAGTCTAAACACCTTGGTTGACATGGGTTATGATAAGTTTTTCATTACCATTCATTGACATAGACATACACATCTCTCAAAATTACATTTTGCGTACCTCTGTTTTATTAAAATAAAAGGCTCTAGCACATGAGTAAGCCCTGCTTCCTTCTGCGAAGGGCCCTTCTTTACTAACAGGATTGAGTCAGTTCACCTATTCGCTCTATTCTCTACTAGCAAACTTATGATGTTGAACTGAGATGCATTCTTTTATATGTCTATGCTGCTATTTAACCATGTTTTATTGCAATTGACATTACCATCATTGTAAACAAGTTAAAAGTTGAGTTTTGCTAACTAGTATCTTCCTTTCTATCAGTTATTTTCACCTCCTTTATTAAGAACATGATCTTTGGAAGTTTTCCATTCATGAAAAGACTTTGTGATAATTGAAGTATGTGTTATTTGCTTAATAGCTCTCACGTAGACTCTTTCGGAAAGATAAGATTGATATGATAGTTGTTCTCGGACCAAGAACACAGTTTGCCATAGCTCAGTGAATTTGCACTCACTATACCATTATATGATTGAATCATTACTTCTCTTTGAGAAGATTTGTGGGAAGATTGTTGTATAGAATTTTTAGTGTTTATTGAGTAATTGCCGATGCTTAATGTTCGTATTCTTTATTATCGACACTTCACATCATAAAACTTGTGGTCATGTTTTCCGAGCTCAGTTTTCGCTTGGGGACAAGCGGAGTCTAAGCTTTGGGGGATTTGATACGTCCATTTTGCATAACTATTTTATATGATATTTTCCCCTTATTTATTGACATTTGCATATTAGAGCACTATACTTATGTTATTTCATTGTTTTCTCTGTGTTTTACGTAATTATTTACCAGAGTCAGAAAACAGCTGAAAAGGCACATGTGAGAAGGGATATTTTCTGGACGTCGGTAAAATTGGGAAAAATTAGAAAACAAGGTTTTGTCAGAATCACCGGGGGAGCCTGAAGGGGTTCCAGAGGGGAGCCAGGGGCATCGAGGTGGATCCTAGGCGCGTCCCCTCTTTGTCGCGCCTAGTGGGCCCCTGGGGGCCCCATGCCACCCTTCCGGCTCTCCTTCGGGGTACTGATCCCCCGTGACCTAAAAATACCGGGGAAGCACTTTGTACAATTTTACCGCCGCCTCTTCGTGACGACGACAGAGAGAATAAAACACCATCCTGGCGGGGAGATTCCGCCGAGGAAATCCCCCCCCCCCCTGAAGGGGGGAATCTTCACCACTGTCACCTTCATCGCACCGGGTATCATCAAGATCATCATTGTCATCACTATCAGCACCATCATCCTCACCATCCACCTTCGTCCCGCTGTAACAATTAGGGTTCTATATCGTTGTTTTCCACTAGATCTCTCTCCCGGTGTGAATTACTCGTTTGTAGTTGATGCTTATGAGATTTATAGGTGTTTGCACTTTATGACCAGATTGTTATTCACCCATTTATCACCTCTGATCATGTACCTTATGATGTGTTGTGAGTAGATCGTTTAGTTCTTGAGGACATAGGGAAGTCTAGATATTAGTAATCATGTTTTGTTGAGTAATATTTACCGATTTGATATTTAAACTATATTGTAATTTCTCTAGTGGTGTTATGTGAACATCGACTACATAGCACTTCACCTTTCAAGGGCCTAGAGGAATGCATTGTGTGTTGCATTGCTTGTGATGGGTTGCTGGATTGACAGAAAGCTAAACCCCATCTTGCAATACTTCACATAGGGAGTAGTAGATACCACGAGTTTATTGCTACGGTTAGATTTATTTCTTAATTACTTTCTTGTATTTGTGGACGCTTGCAAGTAGTGTAATCGTAAGTGTGCATTAGTATTGGATAGGACAATGCACTAGCATAGGTCTACCCACATAACACTTACCAAAACGATAAAAATTAATCAATGATGTGTGATGAAAATAACTAGACGAAACCTCCCGTGTGTACTCAGGAACGTTTTAGCCATTGTAAGAAGTATCACCGGCCTACTTTGTGCTAAAAAGGATCGGTCCACTTGCATTAACTATTTACCTCTATTGTTATTTACTTGTTATCACTTTATTGCTATTACAAAAAATTCTTAAACAATTGTTCTCTAGTGTTCAGAGTATAACCTTGCTCGTCAATACCTTCTGCTACTCGTTGGGTTCAACACACCTATTTATCGAAAAACTACGATCGGTCCCCTACACCTGTGGGTCATCAGCTCCCACTATATAATCCCCACCCCTCCTATTTGGAGAAGTGTGACGCCCCGAGATCGGACACTATGCAGATTTCAGCATTCCCGCCAAATCCGCATAATAACCGATTCCAGGTTGCCATTTATGATAACATTACAATAGTTCTCGAATATTCCACAATTACAACAGCAACAGATAGATACAAGATGACTCAAACGAGCCTGGGTTACAACTGATACAATACAAAGATCCAAATAACAGCGGAAGAATCAAACGTCCGTCTACGGACAAGATCCAAATTGGACTAAGAGTCCTGAAGATAACCGAAGGCGTCCAATCCATGCCCAGGCCAAGCCGGAGGGATTCCCAAGCTAACGTCGTCAGACTTCAAACCTGTTGACTGCAATTTGGAATTTGCAGCCACGAAAGAGATTCGTGGGTCAGTACGGTTAAGTACTGGCAAGGGGGATAAAACCCATACTCACAAGTTACCGGCGTAGCCAGTCATCACAAGATACAAATACTTTAGGATCAACGGAAAGGAAAGGGGTTATTGCAAATAAGCGACAGTAGGCTGCACTAACCAACTACAGAGATTCTATTACTTCCAACTATCAGAAAGGGGATAAGATCGAGTGATAGTAACCAACTGAAAGCTAACTTCAAGCAAACCCATCCTGGATCTCGCCCCTTATCCGAAGAAGCAATCCGAGGATAACTCACACCGTAGTCTTAAAGATGAGTCAAGTTATTGTGTGAATAACCTATTACTAGTCAAGTTATTAATCATTGGGTGAAACATGATTGATCATTATGTTTAAGTTGTCCTGAGTACTTGTTAGCCAGTACTTTCACCAAGTAATCCATAACCGCGGAAAACACGGCTTCTCGAGAAGATTATCCCTGCAGGGTTGCACCATAGTAACCGACACTCATGAATATCCCGCCAGATGGAGTGGCCACTCCACCAAGCGGGGCACTCAACACAATCCAACCCTTCTTCGCATCGAGCCCAAAGCACCTTGGGCGCACGGCTAATCGAGCCCAGAAGAAAATGGACCCTCATAGCATTCTAAGAACGTGTCCCCCTATATGCCGACTACGAAAGTTCCACCCGGGTACCAAGGGCTCGCAAGATCATGCATGCAGCAAATGGAAAACCCGAACTAAATGAGGCGATTTGGACGAGATGCGAATCGGGTCAAACTGAGGGGGAGCCCATACTCCCCAAATGCGGGTAGTGCGCTCATCATGGATCAGTAGACAAGACCCTTTTCCTATTAGGGTCGACACTAGCAGGCCTCAAAACCACAAAGGGCCTCCTGCCGGTGCCTTATCATCAAATTATTATTATTACCATTAGCAATTAACAGGTTTGATTGATTAACATCGAGCCCCCAGAACATAATTAAGTAATAACAGAAAGTAACGGGTAACGGACTCGAGCAAAACAACCCTAAGCAAGATAGTAAGACACAGGCTCAAGCAAAGGTTATAGGAGTGGAGGTGAAGCAATATCAGGGTAAAGGATTCATGTGATAGGTTCGTAACAGAAACAACTACTACTAAGGCTAGCAGAAAAGAACAACGGAAAATATCGGTAACAAGTGATGAAAGGCAGCCATTTGGCAGCAAGTGAGTATACTTGCCTGAGATCCCGCAAGGTAGCAGAACTTGTCGTTGCTCACATCATCTCAACGTCCTATCCGGGAAGAAGCAACGAACCTCGAACAAACACCGGAATGCAACAATTACTACTACGGCAAAAGATCCAGCATGATCCTATTTTATATGCATGACATGGCAAGATGCAACGGGGGAAACAACTTAAGCAATTTAATCGGAACCGGAGTCCCGAGAAATAGGAATTGGTTCAAGTTGTTTAGCTAACCATCAAATTAAATGTTGTTTAGCATGGCGAACCATAAAGTAGGTGAGTTAGGCAATTTAAATGGAATGGGGCAACAGCTGGAAAATAATTAGCCCACACATTCCATATGTTGTCATATAGGTGAACATGCATAACAAGATCTAAAATGCACAAGATAAGATGCAAACAGAGATATGGATGGCATGAACATATTAATGACGGGAAACTGATTGGAAAACATATTTTATTGGTTGAGAAACCATTTTAAATGAATTAGTTGAGCACATTACCAATTTTAAATGCATTAAATAAGAGGTGAAACAATTATTCAATTTAAATGTGGCAAACCAGAAAACAAAGTTGATATCCAAGGGTGGCATTTGATTTTGGATGAAAAACATGTTTTGAGTATTTAATTTGGAGCAACCATTAGAAAGTTATTAATTATGCCATTTAATTAACCAATTTAAGGATTAGTAAATAACATTAATTTTAATTGCCCAATTTGCAAAACAAAGTTGATAAACAGAAAGTTCATTGAATTTGGACTGAAAAACATATTTTATTTGAGTTAATTGGATTAAGTATGAATTAATTATGGAATTAACCAAATTGGAAGAGGATTGTTTGAATTTGAAATTTGAAACAATTTGAATTGTTTAAAACAGAAAACAAATGCTTTGAATAGGTAGACAATTAAATTTGGGTCAAGATACATATTTTATTTTTATTATTTGGACTTAGGAAATAAAAGTTATTAACATTTCATTTTCAGGGACCAAGCTGCAAGGAAAAGGACTTAGATGGGAGCAGAAATTCCATACAGGTCCCTGGGGTGGTTTTACACCCAGCGCAACCCAGCCCGGGGTCTCTGCGGCGCGGGCCCGAGCCCAGGTGGCGGCCACGTGGGCGTGGGTGGGAGCCACGGAGCCACCGCGGTCAATGACCAGCGGGGCCCGTCCCTGCGTGCGCGGAAAAAAAAAAGGGGAAAAAGAGGTGGCCTTGAGCGGCCTGTGGGATTCGATCCCGGGCCGTAGCGTGCTCGCGGTAGGGCGTTGCCACTGCGGTACTGCCGCGGTCGTGATGGACTACGGGTGCGACTGAAGAAGAGGTGAAATTTTGGGGGTTTTCTGAACCTCGAACAGAACAAGAAGCAGATTTGCTTCCGATTGTGACAGAGCAGACAAGAGGAAGAGATCGTTGCGTCGCGGTGGTTCGCGGATATGTGCGATGTGGAGGCGGTGTGCATGCATCGGGCGGGTGTGTGGTGCGCCTGTACAGGAGAAAAGCGAGGGAGGAGGAGAAGGTGCCGATCGCAACTGCTGCTGCTGTCTAGTTGTTTCTGACGAACAACACATCAGGGACCATGGAAACGACGATGAACAGAGGAAGAGGGCGACGAATCGAGGCAGTACCTGAGGATGGCGCCTACTGCAATCTTGTAGCTGGATGGTTGCGGGTTCCATTCCCACGGACGGAGGAACCTCGAGGTGGCCGTGGCGAGCCCGCCGCGACCAACTTCTGACGGCGACTGGTGGTGCACGATTTTTGGGTTACAGGAACTGAGGAAAAATCGGGGGAGGGAAACAAGGAGGGATGGCGGCGGTAGCTGGGAGATGTGGTTAGGGTTGGGCTAGGGTTTCCAAGGGGAAGGAGGGGGATAGATAAAGGGAGGGGGCAGGTGGAGCTCGGAGTGGTTGACGCTGGCGTGGGGTGACGTCGTCGTACGGAGATTGAAGAAGCAGGTAACCAGGCCGTGCGCGTTTGGAGGGCTGGGGTTGTGGGCTGGGCTTGGCCCAGCCTGCCTCTCCCCTCAGCCTAAAACTTTTAATAATTGTTCTGTTTTATTTTTTTTTTGCTGAAACGGTTTTGGATTAAAACTGTTAAGGTTTTATTTAATAAAAATTTCAGAAAATTTAGGTTAGGCTAGTTAGGAATTTAGAAACCATGTTCCAAGATTTGATTTCAAAATTTTGATATTTAAAATAAAGTTTGTATTTGAAACCAATTTAGAGGATTTTCAATATTAATAAATCATTATGAAAACATGCTTTTAAATAGGGTTACCCCTAAGATTTAAATTGATTGAAAATTAGTTGATTGGCTTGTTAAGTTATGAATTCAAAAGGGGTTATGTTTGAGGCATTTGATTAGAAGATGGAGGTGATTTAAATAATTGCTTGGAAGTAGTTGTTTGATTAACCTAACAAGTTAATGAATGATTTGATTTGAATTTTTGAATTGGTCATTAGGGTTTGTTAACAACAGGGACAAATTTATTTAGCAGGCAATTTGTTTAAAACAATTTCCAAACTATTGAAAACAAATGAGTGGTTTAGTTTGCAAGTTTTAAATTGCAAAATTTTTGAGCAAGGGTGAAAGTTTAAATTGTTTTGAAAATTTCAGTTGTGATGCAAACATGGTGCAATGCAATGTGATGCATATGATGCAAACAAAACAAACAGGTAACACCACAGGTGTTACAAACGACACCACTAACAAGGGATTGCGCCCTCGCAATCCACCTGCTAACCCGGGAGGGGAAAGAAGTTCAACTATCGATTCTTCATGCTTCCAGCTGATCTCCTCGACACCACTAACAAGGGATTCTTGCTCGGAGGGACGACGATGTTCTTCCACCAAGAATCTTCCGATGATTGAACCTATTAGGTTAATGGCTCAGAAAACGTCCACCCACGTAGGATCCTAATGCTTTGAAAGATAGACCAGAGGGGAGACTCCAAAACAAATAAGATTGGGAGGGGAAATAGAATAGGGATAAGGAGAAAACAAGAATCCTATCGAGATGTTTTTCCAAAATAGTTTAGCAGATATAGTTTTTGACACTCTAGAAACAACGACCGTTAGCTAGGTTAACCTACAGGCTTTGCGGACTCGTTGCTTCGATAACCATTCGTATCGAAACAATCTCGGGAATCGGAACCAAGGCTCTGATACCATTTGTGACGCCCCGAGATCGGACACTATGCAGATTTCAGCATTCCCGCCAAATCCGCATAATAACCGATTCCAGGTTGCCATTTATGATAACATTACAATAGTTCTCGAATATTCCACAATTACAACAGCAACAGATAGATACAAGATGACTCAAACGAGCCTGGGTTACAACTGATACAATACAAAGATCCAAATAACAGCGGAAGAATCAAACGTCCGTCTACGGACAAGATCCAAATTGGACTAAGAGTCCTGAAGATAACCGAAGGCGTCCAATCCCTGCCCAGGCCAAGCCGGAGGGATTCCCAAGCTAACGTCGTCAGACTTCAAACCTGTTGACTGCAATTTGGAATTTGCAGCCACGAAAGAGATTCGTGGGTCAGTACGGTTAAGTACTGGCAAGGGGGATAAAACCCATACTCACAAGTTACCGGCGTAGCCAGTCATCACAAGATACAAATACTTTAGGATCAACGGAAAGGAAAGGGGTTATTGCAAATAAGCGACAGTAGGCTGCACTAACCAACTACAGAGATTCTATTACTTCCAACTATCAGAAAGGGGATAAGATCGAGTGATAGTAACCAACTGAAAGCTAACTTCAAGCAAACCCATCCTGGATCTCGCCCCTTATCCGAAGAAGCAATCCGAGGATAACTCACACCGTAGTCTTAAAGATGAGTCAAGTTATTGTGTGAATAACCTATTACTAGTCAAGTTATTAATCATTGGGTGAAACATGATTGATCATTATGTTTAAGTTGTCCTGAGTACTTGTTAGCCAGTACTTTCACCAAGTAATCCATAACCGCGGAAAACACGGCTTCTCGAGAAGATTATCCCTGCAGGGTTGCACCATAGTAACCGACACTCATGAATATCCCGCCAGATGGAGTGGCCACTCCACCAAGCGGGGCACTCAACACAATCCAACCCTTCTTCGCATCGAGCCCAAAGCACCTTGGGCGCACGGCTAATCGAGCCCAGAAGAAAATGGACCCTCATAGCACTCTAAGAACGTGTCCCCCTATATGCCGACTACGAAAGTTCCACCCGGGTACCAAGGGCTCGCAAGATCATGCATGCAGCAAATGGAAAACCCGAACTAAATGAGGCGATTTGGACGAGATGCGAATCGGGTCAAACTGAGGGGGAGCCCATACTCCCCAAATGCGGGTAGTGCGCTCATCATGGATCAGTAGACAAGACCCTTTTCCTATTAGGGTCGACACTAGCAGGCCTCAAAACCACAAAGGGCCTCCTGCCGGTGCCTTATCATCAAATTATTATTATTACCATTAGCAATTAACAGGTTTGATTGATTAACATCGAGCCCCCAGAACATAATTAAGTAATAACAGAAAGTAACGGGTAACGGACTCGAGCAAAACAACCCTAAGCAAGATAGTAAGACACAGGCTCAAGCAAAGGTTATAGGAGTGGAGGTGAAGCAATATCAGGGTAAAGGATTCATGTGATAGGTTCGTAATAGAAACAACTACTACTAAGGCTAGCAGAAAAGAACAACGGAAAATATCGGTAACAAGTGATGAAAGGCAGCCATTTGGCAGCAAGTGAGTATACTTGCCTGAGATCCCGCAAGGTAGCAGAACTTGTCGTTGCTCACATCATCTCAACGTCCTATCCGGGAAGAAGCAACGAACCTCGAACAAACACCGGAATGCAACAATTACTACTACGGCAAAAGATCCAGCATGATCCTATTTTATATGCATGACATGGCAAGATGCAACGGGGGAAACAACTTAAGCAATTTAATCGGAACCGGAGTCCCGAGAAATAGGAATTGGTTCAAGTTGTTTAGCTAACCATCAAATTAAATGTTGTTTAGCATGGCGAACCATAAAGTAGGTGAGTTAGGCAATTTAAATGGAATGGGGCAACAGCTGGAAAATAATTAGCCCACACATTCCATATGTTGTCATATAGGTGAACATGCATAACAAGATCTAAAATGCACAAGATAAGATGCAAACAGAGATATGGATGGCATGAACATATTAATGACGGGAAACTGATTGGAAAACATATTTTATTGGTTGAGAAACCATTTTAAATGAATTAGTTGAGCACATTACCAATTTTAAATGCATTAAATAAGAGGTGAAACAATTATTCAATTTAAATGTGGCAAACCAGAAAACAAAGTTGATATCCAAGGGTGGCATTTGATTTTGGATGAAAAACATGTTTTGAGTATTTAATTTGGAGCAACCATTAGAAAGTTATTAATTATGCCATTTAATTAACCAATTTAAGGATTAGTAAATAACATTAATTTTAATTGCCCAATTTGCAAAACAAAGTTGATAAACAGAAAGTTCATTGAATTTGGACTGAAAAACATATTTTATTTGAGTTAATTGGATTAAGTATGAATTAATTATGGAATTAACCAAATTGGAAGAGGATTGTTTGAATTTGAAATTTGAAACAATTTGAATTGTTTAAAACAGAAAACAAATGCTTTGAATAGGTAGACAATTAAATTTGGGTCAAGATACATATTTTATTTTTATTATTTGGACTTAGGAAATAAAAGTTATTAACATTTCATTTTCAGGGACCAAGCTGCAAGGAAAAGGACTTAGATGGGAGCAGAAATTCCATACAGGTCCCTGGGGTGGTTTTACACCCAGCGCAACCCAGCCCGGGGTCTCTGCGGCGCGGGCCCGAGCCCAGGTGGCGGCCACGTGGGCGTGGGTGGGAGCCACGGAGCCACCGCGGTCAATGACCAGCGGGGCCCGTCCCTGCGTGCGCGGAAAAAAAAAGGGGAAAAAGAGGTGGCCTTGAGCGGCCTGTGGGATTCGATCCCGGGCCGTAGCGTGCTCGCGGTAGGGCGTTGCCACTGCGGTACTGCCGCGGTCGTGATGGACTACGGGTGCGACTGAAGAAGAGGTGAAATTTTGGGGGTTTTCTGAACCTCGAACAGAACAAGAAGCAGATTTGCTTCCGATTGTGACAGAGCAGACAAGAGGAAGAGATCGTTGCGTCGCGGTGGTTCGCGGATATGTGCGATGTGGAGGCGGTGTGCATGCATCGGGCGGGTGTGTGGTGCGCCTGTACAGGAGAAAAGCGAGGGAGGAGGAGAAGGTGCCGATCGCAACTGCTGCTGCTGTCTAGTTGTTTCTGACGAACAACACATCAGGGACCATGGAAACGACGATGAACAGAGGAAGAGGGCGACGAATCGAGGCAGTACCTGAGGATGGCGCCTACTGCAATCTTGTAGCTGGATGGTTGCGGGTTCCATTCCCACGGACGGAGGAACCTCGAGGTGGCCGTGGCGAGCCCGCCGCGACCAACTTCTGACGGCGACTGGTGGTGCACGATTTTTGGGTTACAGGAACTGAGGAAAAATCGGGGGAGGGAAACAAGGAGGGATGGCGGCGGTAGCTGGGAGATGTGGTTAGGGTTGGGCTAGGGTTTCCAAGGGGAAGGAGGGGGATAGATAAAGGGAGGGGGCAGGTGGAGCTCGGAGTGGTTGACGCTGGCGTGGGGTGACGTCGTCGTACGGAGATTGAAGAAGCAGGTAACCAGGCCGTGCGCGTTTGGAGGGCTGGGGTTGTGGGCTGGGCTTGGCCCAGCCTGCCTCTCCCCTCAGCCTAAAACTTTTAATAATTGTTCTGTTTTTTTTTTTTTGCTGAAACGGTTTTGGATTAAAACTGTTAAGGTTTTATTTAATAAAAATTTCAGAAAATTTAGGTTAGGCTAGTTAGGAATTTAGAAACCATGTTCCAAGATTTGATTTCAAAATTTTGATATTTAAAATAAAGTTTGTATTTGAAACCAATTTAGAGGATTTTCAATATTAATAAATCATTATGAAAACATGCTTTTAAATAGGGTTACCCCTAAGATTTAAATTGATTGAAAATTAGTTGATTGGCTTGTTAAGTTATGAATTCAAAAGGGGTTATGTTTGAGGCATTTGATTAGAAGATGGAGGTGATTTAAATAATTGCTTGGAAGTAGTTGTTTGATTAACCTAACAAGTTAATGAATGATTTGATTTGAATTTTTGAATTGGTCATTAGGGTTTGTTAACAACAGGGACAAATTTATTTAGCAGGCAATTTGTTTAAAACAATTTCCAAACTATTGAAAACAAATGAGTGGTTTAGTTTGCAAGTTTGAAATTGCAAAATTTTTGAGCAAGGGTGAAAGTTTAAATTGTTTTGAAAATTTCAGTTGTGATGCAAACATGGTGCAATGCAATGTGATGCATATGATGCAAACAAAACAAACAGGTAACACCACAGGTGTTACAAGAAGATACAGTTGAGCCTTTGGCCTTCTCTCTCGGGAATTAGAGAGCCTCCAATAGAATTAGAGCCTCTAATTAAAGAACCTCTAATTGAATTAGAGCCTCTAATTAGAAAATCTCTAATAGAACTAGAGCCTATTCTACTCGGGTTTTTAAGTTATACTCTCCTGATTAGACCTAGCTCTAATTACTTTTCTCTCTCATGTGTTGAGAACTTTCAGATTCATAATAGCTCTAATCACAGTTGATTAGAGATACCAATTAGCAACGTCGGAAGGCTGTCTCTCTTTATCGGTGCCGAGTCCTGTACGACAGAGCACTGATGGGTTGACATGAGCGTATGTTGCACACTAGAAGAGGGATTACACGTGTCATCCTTGACGAGAAAAGACTTAGCGACATCCTTGCCACCTAGTTGTGAGGATCTACAATTGCTCATAACTCTTCTACGACTACATAGAATCCGCTGCCGTGTGAGTCGTTATCCTGATCCTCGCATGTATGGGGATGCCTTGTTATCTGCATAGTGATCTTGACGGACTACGTAAAGCAAACTTTTAAAATTATGCAACGTAGATGAGCAAGTTTTCCTCTGAATCTCATATTCAGAAACGACGTGAGTTATAGCATAGTAATATGAATCATAATTATGAAACATATGTATAAATATTATTGTCTTTTGGGCACACATCCAACAAAATATTCATTACAAAAGTATCGAACTCAAAATAACTATTATTTCAAAGTCCTAGTGTCGATCCTCTTTATTGACTTTGACTTTGTAGATGATGCAGGTGACATGACGCCTTTAAATGCGGCTTCCACTCTTTTCACCTTTCTTGTCTGTTTTCCTTCTCACTATACAATTAACTGCAAGTTGAGAAATTTTAGTATCCAGTACCAAAATATTTTCGAGACAAGAAAATGTCAGTAATCACTATAACTTTTATACCTCATGTGGATGTGCCACTTTTTTTTTCAATTGGTGCAGTCATCACAGTGTGGATGAAGATATCCATCTCAGCTGACATGAGCATCTGGAAGACCTTTTCAATTGTGTTCTCCACTTCCATCAGATTGTAGCAAGGCACAAAACTTAAGTAATGTAATGGAAGTGGCACGAGGAGTGTGTCGCATTTTAACTCTAGTTACATTCAATCACGTTTACCCCCCGTTTAATATTTCTCATGGTTATGGCCGGATTGTCACATATGTCAGGCCCATGTTGCATTACCAGTGAGTGACTCGAAAGGCAACCAAGGAGCGTAAATATTCTTTGGAGTGTATACATCACTACATGGACACAAAACTCGTGCATTAGCCCCATATTTCACTCCAAATGAAGCCTTCCACTCCACTAAACTCTGATCGATGTACTCGTTGTCATGCACTCATGCTCGTTGTTGCTCTTCGCCAAAATGCCCAACGTTAACGAGCGCGCGAGTGCGAGAAAAGAGACGTATGACTAATTCGCCGTTTTGTGAGTTCTGTTCACGCAGTGTGTATGATTCAAGTTTGGTGCCAGCAAGTCATGCCCAACAATGTTAACTCCTCTCATTTAGCACGCATCTCCCATGTGGGCTTGGGTTCGGGGAAAATATTAATTAGGGTGAAACATGACACCTTGTCACAACTCACAACTAGGGGAAATGTGATCGCATTTACGGAGTAAAACATGGCTTGCATGTATAAACCTAGAAGGGTTTAAAAGGTGTCCTACAAGATTTAGTGTCTTATGGTTAAATTAGACTCTCCCCGTTCCGTTTTATTGTCGCGGGGAGTGAATTCCCAATACCAGTAATATGACCATTTGCAAAAACGGAATCATACGAATCTGTGACCATTTCTGATCCGTGCAAGAAAACACAATTTCGTTTTTGTATACTTCCTCCGGTCCATATTAATGGTCGCTAAAGCGGATGTATCTGGCACTAGATCGGATGGAGTAATATAATTGGTGTACTACTTATTGGTCATCATCCAAGGCTTCAAATGTGATTCCTCATCGGTTCGGGTCGAGCAAGTCGAGACGGCCGCAATGCTGCTGGCACGAGGTGAAGCGTGTTTTCAGGCACGGGTGGAACGTGTGAAAACAAGTAGAGCAAAGTATTGCCGTAGGAGCTCCGGAACAGCAAAGTGGTGGCAGACCATATTATGTTCAAACTGTCTCAAGTGCTCCACTGATTACTGAATCACCAAGCCAATCTGATGATGTCGATGTGACGCAAACCCAACAACCCCCGCGGTCAAAAAGGTGTCCGAAAAGTGTGCACCAGGACGTACGGCCGCACGCTAGGCCACCGATGCGCCCGACACGGCGTGTGCCAAGCAAGATTGGAGAGCAGCCGTACGCACGTACACCACTACTCCGTATGGATCAGGCAAAATTTTTTATAAGGGGCTTTTATTACTTAAATGTTTTAAGCATTACATCCGGTCTCTCCATCATAAAATACACACAGCCGAAATCCAAAAGTTAGAAAAAAATACGACAAGTCTAAACAAATCATGCACACGTAGACCGTCGATGATAGGGGCTGCTATCCGTAGATCAAGCGGCCATCTATGTGGGATAAAAATATCCCTCGCCACCTACTCTAGACGTGCAGATGTCTCGGTAAAAAGGTCTTGAAACTCGCCCGCAGTAATGTGGACCACGAACGGAAAATATTTGTGCATCGAAATATAACCTACATACCAGAAAAAAATTTATTATTGAAAATCTTGTTACTTCTACGTAGTCAGAGCGAATAACGGCTAGCGCTTCTACCCTAATAACAGTTTTGAATCGTTCATCACCCCATTCAACCAGTTACCGAAAATATTCGTAACGGATATGGACTGGTAAAGATTCGAAGCCATTTGGATAGCGGACCATATAGAACACGCAAATATGAAATCAAAGAATAAGTGTTTAATCGTCTCATCGTGAGAACAAAAAACACACTTTGAATTTCCATGCCAATTACGTTTGACAATATTATCTTTTGTAAGTATGACCCCTTTGCGAAGATACCACGCAAAAATCTTAATCTTTAGCGGTGAAGCCATACATTTTTGAAAATATCAACTGGCATGTCTGCCTGGATCATTGCCCTATATATAGAATCTACCGAGAACATTCCGTTCTTAGTGATTTTCCACCGAAACTCATCGGTACCTGGTGTTAAAGTGACCGAAGTAAGCCTATTAACCAGTGCCTGCCAGGATGCAAGTCGTGGCCCAATGAGATCTCGTCTGAACGACACATTAGGAGGTGATGTTTGCATGACCGTAGCCAGCGTATCATCTTTATGTCGCGCTATAGTGTATAATGCTGGATATTGTTCTCTGAGTGTGGTATTACCTAACCACTTGTCCTCCTAAAACCGTATCTGCGATCCATCCTTAATCTTAAATACCCCATAACGAAAAAACTTGTTTTTGCTCGTCATTAGTCCAGCCCAAAAGTGTGAATCACCTCGTTTCCACATAACGTTTGAGACTGCTTTCAAACCAATATATTTTCGTTTAAAAGAGGTTTGCCAAACGCCATCTTCGGTCAGTAGTTTGAAAAGCCATTTACCAAGAAGTGTTGAGTTCTTAACTTATAGGTCATGCATACCCAGTCCCCCTGGTCCTTTGGTCGACAAACAACATCCCATCTGGCTAGTCGATATTTCTTTTTCTCGCTGTACCCATGCCACAAGAATCTTGATCGTAAATAATCCAATTTCTTCAAGACTTCTTTAGGTAACTGAAAGAATGATATCATATACAGTACCATATTGGTGAGTATTGAATTTATGAGTACTAGTCTTTCATCAAGGGACAACAATTTACCTTTCCAACTAGCAAGGCTTTTCTGCAAACGCTCTTTAACGTGGCTCCATTCTGCATTCGTCAATCGCCTATAATGTATTGGTATCCCCAAATAGTTAATAAGAAATTGGCCTTGCTCGCATTCGAATAACTCGGCATACCGAGCAACAACGTCCTGGGCCACGCCAAAACGGAGCAATTCATTTTTATGAAAGTTAATTTTTAATCCGGAAAGTTGCTCGAACATCGAAAGAATTAATTTCAGATTCGCCGCTTTCTCCAAATCATGTTTCATAAAAAGAATCATATCATCTGCATACTGAAGGATAGACAATCCTGCATCAACAAGATGTGGAATTACTCCTTCAATTTGGCCGCTTTCTTTGGCTATTTCAATCATGATCGCTAACATATCGGCCACAATATTAAATAATATGGACGAAAGCGAATCACCTTGCCTTAAGTCTTTTTTGGTTTGGAAGTATCGGCCAACATCATCATTGACTTCGATAGCCACGCTACCTCCAGACACATAAGTGCGAACTAGAGCACACCACTCTTCTAAAAATCATTTCATTCTCAGAGTCTGTTGGAGAAACTCTCAGTTCACCTTATCATAGGCATTTTCAAAGTCTATTTTAAGAATTACACAATTCAGTTTTTTCGTATGCGTCTCATGTACGGTTTCGTGTAAAATCACGACCCCGTCAAGGATATTCCTACCCTACATAAATGCAGTCTGTGTAGGTTTTACCACATGATCTGCCACCGAATTTAATCTGATGGTTACAACTTTCGTAAAGATTTTGAAACTAACGTTAAGAAGGAATATTAGTCTATAATGTTGTATCCTTTATGCCTCCAGAACCTTAGGTAACAAAATGATTTCCCCAAAATTAACGCGATATAGCTCTAGGTGTCCGCTATGTAAGCAACCAAACATTTCTATAAGATCATCTTTAATGACCTCCCAGAAATGTTGATAAAACTCCGCTACACATCCATTTGGGCCAGGTGCCTTATTGTGCTCCATTTTCTTCATGGGAGACTTGGCTAATATAAGATCATCTTTATCTCCTCTTCCGTGACGGGAGCATTAAGAAAAGCATTTTCTTCATGGGGGACTTGAGTAATATCATCCGTGCGGGACTCGTCCATAGTAATATTATTTACGTCAGGAGCCCCAAACAGGCCTTTATAAAACTTTGTGATATAGGCCTTTAATTGGTCCTGTCCCTCGATCAGGCTTTCATCCTGGTGAAGAGAGTGAATTTGTTTTTCCGGTGTCCCCCAACATTATGGAAATAACGTGTATTCGAATCCCCTTCAAGAATGACTTAAGCCTTAGATCTTTGATACCATTTGAGCTCCTCTTCTCGCAACATTTATGCTACCTTTACATTAGATTGACTCTTAAATTTAATCTCTTGTATAGTTAGCAACCTAGTTTCAGCAATCTCTTGTATAGTTAGCAAACTAGTTTCTTCTTCAACTGAAGCCGTGCGGCGTACTCCAAAAGACCCCTCGGGCCGCCTCCCCTCAGGCGGCTCCAGGGGCGATCGAAACCCTAGCGAGCTAGCCCTCCCCCATCAATCCTAAGGCCGCTGCCGTCACCGGCCGACGGCGGTGGCGGCACCTCGCCTGCTTGATGCGGGTGGGGATGGCGGGCACTCTGGTCGCGGCGCTTGGAGCAGGGCGGCGGCGGCGGAACGGAGGCGCAAGGCGGATTCGTTTGGCGGCGGGGACGCCGTCTGCTTGGCTCCTGGGCGGCGCGACCTTCTTTGTCCTAGCGGCGGGAGGCGGTGGTGCTAGGGACCAGCAGCGACAGGGCTCCCGGCGACGGTGGATGCGGAAGTTCCAGGAGATCTGGCCTTTCCTCTCGTATCTGTTACTGCTGGGAGTTGTTTCGCAGCGTCGGGGCCGCGAGACATCAGAATAAAGGAGGTGGTCCTAGGGTTTCCCATCGCGCGAGGACGAAGATCTGTCTGATGTAGGTCCTCTTTGATCAAGCCGGGGTGTCGACCCGGAAGGCTCCGCCGGCGAACTCCCATGGGCGATGCCTGGAGATTGCTGGATCGGTGGAATTCGATCGCAATGCACGGTCATCGAAGGTGAGATTGGAAGACCAGCAATGGTGTTCGGAGTCTTTGCATCGATGGGGAACTGGCTTGGAGTTACAAGATTCGTGGCAGCGGTTTGTAAGAGGGGACGACAGCATGCGTGAAGTCCAAAGTCCTATCTTTGAGGGTGAAACCCAAGGTTTGGCCTTAATTGGTTGTGCCTGGCACTGGTGTCGTTGGAGACATTGTTTTGAGAGCGAGGATTATCTTCAGGGTGAAAACCCAAAGTCTGGCCTTAATTGTTTGTGTCTGGCACCATTCTTCTTGAAGACGTTGTTTTCGAAGAGTTAGACATCAACTGTTGTTTAGGTGGTGCTTTTGTGGCTGCTCTAAGGACTGTAACTCTGTAGCAGGAATTCTCTTTTTAGTTCTTCGTTTTATTGTCTTTCGGTTATGTGCATCTATAATGGCTATGGTTATTGTGTTGTTGCAAAGAGATAGATGTAATTTGTATCCCGCGATATTAATATACATTTCCCTTTTTCAAAAAACCAGCCCTCAATATCAGCAGAACACAGGATGGTGACGACCGATTGATACGAGACTTGGCGAGTCGCGACTGTCCCCTCATGTTGTGTTGTGTTGCCGTCCGTCTCTTCGTACGACAGTGGACTCGCATCGCGGAGAGGGGACACACTTCGCTGCCGCGGCGCGGTGACGCGACTGCGCCAGTGTTGCACGACAGCACAAATCGACGCATCCATGAATTTCTTGTTGGGGCGAGTGCTTTCACGTCACCGAAAAAAGAAGGATCGGCACACGCGTACCTAGCCAGTACTGCGGTACATCCTTAGTCGCTTTACAGCCCTCCTTTTTTTACCTTGACTATTCTTATATCTGGTTCGTAAGTCTTGGAGGAACCCAGATCGGGCATTGATCAGATCGCATAGGGTCTATCTATTGTAACATCCAAGTATGAAAACCCTTAGTTGTTTTACTTGTTGTTTTTATTTAAGCAATGCATCATATCATCATCCTCATATTTATTTCTGTTTGCATTGTTTTCATATGAAATTTAAACTTGTTATCAACTTCTGTTTTCACACTTGTCTGTTACAACCTTTCAAATAAAGAAGTGCAAACTAAAAACCTCTTTTGTTTTCAAGCAACTCATTATAATTCACCTTTTAAGTTGTTGCTAAAATCAATTGCTCAATTTAATCAATTATTTTCCAAGTCTTTCCCAAACTCAAAACAATTCTCAAATCATCAACCCTTTGAATCCATGAAGTTATCACAACTTGGTATTCTTCAAAAACATTCTAAACCCTAGGGGAAACCCTATTGAAAACACCCTATTTTCTAAATATTAATTACTATGGCAATTTTCATTTAATTTGGTTCAATTTTGAAACAGCAATCAAACATTTGAAATTTTGAAAACCAAAACTACCAAATGGTTTCTTTTCACCTAAGAAGCTTATACAAATTTTTCCAAAATTTTATCTAATCAAAAACCTATCTATTTTATCCAAAAGCTAAACTACAAAAAAAAAACAGAAGGAGAAATAAAAAAGAAAAGAAACAGCCAAGGAGAGTGGGCTGCGTCCAGCCCACTTCCTCCTTTTCCTTCTCTGCGCGAAGCCCAGCCCGTCTATCTCCCTCGTACCGCTTCAAAATTCGTGCCCGTGTCCTGATCTTGTACGGCCGCTCATCGGAGAGCTCCACCTCGACACCGCGGCGACTCCGGCGGCCACCACTGCGCCTCCACCCTATATAAGCCTGCCCTAGGGCTCCTGGACCTACCCTAGCCCTAGGTCCTCCCTTTCCCCTCTCGCCCGCCGCCGATCGTTTCCTCCCCGACGTCGATTTCCTCCTCTGAACCTCTCGCCGGCGACAGTCTTCTGAAGATCGTCATGGCGCCACTGCACCTCGCTTCCACCTAGCCACCTATCAACTGCAATCGCTTCGCCACTTCCCCTTCTCCCTCTTGGACACCAGAGATCTCACTGGTAAGCCCTAGATTCTCGCCGCGTTTCTTCTTCTGTTCCGGCCACCGCGCCACCATGTCCTGAATCCGACGTGATCGTCAACGATGCAGGGCTCCGCAGCACCTCTCGTTTCCGGGAATCGGTAGCTCTCTCCCTCCTCTATGCAACGGACACCGGAGTTCGCCTGGAGGACCTCTACCTCGACGGAGCCGTCTTTTTCCTCGCCGCGGCAGCCAACGTCACCGGACGTCATCACCGAGCCGCTGCTACCCCAACTCCGGTGGTGAGCACCTTGGCTCTTTCTCCCTCCTTGCATCTAGCCTCTGTGCATCCATCTGCAAGCCCACGCCAACATCTGCATCTGCACAGCTGTGTATCGTCGATGTTCCTCTCCGGCGAGGTGCTGTTCTGACGGCGAGCAAGTGTTTGCTCGTCAGAAAGTTCAGTTAACAAACTGAACCTTAACCTGCAACATCCCCCTTACCTGTCAAACACTGAAGCGTAGCGCAGCGGTACTGCACTTTTGCGCGCAGCGCCTGGGCGCGGGTTCGAGGCCTGAGCGCCCAAATTTTTGATCTTTTTCTTCCGCAGCGAGGAGGCCCGCTGTCAGCGACCTACTGTGCCACGCGGCGTTGCGCAGAGCCACGTTGGTAGCTGGCCCACTGCGCAGTGGCAGGGGGTAGAGTGCTGCTGTGTAACAAATGGTTTTCTGCGAATTTCCAATAATCCAAATTCCTTTTTAAATAACAGATTTGAATATAAACTTTGAAATTCCATATCTTTTATTTTATAAATCCAATAAACACAAACTTTATATCTATTCTGATCCAAATTTCCTAATCTATCCAAATATCCAACTTGTGATCGGTTTTGAACTTTCAAATTACAATTCAAATTCAAATTTAAATCATTTCAATTGTGTTTTGCTAAATTCAATAACTAATTATTCATAAGTCCAAATCATGCAAATAAAATATGTTTTCAGTACCATTTTGAATAAGCTATCCAAATATAATTTTTGTTTTCTGTTTTGAATAATTAAAATTGCTTAAACAATTTGAATCTTGTTTAATTCAATTAAAAATTGTTTAATATTGTTTAATTCATAAGTAATTAATCCAAAGTCCAATTTCAAAATGTGAAACATGTAATCCAACTAAAATTTGATAACCTTTTCAAATATCAACTTTGTTGTTTGTTTTGCACACTCTAACTTGTTGATAACAACCATTACTTGTTCAACACCATTAAGTACCAATATTTTCCAAACTTATTAATGTTTTCTAAAATGGTTAACTATCATTCCAATTGCAGTTAATCTTGTTATCTTATTGTTCCTCATCATGCATGCATCATACTAAGTCACTTACACATGATGCTTATTGATAGAACAATTAATTCAACTCTAAAGCATGGGCTTCCATATGCAACCTTTGCATATGGAATCCACTTAAACTTGTGTTTCATATCAACTAGATTAGTTTGGTGCATCTATTAAAACATGACATGCATCATCCCAATGTTTGTGCACATATGCCATGTATTGATTGCCGTCTTCCTTCGTTGTTGTTTTTGCTTCTTCTCGCTTAGACGACGACGTTGGTACCGACGAGCCTTACGACACCACTACCCAGGACCTAGCCCAGTACCCGGCTGCTGAGCTTCCAGGCAAGTTATCACTCACATGAATCATCGAGTTCTCTTCCACACTTGTTGTCGATACTATCCTTTTGTCTACTATTGCTAGCCCTATGTATCGTTGCTATTCTCCGAACCCATCACATGATTCCCTGAACCAATGATATTGCCTCACCTCCATACCCACAGCCTTTGTTTGTGCCTGTTCTTATCTAGCATGCTTAGGGTTGCTTTTGCTCGAGCCTGTTGTCGGTTACTTCTTTTATTATCGTGCTATTATTATCTGTTACCGTTCCGAGGGCTCGAATGTTAATCAATCAATCCTGTTAATGCTGCTGTTAATAATAATTTGATGATAAGGCACCGGCAGGAGGCCCTTTGTGGTTTTGAGGCCTGCTAGTGTCGACCCTAATAGGAAAAGGGGTCTTGTCTACTGATCCATGATGAGCGCACTACCCGCATGTGGGAAGCGAGTATGGGCGCCCCCCTCAACTTGACTCGATTCGCATCTCGTCCAAATCGCCGTACTAGTTCGGGCTTTCCATTTGCTGCATCATATGCAGGTACGAACCCGAGGCCAGGGTGGAACTTTTGTAGTCGGCATTTAGGGCGGCGTGGTCTTCCAGTGCTATGAGGGTCCTCCTTTTCTTCGGGGGGCTCGATTAGCCGCGCACGCACAGCACGCGGTGCTTTGGGCTTGATGCGAAGAACAGTTGGTTGTGTTGAGTGTCTCGCTTGGTGGGTTTGATTCCCATCTGGCGGGATATTCTTACGTGTACGGTTACTATGGTGCACCCCTGCAGGGATAAATCTTCTCGAGAAGCCGTGTTTTCCGCGGTTATGGATTACTTGGTGAAAGTACTGGCTAACAAGTACTCAGGACAACTTCAACATAATGATCAATCATGTTCACCCAATGACTAATAACTTGACTAGTAATAGATTATTCACACAATAACTTGATTCACCTGATTACAACGGTGTGAGTTATCCTCGGATTGCTTCTTCGGATAAGGGGCGAGATCCAGGATGGGTTTGTTTTGAAGTTATCTTTCAGTTGGTTACAATTCCTCGATCTTATCTTTTCTATTAGCCGGACACCAGTAGTTATCTCTGTAGTTGGTTAGAGCAGCCCGCTGCAGCTTTTATTATACCTATCTTCTTCCGTTGATCCCAAGCATCAATGCTTGTGTTGACGGGTAACTCCTTGATGAAGTGTGAGTCTTGCTTGCCAGTACTTGGATGTACTGACCCCGTTGGGGCTGTGGTTTACGCAGAGTACGACTACGGCTACGATGATCACCAGGATGGCTACTTTGTGGAGTTCGACGACACTGCAGACGAGTAGTTGGCTGGACCCCGGGCAGGATCCAGGACCTACGTGGGTGGGCCTCGTTTTTCGTTATTTTCTCCGGCTTCTTAAGCCTTGGATTTGTCTGTACTCAGACCCATTTGATTGCTTCCGCTGATGTAATGGATGATATGTTGGGACATGTGTCCTCTGGATGAGTGTTTTGCTATCTCTGCCTTAGTGAAGGCTATTTGCAAACTTATTTCATTCTTTTGTGTCTTAGAGACAGTTTGTGCTATCATTTCGATCAAAGCTGTTGACGTACAGTGCGTGCTTCAATATGAAGTACGTCGACAGTAGTGCCTTAGGTTCCTAGCGGATAGTTTACCTCGACGGTGGGAGCAGGGCTTGTGTTGTCGCGCATAAGCGCAGGCCTACCAGGAAGCTGGGACGTGGGAGTAGGTATGCCCCATAATCCAAGCACCTGACTTCCAGTTCGTGCGATGAGTATCCTCTAGAAACCGGGGTGCGACAAATGGTATCAGAGCCTGTCTGCCTGTAGGATCCCTTTTTTTACTGGTCGCAGTTGAGTCTAGAAACTATTTTGTAGCTATATAGGAAAAATGAAACGTGAGAGTAGGAATTCTGCCATTTTTCTTCTTTCCCCACCCACCCACCCTTTTCTGGTAAGGAAGTGCAACGTTGTTTTCTGTTCTCACCTAAACTTTCAAGTTAGGATTTCACGTGTTTTGGGTTCTCCTTAGTACCTCAGGACTTTTGGTCTCGTTTTCCCGATGTTGCTTCGTTATCATGTTCTTCCGAAGAACCTTTCGTCCGTTCAAACCTAGTTGTTGTTTTTCCACATCCTTTTCTTCTACCGGAGTCTAATCAAAACCTTTCCCAATCATCTGCAGATGGGTCTCAGCTACTACCCGCAGGTGGTTCGCATGACTCGCTGTGAGAGCACCGCCGGTTTTCCGGAGATGCTGAGAGACATGGTTACCTATCTGGGGTTCCGTTGGGCACCAGAGTACCAGGTCTACGAGCACCAGCGAGAGTTTGACCAGACCTTCTACCGGGCCATCGTCTACATTCTGTCGGATGATGGCAGGAGCATTGTCCACCAGTACGAGGCAGTAGGGTCCACAGTGGATATGGCAGTGCAGCAGGCAGCGTACGTGAGTCTCACCGTCCTCCGTGCTGACTACTGGGGGTTTGATAAGTCCAGTTTTCGTCACATCCCCCGTGGTTACATCACGGCAGCGGGAGTTCACTTCACTGTCCACCGCGACCTGGATACCTACGAGACTGATAGCTCCAGGCTGCAGACCACTGCACAGTTCGCTAGTCACAGTGATGCCGTTGCTTCCACACTTGCTCAGGAGTTAGCCTCAGTCAGGGAGCAGCTCTGTCTGGCTTTGACTCGTCTGGCGACGTACACCACAGACTTCGTTGGAGACGAGCGCTTTGCACGTTTCCAGCAGACACTGGGTTTTCCTCTGCCAGATGCTGGAGGTTACGAGCCGATCAGAGGCCCACTTCTCGACCTCGGAGCTGGTTACGCAGGGATTCCCCGCTATGGAGCACAGGGAGAGGACGCTTTCTACTTCACCACACCGAGAGTTGCTCTCAGAGCAGTTCCTATCTACATGGATCGTCGTGATACCTACTTCCGTGGGGTTCCTCCTCACCGTATCTCTCGTCGTACTACTCACCGCCGTCCTGCGTGATGAGCATGGGAGTACCGATGTATCCGTTACTAGCTGTGTCTAGTTTATCCTTTCGTTTTCGAACCATGTATTGGTCTGTTGGATATTCTGATGTATTTGAACTCATGATGTACCTGATGGTTATCTATTCATGCGTCGGAATAATCTCTCTTTCGGTTGCTGAGTTTATCCCTTCCTATTGTTGTGCTAAAATGCATTTCTGTTCAGGATGCCTCCGACAAGGAACACGCCTGAGCCACCGCCGATCGCTGAGCTCTTGACTCAGATGACTCATGTCATGGCTCAGATGGTCCAGGTTCAGAACCACCAGAACCACCACCACCAGAACCACCACCACCAGACTGCTCCAAGGGTCACCATCAAGGACTTCCTCAGTGTGGGTCCCAAGGCTTTCGTGGCAACACGCGAGCCGCTGGATGCTGATGACTGGATCCGTGACGTAGCAAGAGCCCTGGAGATTGCTCATGTTGCGGAAGAGGACAAGGTCAACTATGCTGCTTACCTACTGAAGGGTCAGGCAGCCTCGTGGTGGGAGAACTACCAGGCCATGAGAGCTGGCTATCCTATCACTTGGGGTTGCTTCAAGGATGCCTTCCTGAAGTACCACATCCCCGATGGTCTCATGGAGAGGATGCGTGAAGAGTTTTGCTCGCTGAAGCAGGGCAAGCTCGACGTCATCGGCTACCAGAACGAGTTCAATCGCCTCGCTCGGTATGCTGGAGACGAGGTGTCTACTGAGACCAAGAAGATGGCAAGGTTCCGCCGAGGTTTTAACCCGGAACTGAAGTACGCTCTCACAAACATCATGTGCAAGGACTTCGTCGAGCTCGTGAACACCGCGCTCAATGAGGAGAATGGGCGCAAGGCGTTCGAAGAGTCGCGCAAGCACTCGCGTGAGGGTGGTTCCTCCTCCAACATGACCACCCCTCCGCAGAAGCGCCGCATCTGGGTGCCAAACAGTGCTGTCACTAGGGCTCCAAATGCCCAAACTTCTCCAGGCTTTGGTCCCCGCCCACCCAACCCAGATCAGATGCATGGGCAGAGGTTTCCAGTGGCGCAGCCAAGGCCAGATCCTCCTCGTGTCATCACTTGCTTCAAGTGCAAGGAGACTGGGCACTACGCAGATAAGTGCACTCAGAGGATGCTGCCTTCTCCACCACCTCGCCCCAACACCAACCAGGCAATGGTCCGCGCTCCTCCGCATAAGGCCGTCAACACCAACAACAGGCCTGTTGGGAGGACCGCAAGGGTGAACCACGTCAAGGTTGACACAGCTGAGGAATCTGCCGACGTTGTTCTCGGTACATTACCCGTAAACTCTAACCCAGCTAAAGTGTTGTTTGATACCGGAGCATCGCATTCCTTTGTGTCAAAAATATTTGCGGCAACAAGTAAACTCCCCTTTGTTGGTTTGGGTTCCCCGCTAGTAGTAAACTCTCCTGGAGCAACTATGCAAACTTCCAAGATCAGTCATGAGAATCAGATCTTAATTGGAGGTCACATATTCCTTGCTTCCCTCATTCTGCTTGGCAATTCTGACATTGATGTCATCCTTGGCATGGATTGGTTGAAGGCCAATAAAGCTACGATTGATTGTGCTAAGAAGTCAATAACTCTGTTCCACCCTTCCGGCCAGATAGTCTATTCTCCGAAGGAATCAAGTTCTGTTCAGCTGTACACCCTGGATGCTGAACCTCTACCTCTGCTTGAAAATGTTCCGGTGGTTTGTGAATTCCCTGACGTCTTTCCAGAAGATTTGCCAGGGATGCCTCCGGACAGAGCAGTTGAGTTCGTGATCGAGCTTGAACCAGGTACTGCTCCAATCTCTAAGCATCCATACAAGATAGCTCCTCCTGAACTGAAGTTGTTGAAGGAGCAAATCGATATGTATATGGAGAAAGGCTACATTCAGCCTAGTTCCTCTGCTTGGGGTTGCCCAACTCTGTTTGTAGCCAAGAAGGATCAAACAAAAAGACTCGTGGTTGACTATCGTCCTCTCAACGAGAAAACCATCAAGAACAAATATCCAATTCCTCGTATCGATGATCTTTTTGATCAACTTGCTGGAGCCTCAATATTCTCAAAGTTGGACTTGAGGATGGGTTACCACCAGATAAAGATCAGAAAGGAAGATATTCCAAAAACAGCTTTCACCACTCGTTACGGTCTATATGAATACACCGTCATGTCCTTTGGTCTCACCAATGCACCGGCGACCTTCTCAAGACTCATGAATTCTGTCTTCCACGAATACCTCGACAAGTTCGTTGTGGTATATCTTGATGATATCCTTGTCTACTCAAAATCCGAGGAAGAGCATGAAGAACACCTTCGTCTCACTCTCATGAAACTCCGCGAGCATCGACTCTATGCCAAATACTCCAAGTGTGAGTTCTGGATTTCAGAAGTTGCCTACCTTGGTCACATCATCTCTGCCAAGGGCATAGCTATTGACCCAGATAAGGTTAAGGCAATCGTTGACTGGAAACCTCCTAGGACGGTGAAGCAAGTCAGAAGCTTTCTTGGCTTGGCTAGCTATTGCCGTCGTTTCGTCGAAAACTTCTCCAAAATTGCAAAACCTCTCACTGATCTCACCAAGAAGGACAAGAAGTTCGTTTGGTCTCCACAGTGTGAGGAAAGTTTCAATCAACTCAAAGCTAAACTCACTTCTACCCCAGTTCTGGTTGGCCCAGATACCACCAAACCTTTCCAGATATTCTGTGATGCATCTCTCCAAGGACTAGGAGCAGTTCTTATGCAAGAACGCCAAGTTGTGGCTTATGCTTCACGTCAGTTGAACCCACACGAGCAAAACTATCCCACACATGATCTTGAACTTGCAGCAGTTGTGTTTGCCCTCAAGAAATGGAGACAATACTTGTTGGGTAACAAAACTGAAATCTTTTCCGATCACAAGAGTCTGAAATACATCTTCACTCAGCCAGATCTGAACCTCAGGCAAAGGAGATGGATTGAGAAGATTAAAGACTTTGATCTCACCATTTCTTACACTCCAGGCAAGGCTAATGTTATGGCCGATGCTCTCAGTCGCAAATCTTATTGCAACAATCTCATGATCATGGACAGCCAACCTCCACTTCATGAAGAATTCCAGAAGCTGAACCTTGGTCTTGTTCCTGAAGGATACTTTGCTAGCTTGACAGCCAGTCCAACTCTCGAGGACAAGATTCGTTCTGAACAGTTTCGTGATGCTGAAATCAAGAAGATGGTAGAGCAAATCAAAGAGGGCAGTGATAAGTTCAAGTCCTTCTCTATTGATGACAAAGGAACTGTGTTCTTTGAAGGACGCATTGCAGTTCCTCAGATTCAAAGTCTCAAAGATATCATTCTCAAGGAGGCTCATGAAACTCCTCTATCCATTCACCCTGGAAGTACAAAGATGTACCAGGATCTCAAGACTCTGTATTGGTGGTCTGGCATGAAACGTGAAATTGCTCAATACGTTTCTGAATGCGACGTTTGTCAACGTGTTAAGGCAGTCCATCAGAAGACAGCAGGTCTACTCCAACCTCTGAAAATTCCTGAGTGGAAGTGGGACATGATTGAAATGGACTTCGTTACTGGGTTTCCAAAGTCCAAGAAGGGCAACGATGCAATCTTCGTTGTTATTGATCGTCTCACTAAGGTTGCTCACTTCTATGCTGTAAAGGAAACTATCTCAGCTAGCCAGTTAGCAGAGCTCTACACAGCAAAGATTGTTCCCCTTCATGGTGTTCCATTGGAAATAAGCTCAGACCGTGGAAGTATCTTCACTTCTCATTTCTGGAAGAGCTTTCAAGAAGCATTGGGCACCAAACTTCTGTTCAGCACAGCTTACCACCCTCAGTCTCAGGGGCAAGTCGAAAGAGTCAATCAGATTCTCGAGGATATGCTCAGAGCATGTGGTCTCTCCTTTGGCATGAAATGGGAGGATTGCCTTCCATATGCTGAATTCTCCTACAACAACAGCTACCAGGCAAGCCTAGGCATGGCACCATTTGAGGCACTGTATGGTCGCAGATGCAGGAGTCCAATCAATTGGTCTGGAGCTGGTGAACGTTCACTTTTAGGCCCTGACATTGTTAAGGAAGCCGAGGAGAAAGTTCGTATCATTCGTGACAATCTCAGGATTGCTCAATCTCGTCAGAAGAGCTATTATGATAGCAAGCACAGGGATATGGTCTATGCACCTGGTGATAAGGCATATCTCCGTGTAACTCCCCTCAGAGGTACTCATCGTTTCGGTGTGAAAGGAAAGCTTGCACCAAGATACATTGGCCCTTTCAACATCCTCTCAAGACATGCAGAGAATGCTTATCGTCTTGAATTTCCAGAAAAACTATCCAAGGTGCACGATGTGTTCCACGTGTCACAACTCAAGAAGTGCTTCAAGGATCCAGATCGTGCAGTTGATCATGATTCTATCGAACTGCAAGATGATCTATCTTATGAGGAGCACCCTGTTCGTATTCTCGATGAGACCGAGCGTAAGACTCGCAACAAGAGCACCAAGTTCTTGAAAGTCCAATGGTCGCATCATTCCGATAAAGAGGCAACGTGGGAGACCGAAGAGGATCTTCGCAAGAAGTATCCGGACCTTTTCACTTCTCCGTAGGAATCTCGGGGCGCGATTCCTTCAAGGGGGGGCGTTTTGTAACATCCAAGTATGAAAACCCTTAGTTGTTTTACTTGTTGTTTTTATTTAAGCAATGCATCATATCATCATCCTCATATTTATTTCTGTTTGCATTGTTTTCATATGAAATTTAAACTTGTTATCAACTTCTGTTTTCACACTTGTCTGTTACAACCTTTCAAATAAAGAAGTGCAAACTAAAAACCTCTTTTGTTTTCAAGCAACTCATTATAATTCACCTTTTAAGTTGTTGCTAAAATCAATTGCTCAATTTAATCAATTATTTTCCAAGTCTTTCCCAAACTCAAAACAATTCTCAAATCATCAACCCTTTGAATCCATGAAGTTATCACAACTTGGTATTCTTCAAAAACATTCTAAACCCTAGGGGAAACCCTATTGAAAACACCCTATTTTCTAAATATTAATTACTATGGCAATTTTCATTTAATTTGGTTCAATTTTGAAACAGCAATCAAACATTTGAAATTTTGAAAACCAAAACTACCAAATGGTTTCTTTTCACCTAAGAAGCTTATACAAATTTTTCCAAAATTTTATCTAATCAAAAACCTATCTATTTTATCCAAAAGCTAAACTACAAAAAAAAAACAGAAGGAGAAATAAAAAAGAAAAGAAACAGCCAAGGAGAGTGGGCTGCGTCCAGCCCACTTCCTCCTTTTCCTTCTCTGCGCGAAGCCCAGCCCGTCTATCTCCCTCGTACCGCTTCAAAATTCGTGCCCGTGTCCTGATCTTGTACGGCCGCTCATCGGAGAGCTCCACCTCGACACCGCGGCGACTCCGGCGGCCACCACTGCGCCTCCACCCTATATAAGCCTGCCCTAGGGCTCCTGGACCTACCCTAGCCCTAGGTCCTCCCTTTCCCCTCTCGCCCGCCGCCGATCGTTTCCTCCCCGACGTCGATTTCCTCCTCTGAACCTCTCGCCGGCGACAGTCTTCTGAAGATCGTCATGGCGCCACTGCACCTCGCTTCCACCTAGCCACCTATCAACTGCAATCGCTTCGCCACTTCCCCTTCTCCCTCTTGGACACCAGAGATCTCACTGGTAAGCCCTAGATTCTCGCCGCGTTTCTTCTTCTGTTCCGGCCACCGCGCCACCATGTCCTGAATCCGACGTGATCGTCAACGATGCAGGGCTCCGCAGCACCTCTCGTTTCCGGGAATCGGTAGCTCTCTCCCTCCTCTACGCAACGGACACCGGAGTTCGCCTGGAGGACCTCTACCTCGACGGAGCCGTCTTTTTCCTCGCCGCGGCAGCCAACGTCACCGGACGTCATCACCGAGCCGCTGCTACCCCAACTCCGGTGGTGAGCACCTTGGCTCTTTCTCCCTCCTTGCATCTAGCCTCTGTGCATCCATCTGCAAGCCCACGCCAACATCTGCATCTGCACAGCTGTGTATCGTCGATGTTCCTCTCCGGCGAGGTGCTGTTCTGACGGCGAGCAAGTGTTTGCTCGTCAGAAAGTTCAGTTAACAAACTGAACCTTAACCTGCAACATCCCCCTTACCTGTCAAACACTGAAGCGTAGCGCAGCGGTACTGCACTTTTGCGCGCAGCGCCTGGGCGCGGGTTCGAGGCCTGAGCGCCCAAATTTTTTATCTTTTTCTTCCGCAGCGAGGAGGCCCGCTGTCAGCGACCTACTGTGCCACGCGGCGTTGCGCAGAGCCACGTTGGTAGCTGGCCCACTGCGCAGTGGCAGGGGGTAGAGTGCTGCTGTGTAACAAATGGTTTTCTGCGAATTTCCAATAATCCAAATTCCTTTTTAAATAACAGATTTGAATATAAACTTTGAAATTCCATATCTTTTATTTTATAAATCCAATAAACACAAACTTTATATCTATTCTGATCCAAATTTCCTAATCTATCCAAATATCCAACTTGTGATCTGTTTTGAACTTTCAAATTACAATTCAAATTCAAATTTAAATCATTTCAATTGTGTTTTGCTAAATTCAATAACTAATTATTCATAAGTCCAAATCATGCAAATAAAATATGTTTTCAGTACCATTTTGAATAAGCTATCCAAATATAATTTTTGTTTTCTGTTTTGAATAATTAAAATTGCTTAAACAATTTGAATCTTGTTTAATTCAATTAAAAATTGTTTAATATTGTTTAATTCATAAGTAATTAATCCAAAGTCCAATTTCAAAATGTGAAACATGTAATCCAACTAAAATTTGATAACCTTTTCAAATATCAACTTTGTTGTTTGTTTTGCACACTCTAACTTGTTGATAACAACCATTACTTGTTCAACACCATTAAGTACCAATATTTTCCAAACTTATTAATGTTTTCTAAAATGGTTAACTATCATTCCAATTGCAGTTAATATTGTTATCTTATTGTTCCTCATCATGCATGCATCATACTAAGTCACTTACACATGATGCTTATTGATAGAACAATTAATTCAACTCTAAAGCATGGGCTTCCATATGCAACCTTTGCATATGGAATCCACTTAAACTTGTGTTTCATATCAACTAGATTAGTTTGGTGCATCTATTAAAACATGACATGCATCATCCCAATGTTTGTGCACATATGCCATGTATTGATTGCCGTCTTCCTTCGTTGTTGTTTTTGCTTCTTCTCGCTTAGACGACGACGTTGGTACCGACGAGCCTTACGACACCACTACCCAGGACCTAGCCCAGTACCCGGCTGCTGAGCTTCTAGGCAAGTTATCACTCACATGAATCATCGAGTTCTCTTCCACACTTGTTGTCGATACTATCCTTTTGTCTACTATTGCTAGCCCTATGTATCGTTGCTATTCTCCGAACCCATCACATGATTCCCTGAACCAATGATATTGCCTCACCTCCATACCCACAGCCTTTGTTTGTGCCTGTTCTTATCTAGCATGCTTAGGGTTGCTTTTGCTCGAGCCTGTTGTCGGTTACTTCTTTTATTATCGTGCTATTATTATCTGTTACCGTTCCGAGGGCTCGAATGTTAATCAATCAATCCTGTTAATGCTGCTGTTAATAATAATTTGATGATAAGGCACCGGCAGGAGGCCCTTTGTGGTTTTGAGGCCTGCTAGTGTCGACCCTAATAGGAAAAGGGGTCTTGTCTACTGATCCATGATGAGCGCACTACCCGCATGTGGGAAGCGAGTATGGGCGCCCCCCTCAACTTGACTCGATTCGCATCTCGTCCAAATCGCCGTACTAGTTCGGGCTTTCCATTTGCTGCATCATATGCAGGTACGAACCCGAGGCCAGGGTGGAACTTTTGTAGTCGGCATTTAGGGCGGCGTGGTCTTCCAGTGCTATGAGGGTCCTCCTTTTCTTCGGGGGGCTCGATTAGCCGCGCACGCACAGCACGCGGTGCTTTGGGCTTGATGCGAAGAACAGTTGGTTGTGTTGAGTGTCTCGCTTGGTGGGTTTGATTCCCATCTGGCGGGATATTCTTACGTGTACGGTTACTATGGTGCACCCCTGCAGGGATAAATCTTCTCGAGAAGCCGTGTTTTCCGCGGTTATGGATTACTTGGTGAAAGTACTGGCTAACAAGTACTCAGGACAACTTCAACATAATGATCAATCATGTTCACCCAATGACTAATAACTTGACTAGTAATAGATTATTCACACAATAACTTGATTCACCTGATTACAACGGTGTGAGTTATCCTTGGATTGCTTCTTCGGATAAGGGGCGAGATCCAGGATGGGTTTGTTTTGAAGTTATCTTTCAGTTGGTTACAATTCCTCGATCTTATCTTTTCTATTAGCCGGACACCAGTAGTTATCTCTGTAGTTGGTTAGAGCAGCCCGCTGCAGCTTTTATTATACCTATCTTCTTCCGTTGATCCCAAGCATCAATGCTTGTGTTGACGGGTAACTCCTTGATGAAGTGTGAGTCTTGCTTGCCAGTACTTGGATGTACTGACCCCGTTGGGGCTGTGGTTTACGCAGAGTACGACTACGGCTACGATGATCACCAGGATGGCTACTTTGTGGAGTTCGACGACACTGCAGACGAGTAGTTGGCTGGACCCCGGGCAGGATCCAGGACCTACGTGGGTGGGCCTCGTTTTTCGTTATTTTCTCCGGCTTCTTAAGCCTTGGATTTGTCTGTACTCAGACCCATTTGATTGCTTCCGCTGATGTAATGGATGATATGTTGGGACATGTGTCCTCTGGATGAGTGTTTTGCTATCTCTGCCTTAGTGAAGGCTATTTGCAAACTTATTTCATTCTTTTGTGTCTTAGAGACAGTTTGTGCTATCATTTCGATCAAAGCTGTTGACGTACAGTGCGTGCTTGAATATGAAGTACGTCGACAGTAGTGCCTTAGGTTCCTAGCGGATAGTTTACCTCGACGGTGGGAGCAGGGCTTGTGTTGTCACGCATAAGCGCAGGCCTACCAGGAAGCTGGGACGTGGGAGTAGGTATGCCCCATAATCCAAGCACCTGACTTCCAGTTCGTGCGATGAGTATCCTCTAGAAACCGGGGTGCGACATCTATGCTCTGCCTTTTCGCTGGTACAGCTCAGGGATCTCGTTTCGCGATCAATGCTCCCCACTGATTCACAAGGTGGTTGCCACAGTTACCAGAATCCCTACCGAACCAATCTTAGAACCAATCTTCAGCACAAAATAAACCTATTTGCAATCTATTTTAAAAAATAACCCTTTTGTGTGGCGCCCGTAACCGGGGTGCTACGTTATGCAGCGTGACTCCCTAGATGAGGGTGCCATAACTCAGGGTCGTCCCAGCAGTAGAGATCTGAAATTTCAAGTGAGAGGAGGACCCGCCGGCCAGCTTTATCGAGTAATGAAGTTGTAACTCCAGTGGCAAGGACCTGATTAAGGGGGAAATCTAGTGCTTCAAGTGCGATGAGGAAGGTGCTGGCTTGGTGACCGCACGGTGATCCGGCGACGACCGCGTGCTGAGCGGCCCGTGGGAACGGTGCAGTGGCCCATGGCGGCCACGCCGCCCTCCCCGATACGCGCCACGCCGGTGGGGGTTGCTCTCGCCTCGCCGGTGGAGGGCCCGGACTCCGTACGTGGCCGGCGGTGGGCGGACGTGGCGGGCGAAGTTGAGGAAGAGGAGCTAGTCCGCCTGGAGCTGCGGCGACTCTGCTCGCCGCCGGCGCTGCCTTCCCTGGCGGATTTCGTGGCGGCTGCTCGGAGGTCCCCGGTGAGGCAGAGGCCGAGGCCGGCGGCTCAGGTCCGAGCGTCGTGCGGCCGGCAAGAGCGACCGCCACCCCCTACTAGGGCTCCCCGGCGGGGGCCTGAGAGAGCTGGGCCGGGTAACGCGTCTGTGGCCGAGCTCTGCTCGGTGACGGCGAATCCCGCAGCTCCGGTGGGAGGCGGCCGAGCGCAGCCGCCGCGGGCGGTCGTCGGGGATGGGGAAGAGCCGCCCTCCCAGCTTGGGCCGAACCCTAACCAGCCGACTGGGCCTTGGGCCGCACAGCCCATTCTGGAGTGGCGCTTCCAGGACATCCGGGCGAATGCCGCTGCAGGGGCGTCGTTACTGGGCCCCGGCCCGGCCTGCGTGGCCCAGCCCACTGGGGCATGGTTGTGGATCCGCCGCGGGGCCTTGTCCCTGGAATTAGGGTTCCCAGCCCGTCACGATCAGATCGCACGCCTCCATCGCGCCGCCAGGAAGGTAGTTCGCCGTCCGCCGCCTCCCCCACTGCTGCGCTCCTTCGCCGAGGTGGTCGCCGCTCCGATGAAGTGTCGCCGCGCCTCCCCGTCTCCCCCTCCGCGCAGGAGCGCTCGGTCTCCCCCCGCCCGCGAACCCTCCCCTGCTCGGGCGCCCCCGTCCGCACGCTACCGGCCGCCGGCTCGACGCGCACCGGCGCGGTCTCCGGACCGCCGTCACCGGCCGGCCACGGGGCATGCTCGCACGGATGGTGCGCAGCAGGGCGCCTCCTCGCCGCGCAGGGGCGCGCTGAGTCCCCGCCGGCCCTCGCCTCGCCGGGGCCCCTCACCGGAGGCTGTTCGCCGGGAGGAGCGGTTGCGTGCCGAACTGATGCGTGTGCCGCAGCGGGAGGCGACGCGGACGCAGCCGGCCGATGGATCTTGGCGGTCTGGCCATGCCCGGGCTGCCCCGCCGTCCGGTCGTCTGCGTGAGGGACGCGTGTCGTCTCCTCCGCGGCGCTCGGTGGATGATGCCGCCCGCGGTGGTTCCGAGGCAGTGGCCAAGAAGAAAAAGAAGTACAAGAAGAAGAAGCGGAACTACCCTGATGCGGTGGGTGTCACGGCGAGTACCGCTCCGCCGCGCCCGTCGGATGCTGGCACGTCCCAGGTGGTCGGGGGTGGATGTGGCTGCGGTGGTCACGGATCACTACAGCTCCTTGGGCAGGGCATTGATGCGGGATTCTTCTACATCGACATCGGTGACATCAAGCTGGCCACGCAGGAGCACCTAGCGACCATCACAGTACTGCCTGACCAGGATGTGGAGCACGCATTCGAGATTACCGGCGAGACGATCAGGGAGGAGTTGGTCCGGCTCGACAGCGAGGCACCGTGGGTGGTGCGTGAGGTATCCGCGACGGTTTTCGCGGTGTCCTTCCCGTCCCGCGGCCTCCTCAACGCCGTCTCCTGGGCCACGACTACCACCCTGCCAGTGCACAACATCAAGGTATCGATTTCGAAGTCCTCTGCGGATCCTGCCACGGTTGCCTCCCTGTCTTCAGTGTGGATCAGGATTCATGGTATTCCCCGTGAGGTGCGGTCTGCCCCGATCCTGGCGCGGATTGCCCAGGCAGTGGGGGTCTTTCAGGAGCTGGATAAGTCCTCCTGGCCTGGCGATGGCCCGGTCCGCCTCCGGGTGCTGGTCCCTGACAGCTCCCTCCTTCCTGGTCCTCTACCGCTATTCTTCTTCGGCTTGGAGGGCCGGCTTCTGGAGGTCGAGGTGGAGGGGGAGGGCGAGCGGCAGGGTTCGATTTCCCCTCCTCCGCCACACCACGACCCCTCTGCTGACCACAACCCCTCTGAGGATGACGAGGCGGACTCTTCAGATGACGACCACCTCGACGACCCGGCGAGGGGTGACACGGCTGCGCCCCAGCCCCGACGGCTCCCTCCTTCCCGCAGCCCCCGCCGGCTGGGGGGGTGGAGGCGAGAGTGGTCGCCCTAGTTCAGGCATCTTCGCCTGGACAGTTTCCCCCGGCCTTGCTGGCTTCTCCTCGGAGTGCGCCGGCGAGGCTGGGCGTCGTCGTTGCTTCGACTCAGGGTGGGGTCTTGATCTCTCAGTACGGTTCCAACCTCGGTGCGTCCAGTGAGCTCTCAGGCGACGCCGAGGCGACAGTGTTGGAGGCGGTGGGAGAGGAGGACTCCACGAGCGTGGGGATGGTGGTTCAGGCTCCCGAGTCCCCGCGCTCACCTGGGGTTGTCTGCTATGTCCGCTCGCCGGGGACCCCGCCTACCGCGACTTAGGGGTCCCCCTCGCTGGTCCCTGCGACACCGACTGCGGGATCCCTGGAGACGGTCACGGTCTTCCCCGACACTCCCGTGGCTGACCCTGGGGTCCGTCCCCTCCGCCGTGCGAGACCGCCGCCGCCTGCGCCCACTAGGGCCAGTGCGAGGTTGGCCTCGAAGGTGGGAGGGGAGCTGACGGTGCCGACGGTGGAGGCGGTGGCCTCTCGCCGCCGGGCGGCGCGGGACCTCGAGACTGGTACGTCCCGACTGTCCTCTTCTCGCCCCCTGCTTCCTCCCTCCCCGGCCTCCGGCTCTCGTTTCTCGGTTCTAGGCTCGGTCCAGCTGGATCATCTGGCTCAGGTGGCGGACGACTGCGATATAGTGTTCCGCGGTGAGAAGGGCCCGAGATGTGAGCAGATTGAGGCGATTAGAGCGAAGGAGGCCTATGAGGGGGCCCTTGCTGCCGCCCGCGCTCAGGTGGAGCGTGAGCAGCAAGGGCCTCTGGACCCATCTGGTCCCGAGCAGTTAACGCAGGGGTCCGGTAGTGGTGCCTCTCCTTCACTGTCCAATGCAGGTGCTCTTGTGGCAACCCCCCAACCTGGGAGGAAGCGCGGGAGACCCGCGAACTCGGTGTCTCGGCCCTCGACCTCTAGTAGGGCCCGTTCAGTCCCCCGTAAAGGGACAACCCCGCCAGGTTCCAATGAGTGTTAGCCACTTCATTTGGAACATGCGGGGGTTCGGGCAGGAGGGGCGTCGCCGTCAGTTAGTGGAATATCTTCGTGACAAGGACCCGGATATTGTCGGGATACAGGAGACGATTCGGCAGGATTTTTCGATCCCGGAACTGGAAAGCCTGAGCCGCCATAAATTTGCGTGGCAACGGCTTCCAGCTACGGGGCGCTCGGGGGGGATACTCCTTGGCGCCAAGGAGGACTCCTTTGAGGTAGATGATATGGACCGTGGGGAGTTCTTCCTGAGCATGTCCCTGACCCACAGACGGTCTCTCCTGCGGTGGGAGGTGATTGTTGTCTATGGCCCCGCGGATCATAGTAGATCCCCTGAGTTCCTCGAGGAACTTAGGGGTAAGATCAACAGGTGTACTACCCCTGTAGTGGTGGCGGGAGATTTTAATTTGATCCGCTCCCTCGAGGAGAAGAGCTCGGACAATGTGGATCTCCCGAGGATGAGGCTATTCAACGACTTCATTGCTGACATGGCGCTTATTGAGATTGAGAGAGTGGGGGCGTGCTACACCTGGTCCAACAACCAGGCAGATCCTATCCGCAGTGTGTTGGACCGTGTGCTGGTGTTAGTCGAGTGGGAAGCGGCCTTTCCGCTATGCGCACTTCGAGCAATCACACAAGTAGGCTCGGACCACTCACCATTGATCTTCTCTTCTGGCGGGTCGGTTGCTCCTAGGCAGAATCGATTCCACTTTGAAGATTTTTGGATTGGGCAGCCAGGCTTTGTGGATGCGGTTCGAAGTAAGTGGTTGGCGGCGGCGGCGTCCCCACCTCGCCGTTATAATGCGGTGGATGTGTGGCATTTTTGTGCCAAGAGCGCCCGCCAATTCATGCGAGGGTGGGGAGCCAACCTAGGTGCTGAGATACGTAGGAGTAAAGCCTCCCTCCTTGGCCAGATCCAAGCCCTAGACTTAATAGCGGAAGCGGGGGGTCTGACCCCCGAGGAGTGGTCCCAACGCTATGCCCTGGAGGCATCCCTTATGGGGATCTATAAGGGGGAGGAAACTTACTGGCGACAGCGTAGCCGCCAGAACTGGATCCTCAAAGGCGACTCCAACACGGCATACTTCCATGCCATAGCGAATGGTAGACGTCGGTGGTGCTCCATCCCGTTTCTGTGGAACGACGGAGCGCTCTTGGAGACGGAGGAGGCCTTGTCCTCCCATATTTACTCCTTTTATAAGGAGTTATTTTCAGCTAACCCCCGCACGGGGGTGGCGTTGGCCGAGGAGACCTGGGCCCCTGGGGGCCTTGTCACTCCGGAGGAGAACTCGCAGCTGTTGCTGCCGTTCCTTCCAGAGGAGGTGCAGCGGGCCTTGAAGGAAATGAAAGCTAACTCGGCCCCGGGGCCGGATGGTTTGCCGGTCTCCTTTTTTCAGTCCTTTTGGGAGACTTTGCGGGGCGTGATCATGCCGATGTTCCAGGAATTCTATACTGGGACCTTGGTGATGTCGCGACTAAACTATGGGGTGGTTACGCTGATCCCGAAAGTAGTCGGGGCCACGGACATCCGCCAGTTTAGGCCTATCACTGTGATAAATGTGATCCAGAGGTTATTCTCCAAGGTGTGTGCAATGCGTTTAGCGCCAGTGGCTGAGCGGATTGTACACCCCTTGCAGTCTACCTTCCTCAAGGGGAGATTTATCCATGATGGGATCCTTGCTCTGCATGAGATCGTGCATGAGGTCAAGGTTCGTCAGCACAAAGGGGTCTTTCTGAAGCTGGATTTTCAGAAAGCCTACGACCGCCTTGACTGGGGATTCCTCCGTCAGGTGTTGCTGCGACGAGGATTCGATGCTCGGTTTACCACGTGGATTATGCAACTTGTCATGAGTGGCAATACCGCAATTAACATTAATGGGGACGTTGGCCCCTATTTTAGGTCATCGTGTGGGGTGAGGCAGGGGGATCCTATTTCCCCCATCCTCTTTGACCTGGCAGTAGATGCCCTAGCTGCTATCTTGGATAAGGCCAGGGGTGCCGGCCACATCTCTGGAGTGGTTGGTCATCTCATTCCGGGTGGAGGCATCACCCACCTGCAGTATGCAGATGACACTATGATTATGGTTGAGGGCTCGGAGTTGGACATTGTCAACCTCAAGTTTTTGTTGTTGTGTTTTGAGGCCATGTCGGGCCTCAAAATCAACTTTGACAAGAGTGAGATGGTGGTCCTTGGGTATTCCCCTGAGGAGCAACAACGGATAGCGGACAATCTCAACTGCAGGTTGACCTCCTTCCCGGTAAACTACCTGGGAGTTCCGCTGAGCGACTCTAGGATTCTGATCCGGGATCTGGAGTCTACGATGGGTAGGGTGAGGAGTAAGGTGGCGTGGACGGTTTACCTCCAAGGGGAGCAAGTCCATCCTAATTGGGTCATGCCTATCTAGTGTCCCCTCATATCTGATGGGGATTTATTCCCTGCCGGAGGGAGTCCACGCAGCGTTTGACAAGGAATTGTCCAGGTTCTTCTGGCAAGACGCGTCAGGGAAACAAAAATACCACATGGTCAAATGGGCGGATGTCTGCGCCCCCAAAGACTTGGGGGGCATAGGTATTCTAGCCTCCCGTAAGATGAATGTGGCCCTAATGCTTAAGTGGGTGTGGCGCATTCTTCGGGAGGAGGGAGGACTCTGGCTCCAGCTTATTAAAGCCAAGTATCTACAGGAACGCCCGCTTCTAGCCTGTGAACGTCAGGATGGTTCGCTCTTCTGGAGGTCCATCCAGTCGTTTAAACAGGAGATCCGGAAAGGGGCGAGGTTTGGCATAGGTGACGGCCGAGGGACCATGTTGTGGTTGGACCCTTGGCTTCGGGAGCGGCCTCTCCAGTTAGAGTGTCCTAGACTTTTCGCGATCTGCTCGGAGCCCTCCCAACTAGTGGCCGCGGCGTTCCAGAATGGGAATTGGAACATTTTGTTCCGACGAGCGTTTGGGCCGGCGGAGGCAGCTGAGTGGGAGGCACTCAGGGGCGACCTGCCCGAGTCCCTGCCCGGAGGTGCGGACCAGGTGTCCTGGTCGTTCACCCCGTCGGGTGTGTTTTCGGTCAAATCGGCGTATAGGGCCCAGTTCTCTGGGCCGGTTAGAGCGTGGGCTACTCCCCTGTGGAAGGCCCCAATCCCGCTGAAGATAAAGATTTTCATCTGGCAACTTCTTCGCGATAGATTGCCCTCCGGAATTGAAGTGGCCAAGCGCCATGGTCCAGGGGACGGGGTTTGCCCGTTATGTAGGTGCCCGGAGTCCAACACACACATTTTCTTTGTGTGTCCGGCGGCCCGGTTTTTGTGGAACTTCGCCCATGAGGCTCTGGGGCCAGTTTGGCAGGCCTCGGACCTTGGGGAGTTCCTAGAAGACCAGGCCCACCGGGCTGGAGGGGGTCGTCGCCTCTTCTGGCTGGTGTTCGCGGCTATGATGTGGTCCTTGTGGACGACTCGCAATAAAATGGTGATTGAGAAGATTTTTCTGCGCCGTGCGTCTGACGCCTTATTTAAATGCTTGGCTTTGTTGCAGCAGTGGTCACCGTTGTGTAGACAGCGGGACAGGGCGCGGCTTGACGACATCATCGACAGACTTCTAGTCGCCGCGCGTCGCATCGCCTCCTCGTCGCCGTCCTGAGGAGTCGCCACCCCCTCCTCCCCCTCTCCCCCTACCGGAGGCTTTCTAGCTTGTCTACCCACACCACCCCCCCGCCATGTTCTTGCTTTTTTTGTCCTTTCTCGTTTTTTCTCCCTTTGGGCATTGTGTGTGCTGTTGCCCCAGCATGTGGTACCCTCTTTGCTGCTTGTTGTAACCGTTACGTTGTATGGATGCTGTGGTTGCTTTATTTATAAAGCGGGGCGAAAGCCTAGTTCGAGAGAGAGATGAGGGTGCCACACTTTCGGCTAGCGTGGCAGCATGGGACCCGCGCTTGTAAGTGTGGCGCCGGCTACCGGGGAGTTACACTCTGAAGCGTGACTCCGTTATACGGGGTGCCACACCCTTGGAGTGAAACCACCCCGTTTGGTTGCTCTCGGGTAGAATGTTTTTAAGTGTGACACCCCAGTCTAGGGTGCCACACCCTGAAGTGTGGCTCCATTGCTCAGGGTGCCACACGGTGAAATTGTACCGTTTTACCACTGCGAGTGAAACAATCTCAGAATAAATAAAATTTAGAGAGTAGTAATACTGTAAAAAGAATACCATAGGAATACAGTTCACAACATTCATCTAACCCAAAAGGGAGGGCCTCGAGGGCCCAGACGAAACCCTCCACGCTCCTCCCATGTCGCCCCCACCTGAGCGACACCAGAGGCCCCGACCTAGCTGCCGCCAATGAAAGCAAAGTATGGGCACCTAGAGGGGGGGTGAATATGTGCTACGACCAATTTTAATTTTTCTTAAAGTTTAGGCTTGAAAAGAAGGTAAATTCTCTAGATAGTGCAACTAGTGGTGAATTTCCCTATATGACAAGGCAAGCAATTAATGCAACAAGTACGAGTAAGTAAAGAGAGGGAGGAACGAGGTAACCGATGGAAGCACACGGAGACACGATGTATTTCCGAGTTCCTCCTTTTTAGGGGAGTACGTCTCGTTGGAGGGGTGTGAGCTCGCCACAAAGGCCTACTCAACGCCACTAAGGCTTCACCCTATTCTCCGATGAACTTCGCCACAAAGGCCTAGTTCACCTTCCACTATAGAACCCCTTTGAGGCGGGGATCAAATCTTTTACAAACAACTTGGGGCACACACCCACAACTTAATTGGGGGCTCCCAACTCTTCTTGAATCACCAACAAGTAACAAGATACCTAGGTTCTCCACAAGAGGAAACCCTAGGCAAGATCCCTCGAGCTAGAGAGGGGGAAATGAAGAACGGGTTGGTGAAGATGTAGATCCGGTGGTCCTCCTTCAATCCTCAAAGAATCAACGAGTTTGGGTGGAGGAGGAAGGAGATCTTGCTAGTGGGTGAGCTCCATTAATGGTGTCTTCAATGCTGGGGAGAGCTGACCCTTGGAGAGAGAAGTGATGCCCTATTTATAGCCTCCAAGAAAACTAGCCGTTTTTGGGCCAGATTCCGACCAGCCCGGAATGGTCCGGAATTTTCCGGACCCCCGGAATATTCCGGCGCAATCCGGATGCCAACCGAACATTTTTCCGTTGTGGCCGGAATGACCCCCGGAATATTCCGGATGCCAACAGAACATTTTTCCGTTGCGGCTGGAATGGCTCCGAAAAATTCCGGCTGCCGGAATCTTCCGGAATATTCCGGATTGCAACAGAGTCTTTTCCCATAGTGGCCGGAATAATCCGGAAGCATTCCGGAGCCCCGGAATTTTCCGGGCTTTCCTTTGAAACTCTGTTAATGGCCAGAAAAGTTCCATTTGATCTTCGAATTCTTCACCATTTCTTTGACACCGTATACGTGCTGATTTAAGACCAATCCTTTGACAAAATAGCACATACGGTTAGCAACTTCTTTATGTTGTTAACAAATACACAAAACAGTGAGATGTCGAGAATGCACTTTCAGCCGGCCGCCTCCCCAGGCTCCCTCTCTCCCTCGCCCGCGTCGGAGGACGCGGCCGGGCAAAGCTCGCGCCGCCGACGATGGGAGGCGGGGCTTCTCCTTTGGTGCGTCCCGTGGTCGCTGATGCCGTTGACCTGGGCGGCGGCGGCGGTTTTCGACGGCGCGATGGCGTGTGGTGGGGTGTGGCGGCGCGGGGAAGGCGTGAGGGGCTGCGGCTGCGCATGGTTTGCGTCCTCGACCTGCATGTCGTTCATGGCGGCCGGGCCCAATGTGGGCCTTGCGATCCTGTGCCAGCCGCAGATCTGGGACGCCGTGTTGGCGCCATGACCCTCTCCTGCGTGCTGTTGTGTGGATGCGGCGGCCGTGCTCGTTCATCGGCGCGACGACAGAGGGGCGGCCGAGGCAGCCGGTGGCGATGGAGGCTTCTGTGTCCCTTGCTCCTTTCCAGCGAAAAGAGGCAGTTTTCACGACAGTACAAAGTTCGCAACAATGGCACAAATTTAAAGTCGTGACAAATTTCAAGCGAAGTTTACGAGATAGCCAATTTCTATGGTGACATCAATGTTAGAGACTCTATTCAGTCCAACGTAGATACTTGCCCTTGCGGTTGCCCGCTTCATCCTTTTCTTGCGCACGGCGAGTTAGCTCACGCTTTCTTCCCCGCTCCTCCTCACGATCCCTTTATCTTCACGCTTCTTCTTCTCTTTCTCCAAATGTTCCGTCTCCATACATTCATTCATCTTCTTTTTCCTCTCTTCGTCTAGACGGTGCTCCTCCAAACGGCGTTTTATCCTTGCCTCGTTCCTATCGACCTCATTCTTGTAGTAGCTACATAAAATAGGTCTATCCATTCGAAGTAGATGCAAAGGGGCGATGGCGACTACAAAGAGACAATAATCATTAACCATCTACAAAAATCTCCCAGGCAACCATGGATACAGATGATACATACCTTGAGACGGTCATAGGTAGATTTCTGTTCTTCCTTGTCCCAAGCATAGTTGGGACACAACCAAAACTATCTTTCTCTTGTGTCATCCCAATCATCGGATTGCTTGACATTGCAAATGTCTTGGCACCGACACTTGAGTAGATCCTCCTTGGGAGTGTCGATTGCATTCATGTGCTTGAACTTTGTCATGACTTTAAATTTGTGTCATTGTTGCGAATTTTGTATTGTCGTGAACTTCAAAATTTATATGAACCTTGCAATCTAATGTTGTGAACTGTATTCCTATGGTATTCTTTTTACAGTATTATTACTCTCTAAATTTTATTTATTCTGAGATTGTTTCATTCGCAATGGCAAAACGGTACAATTTCACCGTGTGGCACCCTGAGCAATGGAGCCACACTTCAGGGTGTGGCACCCTAGACTGGGGTGTCACACTTAAAAACATTCTACCCGAGAGCAACCAAACGGGGTGGTTTCACTCCAAGTGTGTGGCACCCTGTATAAGGGAGTCACGCTTCAGAGTGTAACTCCCCGGTAGCCGGCGCCACACTTACAAGCGCGGGTCCCATGCTGCCACGCTGGCCGAAAGTGTGGCACCCCCATCTGGGGAGTCACACTGCATAACGTGGCACCCCCGTTGCGGGCGCCGCACAAAAGGGTTATTTGTGAAAATAGATTACAGATAGGTTTATTTTGTGCTAAAGATTAATTTTAAGGTTATTTTTGTTAATTTTCACTGCAGCAAAGCAAAAGATTGCGAACGCAACTTCGCTCACAGGAAGGAGCGGATGCGTACAGCCAGGCTGCTGGCTCCTACAGCGGGAGATGATTACATCAACATAAGCCGTTCCAGTTTTCAAGTACTCCACGGCCTCAAACAGAGAGAGCTGTACAGCAGTGTATCTCTGAGGCTGGCCACAATGGGAGTAACTAAGGTAGTAACATCACACATTTCAATGCAATTTTGCTTATGTGGCACATATTTAATGAAGAGAGAAGTGTTTGTGGTAACTAGCTATGTTACTAGTAACATCACACATACCAAGAAAAAATGTGTCTATAGCCCTAATAAATGAAGTGATGCATGACACCACAAATATGTTACTACCCACTGTGGAGGTAGTAACTTAGACTAGTAACATCACGATGTTACCACTCTTAGTTACTCCCCACTGTGACCAGCCTGAACAAAGGATAGCAGGCGAAGGCGCCCCACCAACCAGTTTGTTGCTCAAGGTCAACGTCTCCACGGCTGGTATGCCCGAGATGACCAAAGTCCACGCGCCGTGCTTCGTCTAACTTTAATCTGGATGGTGATCTGTATTGGTATGCGCGCCATCCATGTCTGTACTGTACGCGTCAATCTTTTCGGGCACAGGTGCCACACCGTCGAGCCAACTGTTTCTTTTTTAGTGAAAAATAAATAAATAATAAAAGAGCCAACTGTTGATGCTTGCGGTAGTAACTTTTGGCTAATTCAACTCATCATTTCCACGTCATACGGGCAGCACGGCTACAAAGGAAACGTGTAGTACGTTGCAAGTTCAGCCATGCCGAGAAAATAAAATCCTGCAAGGAACGATGATTGACAGAGGATCATTTGATTACACGCCCGCTCAAAAACTGTCCTAACGATTAGACGACGACATTTACAGGCCACCACGCTCATAAATCCCTGGACGATTACGGTTCCTGACCTGTACGACCTGGTCCACGCCCCGTTTACTTCGTCCCACACACAAGAGAAACTGTCTCCGGTCCATGAAGAGAAAATGTCTGCAGCCCCGTTTACTCGGTCCACATCCACGGCTCAAATACGTACTTACATCATCAGGCGAACCAGTCCATGACGAAGTGAACTGCACGGAGGGAGATGTCTGCTCACAGTAGGAATTCATGTTCGTCAACGTAGAGGTTCCCAAGAGTATCAGCTAGCAACAACTCGCAGATTTCCAAACCAGCGGCTACTTCGCACACCATTTTATTTCACGCACTGTTGCGTGTTGTCCTCCAGGTCATCCATCATCTCCTGGTACTATCAGCATCAATCAACAATTAGGACTAGGAGTCGGATCAGCGACAGAGCGTGTAACCTCAGCCGTCCGACGTTTTATCGGACGGCCCAGAACACGTCCAGCCTTTCCAACTGCGGTTGCACATCCGCGACATCATCTTTCGTGGAACTCCTTCTCTTCTTGTCGCTAAACAAACCATTTCTGAAGCTTCTTTTCCGATCCATATTCCAGTTTCTTGTTTCTTCCCTCCTTTCCTCTGCTCTCCTCCCCGATCCTCTCCCACATGGTGTGATCAGCCAAAATCAAGAACCGCCCCCCCAGCCATGCCTCCGCCGCTCGCCGCCGCGCTGGCGCTGCTCCTCGCGCTGGCCGCCGGCTCGGCCCGCGGCGCCGACGACCTGGCGTCCGACACCGCGGCGCTGCTGTCCTTCCTCGCGCCCTTCGGGTCCGCGTCCGTGTCCTGGAACACGTCCCAGCAGACGTGCGACTGGACCGGCGTCGTCTGCAAGGGCGGCCGCGTCACGGGGCTCCACCTCCCCGCGGACGGCCTCCGCGGCAACTTCCCCGCCCACGCGCTCGGCGGCCTCACCAAGCTCACGGTGCTCTCGCTCCGCTACAACGCGCTCTCCGGCGCGCTGCCGGCCGACCTGGCCTCCTGCGTGCGCCTGCGGGTCATCAACCTGCAGTCCAACCACCTCTCCGGGGAGCTCCCGCGCGGGATCCTCTCCCTCCCGGCGTTGACGCAGCTCAACCTCGCCGAGAACCGCTTCTCGGGGAAGATACCCCCCACCATTGCCAAGAACGGCAAGCTGCAGTCGCTCTTCCTCGACGGCAACCTCTTCACCGGCGACCTGCCGGACGTCCACATGCCCTTTCTTCTCTCCTTCAACGTCTCCTTCAACAACCTCACCGGCGAGGTTCCGGAAAGCTTCGCTGCTATGCCGGCCACGTCTTTCCTCGGCATGCCGCTCTGTGGCAAGCCCCTCCCACCATGCCAAACACCACCGTCGTCCCAGCCTCCCGCGCTGCCGCCCGGGACCGCGGCCACGGCGACACCCGGAAGGAGACACCGGAAACGCCTCGCCGGCGGCGACATCGCCGGCATTGTGATCGGCTCCGTGGTTGGATTCCTCATCATCGCCGCCGCTCTCGTCCTCGTCTGTGCCGCCATCCGCCGCAACTCGAGAGGAACCACCTACCGCAGCCAGGACGCCGTCGCGGCGGAGCTGGCCCTGCACAGCAAGGAGGCGATGAGCCCCAACGGGTACACGCCACGGGTCTCCGACGCGCGGCCGCCTCCGCCCGTTTCAATGCCGCCTCCCGTGACCGTCGGCCCCGTCGCCGTGGGCAAGAAGAAGCTTTTCTTCTTCGGGAGGGTGCCCAGGCCGTACGACCTCGAGGACCTGCTGCGCGCGTCGGCTGAGGTTCTCGGCAAGGGCACCTACGGCACCACGTACAAGGCCGCGCTCGAGACGTCTCCGGCGGTGGCGGTAAAGCGCCTCAAGGAGACGTCGCTGCCCGAGCGCGAGTTCCGGGACAAGATCGCGTCCATCGGCGGGATGGACCACCCCAACGTGGTGCCCCTGCAGGCCTACTACTTCAGCAAAGACGAGAGGCTCATGGTGTACGAGTTCGTCTCCACCGGCAGCCTCTCCTCCATGCTTCACGGTACGTACGCTTGCTCAGTGCTCTTGGTCGTCAGGTTCTCTCTGTTTTTCCTAGCTCGAAATTCAACTTGGAACTGTTGCGCACAATTTAGGCAACCGTGGCTCCGGGCGATCGCCGCTGAGCTGGGAGTCTCGGAGGCGCATCGCGCTGGCGTCGGCGCGTGGGCTGGAGTACATCCACGCGACGGGCTCCAAGGTGGCGCACGGCAACATCAAGTCGTCCAACATACTGATCGGGCGGTCGGTGGACGCGCGCGTGGCGGACCACGGCCTCGCGAGCCTGGTCGGGCCGGCCGGCGCGCCGTCGATGCGCGTGGCTGGCTACCGCGCGCCGGAGGTGGTGGCGGACCCGCGGCGGCTGTCGCAGAAGGCGGACGTGTACAGCTTCGGGGTGCTGCTCCTGGAGATGCTGACGGGGAAGGCGCCGACGAGCGCGGTGCTGCACGAGGAGGGCGTGGACCTGCCGCGGTGGGCGCGGTCCGTGGTGCGCGAGGAGTGGACGTCGGAGGTGTTCGACACGGAGCTGCTGCGGCACCCGGGCGCGGAGGAGGAGATGGTGGAGGTGCTGCGGCTGGCCATGGACTGCACCGCGACGGTCCCGGAGCAGCGGCCGGCCATGTCCGAGATCGTCGTGCGCATCGAGGAGCTCGCCGGCCCGGCGTCGACGGGGCGGCCTGGACGGAGCGTGTCGGTGGACGAGGCCGACGATCGGCCGCTCAAGCCCGCCGGGTCGATGCGAGACAGCTGAAGCTTGATCGTGTCAGCCAGTCGGTAACTTATGTGAAGAAGAAAAGCAAAAATCTCGTGTTTGTCTTGCTCTTTAGGTATTACCGTGTGATGTGATGTTAATTCTTTGATGTTTCTTGATTCTTCTTCCTTGTTCCGAATATTCTTGCGGTTAGCAGCGCGCGTGTGTTGAGAGAGGTGTTGGGGATAGGAGGCGCACCGGGTGCAAAATATGTAATTACAGCATGATTGAGTTGATTTTGTTGCCATCGTGCACGGGTCAAATGGTACCATCATCGCCTAACAATTTATAACGCGACAAATAGCTGCTTTTGTGCTACTATCATAGAGTACTTCATGCATGGCACACCGTCAAAAGTGATATGAATTTGCCATGAAACAGAGTGTAATCTTCAGACGACTCCTTCCACCATTTGCCCTTTGGCAGGAGAAGTGAAGGAGTCCAACGACAGTAACACCGTAGGGTCATGTCAGCTACCCACCGCAATGGCAATGGCAATGGCATGTCAGTTTTTCCTCGAAACTGTGATGTCAAGTCAGTTAGTTGTTGTTGCAGTACGACTTTTCTCTGAGACTAGCCATAGTGGGAGTATCATAGCTAGTATCATGCATGCCATGTTGGCAAAAAGCTGATGTGGCATAGCAATTAATGAAGAGAGATGATGTAGTGGTATCATAGGTAGATACTATAACATAACACATTTCGAGGTGAAATAAGTCTACAACATATTAAATGCAATATGTCATGATACCACAAATATGTTACTACCCACTATGGGGGTAGTATCATACACTAGTATCATGTGCATGATACTAGTATATGATACTCCCCACTATGACTAGTCTGAGAAAGCAACAAGAGATCATGGATGAGGGCCTCTTTGGATCACATGGTTGAAAAACACAGGAATATGAAAAACATAGGAATCTCACGGGTTTGTATGCGTAAAACAGAGGAACCAAAACCAGAGGAAAACTGCAGGATTAGTCGTTTGGATGAAACGCAGGAAAAGTGCCTCGAACCTACGCACTTGAGTCTAAAAAAGAGGTTGGAGTGGATGTTCAAAATCCTATGGAATTGAGGCATATGAATCCAATCCATAGGAATTTAGGTAGTATCATTCCTTTAATCCAAAGGCAGTCCATAGGAAATAATCCTAAGGAGAGTGTTGGCAGCACAACGGAATGTCCCGAAGATCCTGGCTGCCGCCGCTGCTGCGCCCAAATCCCAACGACGAATAAAGAAGGCGTGTCAATGCGTGGCTGCAAATTCAGGCGTACTTGCGGAGCATAACTCTCCGGTACCCGTCCTCTAGGCTCTAGCTTCCTCCAGCCAAAAAATAAAAAGGAAGAAGAAACAGGATGGCCGCAGTTGGATACACGAACAGATCATGCACCCCCTGTCCGTCATTAGTTGGCTGGCACGCTTTTATAAAAAGAGAGGAAGGAAGGAGGCCGATCGGTCGAGCCGGAGTCGCTTCCCCCACTACTACTGCTAGACCACAACAATCAATGTGCTACTATATCGGAACCGATCCCTAGCTAGCGAGCGGCAATAATGGCGGAGGTGAATCATTTTTTGGGTCCTGGGCAACAGCTCGGCGGCCACGGCCGGCAGCAATCCAGTTCAATCCCATCTAAACCCAATGCATTTGCGCTAGTACATGTACACCTTTCGGCAATGCACGATGCGCCACAGTGGAGGAGCACTGGTGCTGGCAGCGTACCGGTTTTGAGTGTGTGGATGGATGGAACTTGCAGGGGAGTGGGAGGGACGGCACATGGCATTGAAGCCAACTGTTGTGAAAGGCGAAGCAGGCAGGCGTCGTGGGGGTGCGTTTCATTGATGCGGCCCTACTCCTGCCTGCCGGGGCTCGCAGCTAGCTGCTGCACGGCGGATCTATGCTTTTAGTTGCGCCGGTCCCCGCCGGCCGGCCAGTTTAGGGTGGGTGGGCGCTGGACCGGAATTGTGCATGGAGCGATTCTTCGCCTCTCCGGTCTCCAGCCCCAGCAGCTGCACTTGGCAAGTGCGTGCAACCACGTGCCCCGCCGGAAGGGGTGTCCGCTCCCGATCTCACCTGCGCGGGGACGTACGGCTCCGTTCTTCCTTGCAAGTGCACGCCGCGCTAGCTCGTGCCGGCCACCTCTGGGGACTCTGCCCGCGCGTGCGCTGCTGCACTAGCTAGCGGCGTAGCACTACCGCGACGGTGTTAAACTCTGTCTCAACATCTGTCGGTGGCCATGGACTGCTTTGCCACTGTTATTAGCCGACGTCCGTCGGCGTCAAAGCCTGTATCTGCACGGGCTGTGGAGAAGCCAGCAGAGCGTTGTCTTGCCGGCGTCTGGCTTCTCGCAACAGGTGCGGAGATACTCCTATCATCGGACCACGTTGACGACGACCTCTCGACGGTTTCAACCCTAACACCGCCTTTTAGCACTGCCCCGCGACACCGTCCCTCCATCCACGCGACCTAAGTGTCCCGTACGGCTACTCCCCGTCCTCGTACGCCCGCTCCCCGTCCGTCCCAACTCAAGTTCTGCGCCGTGGTCCTCTCGCCTTCGGTGCCAGCTCAAGTTCGGTGCAGGAGTTCAGCACGACGAATGCCAAGATAGACGACATCATCACCTCCGGCTCAGCGGCAGCCGCCCCTTCCCCCCAGGTTCTTCACCCAGGTCGAATTGCAGGAAGTAGCCGGTGAAGGGGACGGCCTCAACCTCGATGATGCCTGCGATGAGGTGGAACAGCTGGATCCAGCCGAGATGTCGCAGGTGGCCGCCAAGGGGAAACGCAACTGCCGGGAGAACGCCAAGCCGCCGGGAGAGCCACGGCTCAAGTGGTCGACGAAGGAAGACAAATGTCTCGCTGAAGCATGGAAGACCGTCAGCATCGACCCGATCACTGGCGCGAACCAGAACGTCGACAACTACTGGCGAAGAGTCAATACGACGTTCGACGAGCGCAAGCTGGTCAACGTCCAATTCAAAGGCATACACATGGACAGCGGCGAGAAGGCGATGGCCAACCATTGGGCGACGATCCAGCAGGCCTACAACAAATGGCATGGCATGACATCCAGGAGGAGGTCCAGGCCCGCCACCAGAGAGCGGGGCCAGCATCGACCGCCAGTATGCCCAAACCTCGCCATGTCTTTTGCCGATCGGTGCCGGTCTTTGACCATGCTTTTCGCCGATCGATGTCGTTCTTTGTGCAGATGCTCCAGATGTTCGAGTTGTACCGCCATGACAACAACGACGACAACTTCAGATTTCTACATGTGTTCACCCGGATCGAGACATGCTAGAAGTGGAAAGAGGTATGGCTGTCCCTCGTCAAGAACAACAGCGTCTCCAACCTAGAAGTCGTCGAAGACCATCTGATAGGCAACAAGAAGGCCAAGGCGGCGAGGGACTCGGCGCCTGCAGCAGAGCGCCTTCAGGCGTCGATCGACCTATGCATCTCCGACGCCAAAAGCCACACCGCCCTGAGAGAGCTCCAGGCGAAGTATAGGTGGGACGAGCTCATAGAGAAGCAGACGGTCAAGATCGGTCTCCTCAAGACGAACGTCGCGGCAAAGAAGCGGAACACGGACCTCGCCTTTCTGGTTGGCGCTGACCCGACGACGATGAAGCCGCAGGTGAAGGCGTGGTACATGGCGGAGCGCTCGGCCATACTGAACCAGATGACAGCGGCAATGGGCAGCATCACTGCACCAGAGAACACCACCACGCCCGAGGACACAACGACACCGCGCACCACCGCGACCAAGGACACCGCTACGCCGAGCACTGCCGCCACAGAGACCGAGGACACCGCTACGCCGAGCACCGCCGCGCTGGATGCCACGCCGACTGACGAGTCCGCTGCTTCGCCCGAGGAGCCAGCCATTTTATCCTCTTCCTTGTCGACTTGTCGCCGGACCTTGTCGACTCGTCGCCGGATCTTTTCGCCGTGTTGTGACGTGCTTTTGCCGACCTGTGGCACTATGATCGCCGAACTGTGGCATGTTGATCGCCGTACTCTGGCTTGTTGATCGCCGAACCTAGCCTTTTTTGAATCGGGAAGGAGCTGTTTGAATTTATTTCTTTTTTCTCCTCGTGTTGCCGAAAACTGTGGGTGTGACTGAAAACGTTCGTCCACCTAGGCCGAAAAATTCACCGGTTGGACCTGCCAAGTGGTTTCGCCGGCTACGCTGGTGGGCCAAACATCTGGAGATACTATAAGCGATTTCTTCTTCATTCTTTGTTCCTTTTTGTTTAGTTTGTTTCTAGAATTATCCTGCTCTATTTCCTTTTCGAATTATTGTTTCTCTTTTTATCCTTTGCCCTTTTAATCAAATTTTGTAGGTATTAACTACTCACTCCGTTCATTTTTTTTAAAAGACACACTACTTATCATTGCAATTTTGACTACATGCATAGTAAAATGAGCAATCTATTTATAAAATGAGTCTAGATACACTCATTTTAGAATATATGTGTATAAAACTAAAATGACTTATAAAAATGAACGAAGTATTAGGGATCTTGAGTAGTTTTTATTTTAGATCAAGAACTTCGGCGTTTATAAAATATCGGGGCACTCAAATGTCAAAAAATCCACAACGTCACCCGGTGAAATACACAACCAGGTGTAACATACCAATTTTTCTCAACTTCTAATACTTTTGAGAAATGGAACATCCTATAAAAATTGCTTTGTTTACTTGGATTAAATAAGATTAATTTGTTTTTTTTACAACCGAATTAAATACAACTTCAAATAAATAAAATATTTGAATATGATGGAGAATTCCCCACACAAAATATCATTTTAGATTTTCTCTAGGGAGAAAATCAATTTCAGTATATTCTAGAAAAGAAAATACTTCTAGTTTTCTTGGACCGAACTAGGCTCAATTCCATGTTCAACTCGAAGTGACGTTGGCTATGGCGATGATTGGAAGGGTCCACAACGCGACATCCACACCGATGACGATGGTAACCATCCACGCCAGGGCTGCAAAATATCTGGCCTCGATAGGCCCAATAACTAATGGTTTTTCCATAAGTTGCATGCTGAGTTTTATATACTCATATAGTCGAGAGATAAAGATTGGTTAGAGCATCTGCACCTGCGCCCCCCAAAGCCTCCCCCAACCTCCTTCCCGTCCGGGCGGCCCCCGACCGCGCTCACTCACCCTCATTGGGCCTTCCCTCCAGACGCTGCCTTGTTCCCGTCCAGAAAACCCAGCCCAACGACGCCTCCCAGGGGCTCTCGTGGGAGCTCCGAACGAGTCGTTTAGTGCTGCGGGCCTGACCTACCGGCGACACAGAGCACTCACAAAAGTAGGCGCTCGCAAAACCCCTCTGTACGCTTGCGCCCCGTCACGCCGCCCCTCGCCATCGCCGGTCGCCGCCCCTTTCTCTGCCGCCTCTCTCCACCGTTCTTTCGCCCATCCATGCCGCCCCCACAACCCCCTATTGCAGCGCCACCGAGGCCTCCGGCCCCTTGTCCCCGCCTCTGGCGACCAGAGGTAACCACCTCGCCCCCAAGGTGTTCGGCGTTTTGCCCAGTTGGGCGCCGGTTGTTGTTTTGGTCAATCTTATGATGCCATTTTCATTTCTACAGATGGACATCGACGATGAGTTGATGGTGAACTTTCTTCTTTGGGAAGAAGCTGGTATCGACGATGAGGAAGATGAGAACTTGCTTGTCTTCCACAACTCCTCGCCGAAGATGAAGCCAATAGTGAACCAAAGCGAGGAGGCTCCAAGTTTGGGAGGAGAAAGACGAAACCGAAGATGAGAATGGAGGGCCACTGCATGCTCTTCGCCGACTATTTGCCAAAGAGTCAAGATTGCATGCAAAGGACATTTGGCGGAGATTTCGGATGAGCCGAACGTTGTTCAACACATTGGTGCAGCATGTGAGGGAGCACGACACCTGGTTCAAGATGAAGAAAGACGTCGTGTGGATGGTTGGTTTCTCCTTAATTCAGAAGTGCACTGCTGCTATGAGAATGCTTGCATATGTAGCCCCTGCAGATGGTGAGGATGACTATCTCTGCATATCTGAGTCGTCGGCTCTCAAAGCCATGTACATGTTCAGCAAGGCAATAGTGGAAGTGTTTGGCCCGTGGCAATGCCTTGTCGCTTCTTACTATTAGCAGTAAAAACTACACGATTATAGATATTGAAATATTATAAGACTCAATTTCTAGGACCAAGTTCCTACCACGGATCAATTGTGTGCTCCCTGCACATCCAAAGAGCGTTTCTATGTGTACGATCCGATTTGTAAATTGTTGTACAACACTGGATCGTACACCAAGTTCTCAGTCTCCCAGCTCAGAAGAGGGTGCGCATGACCTAGTCTCATCTAGGGTTTAGGCGACTTCGGAGGCGATCTACCACCGAAGGTTCTTCCGACTACAACCATCACCGCAGTGCTTGCCTTCCTCCGTTCGGGCTAACTAAGGGGCTGTCCTGCACAGCTGCCCGGCCTTGGTGGTAGGAGGTAATGGTTCTCGCGGAGATTTGATCGGGGGACAGACACAGCAATGGCGGCGGAATCCTCCAAGACGTCTAGGGCTTTTGAGGTTGAAGAACTGTTGAGCAAGTTGAAACTGAGTGATGCAGAACGTGGAGGGGTAGTCCTGGCCAAGGCGGAGAGGGTGGATCTGCCAGAGGTCAAGTGGATGGCGGTGGCGAGATTGCTGACTGTAAGGGATTCAGCGAGCAATCGCTGGAGAAGACGACGAGGGCCGCTTGGAGTGCGGCGAAGGAAGTCATGTTTAGATGTATTTAACCAAACATGTTCATTGTGCAGGCATCGTGCTTGGGGACTGGAACCGCATTATGAATGAAGGACCGTGGCTGTTTCGGGAGTGCGTGCTGATGCTTGAGGAATTTGATGGAGCAACAACCAGACCGTCAGTGATGCCAAATCATGTCAAGGCGTGGATCCAGATCCATTGGACGCGCCCCTTTTTCGGATGGAGGCTATTCTGAAACAGTTGGCATCGAAGGTGGGTGAAGTGATCAAGGTAGATATGCAGGTAGTCTCGGGAAGCGGTGGTGATTTCCATAGAGAAAGGATCAAGCTTCAGGATGATAAACCACTGCAGCGAGTTGTGATGTTCTCGCCGGAGGAGAGCGAGAGCATGCTGCTCCTCGTCCAATACGAGAAGATATCGAAGTTCTGCAATTTCTGCGGGAAGATGGGCCATGAACACCTGGAACGTGGAACCGAGGAATATAAAGAGGAGGAGTTGCAGTTTGGTAAATGGATGCTGGCCCCGGAGATGACATGGCATGCTGGTACACCCAGGGTAAGGAAGGCCTTCAACTCAAATTGGGAGTACGAAAGAGGAGGACGTGGCTCAGAGAGTCATAGGGGTGGACGTTCTTCCAGCCGGGGTGGCGGCCGCACACGGTTTGGTGGTGTACGTGATGGACGAATGGGCATATGGAAGGAGAGGGATACCTAGACGGGGGCAATGAAGAATAACAACCAGAAGAAACGTAACTCGGGTGATGCAGGTCTGGGAGAGGATGGCAATGATGCTCTGAATGATACGGCGTCTAGCCCTTTGAAACATGTGTCGGAGGTGCCGGGCGAGGGACTGGGGAAGCCGGGAGCACAGAAGAAGATGGACATGGGCAACCCGGATGCACTGGCGCTGATGGTCGTCCCTCCGCCACTGCCATAATATGTTAAACAGAAGGAGCTAAAGAGGCTAAAGAAGGCAGAGGAGGAAGAGATGCATACTGAAAGTGTCACTACTTCAGGGGCGGGCTCCAGTGTGGAGGCTCGCCGGGTGCAATGAGTTGCTCGACGTGGCACTGTCGCGGAATTGGCAATGCCGCGAAAGTGAAGGAGCTTCACGATTTCGCGAGGAGTTATGCCCCCTCGATTCTTTGTGTATTAGAGACTCAGGTTCACAAATCAAGGGTAGAAGGGCTTAAGCATACGCTTGGCTATGATCATGCTTTTGCTGTTAGTAGTAATGAACACAGTGGCGGATTAGAGATTTTTTGGAATGATGAAATAAAGTTGGAAATTTTACCGTACTCGCAATACCATAATGATGCAATTGTCACAGAGGCTTGTGCGTCGAAGTGGAGACTAACATGCGTCGATGGGGAGGCGCAGACCGGGGAGAGATATAAAACCTGAGACATGTTGAAATTTATTAAATCATCATCAGACCTCCCGTGGATTTGTATGGGTGATTTGAACGAAGTTTTACATCGATCGAAGCATGTGGCCGTTCAAGAGAGAAGTTACGCGCAAATGGCAGGATTTAGAGAGACGGAAGATGTGTGTGGACTCAAGGACTTGGGCTTTGAGGGCATGAGTTGGACTTACGAGAAGAGAGTAACAGGAGGCTCTTTCTGCCGAGTTAAGTTAGACAGAGCCTTGGCGACTATGGACTGGAGTGCAAAGTACCCGTTTGCCATAGTTCGGAATATGACAACGGCAGCCTCGAACCATGCATGGACCGATCATGCTATGCTGGAAACAAGACGAGACACAGCGTCGGAAGCTTAGAGGCCGGTTTAAGTATGAGGTTATGTGGCAGGATCATGCGGAGTTTTCTCCGATGGTCACGCAAGTCTGGCAGGAACGGGGGAAGGCAAACAATCTGCTAGAACTGCAAAGCAAACTGAGAACCTTCTCGGGCGAATTGTAAGGTTGGGGACGGTCGACTTTCTGCCAGGTTATGCTTGAACTGCGGAGACAGAAGAGCGAGCTGCAGCGCCTTCAAGTAGATCCTCATAGAATTGGGCGTCGCATACGGAGATCAAAATAACAGATAGGCTTGTGGAACTAAACCACATGGAAGATATCATGTGGCAGCAGCGTTCTCGTGTTCAATGGCTGGCAGCTAGGGAAAACAATACTAAGTTCTTTCACCTACGGGCAAGTCAAAGAAAGAAGAAAAACAAAATTACATAGTTGAAGAAGCAGAATGGAGAAGTTATGAAGGATGAGGGGGAGATGATGGGACTCACGACATCCTTTTACAAGCACCTCTATACTTCGGAAGGTACGGAGAATATGGAGGAGGTTCTTTCGACAATGCCTTCCAAGGTTACACATGACATGAATGAAAGGCTACTAGCACCTTTCCAAGAAAGTGAGGTTAAGGAAGCGCTTTTCCAGATGTTCCCAACCAAAGCACCAGTACCCGATGGGTTCCCAACACATTTTTTCCAGCGTTATTGGGATGTATGTGGAGCTGAAGTGACCGCGGTGGTTTTGTGGGTTTTGAAGGGGGAAGATGATCCGACAACGATCAATAATACTTTTGTTGTCCTCATCCCCAAAGTGGCAAGTTCGGAAGAACTAGGCCAATTCCGACCGATCAGTTTGTGTAATGTTATTTACAAGATAGCGCCCAAGGTGGCAGCGAATCGACTGAAGGGTGTGTTACCTGAGATCATCTCGGAGGAACAATCTGCCTTTGTGCATGGACAGATAACATCATCACAACGTACGAGTGTTTGCACTTTATGAAGAGGAAAAAAGCGAAGAACCTTCGATGTTGTGCTCTGAAGTTGGATATGAAGAAGGCGTATGACCACATGGAGTGGAGCTACTTGAGAGCTATGATGTTACGTTTGGGTTTCCACGGACGTTGGGTGGACATGATCATGCGGCTGGTCACCTCGGTTTCTTTCTCGGTGCTTTTTAATGAGCAGTGCACTAAGAGTTTTACCTCGTTAAGGGGGATTCGTCACGGAGATCCTATCTCCCCCTATCTTTTCCTTTTGGCAGCAGAGGGCCTTTTGTGCCTATTAAAATCTAGAAATGAGTCATCAACCTTAAGTGGAATCAAAGTGGCGTCGTCAGCTCCAGTGGTCAGTCACTTACTCTTCGCGGATCATAGCCTGCTGATTTTGAGGGAAAATAAGGGGAGTGCGGAGGTGGTTAAAGAAGTGTTGGAAATTTACCGTAGGGATTCCGTACAACAAGTGAATATGGACAAATCCTCGATCAACTTTCCTAAAGGGTGCAATCAGGTAGTCAGAACGGAAATCGTGGACGTTCTTGACGTACACAATGAAGCTCTTAGTGAGAAGTACTTAGGCATGCCTTCGGATGTGGGTGTAGCTACTAGCTACTAATAGTTCTTTCAAATACCTAAAGGATAGGGTTTGGAAAAAGGTACAGGGATGGATGGAGATGCTTTTATCAACGGGGGAAAGAGGTATTGATAAAGTCTGTTGCATAGGCGATCCCCACATATTCCATGTCCCGTTTTAAACTACCGCGGGGTTTATGTAAGCATATCAATGGCCTGCTCCGAAACTTTTGGTGGGGGAGCAAAGGAGGGAAGAGGAGAACATGCTGGGTTGCATGGGATGAGATGACGAAGCTTAAGTACTTAGGTGGAATGGGATTCAGGGATATAGAGTTGTTTAATCTTGCATTACTTGCTAGACAAGCTTGGAGGATGATCCAGGATCCGAACACATTGAGCGCAAGGATCCTAAAATCTGTCTACTTCCCAACAAGAGATTTCCTAGGAGCGATAGTGGAAGAGAAAGGAGTCTTGCAGCAGGGTCTGATCCACCGGATAAGCACGGGAGAGGGCACTAATATCTGGAACACGAATTGGCTTCCACGAGATGGATTACTACGGCGAGTGTGCTGCAACCATGAGGAGCCGCCCCAACTAGTGAACGGTCTCATCAACAGCCATACCCGGTCCTTGGATGCAGACAAGGTAGGACTGTACCTTGAACCGATGGACGCGGAAGTTGTTCTTAACATACCGCTGCCATCAAGAAGGCAGGAAGATCGGTGGGTGTGACACTATGATAAAAGGGGGGCTTTTTCAGTATGATCAGCCTACAAAATGCTCGTGCACACCCGCGAGAGAAGAACAGCGTGGTTAGAGGAAAACGCTGAAACATCGGAAACATAGAAAGGAGGAGAAGTATTGGCCAGATCTGTGGAATGTTAAGGTGCCATTAAAGTTAAAGGTGTTTCTTTGGAGGCTTGCAAAGCAATTGCTACTCTCAGCAGACCTTCTCTACCATAGACACATGGCGACGCATAACACATGCGTGCTGTGTGGAACACCAGATTCTTGGAGGCACGCCCTTCTTGAGTGCAACATGGCCCGAAGTGTGTGGGCACTGCTTTCAGAAGAAATGGTTGAAGTCTTGGTTCACATACAGGAGCCGGATGCGAGAGGCTGGTTAACGGAAGTGATCAGCATGTTATCGCAGGAGGAACTTACATGGACCGTCGTCGCGCTTTGGGCCATATGGTATGCCAGGCGGAGGGCGATTCATGAGGCTGAATTCCAGAGCCCGATGTTGACGGTAACTTTCATTGATAGGTTTGTAGCAGACCTGGACATTAAGAGGAGCACACCGGAGGCTACACAACGGGTGGTTCGCGCTGAACCACGGTGGTGCCAACTGCCTGCCTCTAGAGGGAGTGACAAAGATCAATGTAGACGCGGCAGTATTGAAGAACGACTCCTCGACACCGTTGGCCTGTTGTTTCAAACCCTCAACCACAGCGAGTCACTGAATAAGCCTGCAACCGTCGTAGGCCACTGTAGCATTTCATCCGTTTTCGGTTAGTCGTTTTCAGTCATAGCTTTCTGTTATTTTTCAGTCGTTTGTTAGCTCAGCTGGACGCGGTCTGTGCGCTCCAACTTTGTAGGATCGTAGGCGCATGAATAGGTCGTGGGATGGCACGATCATGTAGACGCTAGTGGGCCTCGATCATCAGATCAATAAAAGGAAAACAGAAAAGCGGCATTGTCGTACGCTGCACAAAATCTTCTTTCTCTCGTTCAGTTTCGTCAGACAATTCGAGCGAGAACAAAAGAGAAAAACCACATTTCGTATCAGAGCCTATCCAGGTTGATCCATCGCAATGGCCGACGATGACAAATTGAAGGCGAGCTCCCGTTCCCCATCGAAGCCACCGGCCAGAGTCGCAACCCCATCCCCTCAGAGTCGTGAGCGCAGCCGCGGACGCAGCCTTGCCGGCACGGCGAGAGCAACAGTGGGCGCGAGATCGTGGTGAGGGAGGTGATCCACAAGAGCGGGGGCGGCGGCGGGGCGATGCATCTGATGAGGACATCCCTAGCTCTTCACCTATTGTTGAACATGAAGATCCTCCAATTAAAGCTAATGAAGTAAGGATTGGTCCAATGACAAGATCAAGAACCAAGCTACTACAACAACAGGTGAATTCACTCCTACTTGAATACAATGTTTTTAATAGTGAGAATTTTATACTACGTAAGTCCTTGCATTTGTGTGTCCTTAGGTTTATTGATAACACAAGCATGAATGAAGATCATGGAGAGGAGACACACAAGGATGAGCATGGACTAGAAGAGGAGATGAAGATCAAGTACTAAGTGTGGTGAAAACAATCAATGATGATGACAAGGGGATGAGTGCCTCCACAAGGTCAAATGCACTCATAGAAGATTAAGGGAAGAGGTGGCGCCACCATGAAGATCAATGCGCCCCCCAAGTCCTAATTGGAGTAGTATTGGTGTGTATACCAATGTGGCCGAATTCCTTTGTGTGTGGAGTCGGTTTGTATCCATAATTGTGAGTCCTAGTCCTAGTAGGGGGAGGGTTGCTTGCGCAAGGGACCCTTGTGGCCGCACCCCCTCCACCTATATATGTGTTCCACCTGCGTGTGGATTAATCAGACTACGTTAAAACCAAAAACCCTAGACCTCTAGATTGAAACTGCTTGTAAGCCTTTCATCTGGAAGTTCATCTGCAAACTTTACGTGTTACCTGCTGTTCCACTGGGAATAAGACGGTACATGACCACTTGTAGTCGGTGGATTACTTGTGCAAGAGTGTGGAGTTGAGAATATCCTTGGGGTTGCTATATTTTGCATTGGCATCAGGGATCAGCCGGGAGAGTTCTTAGTGGCGCACTGGTTATCATACTGGAGTTGTTTGTGAGTTCACTGAGAAGATTGGGCCACCCCTTATCATCTTGGTATCAGATTTACAGGTTGCCTCGGTGAGCTATCAAATTTCCCTTTACTTTGAGTGTCTTTATTCCTATCCAGAAAATTGCCCACAAAAAAATAGTGTTAGTCATTGCCATAGCCTAGATATCATCTTAGTTTTCAATTACTAGTGCTGTCTTTGTGTTAGATTTGTGTTGCTTTTTATCTTTTTAGATCTCTTGTTTTCGGCTAGGTTTAGGGTTCTTTTTCATCTAGTCGAAATTCTATCAAAAAACTACAAAAAAATCCGCTGCACACCCACCATATTCCATCCAATCCGATTCCACCTAGAAATCCTACCGCGGCACAGTTTTGGTGATTTTTCCTGCCGTACCGCACCCACCAATCCACTTCCTACCCGCACTCGGAAACCCACCGTAACGCGCTTACCAAATCCGCCCCACACCCCGCAGCGCTCTTACCAAAATCCCACTTGCGCGCTGGCGTGGTACGCGTTTTGCGCAAAACGCTGCCGCCACCGTTTCCGTTTCCTGCTCGGTATAGGATTCGCCCCCCCCGTCTCACGCTTACAAATACGCCCGCGCGCACCGTCTCACGCTTACCAATTAGCTCCTCTGCGCGCTGCCGCGGCACAAAAACTGCTTGGTTTCGCTGCCGCCGTGTACTGCTGCTGCCGTGAGCTGTAACCTGCGCGCGCTAGTTTTCTGCTGTAACACGGTTACCAATCGCTGTAACGCGAGCGTCCGCGCTGCCGTGGCAGAGAAAAGTGTCTGTTTTGCTGCCGTGGACTATATTTGCTGCCGTGAGAGTGAGGAGTTAGTTTTTCACATAGAATCTTTTGCGCTTTCTTTTATTTTCCTGTTTTCTTCACTAGGACCAATACATCCACTCTTTGTGAACCTTAGCCACAATCTTTCTACAGCATTCAAATAGGAACTTGCCCACAAGTATAGCTATTTTGTGCTCTGACAGGTTGCTCATATCTCATCACCACCATTGTGTTCACTTGTGTTTGGTTAATTGTTGCTCCTAGCTTAGTGTAAGGCCATTGGAAAAATACAAAAAAAATAGAAAAAGCAAAAAGTATAAAAAAAATAGAAAAGAGAAAAGAGAGCAGCAAAAAGTGCAAAGAGGCCATATCATTGCTATTGTTTACTAGTTGAGCTTGCCATTGTGACACTAGGTTTTTCATTGAGCAATCTTGTGCCTGTCAATAAGAGCCTAGCTAGTGACTTTCTAGTGCATTGCAAATTTCATCCACATATTGCATTGCCACATTTGTCTCCATATTGTGTGAGTTTCCTTGGGTATTTTTTATATCTTCACAAGACAGCAAATAGGATTGTTACTTTGGTGATTGTTAGGTATCCATACCAAGCCCCACTAAATAACCTTGTTTGCCTTTGTGAGAGTTAAAAACCTGGGTATTCTCTTCTTCACACCAAAGCACATTAATTGCCTCTACTTGTGGTAAGTATCTCTATTCACTTTGGAGTGGTAAGATATCCTATTGTCTTGCACGATTTTGAGTGATTTGTGAGAGAGAACCACAACCTATACTTGATTTTATTTTACTAACCTACTAATGGCTCCTTCTAGTGATGATCTTGTGCAACAAAAGAAGGACCATAATGAAGGAGTAAATTGGAGAGAGTATGAGGCTTTGAGAGATGTGTTGACAAATCAAATCAAGGAAAATCATCAAGATATCAAGCACTTTGTGACAGATGCTTGTGATCCAGTATATGATGCTCTCCAAGCTATGGAGACCAAGATAGAAGAGACACATAAAGTGGCCGAAATCAATAATAGAGAAGTGACTTCCATCAACAATTCTATTGCCCAACTTGCTACAACACTTGCTGGCCTTCAAACAATGATCCAAGAAAGACTCCCAATTATTGATGATGATATTGCTAGTGTCCATAGTGATGCTAATAATGGAGTAGAAGCTATTGGTGCAAGAAATCATGTTCATGGACGAAATAGAGAAGAGAGAGGCCAAGGAGGATATCATGGCCGAGCCCAAAACTTTGGAGCAAGGAGAGTGCCCAACAATGTGATCCAAGAAAATCCAAGAGAGGATGGTTTGAGTAAGCCTAAATTTTCTATTCCATCATTTAGCTTTGATAATATGGATGTGGAAGAATATTGGCTATGGGAGTTAAAGATTGAGAAGCTATGGAGAATGCATGAGTACAATGAGGATAGAAAAATCAAATTGGCATCTAGTGAGTTTGATGGATATGCTCTTAGATGGTGGGATGATCTTGTGAGAAAGAGACAAGAAGATGGAGAATTGCCCATTGTCACTTGGAACACCATGAAGAGGATCATGAGAGATAGATTTGTTCCACCAAATTACATAAGGCAACAATTTGATCAATTGCAACAATTGAGGCAAGGAACTATGAGTGTTGATGCTTATTATCAAGAGGGAGCTAATTATGCAAAGGGCACGTGTGAGAGAACAATTGGAGCAAACAATGCAAAGATTTCTTTCGGGTTTGAACTACAAAATCAAGGGAATTGTGAGGCATCACCAATACCAAAATATTCATGAGTTGCTACACCATGCAAGGGAGGCCGAAGCACATATCATTGAGGAGGCAAAAATTTCTACAAGGACAAGAGCTAGATTTCCCATGAGATCATCTTCTATGCCTAGTGCACCTCCTCCAACACCACCATCTTCAAGTTTTCGAGGTGCTAACTCTTCTAAACCCGAGCCTAGTTCCTCTATTGCAAAGAAACCATCACAACCTAGTGTGAGTACCACGGGTTCAAGTGCTACTACTTCAAGAACTAGAGATATTTCATGTCACACATGTGGAGGAAAGGGGCACTTCAAGAGGGATTGTCCAAATACAAAAGTGATGGTGATCAATGAGAACAATGAGTATGAGACAGGTGATTATGTTGACCCTAATGATATTGATGATGATTATGGCTATTTGAGTGATACTCCTTTGGATGCTTATGCTACCACTATGCCATCTATTATTTGCACACAAAATTCATTGAGTGTGGTGCCTAGTCCTGAAAATCAAAGGTGCAATTTGTTCCAAACCAAAGCTATTATTGGTCCTAACATGGCTTGCAAAGTCATTATTGATGGAGGGAGTTGCAGGAATTTGGCTAGCAAAGATCTATGTGCTAAACTCAATTTGAAATATTTGCCACATCCTTCTCCTTATCATATCCAATGGTTGAGTAGCACGGGACAAATGAAAGTATCTCATATGGTGAGGGTGGAGACCTTACAAAGACACTATTGAGTTTGATGTGGTTCCTATGACAGTTTGCCACCTATTATTGGGAAGACCTTGGCAATTTGATAGAAGTGTGAAGCATGAAGGAAGAGCTAATACTTATGAGCTACAACATCATGGGAAGATTAGTATTTTGAGACCTATGACTCCACAACAAATTGTAAATGAGTCCCAATCAAAAGTTGCTATGAAAGTGGAAAAAGAAAGAGAGAGGGATGAGGGAACACCAAAAATACAAGCCATGGGGAGTGATAGCAAAACCAATTCGAGTGGTAAAAAGAGAGAGAACCTATTATGCATGTTAGCCACTAAAGAGGATTTGAGGGAATTTCGAGATGATCCTACATTAGTCCCTATTGTGCTTATTCACAAGGGAGAGATTTTGGTTTCTAATGACATGACCCCTATTCCTCTTGGTGTTTCTAATGTTTTGCAGGATTTTGAGGATGTTTTTCCACAAGATGTACCTTCGGGATTACCACCATTGAGAGGCATTGAACATCAAATTGATTTAATCCCCGGAGCATCTCTCCCAAACCGAGCTCCATATAGAACCAATCCACAAGAGACAAAGGAGATACAAAGACAAGTGCAAGAATTATTGGACAAAGGTTATATTCGGGTTAGTCCTTCTCCTTGTGCCGTTCCCGTTATTTTGGTTCCTAAGAAAGATGGTACTTGGCGCATGTGTGTAGATTGTAGAGCAATTAATAACATCACTATTCGTTATCGTCATCCTATACCACGTTTAGATGACATGTTAGATGAATTAAGTGGTGCTACTCTTTTCTCTAAAATTGATTTGCGTAGTGGATACCATCAAATAAGAATGAAAGAGGGAGATGAATGGAAAACTGCTTTTAAGACAAAATTTGGTTTATATGAGTGGTTAGTAATGCCCTTTGGTTTAACTAATGCACCTAGTACTTTTATGAGATTAATGAACCATATTTTGAGAGACTTTATTGGACGATTTGTGGTAGTTTATTTTGATGATATTCTTATATATAGCCACAATGAACATGAACACATGGATCATATTAGACAAGTTTTGCAAGTGCTAAGAAATAATAAATTGTATGGTAATCTTGAGAAGTGCACTTTTTGCAAAGATAAGGTCATATTTCTTGGTTATGTTGTTTCTAAGCATGGAATTGAGGTTGATCAATCTAAAATTGAAGCTATTCGAAATTGGCCAATTCCAACTAATGTGAGTCAAGTTAGAAGTTTTAATGGGCTTGCTAGTTTCTATAGAAGATTTGTGCCTAATTTTAGTACAATTGCTTCCCCTTTAAATGATCTAACTAAAAAGGGTGTAAATTTAGAGTGGGGGTGTTGCTCAAGATATTGCTTTTGACACTTTGAAAGAGAAGTTGATTTCGGCCCCACTATTGATGCTACCAAATTTTGATAAACAATTTGAAATTGAATGTGATGCTAGTGGCATAGGTATTGGAGGTGTACTCATGCAAAATAAACAACCTATTGCCTATTTTTCTGAAAAATTGAATGGTGCACAATTGAATTACTCCGTTTATGATAAAGAATTATATGCACTTGTGAGAGTTTTAGAGGTGTGGAAACATTATTTATGGCCTAAAGAATTTATTATACATAGTGATCATGAAGCATTGAAATTCTTAAAGTGCCAATCTAATTTGAATAAGAGACATGCTAAATGGGTTGAATTTATTAAATCTTTTCCATACATCATAAAACATAAAAAGGGATTGGATAATGTAGTTGCTGATGCTTTGTCAAGAAAGAATATGTTACTCTCAAACATGGAGATTAAGGTTTCGGGTTTGGAGAATATTAGAGATTTATATGATGAAGATAATGAGTTTTCTATGCCATTTAATAAATGTACTAATGTTAAGGCATGGGACAAATTTCACATACATGATGGGTACTTGTTTAGAGCTAACAAATTATGTATTCCCGAGTGTTCTTTGCGTTTGTTCTTAATCCAGGAATCTCATAGTGTAGGATTGATGGGACACTTTGGAAGAGAGAAGACATTGCTTATGTTAGCGGAGAATTTTTATTGGGCACATATGATGATAGATGTGTATAGATTGGTGCAAAGATGCATTACTTGCAACAAGTCCAAATCAAAGCTCAAGCCCCACAGTTTGTACACCCTATTACCATCACCTAGTACACCATGGGAGGACATAAGTATGGATTTCGTTTTGGGATTGCCAAGGACAAAAAGAGGACATGATTCTATCTTTGTGGAAGTGGATCGATTTTCAAAGATGGCTCACTTCATTGCTTGCCACAAGAGTGATGATGCTTCTCACATTGCAAATTTATTCTTTCGGGAAATTGTGAGAATACATGGAGTGCCAAGAACAATTGTTTCCGATAGAGATGTCAAGTTCATGAGTTACTTTTGGAAGACACTTTGGGGTAAGCTTGGCACGAAGCTATTATTTTCTACTACTTGCCACCCCCAAACCGATGGACAAACCGAGGTGGTTAATAGGACATTGTCTACATTGCTAAGAGGTATGATCAAGAAGAATTTGAAGGAGTGGGAGGAGTGTTTGTCCCATGTGGAATTTGCATATAATAGAGCCGTGCATTCAACTACTCAATTATGTCCTTTTGAGGTGGTTTATGGTTTCAAGCCAATTACTCCTCTTGATTTATTACCACTTCTGTTACATGAGAGAATTAATATGGAGGCATCTAAGAGGGCTGATTTTGTGAAAAAGATACATGAGAAGACAAAGGAAGCCATAGAAAAGAGAGGAAAGCATGCGGCCGAGAGGGTGAACAAGAAGAGAAAAGAAGTGATTTTTCACCCCGGAGATATGGTGTGGGTACACTTTCGAAAGGATAGATTTCCTACATTGCGAAAATCAAAGTTAATGCCTAGAGGAGCCGGCCCTTACAAAGTTATTTCAAGGATCAATGATAATGCATACAAGATTGACCTCCCAATTGATGAGTTTGGTGTTAGCAATTCTTTTAATGTGGCCGATTTGACACCTTACCATGGAGAAGATTTAGCATCGAGGTCGATGCCTTTTCAAGAGGGGGAGGATGATGAGGACATCCCTAGCTCTTCACCTATTGCTGAACATGAAGATCCTACAATTAAAGCTAATGAAGTAAGGATTGGTCCAATGACAAGATCAAGAACCAAGCTACTACAACAACAGGTGAATTCACTCCTACTTGAATACAATGTTTTTAATAGTGAGAATTTTATACTACCTAAGTCCTTGCATTTGTGTGTCTTTAGGTTTATTTATAACACAAGCATGAATGAAGATCATGGAGAGGAGACACACAAGGATGAGCATGGACTAGAAGAGGATATGAAGATCAAGTACTAAGTGTGGTGAAAACAATCAATGATGATGATAAGGGGATGAGTGCCTCCACAAGGTCAAATGCACTCATAGAAGATTAAGGGAAGAGGTGGCGCCACCATGAAGATCAATGCGCCCCCAAGTCCTAATTGGAGTAGTATTGGTGTGTATACCAATGTGGCCGAATTCCTTTGTGTGTGGAATCGGTTTGTATCCATAACTGTGATTCCTAGTCCTAGTAGGAGTCCTAGTCCTAGTAGGGGTAGGGTTGCTTGCGCAAGGGACCCTTGTGGCCGCACCCCCTCCACCTATATATGTGTTCCACCTGCGTGTGGATTAATCAGACTACGTTAAAACCAAAAACCCTAGACCTATAGATTGAAACTGCTTGTAAGCCTTTCATCTGGAAGTTCATTTGCAAACTTTACGTGTTACCTGCTGTTCCACTGGGAATAAGACGGTACATGACCACTTGTAGTCGGTGGATTACTTGTGCAAGAGTGTGGAGTTGAGAATATCCTTGGGGTTGCTATCTTTTGCATTGGCATCAGGGATCAGCCGGGAGAGTTCTTAGTGGCGCACTGGTTATCATACTGGAGTTGTCTGTGAGTTCACTGAGAAGATTGGGCCACCCCTTATCATCATCTGCCGATGCTCACTCGGACGAACTACACCGAGTGGGCGATCCTAATGCGCGTGCAGCTGCAGGGTGCGCGGCTCTGGGATGCGATCGATCCCGGAGTCGAGGACGGCGAGGACGAACGATAGGAGAGGCACGCGCTGGGCGCGATCCTGCGCTCGGTTCCACCGGAAATGGTTCCGGTGCTCGCCGCGAAGGACAGCGCGAAGGCCGCGTGGGATGCAATCAAAATGATGCGCGTCGGGGTCGATCGCGTGCGAGAGGCACGCCGCCAGAAACTCCGCCGCGATTTCGAGAATCTTGGATTCAAAGGCAACGAGGCGATCGAGGACTTCTCCCTCCGCCTCGCCGAGATTATCACCGAACTCCAGTCACTTGGCGATCCGATCACGGAGCTCGCCGCGGTGCAGAAATTTCTGCGTGTGGGGCCGTCCCGGTACTCCCAGATGGCGTGCTCCATCGAGACGCTGCTCGACCTCAACGACATGTCGATCGAGGAATTGAGCGGGCGGTTGTCTGCGGTGGATGGGCGCAGTGGAGAACCTGAGGGAGACGGCGGAAAGCTCCCGCTCACCGAGGAGGAGTGGGCGGCGCGACAGCGACAGCGCCCCCATGGGTCATCGTCTTCCACAGGCGGTGACAAGACGGGCAAGGCCAAGCCCAAGGCACAGTACAGCGATAAGACGCGCGGCGGATTTGACAGTTGCAGCGGCGATCGCAAGCCGGGAAACTGCCGATACTGTGGCAAACCTGGGAACTCGAAGAAAGAGTGCCAGAAAGCGCAGCGGGACCGGGAGAAGCGCGGCGAGGCCGCGAACCTGGCGCAGGTGAGGAGTGCGGGCTGTTCATGGCGCAGGAGCGCGCACTGATGCATGTAAAATGCATACATGAAATTTGCATGTTATTACTTGTTTTTCCTACATATTAGCAACTTATATTCATGTTTTATAATGATTTGGGGGATTTTCTGAACAATCCCCCTTCTTTTGGTTCTAACCCTGTTTTTCCAGAAAACGTACTTTTTAGTGTTTCAGACTTTCCGGGAGCTTCGGGACTCCAAAAAGGGCAAGGCCAAAGAGCACGGTTCAGAATTTTCGAGACGAAGAACATGGGCCGAAGTAGAGGGCCAAAAGGCCAACCAGGTGGAAAAGAGGACCCTCCACGCGGCCAGATTCCTTGGCCGCGTGTGGGGCCCCCTTTTTGCCCCCGTGGCTCCGATGCCGTCGATCTTTCTTCTCCCGAGTGTCTCGTGACCTAAAAACGACTATATAAAGGGTCCCCTGGCCTTTTCGAGAAGGAGGCGGCGCCGAGAGACGAAACCACGAAACAGAGAGACAGAAGGCTGCCGCCGAAGAAGATCGGAGGGGGGAAACGCCGCCGGGATCACCCCCGGAGGGCTCCACCCCCCTCCGGCGTGTTCATCATCAACATCTACAGCAAGATCAGCTCCATCTCTCCACTGTAATCTCTTGGAAAACACGATGTATGATGCAATACTATATTCCCTTGATGTATTGTGTCTCCCCGTCTATGTTTGAGTAGTGAATTGTTCTTGGCAATGGTGAAATAGTTCGTTGATTGGTTGCATAGAAGTTTGTTATCTTCTATGATTGTCTTTATGTACAATATATGAGTGCACGCATATGTTGGGGAATGCATGTAAGGTGATCACCGGTAGCATAATGGAGTGGTGGTGACTTGGGAGTGACAGTAACCTGAGACCGAGCCACAAAGTTAAGTTATTGGGGGATATATATAGGGGACCTTAGAACGTAAGGCTATGGTGGGACTTTATGTCTTAATCAATCTTGTGCAGTCATTTACTTGGCCACATGATCCATCATAAGGGGTTGTAGATCATTTACTTGACTATACCTATTCATGGCTCCTTCCTAGAAGAAACAACTAAGACTAAAACATGTGCTTCACTAATTGTGACAACCACACGAACGAAACACCTATTGCTAGACACTTGCTCCCTTGAGATACTTGAGATATTTTCTGCTTGCTACTTGTGAAACTTGCTTAGAAACTTGCTTTAGAAACTTGCTTTAGGATTACTTGCATTTTAAACTTGCTTCACTAGTTACTAGACGAACCACACTCCACGTCACTTGCTTTTAATTAGTTAGTTCCTTTTAGTCAAACTTATTGCTTTGCATAAACAGCCATATAAGAGGGTTATAGGGCTTTAGAGAATAGATAGCTTACCTTCAGCTCCACGTGGGTTCGACACTCAAATACTTATCGAAAGGTACTACAATTGATCTCCTGCACTTGGGAGTCATCAAGCACTTTTCTGGCGCCGTTGCCGGGGAGTGTTGTGCTAAGCTTTTATTCTTGTTTGCATTGCATACTAACATATAAACCTAAAACACAAAAAAAAATTATAAAATGGAAAACAACCAAACAATTTTAGAACTGTATAATATCTACCTTGAATTAGGACATGAAGTGTTTGAGGAGAAATTGAAAAATTATTTGCACAACAATCATATTTGTGGCAGTACTAATTCTTTGAACACCTTTATTGCTAAGGAAAACCTTGAGCTTGGGAAAGTTTGTCTTGATGAATATGATATTTTTAGTCCCCCTACTATTGAGGATAAAAATGATATACTTGCTGATTCTATGGAAAGTTTTAAGCTTGGGGAAGTTGGTTTTGATGAGCATGATATTTCTAGTTCCCCAAGCTTGGAGGAGAAAATTCACTTTGATGATACTATGCCTCCTATATATGATAATTGCAATGAAAATTATGAATGTTTAACTCCCACTATCACTAATGAGGATTTTACTTATGTGGAGAGTAGTGATTCTTTTATGCATGTGGCTCATGATAAGAATGTTTTATGTGATATTCATATTGTTGAATCTATTCATGATGCTACTGAAAATTATTATGAGAGAGGGAAACATGGTTACACATATTTCAACAATATTAAGTTTCCCCTCTTTATGCTGAAAGTATTGAAGTTGCACTTGATCTACCTTTCTATGCTTGCTATTATGTGCTTTTTTTTTTGTTTCATTACAAAATGCCAATGCATAGGAAAGGGGTTAGACCTAAAAATAAATTGTTTTTATTTTTTGGTGTGTTCCTTATGCTTTAATTTCCTGTTCGGTTTGAGCACACATTCATGTCTTTTCAACATGTAAAATACCTTTACCTACTGTTATATATCATTTAGTTTAAGATTTTCATTTTATAAATTTTTTGGGAAAGTAAATGAGAAGGATGAGTAATGGAGAAGTTGGGGTCGACCTTGAACATGTGTTGTTCATGCCAATGAAACCATTGCAAAGTCTCTATCATTAAAACTTTTTCCAAAGCTAAAAACAATAAAAATATTAGTTCACTACTGTAACATCACATTTCTGTCTTATTTCTCATCATAAATGGCAAGAATAATCTTATATGAGAGATAGGATTAAACAATAGTAATTAGCTGTCAAGAAAACAGATTCCTGAACTTCACTGCGAACAATGTTTAAAATCACAGAAGTGGAATTTTGACCTGGTAATTTACGAAAGAAATATTTAGTTATCACTACATATTTCATTAGTTTTAAGTTTTCTGATTTGAGCAACTTAAGTGCCTCTAAAAATTCACTCTTTATGGGCTGTTCAGTTTTTGGCAGATTATGTCTTTATTTTGCATTGCTCTCATTACTTGTGTTTTGTGTGGTTCTTTTGATCAAGGAGCAATGCACAACTGTAGTAACAGTAGTTAATATTTAGAATCAACTCATGATGTGTCTTTGATGTACCTATGTGGATTTTATTTATGGAGGCACTAACGCCTCTAATCAAGTTTTATGTTGAGATTTGTGTAAGAAGAATTTTTCAGGAGGAAGAGTTGAGTGAGATGAACAAAGATCAAGAGGGACAACCAATCAAGCTTGGGGATGTACCCCTGGGCTCACCGTACATGTATAAAATAAGTACAAGAATCCAAGCTTGGGGATGCCAAGCCACCTCACTCGGCTATAAAGAAAGCGCTTTACGGGAGGCAACCCGGTTGTTTTTGTTTGGATTTTCCTAGTGTCCTCTTGCTGTCTCAAGAGATTAGTTTTTTTGTTTTAATTCTGAAGTTTTCAATAAAGAGTCAAGTCAAACCCATTTGGACTTATAAGTTGCTATCCTAGTGCATGAAATTTCTGTTTCAGCACGAGTCTGCTCACCGTATGATTTTACGTTTTTTATTGGTATGTCGGATTGAGCTAATTTTTTAGTATGTTCTTCAACCTTTTGTCCTCCGTAAGCACAAAAATTGGCTTAATTTTTTGAAGAGTCTAGCTTAGGGAAAAACGTTCGTTATTCTGCTGTTGCTTTTCTGGACAGATTCTGCCTTCTTTTGTTTTATGCACTCTTTGGGCCTGGGAATCGAATTTCCATGATTCTTTCAAGCAAGAGAGTGAGAATACAACATAATGAAACTTATTGTCTATCTACTGGAGTATTTGATTTGGAATTTTGCACAGTAAGCATGTGATTTGTTTGTCCTTACTAATCTCACCCCACAGAAAAAGAATGGGAGAAACATGTTTTGTGAAGTTTTTTCACAGGGAATAGAGGAGCTATGCCTCAAGACATCCAAGAATGGTGAAAGAAATAAGCTTGGGGATGTGATGAACACCCCACTGTAGCTACACTCTTTTGGTTAGCACACGTCTACTTTCTGTTTTTCTAAGCAAAGCATTTATCGTAGAGACTTGAAGCGTCTAGTTTTTGTTTTTATTTTTGTTTTGATAAGACCACACCCATCATTTTATATGAGATTGAGCTACTGGAGTTTGGGGTTGGAATGTATTGGATGCTAGTATTATGACTTGAAATAGGGATGCCACGGTTGATTTGAAGAGCTACATATGTTTGCATGATTTATAGGCTTTTTATGTGTAGAAATTTGCAATAATGTTGTCTTGAGCTATCTCTTATTCATGTCCTTGATGTTAATTGCTGGTTTATTTAGTTTGTCATGAAATGAGTAGTTCTATGGACATATGTATGCATAGTAGCTGGTCAACTATCTCCCTCTTGCTAGCCAAAAATTTAAAAATTCCAACAAGTAAAAACTTGTTTCCAACACTCCTTAGCCAAGTATTTCCAGTGAGTCCACCATATCTTCCCATTAGCTTCATTGCTATTCCGAGTATGTTCACCATGTTATTGTGTTATTTATGTTCTAAATTAATATATTCACTTTATTAATTGTCATGGGTTGAACTTGGGATAGGACTCTCACGAACTTTTGAAGGCACACTTTACTTTTTATGCATCTAATAAACATGACCCAATAATGGGAGCCACAAGTTTTGCGTTTGACAAGTGTGTGGTTGGGAGCTAGCTATAAACGTGTATCACCGGAAAGCTTTCAACATTGCACAAAAATTTACATTTGGTTGATATCATGTACTTTTGTTTTTGGACTCCTGCCATGCCGAAATGAAATAGAGGAATAGTAAGTTTTGATGAGTAAGTATCTATATGACTAGAGAAACGCATTGGGCCGCTAACCCAAGCCATGCTTTATCATGGTGGAAATTTACTTACAGCTTGAGTGACTCTACAACACATCCTACAATAAAATAAGAAGTTATGCATAATAGTGAATGAAAATAAAAAGGATGAGTCTACTCCGTTTGTTTGTCTTGTCATTGTGACATGGGCTTGTTTCCATGTCATGGGGCAAGAGGTACCTCTTTGCGGTTCTCTATGATGTCATTAATACTTATTATGATTGTAAAAAGCTTATTAGGAATCTTAAGTTGAGTAATCATGGAGTAGGTTTTCACACTCACGGGTCATGAGGCTTTCAACCACCTTGTCATTCACATTTCTTCAACATTCACCATTTGAGATGCTAGTGATAAAGGGGGCAATGAGAGTCCTAGATCAATGGATACCACATTTCAATTAGTAATTTTAGTTGAATAATTTAGAGGCTAAATAAGACTTGATCATGTTTTACCTCTACTCAATTTTCTCCAAAGTGTCCACCATATTTTCTATTTTCCATTATGCTATTCTTTGACCAATATAGGATTTTATTTTTCATTTTGTGTATGCATTTGATCCATAGTGCTTTTATTTCATTATAGACTTTGTGAACTTTCATGAAGCATCTTTGCTTGCATATTTGATATTTCTTACAACATGAATTGTATATTGATACTCATTTCTAGTATTAATCATTTGATTATATGTATCATGAATAATCCTCCTTGATATCCCATGATTGTTTCAATATGCAAAGTCCATGTTAGTTTTATCACCTTCATACTCGAGGACGAGCATGGGTTAAGCTTGGGGATGTTGATGCATGTAAAATGCATACATGAACTTTGCATGTTATTACTTGTTTTTCCTACATATTAGCAACTTATATTCATGTTTTATAATGATTTGGGGGATTTTCTGAACAATCCCCCTTCTTTTGGTTCTAACCCTGTTTATCCAGAAAACGTACTTTTTAGTGTTTCAGACTTTCCGGGAGCTTCGGGACTCCAAAAAGGGCAAGGCCAAAGAGCACGGTTCAGAATTTTCGAGACGAATACCATGGGCCAAAGTAGAGGTCCAAAATGCCAACCATGTGGAAAAGAGGACCCTCCACGCGGCCAGATTCCTTGGCCGCGTGTGGGGCCCCTTTTTGCCCCCGTGGCTCCGATGCCGTCGATCTTTCTTCTCCCGAGTGTCTCGTGACCTAAAAACGACTATATAAAGGGCCCCCTGGCCTTTTCGAGAAGGAGGCGGCGCCGAGAGACGAAACCACGAAACAGAGAGACAGAAGGCTGCCGCCGGAGAAGATCGGAGGGGGGAAACGCCGCCGGGATCACCCCCGGAGGGCTCCACCCCCTCCGGCGTGTTCATCATCAACATCTACAGCAAGATAAGCTCCATCTCTCCACTGTAATCTCTTGGCAAACACGATGTATGATGCAATACTATATTCCCTTGATGTATTGTGTCTCCCCGTCTATGTTTGAGTAGTGAATTGTTCTTGGCAATGGTGAAATAGTTCGTTGATTAGTTGCATACAAGTTTGTTATCTTCTATGATTGTCTTTATGTACAATATATGAGTGCACGCATATGTTGGGGAATCCATGTAAGGTGATCACCGGTAGCATAATGGAGTGGTGGTGACTTGGGAGTGACAGTAACCTGAGACCGAGCCACAAAGTTAGGTAATTGGGGGATATATATAGGGGACCTTAGAACGTAAGGCTATGGTGGGACTTTATGTCTTAATCAATCTTGTGCAGTCATTTACTCGGCCACATGATCCATCATAAGGGGTTGTAGATCATTTACTTGACTATACCTATTCATGGCTCCTTCCTAGAAGAAACAACTAAGAATAAAACATGTGCTTCACTAATTGTGACAACCACACGAACAAAACACCTATTGCTAGAACACTTGCTCCCTTGAGATACTTGAGATATTTGCTGCTTGCTACTTGTGAAACTTGCTTAGAAACTTGCTTTAGGATTACTTGCATTTTAAACTTGCTTCACTAGTTACTAGACAAACCACACTCCACGTCACTTGCTTTTAATTAGTTAGTTCCTTTTAGTCAAACGTATTGCTTTGCATAAACAGCCATATAAGAGGGTTATAGGGATTTAGAGAATAGATAGCTTACCTTCAGCTCCTCGTGGGTTCGACACTCAAATACTTATCGAAAGGTACTACAATTGATCTCCTGCACTTGGGAGTCATCACGCACTCATACTGATCACCGGCGATGTGGTCGCACATGAGGTTAACCTGCACGAGGAGAAGGTTATTCCCGTCCCGCCGGCGGGTGTCTCGTATCTTGACACTGGCGCCAGCAGTCATATGACTGGGTCTCGAGACGCGTCCGCGTCGCTGGACGAGACGGTGCGCGACACCGTGCGTTTTGGCAACGGATCCGTCGTGGACATCAGGGGGAGGGGCACCGTCGTCTTCGAGTGCCTCATCGGAGATCAGCGGGCACTCACAGAAGTGTACTTCATCCCCAACCTTCACAGTAGCATAATCTCTCTCGGGCAGCTCGATGAAGGAGGATGCAAGATCACAATCGAGGATGGCGCCGACAACCGCGAAAGGTGCTCGCGCGCGTGGGCAGAACGCACAACAGACTGTACACGGTGCAGTTGAACATGGTTGCGCCGGTGAGCTTGCTCGCACAAAAGGACGACAACGCGTGGCTCTGGCATGGTCGCTAGTTCGCTACGGGCACCTGCACTTCCGCGCGCTCACCACCTTGTCCAGCAATGAGCTCGTCCATGGATTGCCAGCCATCAAGCACGCCGAGGAATTCTGCGACGCGTGCGCGATCAGCAAGCAACATCGCACACCGTTCCCTCACGCAACGGCTTTCCGTGCAAAGAGGCCCTTGGAGCTGGTGCATACTGATTTGTGTGGTCCTATTACACCCGAGACCACCGGGGGGGGGGGGGGGGAAGAAGTACTTTTTTCTGATTGTCGACGATCACTCGAGGTTCATGTGGATTGAGTTGATCAAGACGAAAGATGAAGCGCTGAGATTCTTCAAAAAAGTGAAGGCCCTGACCAAGAACGAGCGCGACACGAAGCTGCTGGCATTCAGGTCAGACAGAGGAGGGGAGTTCAATTCGACCCATTTTGCTGAATTCTGCGAGGAACAGGGCATCAAGCATTACACCACTGCGCCATACACACCGCAACAAAATGGCGTTGTCGAGCGGAGGATTCAAACGGGGGTGGAAATGGCTCGGTGTCTGCTCAAATCCATGAGTGTTCCAGCGCAGTTTTGGGGGGAGGCAGTCAAGACAACAGTTTATCTGCTCAATCTCGCCCCCTCAAGGAGCCTCAATGGCGTAACCCCGTACGAGGCGTGGCACGGGAGAAAACCAAGCGTGCATCACCTGCGCGTCTTCGGTTGTGTCGCACACATGAAGAAGCTAGGTCCAGGACTGAATAAACTCGCCGATCGATCAATACAGGGTGTGTTTATCGGCTATGAAGAGGGTTCAAAAGCCTACCGGGTGTTTTATCCAGCTGGGGAGCGAGTGTACGTCACGCGTGATGTGGCCTTCGAGGAATCACGAGCATGGAAGTGGGAGGAACCCAGCCCTGGTAACAACTCCACGCACTCAAGTTCATTTACTGTTATGTACACCGACAGTGAAGGTTCAGAGAAGACATGAGCAAGGCAGGAGCAACAGGAAAATGCTGCCGCGGCAGCCAAAACCGCCCAAAACGCTGCCGTGGCGGCAGAGAGAACGCAACTCTCTCTGCCGCAACAAGACACTGACGAGGCGAGCAGCACTGCATCTGCGTCGTCCCCGGGTGCGGCCACTCCCTTTCCCGAGCCACGGACACCATCACCAGCGCGTGTGGAGTTTGCCACACCCCCCCACATGATTCCAACCTCGACACCGATTCAGGTCGACTGCACCGATACAGGCGTGTATCAAACATTCTTGATACCGCCATGGAATGTGAGGGGGAGGAGATGCTAGGTCTGATCACTACAGATGAGCGAACAAACATCGAAGAGGCTCTGTCCAGCGCAGAGTGGCGAGCAGCAATGCAGGCCGAGCTGAAGTGCATCCATGACAACGACACATGGACAGTGGCAACCCTCCCAAGAGGACACCGGCATGAGGTGGGTGTTCAAGGTAAAAAGAAACCCAACCGGGAGAATAATCAAGTACAAAGCGAGGCTGGTAGCCAAGGGTTATGCACAGAAGAAAGGGGTGGACTTCGATGAGGTGTTTGCACCAGTGGCACGCCTGGAAACAGTACGACTGTTGCTTGCACTTGCTGCGCATAGAAATTGGGAGGTACATCACATGGATGTGAAGTCTGCCTTTCTGAATGGAGTGCTAGCAGAGGAAGTCTATGTTAAACAGCCACCGGGCTTTGCTGAGGACAATGATGAAAGCAAGGTCCTGAAATTACATAAAGCCCTGTATGGACTCCGTCAGGCACCGAGGGCATGGAATGCCAAGTTGGATAATACACTTGTCTCACTTGGATTCAGTCATTGTCCACAGGAGCATGGGGTTTATCGTCGCGGTGACACGGAAACATTCTTTCTGGTTGGTGTGTATGTTGATGATCTCGTTATCACAGGCACAAGCAACACAGATATCAAGGATTTCAAGCTCAAAATGCAGCAACTGTTTGAGATGAGTGATTTGGGCCCTCTAAGTTACTATCTCGGGATTGAGGTACAACAAGAAGGGGGAGAAATTACCTTATGTCAGGCTGCGTATGCTGAGAAGGTTGTGGAACGTGCAGGTCTGAAGCACTGCAATCCATGTCACACGCCAATGGAACATCGCCTGCAACTTGAGAAGATCAAGGAGGAGAACGCAGTGGATGTCAGCCTACAGGAGTATTGTGGGGAGCCTCTGTTACCTGGTCAATACTCGCCCAGATATCGCACACGCAATGGGTGTTGTGAGCCGTCACATGCAAGCACCGGGGAAGGCACATTGGGCGGCAGTAAAACAAATCCTGAGGTACGTTCAAGGAACACTGAACTATGGCATAAGGTACAAGAGTGGGGGATCAGTCATTCTGCGAGGATACAGCGACAGTGATCACGCTGGCGATATCAATGACAGAAGGAGCACCTCGTGCGTTGTCTTCTTTGTTGGAGAGAGCCCCGTGTCATGGACGTCGCAGAAGCAAGGAGTCGTGGCCGTCTTGTCTTGTGAAGCAGAATATGTAGTAGCAGCATCAGCAGCATCACAGGGAGTATGGCTGCGCAGGCTCATTGGCGAGTTCAGAGGAAAAGAACAACCCAAATTCACACTGCAGGTGGATGACATGTCAGCTATCGCACTCTGCAAGAATCCGGTGCATCATGGCCGTAGCAAGCACATCGATACCAAGTTTCACTATACACTGGAGCGGATTGAAGCCGGGGAGATGGATGTGTGTCACGTTCGCACTGAAGAACAGATTGCTGACGTTCTGACCAAGGCACTTGGACGAACTCGTTTCATTGAGTTGCGTCAGATGATTGGAGTCGTGAAGATCGACAAGGAGAATCGGGTTTGAGGGGGAGAAATGTTGTTTCAAACCCTCAACCACAGCGAGTCACTGAAAAAGCATGTAACTGTCGTAGTCCACTGTAGCATTTCATCCGTTTTCGGTTAGTCGTTTTCAGTCATAGCTTTCTGTTATTTTTCAGTCGTTTGTTAGCTCAGCTGGACGCGGTCTGTGCGCTCCAACTTTGTAGGATCGTAGGCGCATGAATAGGTCGTGGGATGGCACGATCACGTAGACGCTAGTGGGCCTCGATCATCAGAAAGGAAAACAGAAAAGCGGCATTGTCGTACGCTGCACAAAATCTTCTTTCTGTCGTTCAGTTTCGTCAGACAATTCGAGCGAGAACAAAAGAGCGAAACCACATGGCCGCGATTGCTAGAGTTGTTTCTGGGGCTTTCCTGGGAGCTTCCACGGTAGTCATAAGGGGAGCAACTGACCCGGAAAGTCTAGAGGCAGCCGCCTGCAGGGAGGGCATGGACCTAGCTCGTGATCTCTACCTGCAGCGAGTGAGACTGGCCAGCGACTGTGCCAATGCGATCAGAGGAATCAAGGCAGGAGGTGTGGGGAGATATGGTCAGATTGTACAAGAGATGAAGATTTCGGAGAAGGATTTTGAGGGCTTCGATTTCATTCATGAGAGTCGCCGCTCTAATGGCGATGCGCATGACCTAGCTAAGGCTTCGTTGTACCTTAGTTTAGGGTACCATGTGTGGCTGCATGATCTACCCACGGGTGTTGGTGTAAACATTTTAATTGCTTGAAATAAAGGGTGGGGTTCTAAAAAAACATATAATTGCCGTACGCACAATACTTTTGATATACAAGTTAGGGATGTAAACTGGGCATCGTTTAAACCCATTTAAACCCACTAAATGTTGGTCAATAGGTTTAGAACGTTTCTTTTTTCAAGAAAAATGAACTAGCTAGCTAATTAAACTATGTGGCAACATTTACATACGAATCCAAGCTACGGTGGAAAGTTTAATTATGGTGCTAGTCTTATTCTGCTAGAAGTTCTACGCGTTGTACTAAAATATGCGTTAACCAGACTTTTTATTCAATTTTCGCACTATTATATTTCACAAACTAGCAGGTGCAATTGTATATGCCCAGGATACCAAACTCATTGCAAACGATCATATGAATAATTAGTTTATATGTATCCAAAATTTATTTAACCCATTGTAACTTCGAAGACACATATTTATCCATGAAAAACTCGTAATAGATTCATGCCAACGATTCGATGAACAGTCTAGAAGTGTCCATGAATATGCCTACCTATCAATAAAATAAAAACATTATGAAGATATTTGCTAAACTATATGCTTACTTACTCTAGCTATATATACACTATACAACTTATGTAGTTGTTAAATGGAAATCAAAGATTTTTATTTTCAAAATATATTTTAAATCTAGCATGATGTTTTTCAGATAGAAACCAGAAACATTTAATAAAAAAATCTAAGACTAATATTAATAACTAGTAATTATGCACGAAAAGTAATACAAAATGATATTATTGAGATTGTGCATGCTAAAAGAGGTTTTAAGAAGTATAAAATTCTAGTATAAATTTTATTTATTTGAGGCGGATGTAAATACAGATGGTGTGGCTCAGATGTTCGATGTTCCGACGATCGAGGTGTTGAAAGAGGCTTGAAGTTGAAGCCTAGCCAACTGTTTCTAAGCTCGGCGCGCACGCAGCTGTACGGCTGTGCCTACTCTTGGCTCAGTTGAAAGCATACGCGTAGCCTTCCCCGGGAACTTTACATGAGTAAAGGCATGGAACGACTTGTCTATGGTGCAAAGACGGCTGCCCAATTATTCCCCAACTTAGCTCTAACTGCCATGTTCCGTGCGAGGCCCCTCTTGGTCTCCTGTAGGCTAGATGTTGCAGAGGCCTGAGTGCCATCAAGCGCTAAGTTTGAAAGAAGCAAGTGTCCCGGAAGAGAACCGTGTTCTGCCGGGTTCCATCAAGAGCGATAACCATGAAGAGAGGCTCTCTTCAGTCGGGGAAGGGTTTCATTGGTTACTCAAACACGTCATCCACAACGCTAAGTATTTTTGGGAGAATTCTTTGACCGCCGAGAGCAAGCGGAGTTTATTGTCGACGAGGATTGACGTGTTCCGAGATGAATACAACAAGATTGACCAGTCGCATTTTTTCAGCATTACAAGTTCATCGAGTTTCTTCAAAGAAAACAAGTGAAGGAGGTTCTGGTTGTGCCCCCTCTACAATTCAAATAAGAAGCATACCATGCCCGGGGCATTGTTGGAACACCCGTGCAAGAAGCACCCATGGTTAGTCTTGCCAAGGCTAAAGTCTATTGTAGACTCGGCACTTCACCTTGAGAGCGATAAACTATTAGGTGGGGTATGCTTGAGTCAGGATCAAGAGAAATGCGATATTATTCGCTTCGAGGAAAAATATTTTTGTGGTTGTTTTCTGAACCCGGTCGTAGACAAAAGGCTAAGCCATCTGACGAAACTAAGAAGGATAATCGAACCAAAGGGACCAAATTTCTTGAGATCAATAAGATGAAGATGTCAAGTTTGCTTGCATATACATTTAATCAGATGAGATTTGGAAAATTGTGCTATCTTTGTTTTGTATTGTAAGCATTAAGTGCTAATACTTTACCGTGGCGAAGTACTCCCGCCGTTCCTAATTGTAAGATGTTTTAACCCTTTTCCACATTCACATATATGTAAATGCATCTAGAAAACTTTTTGTGCATATGTTCACACATATTAGTCCGTATTAGTCAATGAGTAATAGCAAGACCATTTTTAATTTAGAAACGGGGAAGTATATCTTTATATATTGGCTGTATGTATACCGGCAACTTATGATTAAAATGTTTGTTTCTTTGATCTACATTGCAGTCCTCCAAGCTTCATTTTTTGAAATGGGAGATTTTCCCCAGCCTCTGCATCGAAGCAATGCACATAGTTATCTCCTGTTAAAAAAGAGTAGAATGTTTACAGAAGTATGAAAGTATGAAACACAAAATAGCTCAGGGGTCACTTAAGGTGGCCACCAAAATTAACCACTCAAACAAGATAACGTTATGCATCTAGAAGCTTAGCATGGATCCATCCATATCCTCGGTTACGGATAGCTCGAATGACCGTCATGAGCCGAGCACATCTATATCTATAGGTCCTTGCTGCTCCAATGGAAAGAGAAAAGACCGCATGTGAATCCAGTAGAGTGCCCTATTTATAATCTGCATAAAAGGAACATCGTCCTTCTCGTTAAAAATCACATCATTATGACAATTCTGCATTGCCCAAAGAAAAGCCGACACACTGACACATATGGATGCATTAGTTTTCTTATAAATTCTATTCAACAAGTTACCGAACATGTAACTAATAGAGCGGGGTGGAGAGATACTAAAAGTGAAGTGAATTATTCTTCGAATAATTTGAACTAATGGGCAAGATATAAACAAGTGTTCTGTGGACTCATCCGATGCTCAAAAAGCACATGTTTTGCATCCGTCCATCGTCTCTTAACTTAATTATCCTTAGTTAACAACACTTTACAGTGAAGGAACTACATGAAGATTCTTATTTTAAAAGGTATTTTCAGTCTCCACAAGTGTTTCCGAAAAAATCTTGTATTACTATTAAGCAACGCACCATAAAATGATTTAACTATAAATACACCAGTTGTTGTCAACCACCATTTAAAACTATTTGGCTCCCAGGATAGCGAGACCCGCATTAGTCACTCTACCAAGATGGCCCTTCTAATTTTAAAATTAAGTGGATTATTGTAAGATCCCAAGTTTTCAAAATCGAAAAGCAGCATGCAGACATGAGCATCATAGTATCACTATATTTGTTTGCATAAAACATGGCTTTTAATTTGCATAACACAAAATTTTGGGCATTATTGCCAGATAGGAGCTTTTTAAAATCTAAACCATTTGTTAAAAATACTATTTTATTTGTTGATAAAGTGAGTGCAAAATATCATTTTAGACTTTCTTTAGGGAGTAAATCATTTTCCGGATATCAATCTCAGGATATTCTAGAAAACAAAAAAAGAGAGTCCTTTTGGTTATTTTTTGGACCGAACCAGGCTCATGTGAGTTTTCGACTTGAAGTGATGGTGGCCGTGGCGATGATTGGAAGGGTCCACATGGCGACATCCACACCGATGACAGTGGGAACGAGCGCTGGCTCCTGTGACCGCAGGGCTATAGAATAACCGGCCGCGATGGTCCCAATAACTAATGTTTGTTCAATAAGTTGGATGATGAGTTTTGCATACCAGAAATGCTACACTTACGGACGAGGATTTACGAAAATAGGGATACGGGAGTACGTGTCCTCGCCTAAATATTCTACCCCCGTAATTTCAGCCCCGGGCCCTCTACCCCTCCAATAAAACGTGGGAACATCATTCCGTAAGTGTGATTCCCGTAACTGTAACCCGTAGGTGTAGCATCTCTGCTTATCGTCAAGAGATAAACATAGCCATATATCGTCGGCATAGCGTGGCGTGCCGCATCGGTCCTTACTAGTACAAGCATAAACTATACTATTATAAGGCCTCAATTTTGAGGACCAACTTTTCACCATGGATCAATGGTGTGTTCCACGTACGCACAAACATACCAATCCTATAGTGCCGAGTTTAATTATGGTGCTAGTCTTATTATGTTAGAAGTTTTAATGTTGTACTAAAATATGCGTTAATCAGGTTTTTTGTTCGATATTTTGCACGACTTATATTTCTGAAACTGGCGGGTGCACTTCTAAAGGTCCAGGATAGAAAGATCGGTGCAAATGAGCATATATATACTTCTTATAAAGTAAAACCCTACTAACTATAATTAACGTCTGTCTATCTTAACATGCAACCTGTCCACGTCACTTGGTTTTTTAGCCAATCAATTGTCCACATTGTACCACTAATATTAATTATTTATTATATATCTCTACATGCAAGCATACGCGTAAGCTTTTTTATCCATCAAATTTTCCACGCCATTCATTTTCTTTGTTACAATGACAAGGTCACACCATCCCACTATGTAATTACATACTTAAATCGTACGTATGTGGAACACCAGAATTAGCGTCGTCAACCAATTGATATTTTTTCTAATTATTTTAATAATGAAAATAGTATAAATGTTCATCGAGATTATGTGATCTTCTATATGTAACCAACCGCTAATTTTTTTCTCAAAGCGTTATGCGGCAATCTTCATGCAAGCTATCCACATCATCTGTTTATTCAACCAATTGATTTCAACTTATTTGCATCAATTAGATACATCGGTGAAACATAATAATGATCTTTGATGTTTCAAAAAAAAAGATCTTTAAACTGTAAAATACACATATATATTTCATGTTATTTTAATTTAGCACCTCGAATGCTATGATGAACTGTGTTGCGTATTTATATATACCACTGTTCAAATTATCATCCGATGTGCCGATTTATCGTTTATCGGGTGGTGACCTATCAGATAAATGAATATTAGTGGAGTTTATTATTCAGGCCATTTTATGGTCTTACAAGAGATTTATGATCAATATCCCAATAAAACGTCCGATATATCGATTTTCTAGCACTGGAACATGTGATTAATGACATCCATCATAGAATTTTTAGTATTATTGAATACAATATATGTATATATAATAATTTAGAGGTTTTAGTGTCGATATGATATATTTTTATACCATATTTTAGATGTTTTAGTGCTACAATTTCGGATTTACAAGAAAAATAGTCGACAAATAATCCACCGATAAAATCGATTTATCGGCCGATATATATTTTATCATGGACCGACCGATAAGTTATCGATAATCGATATCCTCAAGATTGATATAGAAAAATTCAAGTTTCAAACTTTTTATTAGATTTCTGAAAGAGATACCCGCTGCAACGCGCGGGGTATCGTTCTAATAATAATTAGTGTATATGCATCTAAAAGTTGCTCAAATCGATTATATATATATTTGTCGGTGACTTTCAAGATATCACTTAAATACCAAGCAGTATATAACATGCATACTTGTCAACTAGTTATTAAACACATTGTAACTTCCAAGACACATTTAGCCATGAAAAACTCGTAATAGATTAATGTCAACGGTTCGATTAACAGTCTAGAAGTTTCTATGAATATGCCTACCTATTAATAAAATAAAGATCACTATTAAGATATTTGCTAAACTGTGTGCTTTATAGATCTTTACCTAAGTACATATACACTATGCAACTTATGTAGTTGTTAAATGGCAATCAACGGTTTTTCATTTCAAAATATGGTTTAAATCTAGCACGGTGTTTTCAAGATAGAAATCATAAATGTTTAATAAAAATTGTAAGATTAATATTAATAACTTTGTTATTTGGTTAAGTCGTAGTTTGTTAAGCTTTATGAGAAGCGGCAAGTAGCATCTCTCTTTCTTGTGCTAATTAAAGTATATGGTCTAGTAGTTCCACCGACTCCTCCTAATCTCTAAGGAGCTATTTCGCGATACAAAGTTCAGCTAGTAATTATGCATGGAGAATAATAAAAATGATATTATTGATATTGTGCATGCTAAAAAAAAGTTTTAAAAAGTATATAAGTCTAGTCTAAATTTTATCTATGTGATGCAAGAGAAATTCAACATGATTGACCAGTTGCGTTGTTTCAGCCTTACAAGTGCATTGAGTTTATTCAAAGAAAATAAATCATGGAGGTTTTGGTTGTGCCCCTTCTGCGATTCAAATAAGAAGCATACCATGCCTGGAGTACTATTGGAACACATATGAAAAAAGCACCCAAGGTTGGAGTTGCCAAGGCTCAAGTCTATTGTTGACTTGACACCTGAGCTGGGGAGCTATGGACTCTTAGATGGAGTATGCTTGAGTCAGTATCAAAAGAAACGCGACATCATTCGGTTCGAGGAAAAATCTGAAATATTAGGTGGTTTTTTTCTGAACCTAGCCGTGGACAAAATGCCAAGAAATTGACGGAACTAAGCAAGATAATCGAACTCAAGAGACCAAAATTCTTGAGAGCACTAAAATGAAGATGTCAATTTTGCATGCAGATACATCTAAAACGGACGAGGTTTGGAAAATTGTATGCTGATATTTTATTTTGTATTGCAAGCATTATGTGCTAATACTTTACGGTGGCAAAGTACATCTTTATATGTTGGATGTATGTATGCTGGCAACTTAGGATTGAGATGTTTGTTTCTTTGTTCTACATTGTTGTCATCTAAGCTTCATGAGATTGGACAACTATGATTTCAACTTCTGAATTCTACTGCTTCTGATTATGGAAAACTTGTGTTGAGACTAGCCACACCATTTCTCTAGGTTCGTCCTACTTCATCTATCTCTTTGTATTTCATCCTGCTACTGGTTCAAAACTAGAATTTACTGGTTATGTCTTACAGAATGAATTTAAAAAACCTATGGCTCGAGGTCACAAAAGTGCGGGTCAAAATATCACCCAGATGATATCGACGCCATCTTTTGTACTTGAATTTATGTTGATTAGCAGGCGATGAAAGTGCAAGATTCTAATCCAACAGGTACCATTGCCATGGAACTGTTTATCACAACACTCCAATTTATGTGAAGATCTTAAAATCTCACATCGAGTTGCAACCTTACCATAATATTGGCGGCTTGGTTTATGCTCAGTTATATAAAATAAGAGAAGCAGTTACCGCTTATCCAAATTTGAGCATTGTGCTCAAGTATTATTATATGTGCGAATTTAGTATTTGTATTGAATTGTGTTCACAGATTATCAAAGGTCAATTATGAATCTCAACGCTGGAGTGATGGCGTGAAATCAAACACCCGTTGGGAGACCCCAAGAGGAATGTATGATAAATTTCCCATAGGTAGGAACCATGGTGATCAACCCAGTAGGACTTTGAAGCCTCTCAGTAGGTTGCTTGTGCACGTCGTCACAAATATAGTGACTTGACGAGAGCCAAGCGTGGATCTGCACACAAAACACAAACTCTATCTTGCTCCCAACTTTCCGATAAAGTTGTGAATCTTCCCATCTTGCTGATTAGTTGTATCGAATGGTTGGAGAATATTAAATAAGAACGGAACAACGAGAAAATGATGATGAAAGCAAGTAAACGAGATTGTAAACAATGAGGAAAATAGGACCAGGGACCATAGTTTCACTAGTTGTGTCTCTCCATAAAACAATAAACATGTTGGGGTGAAAAAATTATAGCTGAACAATTGAGAAATCATGACCGTGTGACAATACTATTAGGAGAAAATATAGTTCACGGGTTCTAACAATATAGGCATTACGTCAAGGTAAATAGACTACCATCCGATTACATCTATTTCTAATCCACCTTGAGACAGAAATCCATCAAATCTCGAAGGTATTAAGTTGTAGTAACAAAGTGATTTCTTGTGTGCAACAGACAAATGTAATAAGAAAAATATGTAACGTAAGAAATAATTCTCATCCGTAGACAATAACACTGTTGTTTTCTTTCTAGTGGCAACACCACATTCTCCACCTTACACGTTTATGTCACTCGAGTGCAGATGAAAAGGAGGCATGAACCCACTATCTAGCATATAAACCCTCTCTTGGAGGTGCATACAATAACATGGCCAATGTAATCATACACACCGGAGAGCATTTCATGACAAGATTAAAAAACTCTAAGGATATAAGTGAAGCACTGAAAAATATATGAACCAAGGGATCATAATTTCATGGTTCATCGGATCCCAGCAAACACACCATGTATCAATTAAAAACGGTGATCTTGATCATGTTAGGAAGCTCACAAGATCTAAACATGGAGTCAATAGGGAGATAAAACACCATCTAGCTACTGCTATGGACCTGTAGTCCGGGTATGAACTACTCACTTATTTCTACGGAGGTAATCATGGTGATGTAGAGGCCTCCGGTGATTACCCTCCTCTCCGGCAGGGTGTCAGAGCAGGACTCCATAAGCCCTAGATTGGACTTTCGATGTGATAGCGCCTCTGTGTCTGTTTCGTGAAAAATTTCTCCGCCCCCGGCGTTTCTAGGGTTAATGTGATTTTATAGGCGAAGAGGTGGCGTGAGGGGTTGTCCGAGGTGGTGGGAGCCAGCAGGCGTAGCCTAGGGTGGACCCGCGCCTGGTGCCCACCTGTCCACCCCTAACCCCTCTCCGGCTCTCCTTTGGACTCCGTCTTCATTTCGGGAAAAAAATCCCATAAATTTTCACAACATTTGGAGAATATTTTTTTAGAGATTTTCTGAAATATAAAACAACAGAAAACAAAAACTGGCTCTAGGCGTCTTGCTAATAGGTTAGTCCATGAAATCATCTGAAAAACATAAACAAAACATGCAATAACATAAAGAAAATAAGCATGGAGCATCAAAAATTCTAGATACGTTCGAGACGTATCAACATCCCCAAGCTTAACTCCTGCTCGTCCTCGAGTAGGTAAATGATAATAAAGTAATTTTTAAGATGACATGCTACCAACACAATCTTGATCAAGTAGTAATATAAAGCATGCAAACTAGGATCAAATGAACGAAAACTGAAATATATAGCTGACACCAAATGAATAAAGTCTAAACTCTTGGGACCATGAAAGTAAAAACTATTTACGAATCAATACTAAAAGACCATCATCCGTGCCAGGCACTGTTCAAAATATCATCCGATATGCCAATTTACCGCTTATCGGGTGGTGACCGATAAGATAAATGAATATCGATGGAGTTTATCATTCGGGCCATTTTATCGGCCTTACATGCGATTTATCGGTTGATTGCCGATATATCGATCGATATATCGATTTTTCCATCACACGAACATGTGATTAATGACATTCACCATTGAATTTTAAGCATTATTTAATACAATATATCTATATATATCATAATGTAGAGTTGTTAATGCCAAAATGATTTATTATTATACTCCCTCTGATCCGGAATAAGTGACGTAAAGAATGAACCATGTATGTATAAATTTCTTAACTAGCTACAACACTTAAATGGGATCGGAGGGAGCAGCATATTTAAGATGTTTTAGTGCTACAATTTGGGATTTACAAGAATAATGACCAATAAATAGTCGACCGATAAAATCGATTTATCGGCCGATAACCCGATATATCTCTTATCATGGGTTGACCAATAAGTTAAGGATAAGAGATATCCTGAACATTGGTACCACGTATATTAAAGATGATCTAAGAGTCAAGCACGGCAATAAAATCATCCAAAGCATAAAAAACTAGTATTTTTTGTGAGGATCAAGCCAAGTGATACCAAAAAGTAGAAGATCATCGTATTATTCACGCACTTTAGAAGAGTAAGCATTTAGCATTGGTTCCTCGCACCATGATGTTATGGCTAAGAGAACATTATGGGGGGTTTGGATGGTCAATGGAAGAAAGTTTCACACAACTGAAAGTGGGCATTAGACAAGAGAAAGTATTATAATAGAAGCTATGCAAGGAGTGGTGATTGCCACACAACGGATGCACATAGAGTAATAATTGTATGAAAGCTCTCCAATGGAACTAGTGGGGCTGCATCCAATTGAAAGAGTTATGCCTGGAGGCAATTTAATAAAGATATTTTTTATTCATAACTCATTTGTTCATTATGGTTCATACCATGCTATAATTATATTAAGCGGAAACATTAATACACGTGTGGTATTTAAACAAACTAGGTCCCTAGTAGCCTCTAATTATACTAGTTCGTTGGGAAACATATGATCAAGGTTTCCTGATCATGGGCATTTATATCATTGACAACAAATTCATGTCATTGGTGAATGATGTGATGGACTCACACCCATTATGTTTATCATAACAAGATCGAGTTATTAAGTTCAAAATTATAATAAAGAAAACCTAGTACCATGACCTTTGACGGTGAGATGGTATCTGAATTGCTATCCTAGAAGTTACTTTGATTGCATCAAAAGTCACATCGACATGGTGACTATAAATGAAAAGGATATGTTGAGGCAATCCCGGAAGAGAGGGACTTACCAATCCTAATAACAGATATATACTGCTGGGCCCACTCAGTGGAGTTGCATCAATTAGTTTGCAAGCACATGACTCGGTCACGAAGATGCAACGACATGGGAACGAGTTGAATTGTTATGTCGGTAACGAGACTGGACGGGGTATAAGACACTAGATGATCAAGTCTCGGACAAACAGAGTATGACTAAGGCAAGAGGTTGTCGGAGAGTGGTATGTCAACGACATGATCTCAAGAGGTTCGAACACTGGGGGCTAAACACACTTCCTTCACCTCTCGAGAAGGCTTTGTGAGGGAATCTTAAGAATGACAACAATAGAGACACGGAGATTTTACCCAGGTTCATGCCACCATTGTGGTGTAAAACCCTACTCCTGCTTGTGTGATGGATCACATGGCGGTGACTACAGTACAAATGCAAGCTTGTGCTCGGGTCAGACTACTAGGGCTCTTGGGCGATTTGATCTACCTTTCTACGAGGGACATAGGGGACCTTCTTATAATGGCGTGGGATTGTGTTCTTCTGCCTCTTCCACGGGATTTCTTTCATCCTATTTTCGGCGATCTCAGATTGCACCATACCGATAAAGTGCGATCTCGTTGCGGGCACCTCTGAGGAGGCGGCAAATTCAGCAGAATATCGGCGATCCGAGCAAAATCCAGCATCATAGTCTTCTTCGACTGGGTATAGGGCGGGTGGGATAAATTTGCTTCCACCATAGAATCCCATTGCCTCTGCAGTTAATCCGATAAAGATGTTTGCATATCTAATCGGTAAAATGCAGGCACTTACCAGATGATTCCGCGCTGGCATGTACGATCCGTTGTCGAGGAAGCGCCCGACGTCGTTGTCGAATTTCAGGCTTCCGACAGTTATGGTACTGCCGATTCCGCCGAGTATCCCCGATCGAAACATAACGCCTGACGTCGCTAGCTCCACGGTGGGCGCCAACTGTCGAGACATCGTAGTAGAGTTCATAGACGGGGGTACCATAAGACTACTGATAGAGACGTGGGGGGAACATGGTAGTATGAGGATCAACGACACCAAAGTTTACCCAGGTTCGGTACGTCGCAACTAGGCGGCGTTCCTACTCCTACAATCTCACTAAATCAGGGATGAAGCATGATTTATACAAAGTACAATGTGAGTTGGTTTAGTTACTCGACGAGGATCAACTTCTCGGCGAGTTGGCTTCTAGTTAATTGCCCATGTCTTTCTTCTCTCCCGTCCGACTTTATATAATAGCCGGGTTAGGGATTACAGAAAAGGAAACCTAGAAGACTACGGTAAGTTCTAACTTGGAAGGCAAGAATCCGCCTTCTACACCAAGCCGTACCACGTGGGCCGTGGTCCGGGTTCTTCTAGAATCCGGCTTCCGTGCGTTAGCTTACTGGGCCGCCTAATGGACCGTAATCCATTACCAGTCAGGCCACCCTGGTAATCCGGCACTTTAGGACACTATCCAATATACCCCTAATCGGTATATGTCCGACATACAACTATGGATCCTTTTGGTGAAAATGGCTTGGGTGTTTAGGGTTAACCCGTGGAGGAGCCTAAATAGGCGAGAGGGCAACGTCGGTGGGTGGCCAGGGGGCCCACACCACCAGGTGGCGCGTACAGAGGGGGCCATGTACGTGACAACTTTCTAAGACCCTAGGATTTAGTTTCTTCCAATTCCGAGAATATTTCCAGAACAAATTTTCTGAAACAAAAAACAGCAGAAAACAGGACCTGGCTCTGTGGCATCTTGTTAATAGGTTAGTCCGAGAAAATCCATAAAAATGACATTAAGTGTATAGGGAACATGTAGCATATGGTATGTAAACAGCATGGCACATCAACAATTATAGATATGTTTGAGACTTATCAAGCATCCCCAAGCTTAGTTCCTACAAATAGTTTGAGAGCAAGTAATACATAGCTTGAATCAATCAATAATAAATTTTGGAAAAAAATGCACATTAAACTCAGAATGGCAACTACTCTCTCTCAAGTGTGCATAAAGTTAGAAGATGGAGACTCAACATAAAAGTAAAAGAAAGGCCCTTCACAGTGGGAACAGAGATTAACTCGTGTGCTAGAGCTTTTTATTTTATTAAACAGAGGTATTGAAAACATTTTTTTTAGAGAGGTGTATACTTATATGAACGAATGGTAAACATAAAATACAGTAGATCACAATCGAACTAGACTTCACAAGAGCGACTCCCATTTGTAGGACGCATCTAAGGTCAGAATGTCATCCCTCTTCTCTTTCGTTTACACAATTATCTTTGACTGATAAATCAGGGGCAAAAATAGTGCAGAGAATTTTATAGTAACCAATTTTGGGGCCGGGCACCCTGCTGCCAGATCTTCTATCACTTTGGATAAGAGGATGTGCCACTAGTCTAGATGTGTAAATTCCAATCAACAAGTGATATAAAGATTCTCTATTCACGTCCTCATGAGCTAAAACAGGGCACAAAACAGAAGTAATTTTGAAAGTTTAAAGGTAGCACATGAGAAATTTACTTGGAGTGGCGGTTAAATACCACATGTAGGTAGGTATGGTGGACACATTTGGCAAAATTTGGTTTTTGGGAGTTGGATGCACGAGTAGAGCGCATACTCCGTACATGTGGAGGATAGCAAAGACTGGGAGCGACAAATCAAGAGAGCATAATGGCCACAATCATGCATAGCGACAAAAACATTATTGATCAAAGCATACATGGTACTGTAAGTCAAAAACTAAATGATCATGGAGGCTAAAGTTGACTGGTTTATAGTCATAAAATGGTGCAAGCATGCGCCAAATCAACCAAATAAAGCATTCAACAGAGAATACCACAATATTATGCTTTGACATGATAAAAACAACTCACGATTCTTACAACGGCACATTAAGCACTCTCATCCATTTGAGACAAGTCATGATACAATGATAACTACTAAGCATAGAATTAAAATAAGATCTAACATGACATGAAAAATTCTAGCCACAGTATATACGAGCTTCTCTTTGCGTCGTTATAAGCACGAAAATTGTACTACTGCTTTCCAACACCAACCATTTTATATAAAAAAAATCTCTACGAGATATACAAATGAAACAAGAGTGTACTAACACTACTCTACTATAACTAACAACTCTGAATAAGCGTTGCATGAAAAACATGAGCTAAAACGGAGTTCAGCCGCTGGAAGAATAATAAATAAGAATACGAGTATTTATATGAAAAGCCGGAGTGTGTATCTCTCCCACACAAGAATGCTGGGTTCCAACTATGTTTATTGCAGCAATCAAAACAAAAGAAAATAAAACAAAAAACAACCAGACGCTCCAAGTAAAGTTCATATGATGTGACCGAATAATAAATATAGTTTCACTAGAAGTGACCTGAGAAATTTTTGATGAAGAAGGGGATGCCTTGGGCATCCCCAAGCTTAGCCGCTTGAGTCTTCTTAGAATTTTCTAGGATGAACCACGTGGGCATCCCCAAGCTTTGTCTTTTCGCTCTTCTTGATCACATTATATCACCCTCTTCTCTTGACCCTTGAAAACTTCATTCACACCAAACTCAAAGTAATTCTCATTAGAGGATTAGTGCACAATCAGAAATTCACATGTTCTCCTTGGACACAAGCATTAGTAATAATTTTTTAACATTAGCTACCGGCACTGATGTTTTGTGGAGCAAAGAAATCTACTCGACATAGTAAAAGAGAGAATGCAAGTAAAACAGGCATGATCTATCAAAACTGGAACAGTCTGTAAATACGAATTTTTCCATGGAACTTATGTTGCTCAAATCGAAAAACGCAAATTTAGATATTTTTTTTTGGAATTAGCTGAGGCTTAAGCACAAAAAATTTCAGGTCATTTTGATCTTTCTGTGAATTTACACGAATTTAACAGTGGACAGCAAAAATATGTTTCCTGCACAGAAATCCAAATCTAACCTCAACTTTCACCAGATACTTTACTTGTCACAACAAATGCGAGAAAATAAATATACGAAGGAGTTGGTACATAAGTAAAAACACCTTGACTTGAAGAAAACAGAGAAAAACAATGCAAAAATAAAACCATGGGTTATCTCCCAAATTGTGCTTTTCTTTAACGCCTTTTAGCTAGGCCCAGAAAACTAGAATCAAGTATTTTCAAGTGAAACATCATAAAAATTGTAACTTGTTCTTATAATAGAATCAAAATACAACTTCATTCACTTCATAGGAAAGTGTTCAATACCTTTCTTGTGTGGGAATTAATATTTAATATTCCTTTCTTTCATATCAATAACAACACCAAGAGTTCTAAGAAAAGGTCTAACCAAAAAAATAGGACAAGAAGCATTGCATTCAATATTCATAGCAATCAAATCAACGGGGACTAGGTTATTGTTAACCATATCAAGAACATCATAAACTTTCCCCAAAGGTTTCTTTATAGCAATATGAGCAAGATAAACATCCAAATAACAGTGTTCCAAAGGTGTCAAATCAAGCATATCATAGAGTTTCTTAGGCATAACCCAAATACTAGCACAAGGATCACATAAAGCATTAGAATCAAAATCATTCACCTTCATTTTAATGATGGGTTCACAACCATCATCTAACTTCCTAGGAACAGAGGCTTCACGTTTTAGTTCTTCTTCTCTAATTTGCATGAGAGATTTGCAATATGTTTTGTAAAAGCCAGATTCATAGCACTAGCATTAGGACTACTAGCAAGTTTTTTTGTTCCTAATCCCTCCTGTTGTAATGATTTTTTCCCTATCTCTGTTTTCAGTTCTTGTCTAAAGCTCTTGACCAAGCTCTTGGCGAAACGTTTGCAAGATAAAATCTTAAAATTAGTTAATATTAACCAGTATGGTTTTCTTAAGAGTCGCTCGATCCGAGATTGCCTGGCCTAGGCATACGAGTATATTCATCAATGTAAGCATGGTCATAAGGAAGCCATTATCTCAAAACTAGATTTTGCGAAAGCTTTCGACACTATTGAGCATGAGTCCATCCTGGCTATTCTTCGGTACTGGGGCTTTGATGCTCGGTTCCTTTCCTGGGTTAAAGCTATTTTCTTTACTGGCATGTCTTCAGTGCTTCTTAATGGTGTTCCGGAAAAAAAATCCCTTGTCGTCGTGGTGTCCGCCAAGGGGATCTGTTCACCCCAATCCTTTTTGTTGCAGGTGCTGACCTCTGCCAAGGGGATACTTTGTTGATTTTGCAATCTTGTCATGTTCACTTGTCTGCGCTAAAGGAGCTCCTTCATTCCTTCGCTAATGCAACCGGCCTCCGTGTTAACCATGCTAAGTCTTGCTTACTGCCAATCAATATTGACCATACACGACTTGTTCATCTCGCTGCAACTTCTGGATGCTCGGTGGGATCTCTACCCTTCACCTATCTTGGCTTGCCACTTGGGTCTTCTCGTCCTTCGGTGCAAGACCTCTCACCTATTGTCAATCATGTTGAGCGTCGGCTCAGTGCAAGTACTCGATTTCTTGACTATGGTAGTAGATTGACATTTGTGAACGCAGTCATGTCTTCTCTCCCGGTTCATTTCTTATGCTCTCTTAAAGTGCCCAAGATCATTATTAATTTATTTGATCATGCGCGTTGGCACTGCTTATGGGCCAAGAATGCAGATTCCTCGTCAGTTCAGTCTGGCTGCATGGCCGTTAGTATGCAAGCCAAAGAAGCACAATGGTTTAGGCATTTTAAATCTGGAAATCCAAAACAAAGCCTTGCTTCTAAACAGCTTCACAAATTCTATTGCAAGGAGCGGGTTCCCTGGGTGCAATTGGTTTGGTCCCTTTATGACCCTTCGACTCCTCCTCACGCTCAATCGATTCTCGGCTCATTCTGGTGGCGAGATGTTTTTAAACTTGTTGAGGTTTATAGCAGGATCACCTCCTTGGTTGTTTCTGATGGCTCCTCCACCTATTTTTGGAAGGACTGCTGGAAAACGATGAGATTCTCTGTGATAGGTTTCCTCGCCTTTTCTCTTTTTCTCTAAATGAGAATATTTCAGTCCAACATTTGTTCAATTTGTCGGACCGTTCCTCTGTTTTTTTCCTGCCATTATCATCCCAGGATTTTGAGGAGTTATCCGAGGTCTCCCGTATTTTGTCCCATCTTTCACTCTCTGTTGATGATCCTGACGTACGTACATTTTTCTGGGGTAGCTCTCGGTACAGAGCGGCCAAATTCTACAATTTCATATTCTCAGCTTTGCCCCGTGATATCTCTTTATCAGCGATCTGGAACTCTAATGTCCAACAAGTATAGGGGATCGTGTGTAGCATTTTTTATAAGTAAGAGTGTCGAACCCAATGAGGAGCTAAAGGTAGGATAAATTTTCTCTCAAGTTTTATCAACCACTGATACAACTCTATGCACACTAAATGTTTACTTTATCTTCGAAATAATACTAGAGCAATAATACATGTATGATAGATAGCTTTGTAAGATAATAAATACATGAAAGTATAGTTAGTTGCTGCAGCAATAAAGTACACTAAATGATTATATACTAACAATTCCATGAGTGTGGAAAAGTTGTGGAAAGTGTGATGGATTTGTCCATGATCAAATAGTCAAATACAAGGTTGATATTCCTCTTTTATGTGGGAGAGGCAAAGCTAACAACCTCTCACTATCCAATGATTGCAAGTACTTATTATGGGAACTCTAGAAAACATCCGTAACTACTAGAAGATACATTAAGGTAAAAATACCCAACCATAGCATTAAGATCAAAATGTCCTCTTTATCCCATATGCTTTAATCACTAGATTGGGGCTCATGTTTCTGTCACTCAAGCAACTCTCCCTTTAGTTTTCTCCACATACTACAAACCCTATGATGTGATCCATGCACGCATAAACATATGGTGGAACCATAGGAATGTAAAAAATTCAATATATAGCTCAAACCATCCATAGAGATTCAAATATCAATCATATGACAATAGGGATCTACACAAACATTACATAGATGCAATAGATCATCTACAAATAATTTATAACGTCAAACACCATGTTTACATAGGGCGGTAAAGATGTTGTGGGAGGATGAACAACTATATACAAGGAGGAATTGGCGATGGAGATGGCAGTGAAGGCGGTGGAGAGGACAGCGCGGGGCGCAAGGCGGCGCCGGAGATCGCGCAGGGACTCCTTCCCTACGCCGCTGGCATCATGGGGGAGCGCCGCCCCTTTGCCCTCTTCCTTCATGGTCTTGGTAGCCCTCCCCCATGGAGATGTGATCCATTGGGAGGCTAAAATATGACTTTGGTGGCTGGAAATTTGTGGTACGGGGTGTCTCCCATGACCTAGGTTTCCTCCCTTTATATAGTCTCTCAGATTTCCGTCATCCCATCTAGTGATGCAATAAATCGGGCATATCTCGGTCGTCCGGACCCGGAATCAGGCAAATCTTAAGTCTAGATCATACTTCGCAAAATTCCCCACAATTTTGTCTTTTGTGAGATTTCTGTTTGATGCCGTCTTCGACCTGTAACGTGACAATCTTTAAAAGGGGTTTTCAGACAAATTTGAGGAAACTCTCAATTCGACTTCAACAAAGTTTCCTCTTCTAGTTTTGATAATTCCTACACATCAAAGTGTAAAACAAGAACATTGTGCACTTTTGCAACTATTAGTAGGTTAGTCCAAATAAATCATAAAATTAATACAAAAACAATTATCAAAAGTATAAAAGTAGCATGAAACCATAAAAAATTATAGATACGTTTTGGACGTATCAAACTCCAAAGGCTTGCCAAAATTAAAGGTTTTTGCCTAGTTGCTTCAAATGGACAGACTAAACACCATGGACTTGATGTTTCGCAAAAGCTGGCATTTAAACGAAGGACACTCTTGCATTCTTTCCTCCCTGGATATCTTAGAAACAAGAGACCATCTATTCTTTGCATTCCCTTTTGCTTTAGCTTGCCGGGACTTCATCCATTTCGCTTGGGATTGCTCACTTAACATCTCTCAACGTTTCCTCTCAGCAAAAAGGAACTTCTCGCGGCCATGTTTTTGGGATTTCTCGGTTTGTGCTTTATGGAATATTTGGAAATGCATAAATTACCTCATCTTCAAAGGATTCCCACCATCCCTCGCCCGATGAAGAGTTAATTTTCAGAGTGATATTTTACTTCATCAACATCGGGTCCCTGCTAGTATGGTGCAACCTCTTCTAGACTGGGTTTTAGATACATTCACTTAATGGAATGTTATTCTCTCTTTCACTTCCTCCCCCTTAGTTTTCTCAGCTTGTTGTACTTTGGCTGGTCTGTGTTTTGTTACTCTGTAAGGAAAACTTCTATCTTTCCTATTAATATAAAATTTACACCGCAGGGTTTTTCCTTTATGGTACAGTCTTCAAAAAAAAACTAGCAAGTTTTTATAGGAACATAATTACTTAAGATATATTGCAATCATAAAAATCAAGATCATTTTTACCAAAGGTAATGGGACCATTGTCTCCCATATTTTGAAAATTTTCAGTACTTTTATGAGGAACTGTTTTAGCGATTTTAGTCAATTTTAAACGTTTTACCGAAGAAGTTGAGGTATTGCCAACACCAATTACTTTACCATTAATAGTAGAAGGTTTACTAGCATGAGAAGCTTCAGTTTTGCTAGTGGTGGTAATAGTGCAAACATTGGCTATATTATTCTTTCTAGCTATTTCATCTTCTCTTTCCCATCTAGAATGCAGTTCAGCTAACAGCCTCACATTTTTATCAATTCTAACTTGAATGGCATTAGTTCTAGCAAAAGGATTTTCATCTATAGTTTCAGTTTTAGGAGACATTCTATTGATTAAAGAAGATTGTGCTTCCGACATGGATGAAATACAGATTTAAGCACGAGCAGTTTTAACTTGCAAACTAGAAATTTTCCTATTTAAATTCTGAAGTTGATGACTAATATTTTTCAACATAACAGATTGTTCCTCCATGGTCTTAGTAAACAATTTTTTTCTCATATTGCTTTTGCATAAAGTCTTTAGTGACTCTTTCAATTTCTGAAATTCATTCATTAGGAATTCATGGTCTATCATAAGAATAATTATTACCACTATTAGTAGGATATGGCCTATAATTGTTGCTACCAAAATTATTCCTATAATCATTTTGTTGAAATTATTATTTTTAAGGAAGTTCACATCAACATGCTCTTCTTGAGCAACCAAAGATGCTAAAGGAACATTGTTTGGATCAACATAAGCTTTACCATTCACAAGCATAGACATAATAGCATCAACTTATCACTCAAGGAAGAGGTTTCTTCAATAGAATTAACCTTCTTACCTGGTGGAGCTCACTGAGTGTGCCATTCAGAATAATTTATCATCATATCATCAAGAATCTTTGTTGCAGAGCCCAAAGTGATGGACATAAAGGTTCCTCCAGCAAGTGAATCCAGAAGGTTTCTTGAAGAAAAATTCAGACCTGCATAAAAGGTTTGGATGATCATCCAAGTAGTCAGTCCATGAGTGGGACAATTATTTACTAAAGATTTCATTCTTTCCCAAGCTTTAGCAACATGCTCATTATGAAGTTTCTTAAAATTCATAATGCTACTTCTTAAAGATATAATCTTAGCATGAGGATAATATTTTCCAATGAAAGCACCTTTACATTTAGTAATGAATCAATACTATTTCTAGGCAAAGATAGCAACCATTCTTTAGCTCTTCCTCTCAAAGAAAAAGGAAAAAGTAATAATTTTAATAATTTCTCCATCTACATCCTTATATTTTTTCATCTCATAGAGTTCAAAAAAATTATTAAGATGGGAAGCAGCAGCATCATCAGTACTAACACCAGAAAATTGCTCTCTCGTAACAAGATTTAAAAGAGCAGGATTAATCTCATAAAAATCAGCAGTAGGAGCAGGTGGATCAATAGGTGTGCTATTAAAATCAGTGTTGTTTGTGCTTGTGAAGTCACACAACTGAGTGTTCTCAGGAGTACTCATTTTAGCAAGATTTAAAACAGGATAAAAATAATATCTAGATTAAGAACTAAATTTTTTGTGTTTTCGATATAGAGAAGCACACAACACAAAATAAAATAAACTAAGAAAAACAAAAACAAAGTAAAGAGATCTGAGGTGAGAGAATCCCCTTGAAAAATCCTCTTCCTCCCCGGCAGCGGCGCAGAAAACATGCTTGATGGCAGGTAAACACACGCTCGTTGGGAGACCCCAAGTTTGAGGTATGAAGAGTGCAGCGACAAGTCTTCTCTCAGAAAGAAACCAAGGTTGAATCGAACAGTAGGATAAAGAAATCACTTCTGAAGGTTTATGCAGCTGATGTTGGCAGGGCACACTACCGGTTCAGCAGCAATGTGGGATCTGCACAACACAATCAATATACTTTTCCCCAACGTAGCAGTGAGGTTGTCCATCTCATTGGTTTTGGTGAAAACAAAATATTAGACGTATGGTGTGGAAAATAGTACTTGTTTGCAGTAATGGAAAGAGAAGAATGAGGCAGTGAAGAAAACAGTAATTACAGTAGGAAAACAACGGTTGCAGTGGTTGTATTTTCAGTGTAAATAAATGGACTAGGGTCCACAGTTCACTAGTGGTGTATCTCCATAAAAGATAAATAACATGTTGGGTAAAAAAAATTACAATTGGGTAATTGAACCGTAGGCGGTGCTCTCCTGCCGTGAGAGGGAAAATGCCATGTGGGCTGTGCGCCGACAGAAGTTTAGCGAAGCCACGCGGAAGTGTGAGGCCTCCACCCGTGAGGCGGACGCAGTTCGCAAAGAAGCCCATCGCGCTCTGGATGCTGCCGAGAAGGAGGAGCACCGCTTGAAGCTCGACAAGTGGACCCTCGCTGGCGAGGAGCGAGAGAGAGCCTTTGCCCTCCACGAGGAGGCCTTGGCTCTCCATGAGGTAGGCGTTTCGTCCCACGATTCCTCCGTCTCCCTAGGGGAGAATAAGGCTCGCGCCTTTGAGGAGGACGTCGGGAAACGCGAGGCGGAAACCAACCGCCTCGTGGGCGAGGTTAGCGAGGAGCGCGAGCGCATCGGGAAGCTGGAGAACGACCCGAAAGAGGAAAGAGAGAAACAACAGAACCAGGTGGAGAAAGCCATACAGATTGGGCTTGAGGCGTATCTCAACGAGCTCGGGGCGGACTCGGGCGGTAAGAGTCCGCTGGAGAAGGGTCCTGGTGAGGGCGAGCATGCACTGCTCGCGGAGGCCTAGAGTCTCTCGGTCACGCTTGGTCAAATCTGCGCGCAGCATGTCGAGGAGCAGGGCGCAAGGGAGCGTGCCGTCGTTGAGTCCGTGAGGTTCCACTCGGACTTGTTTGCTCTCCGAGAGGAGCTGGCTCCTCTCGCAGAGGGGGTGCCTGCGCGAGAGGAGTTGGGTGGGCCAGCGCTGGAGGAGGCGTTCCAGCGCGCTGTCCGTGCTGCTCGCGTTGTGGGCGAGCGGCTGGACCTCGAGCTACCCTCTCCCCCTGGCAGGTACGACGCCATACGAGGCCTTCACTTCTTCGTCGTACTTCTAGATTCACTACAGGAGGACGCCTAGAGCGTGGACGCGATTCTTGATGCGGAGTGCCTCCAGCTCCTGGCGGAGGCTGCGACGCACTTGTTCTCCCGCGTCTTAATGGTCCAGCCTGACTTCCAGCTGGGCACTCTAGCAGGGAAGGTCCCCCCCCAAGCTGGTCGCTTCCCTTTCCGCCCGCGTGAAGGATGTCGCCGACGTCTTCATGAAGGCCTTTAATCCGATTGCTCCTGCTGATGCGAACCTAGCTTCCGGTGTTGGGGATAGTGGCCCTTCTGTCTAGTGTCCTTCTATGTGTCTGCGCTTCTTTCTTTAGATGCCTGTGAAATTTTTAACCTTTATATGGAAATATTGTGCACTTTGTTCTCTACCGTATTTTTATCTGTTAGTCCGCTTCTGGATGTTTTTTTGTGTGAGAGTACTTAGCTTGTGTGTGATGATGTGCTTCGAGACACCTACTTGCGTCCTTTGCGGTGGACCTCCTGCTGCTCCTTGTGGAGGACTCTACAGGCTCCGCGTGGAGGGATGAGTGCTTGTTCCTTAGGGATGGGGCAAGCTACAATTTTTTCTCCTAAAGAGGTGCGTGTTTGGCTATTCCTTCATGAGCATCTCGCGAGGAGAACCACGCCAAGAGGCCTGGCAAGGTGGTGTGTGCGGTAGCGACCCGCTCACATACAATGTTCCAGGCCCCGCTCGTGCGATATTCTCGAGAGGAAAAGGGCACTCGCGCGCCTCGACTGAGAGGAAGGTATACATGCTGAGATGGATGCGTATGATCTAGTTGGACACAAAAATGCAAGCATCCCGACATGCAAAAAGAATTGGGATTGCTTTGGGAAAGCAACACAATTTTACTTCTAGGGTGAGGATGTCGTGACCTTGTGGTCCCCCAAGAAGCACTTGACGTCACCGTGCAGACACGGGACTCCCATCGTCATGGGGCTGAAACCCGCGCAAGTTCAGGTGCACAGCTCGAGGATGTAGTGGCCTTGTGGCGCCCTCGAGTAACAAAAGTTTGCCATGTCGGAGCGGGGCTCCCACTTGTGTGGGTAGAAGCTCCCGCGACCTTGTGGCCTGCCTGGCAAGAGCTCCTTGAGACCCTCACGGAGAGAGGTCCTGGCGTCGTTTTTACCGTGCCGTCGCGGGGTCCCCTCGTGGGTACGTCTCCACGGTCTTGTGGGGCCATGGAGCGAGCATGTGGTGAGCGATCCTCCCTAGTTAGGAGGCGCTCTCGCATGGAGAGCAGTGGTAGCCCCCGAGCCTCCAGCACTCTGGGGGGTCTTTAGGGTGGCAGCCCCGAGCCTCCAACGCTCGGGGGGGTCTTCGGGGTGGTTGCTGCCTCTCGAGAGGTTAGTAGCATCTTCTTGGGAGCCTCGTCGAGGTGTACCATGTTGTCTTCGTCGGCAGGGTGTGAGGTCGTCGCCTCCTTCTAGGCTCACTCAACGGAGCGCGTCGCGTCCTCCACCTCCCCATGGATGGTGATGGTGCCAGCAGGCCCGGGCAGCTTGGCGAGATTGTAGGCGCGGTGCATCACAGCCATGAACCTTGCGAGGGTAGGGTACCCGAGGATGGCGTTGTAGGGGAGGGAGATGAGCGCCACGTCAAAGTCGAGAGTCTCGATGCGGTAGTTCTGGCGGGTGCCGAGCGTAACAGCGAGGCGCACCTGCCCCAGGGGGACCGTGGTGCCGTCGGCGACGCCGGTGAATGGCCTCGTGGGGGCGAGACACTCGTAGGGCACCTGGAGTCGCTCGAATGTGGGTACCGATATGACATTGAGGCCCGCACCCCCATCGAGCAGGGGCTTGTTGACGGTGATGTTGTTGATGGTGGGGGTGTAGACCAGGGGTAGGGTCCATGTGGACTTGGGGTGGTCTCTCTTGTCGAAGGAGACCTTGTGGTCTAACCACTTGAGGAACTTCACCGCCGATGTGCTTGAGCGGACAATGTTAATCTCACGCAAAATCTTCTCGAAGTGGAGGTTGGAGAGAGGAGCTTGTGCTCCACCAAGAATGCAGGTCATGTAGCCTATGGGCTCTTGGTAGTCCTCGCAGTGTTCGTCGCCCCGACCCTGGTTGCCCTCAGCGTGTTGCTGCGTGGCAGCGTTCACCTGAGGAGGGGGTGGGTTGGGATGTTGTAGCAGCGGGCGCTACTGCTGCTATGGAGGTGGCTGCTGTTGGGATGGTTGGTAGCCATCGTCGTTGTAGCCACCTGTGTTGTAGTTGCCGTACCCGTTCTAGTGGTTAGGGACACGCTCCTCCCATCTCCCACCAACGCGGCCTTTACCTCTCCCTGGACTGTGACAACCGCCGCCTTGGGAGTAGCTGATGCGTGTGTAACACACGTTCATTGGGAGACCCCAAGAGCAAGGTATGAAGAGCACATTAGCAATTTTCCCTCAGAAAGAAACCAAGGTTGAATCGACCAGTAGGAGAAAGAAATCACTTCCGAAGGTTGATGCAGCTGATATTGGCACGACGCACTACCAGTTCAGCAGCAACGTGGAACCTACACAACACAATCATATCACTTTGCTCCAACGAAGTAGTGAGGTTGTCAATATCACCGGTTTTGCTGAAAACAAAGAGGTTAAACGTATGGTGTGGAAAACAATACTTGTTTCCAGTAGATGAAAAGAGAACAGTGATGGCAGTAGGAAAACAGTAGGAACAGTATGAAAATAGAGATTGAAGTGGTTGTATTATTAGTGTAGAGGAAATGGACCGGGGTCCATAGTTCACTAGTGGTGTCTCTCCAAAACTTATAGATAGCATGTTGGGTAAACAAATTACAGCTGACCAATTGACAGATATAAAGGCTGCACCGCAGTGCAAATGCATGACATGGTGATTACTATGTGATTCATGTCGGGATTACAACAAGATGCATAGACCGTTATACAACTGCATCTATGACTAATAATCCACCTTCAGAATGTCATCCGAGCGAACCTTGGGTATTAAGTTGCAAGCGACAGATAATTGCAGTAAGCAAAGTGTGTAATGTAAACATCGTTGTTTTCTCCCTTATGGAAATAGCAGATCACCCACCCGTTTACGTTTCTGTCACTCGAGCGTGAGTGAAAGGGAGGCATGAACCCATTATCGAGCATAAATACTCCTTCTCGGAGTTACTAGCATCTACTTGGCCAGAGCATCTACTAATAACGGAGAGCATGCAAAATCATAAATAACATACACATGAAAAGAACATGATAGATTGATAATCATTGGACATAGAGATGCGCGTTTAACACACGTTCGTTGGATACCCCAAGAGGAAGCTATGAAGAGAACGGTAGCAAGTTTCCCTCAGAAAGAAACCAAGGTTGAATCGACCATTGGGAGGAAGGAGTAACTTCAGAAGGTTGATGCAATTGAGATGGTAGGGCGCACTACCGGTTCAGCAACAACGTGGAACCTACACAGCACATTCAATTCACTTTGCCCCCAACGAAGAAGTGAGGTTGTCAATCTCACCGGTTTTGTTGATCACAAAGAGGTCAAGCGTATGGGGTGGGAAATAGTATGAGAACAGTATGAAAACAGCAGTAGTAGTGTGAAAATAGTGGAAGAAGTGGTTGTATTATCAGTATGAAAAAATGGACCGGGGTCCTTAGTTCAGTAGTGGTGTCTCTATATAAAAGATAGCTAACAAGTGTGGTTAACAAATTACAGCTGGGCGATTGATAGATAATGAAACATGCATGACATAAAGATTACTATGAGATTAATGCGGGCATTACAACAAGATACATAGATTGTCTGCATGCTTTAAAACTGCGGCGCACATGCCTCTCTTCTCTCCACACGCGCAACTCGCTCTCCTCTCCTCCAAGCTTTCACACGCCACCGATGGCGACTCCACCTAAACCCCACGACGGTGACTCCAATGGCGTTTTCCACCAACCCTAGATCTCAGCCAACCCATCCATCCATTCCTCTATATCTGAGGTCATGGATCCACCACCACTTCTCCCCTTCTTCAACAACAAATTGGATTTTGAATTTGGCCACGATCTGGCCAAACAGGTTCGATCTCTTTTCTCTCTCGATCACCTCACCCAGCTCTCTGCATGGATTTCATCTCGTGATATCTTTTGGAAGAGCTACATTTCGTCTCACTACGGATCATGTTGGTTGGGGTTTGGAATCTTGTATTGGTGCACCTCATCATAGTTTCAAGATTATATAACTTTCTGATCAAGTATTCAAGTTCACCGTACTATCCAATGCAGTAGGGCTTTTTATCAATAACCTTCGTTGGTTTTGTTGTGATCTCTTCAAATGCTATTTTCATCTATGGGGTTTTGGAGGCCCTAATTGGATCCAGGTGGAATTGGCATGGTACACAGAACAAGATGCTGAATGGATCCACATTCCACCAAAATCATCTTCTATGGATCCATCATCTACGACTCATCGAGGTAATATGAATATACTTTTTCGTGCAAACACAACCCTTATGGGTCCTAGAATTTATCATGTTTCATCTAGATCCAATGCTCCATACCATGATCGTAATTTGCGGATCTCTAACTTGAATAAGAGCGGGAATTCTGGTCACCTTCCATGTAAGAAAATATGTGTTACTATTGGATCTAATGTTATCACTATTGAAAACCCTAGGCCCATTAATGATCCTCATCAGACCATTGATGGCACTGTTACTCACCAGGATTTTTCTTCTACGTGCAGTTTATTTTGCACGAGATGTCTCGCATCAGGGCACCATTATAATGATTGCAATACCCAAATCCGTTGGTGAGTTTGTTACAACTACAGTCACATATCCCTTAATTTCTTGACTAAGATAAGAATGAAATCATACTACAAGCGGAAAGATTGCAACAAACAGTTGTTTATACGCCGTGGAAGCCGATAAGACCAAGATATCAATGCAGTATCCCATGTTATGTCTTCTCTAGCCCGCCTCATCTCGATAGCCACGAAAACCCCAATCCTTTGCTTGCTCCTACTGTAACAATGGCGAACTATCCCTGTGACTTTATTCCCCATCTCCCCAATGGTGTTGGATTTATTCCTCCAAATCATCTATGACCGCAGAGGGGATAGCGGTAGTCGGAGGAAATCTTCCCCACAACTGAGATGACTGGGCCATCGTCGACATCGTGCCAGAACCTCACCCTGCTCTTTTCAACGACACGACAACACTCATCAGGCATCACATCGAGCACGGACACCAGTACATCATCCGGGAGATTACTCCATCCGGTATGGGTGCCGCTCTTGTTCGTTTTCAAGATGTTAGTGATAGAGATCAGGCCATACAGCACAGCCACTACTTCATTGGTGATACTGTTCTTAGGATCATTGCTCACAATAGAAGTAGGAATCACCGTGCTGCCACCTTCACCCATGATTGCTGGATTATGCTTATGAACTACCCTATTGAATGTTGGGATCTGGACACGATTGTTAAATCTTTAGCTCGGTATGGCCGTGTGCCTGTATGGAACAGAGACAATGCCAATAGGGCCAGAATTCTTTTCAATACCAGGTTGTATGATTTAGACCAAATCCCACTTAGCATGGTTGTGATACAGAACCAATTAGATGAAGGCAATGGTGGATCTTGGTCCTGTCCCACTATCATTCTTTCTGCTACCATGCTTGGTGTTGTTGCAGGTGATGAGGATCCCTTGCCCCCAATGGTGCTAATCCTCATCCAGTACCTATGGTTGTCGATGACTTTGCCATCTGGCATGCTGATCATGAAGGCATTGTGAATCTGAACAATGCTGCACCCAACAATGAGAATGTTGCACCTGCTCATGGACATGCTGCACCTGCAGCTGAGGAAGAACCTGTCATGGTCACCCCACCTCAGAGCCCACAAGCTCCAACACCCAAAAGCTATGATCCTCCTGCCAACAATGATCCACCAGCTTTTGATGCTAATATGAATGTTGAGGAAAATCTCCAGGAAAATAACAATCAGATGGATATTGAACCAGCTGACTTGGCTGGACCTATACTACATGTACTACCTGTTCACCAACCTGACAACCCAAATTACATGCACATGGATGAACATGGCAATAGATCCTCTGCTACTTCTACCTCCGGGAATCTGCAGAAGAAGAAAGGCAAGGGACCTGCTTCCACCACTCAGGTCAGGAGAAGCAACATGTTGGCTATTCTACATGGAGCATTTGAAGATGGAACTATTCCAAAAGGGGCTGCTGACACTGCAGAACAGCACCCTGATTCTCATGTTGCTCATGTACTGGATTACCAAGCTCCCCCACCACCACATCTCAGCAATCATAACATCAGGGCCCTGGGGATTAGAACATGCCAGATGAATCCTAGGGATTTATCTGATGATGCACTTGACTATGATAGTACAAATGATAGTGTGGAATAAATGCAGCACTATTTATGTAATAATTATAGCCATAATACTCTCTGATGGCTATTTATTTTGCTCATGGTTGTGGACTTTATGGCTCACAACTTGCCTATTCAGCACAAGAATTATCTGTAATATTTTGGTACTTCATTTTGCTATCAAACATTTCCTCATATATTTTATCATGCTGAAGATCTATACTTGGATGTTATGGATGCTTTCTGATGATATTACATATCCTCCATGCACTGATCTCATGTTTCCTATTGAGAGATTTCCCTAGGATTATTATGTAATACTGGGAATATATTTTTTCCCTCACTATTTATGGATATGAACTGGATCATATTAGACTGGAATTTAAGAAGCATTAATTCACATACTAGGTGGGATGATATCAGAAAAAACACTGATGCCTCCAATTGCAATGTGATATGTTTTCAAGAAACTAAGAGAGAACAATTTGATTTGGCTTACATCAAAAAATTATGTCCCAAGAGATTCAATCAGTATTCCTACTATCCCTCCAATGGTAGCTCAGGGGTAATTATCACTATTTGGAATGGAAATATTTTCCATGGAAATACTATTAGTGCTAACAAATTTCATGTTACCGTTGAGTTGAAGTGCAAAATCAGTGTTCATACATGGTATATCACTAATATCTATGGACCTGCTCATCAAGAAGACAAACAAGATATTTTTGATTGGCTTTACAGTATTGAAAAAGCCCCCATGCATAACTGGATCATTCTTGGAGATTTTAATCTCATCAAGGGTAATCATAATGAAAACAGAGGGGAAGGAGATATCCAACATATGCTTATGTTCAACTCCATTATCTCATATTTGGATCTTGAACAGATCTCTAGTAAAGGTAGAGCATTCACATGGAGAAATATGCAAATTGATCCCCTACTGGTTAAATTAGATTGGATTTTCACAGCTGGTAATTGGACTGAAAATTTTCCCAACACTGTGGCCACTCCTCTATCCAAATTTTCTTCTGACCACATACCTATTAAGATAGAGATTGGCACTTACATACCTAAATGCAGATTATTCAGATTTGAATAATAGTGGATGCAATTTGATGGTTTCTTGGATGTGATCAACAAGCATTAGTTTAATAGGGGAGTTTAAAAAAAACTGCTCAAGATATTACTGCCAGATTTAAGACCCTCGTCATGGACTTAAAAAATGGAGCAAGAATTTCTCACAACTCAACCAGATCATTGACTCGTGTAATTACGTACTAGCTATGATTGATGGTTTGGAAGATCAGAGATTATTATCCACACAAGAAACCAATTTCAGGGTGGCACTTAAAAAACATCTCATACACCTACTTGAAGCAAAAATAATAGTTTGGAGGAGCCGTGCCAAGATTAGATGGGCCCAGCTTGGTGGTGAAAATACCAAGTTTTTCCATACTATTACTACCAAAATTTATAGATGCAATTATATTGCATCCCTAACTATTGATACATACAATATAGTGTGTGATCATGATGATAAAGTTGCTGCATTATGGAGTAGTTACAAAGAAAGGATTGGGATCTCGGATAATTTTCCTATGATATTCAATCTTCGGGAAATAATTACTAGAAACAACAATATTGATTTCACATCCACTTAGGCTCCGTTTATTAATAAAGAAATTTATTACATTGTTGCTAAAATGTCATAAAACAAATCACCAATACCTGATGGACTCAATGGTGCATTCATGAAAAAATGCTTTCCCATTATAAAATAGCAGTTCTACAAGTTATGCCTGGATTTTCACAGTGGTATACTTGATTTGAGCAGTATCAACACTGCATTCATTGCACTTATTCGTAAATGCCAAGACCCAGAAAGATTTAATGATTATAGGCCTATTTCTCTGATCAGTACACCACTCAAAATCATTACCAAGATTCTTTCCAATAGACTACAGGATATCATTATCCCTATCATTCACAAAAATCAATATGGATTCATCGGAAAGAGGACTATGCAAGATTGCCTTGCATGGGCATTTAAATACATTCATTTATTTCACAAATCCAAGAAAGGAACCATTATTGCCAAGATCGATTTTGAGAAAGCATTTGATAAAGTTGAGTATTCTGCTATCATTCATAGCTTACTCATTTGGGTTTTGGCATTAAATGGATTGGGTGGATTAGCAGCATATTACACTCTGCATCTACTTCTATACTACTTGACGGGATACCAGGCAAGACTATTCACTATAAAAGGGGTGTTAGACAGGGGGACCCACTGTCCCCACTATTATTTGTAGCTGCTTTTGAACTACTACAATATGTAGTTAATAATGCCTAACATGAAAGATTACTCTCAACCCCACTAGATCATACTTTTAGTATGGATTATCCAATCATACAATATGCTGATGACACATTGATTATCATGCTAGCAGATGCCACCCAGCTACTACATCTCAAAAGTTTACTTGATAAATTATCCACATCTACTGGACTCAAGGTGAATTATCATAAAACATCAATTGCCCCTATCAATATCTCTAATGATCAATGTATTATGCTAGCTAATACTATTGGTTGCAAGAATGAAACCATGCCATTCACATATTTTGGATTGCCTATGGGAACCACTAAACCCATAATTGATGATTTTAGTGGCATTATTGACAGAATTGACAGAAGATTGATTGGTATTGCTGATACTTTTTCATATGATGGAAGACTCATTGTTGTTAAATCCATTATCTCAGCTATACCCAATTTTTCCTTTTGTACACTGAAAATGCCTATTAAATTCATTGAGCACATTGAGAAATCATCCAGAGGATTTTTATGGGCTGGTAAAGATATTGACAAAAAGGGAAAATGTCTTGTCAAATGGGACAATGTATGTAAACCAAAGAAGGTTGGTGGACTGGGTGTTCCTGATCTCAGAACCCAGAATAATGCACTATTGACGAGGTATCTTTACAAATTTATGAATAAGCATGATACCCCTCAGTTCAATCTAATTAGGAAAGCTCATTATCAAGATGGCAAATTACCTCAAAATTATGGACCTTGTGGATGCTTTTGGTGGAAAGATTGTCTTACTCTACTGGATAAATTTATGGACCATTTTAAATGCAAGCCTTGAATTGGGGACCCTATTGGATTATGGAGGGGCCTATGGGAAGACACTACCTTCATCAGGCAATATCCCCAACTATGCTCCTATGCTAGATAAGACAATGGCTTCTTCTGCATGACAGATTGAACAACAGAGACTTACTCAGTAGGAAGCAATTCCAGATACCAACCAAAAGATGTATACTACGTGATGATGAAGACCTTCATCATTATTTTTTTTGGATGCTCCTTCAGTAAAGATTTTTGGGAGTTTATTGGATTCTGGTGGGAGGATATACAAGATCATATGGCATTGATGCAATTGGGCAGAATAAAATATATAACTGTTTACTTCAAGGAAATCCTCATCATTGGATCACGGGCCATTTGGAATCACATGAACAAAATCATCTTTGATGGGATCCAAAAAGATATCACACTTTGTATCAATGTTTTAAGGAGAATTTTTCTCTAGCTAGACACAAAGCGAAACCATCTCTTAAATATGGCATGTCCCAATGGATTGATACTTTATGGTTTTGTATGGATCTACTATTGTAAATATGTCATATATTAATAGAAAATTTTGACACGGTGGGTTTTTTCCCCACTGTAATGTGTCAAAAAAGATACATAGATCGTCATCCAACTGCATCTGTAACTAATAATCCACCATCTGAATATCAAACGAACAAACGTTGGGTATTAAATTGCAAGCAACATGTTATCTCAGTAAGAAAAGTGTGTAATGTAAACAATGTAAACAAAGTAAACATCGTTGTTTTTTCCCAAATGGCAACAACACATCCTCCATCTGTCATGTTTTTGTCACTCGAGCACAGATGCAAAGGAGGCATGAACCCAATATCGAGCATAAATACTCCCTCTTGGAGTCACTAGCATCTACTTGGCCAGAGCATCTACTAGCAATGGAGAGCACTCAAGATCATACATAACATACACATGAAGATAACATGACAGATTTATAATCAAGAGACATAGCATTCAATAATCATCGGATCCCAGCAAACACAACATGTAGCATTACAATAAGATGATCTAGATCATGTGAGGAAGCTCACAAGATCTAAACATGAGGCATAGAGTGGAGAGAACAACTATCTAGCTACTGCTATGGACCCGTAGTCCAGGGATGAACTACTCACGCATCACTTTGGAGGCGGGTGTGGTGGTGTAGAGCCCTCCGGTGCTGATTTTCCCTCCTAGCAGGGTACACGGGAGAACTCCAGAACCCTCTCGATCTCGGGTTGACACTGAAGGCGGCCTCAGGTGTTTTTTGTGGAAAAGTGGTATATTTTTAGGGTTAACTTATCGGGGGGATATATAGGCAAAAGGGCGATGGCGGTGGACGCCCGAGGGGGCCACACCACCCCGAGTCGCGGCCACGAGGGTGCGCCGCCCTATGGTGTGGCCCCCCTGTGGACCCTCTCCGGGCCTCTTCAGGACTCCATGGAACCTTCAGGAATTCTAAGACATCCGGGCTTCAAATTTTCCAATTCCGAGAATATTTCCAGAACAACTTTTCTGAAACTAAAAACGACAGAAAACAGGAACTGGCTCTGTGGCATCTTGTCAATAGGTTCGTCCCGGGAAATCGATAAAAATTACATAAAGTGTAAGGAAAACATGTATGGCATGAAAAAACATTGAACATCATAAATTATAGATATGTTTATGACATATCACATAGCATTCAATATTCATCATATCCCGACAAACACAACATGTAGCATTACAATAAGAATCTTGATCATGTTAGCCAGCTCACAAGATCTAAACATGAGGCATAAAGAGGAGAGAACAACCATCTAGCTATGGCTATGGACCCGTAGTCCAAGGAAGAACTATTCAAGAATCATTCCGAAGGCGACCATGGTGGCGTAGAGCCCTCCGGTGATGATTCCCGCTCCCGGCAGGGTGCCGGCGAGATCTCCAAAACCCTCCCGAACTAGGGTTGATGATGACAACGGCTGTGGATGTTTTTCGTGGAAAAAAGGCTTTTGTATTTAGGGTTAACCTCCCGAGAGGTATAAATAGGCGGAAGCGCAACATCGGTGGGCGGCCAAGGGGCCCACACCACCCCAGGCGCGGCTAGAGGGGGGCACGCTGCCTTATGGTGTGGGGTCCCTGTGCCCCCCTCTGGGTCTCCTCTGGACTCAGTGTGCGCGACGAATTTCAAAGACTCTGGGATTTTGAATCGTCAATTCCGAGAATATTTCTAGAACTGGCTTTGTGGCATCTTGTCAATAGGTTTCTCCAAGAAAATCGATAAAAATGGTATAAAATGTACAGGAAACGTGTAGAATATGGCATGAAAACAACATGACACATCAGAAATTATGGATACGTTTATGACGTATCAACATCCCCAAGCTTAGTTCCTACTCGTCCTCGAGTAGGTAAACGATAAAACAGACGTAACTGGGTAGAAGGTAAACAAGTAGGTAAATTTCCCAAGCCAACTATACTTCACAAAAGCGGCTCCCATTGAAGGACGCAACTTGGTAGAAGGTCATCCCTCTTTATCTTTTTTTTACATAATTATGCTTTGACTGATAAATCAGGGGTAAAAATAGTGAACATAATTTGTTTGTATTAATTTGGAGCTGGGCACCTTGCTGCCAACTCTTCTATCAATTGGATACGCGGATTAAGCCACTAGTCTAGGTTGTGAAAGTCCAATCAACCAGTGAGATAAAGATTCTCTATTTACGTCCTCATGAGCTAAAACAGGAGCACAAAACAGGAGTAATTTTGAATGTTTTAAAGGTAACACATGAGCAATTTACTTTGGAGTGGCAGTTAAATACCACATGTAGGTAGGTATGGTGGACACATTTGGCAAACTTTGGTTTTGGGGAGTTGGATGCACGAGTAGAACTCATACTCAGTACATGTGGAGGCTAGCAAAAGACTGGGAGCGACAAATACAGAGAGAAATAATGGCCATAATCATGCATAGCGACAAAAACATCATTAATAAAAGCATAAGTGGTACTACAAGTTTAAAAAATAAATGATGATAGAGTCTATAAGTGACTGGTTGTAGTCATAAACATGTTGTGAGAATGCGCCAAGTCAACCAAATAAAACATTCAAAGGAGAACACCACAAATTTGTGCTTTAAAATGACAAGAACCACTCATGATTATTTCAAAGGCACATTAAACACTATCAGATATTTGAGACCAATCATGCTACAAAAATAACTACTAGTCTTTCAAATTAAAATAACATCTAGCATGACATGAAAAATTCTAGCCACAGTCCATACAAGCTTCTAATTGCACCGTTATAAGCACGTAAACTATACTACATCTTTCCAACACCAAGCATTTCATAATAAAAAAAATCTACAAGAGATACAACAATGAAACAAGAGAGTAATAACACAACTCTACTAAAACTAACAGCTCTAAATACGATATGCAAGAAAAACAGGAGCTAAACAGGAATTTTGCAGTAGCTATAAGAAAAATTAAGAATACGAGTACAACGAGTATTCAAACAACAAAGCGGAGCATGTGTATTTCCCACACAAAGAATGATAGGTTCCAACTATATTATTTCAGAAAGGAAAACAAAATAAAACAAAGGAAAACAAAAGAAAAATAAACAGATGCTCCAAGTAAATTTCATATGATGTGACTGAATAAAAATATAGTTTCACTATAAATTGTTGATGAAGAAGGGGATGCCTTGGGCATCCCCAAGCTTAGATGCTTGAGTATTCTTACAATTTGCAGCGATGAACAAGGGGCATCTCCAAGCTTTGGCTTTTCACTCTTCTTGACCACATTATATCACCCTCTTCTCTTGACCCTTGAAAACTTCCTTCACACCACACTCAAAGTAATTCGCATTAGAGGAATAGTGCAACAATAAAAAAATTATGGGTTCTGTATGGGAACAAGTGCTATTGATAATTTTAAACATTATCTACAGACACTAATGTTTCGTGAAGCACAGAAATTCACTCGACATAGTAAAAGAGCAAATGCAAGAAAAATGGCACAATCTGTCAAAACCAGAACAGTCCGTAGTACGATTTTTTTTGGGGAACTAAAGTTGCTTAGATAAAAAATCATAAAGAACAAAAAAGTCCTGTAATTAGCTGAGGAATAAGCACACAAAAATTCAGGTCATTTTGATCTTTCTGGAATTTATGTGATTTTTTACGGTAGACAGCAAAAATTTGTTTTCTGCGCAGAAATCCAAAACCAACTCCAACTCTCGCTAGAAACTTTACTTGGCAGAACTAATACATGAAAATAAAGATACAAAGGATTTGATACAGAAGTATACAACTCCTTTACTCAAAGAAAAGAGAGAACAACAAAGCAAAATAAAACCATGGGTTATCTCCTAAGAAGTGATTTTCTTTAACGCCTTTTAGCTAGGCCGAGAAAAGTGGAATAAAGTATTTTGAAGTAAAGAAGCATCCAAATTGTATTTGTTTCAAATAATAGAATCAAAAGGCAACTTCATTCTATTTCTAGGAAAGTATAACATACCTTTCATATCAATAACATCACCAACGGTTCTAAGAAAAGGTCTTCCCAAAACAATTGGACAAGAAGCATTGCATTCAATATTCATAAGAAAAAAAATCAAAGGGGACAAGGTTATTATTAACCATGATAAAAAACATCATCAACTATACCCAAAGGTTTCTTTCTAACATTATCAATAAGATGAATATCCAAATAACAGTGCTCCAAAGGTGGCAAATCAAGAATATCACAAAGTTTCTTAGGCATAAAAGAGATACTAGCACCAAGATCACATAGAGAATTGCAATGAAAATCATTCACTTTCATTTTAATGATGGGTTCCCAACCATCATATAACTTTCTAGATATAGAGGCTTCACACCTTAATTCATCTTCTCTAATGTGCATGAGAGCATTTATAATATGTTTTGTGCAAGCCATATCCATAGCACTAGCATTAGGACAACTAGCAAGATTTTATAAGATCTTAATCACTTAATATGTTGCAATCACCAAAGTCAAGATCATTTTTATCAAAGGTAATGGGACCATTGTCTCCCATTTTTGTGAAAATTTCAGCACTTTTATCAAGAACATTTTAGCAGTTTCAGGCAGTTTTGCATTTTTTAATAGCAGAAGTGGAGGTATTGCAAACACCAATTACTTTACCATAGATAGTAGAAGATTTACTAGCATCTGAAGCTTCAGTTTTACTAGTGGTGGTAATGGTGCAAACATTAGCTGTATTATTGTTTCTAGCTATTCCATCTTCTCTTTTCCATCTAGCATGCAATTCAGCTAACATCCTAACATTGTCATCAATTCGAATTTGGATGGAATTCAAAGTCGTGCTTTCTTTAAGATCATGAGGCATGACCTTTAGTTTCATAAAATCAACATCAAGAGCAAGGCTATCAACTTTAGAAGCAAGAACACCAATTTTGTCAAACTTTTCCTCAACGGATTTATTAAAAGCAGTTTGTGTACTAATAAAATTCTTAAGAATATTCTCAAGATCAGAGGGTACACTTTTATTGTTGTTGTAAGAATTACCATAAGAATTAACATAATCATTATTATTATTAGGAGGATATGGCATATAGTTGTTGTTACCAAAATTATTCCTATAAGCATTATTGTTGAAATTATTATTTTTAATGAAGTTCGCATCAACACGCTCTTCTTGAGCAACCAAAGAGGCTAAAGGAACATTGTTTGGATAAATAGGAGAATGGAAATTCACAAGAATAGACATAATAGCATCAAGTCTATCACTCAAAGAGGAGGTTTCTTCAATAGAATTTACCTTCTTACTAGTTGTGGCTCTCTCAGTATGCCATTCAGAATAATTTACCATCATATTATCAAGAAGATTTGTTGTTGCCCCCAAAGTCATGGACATAAAGATTCCTCCAGCAGCTGAATCTAGAAGGTTTCTTGAAGAACAATTCAGACCTGCATAAAAGGTTTGGATAATCATCCAAGTAGTCATTCCATGAGTGGGACAATTCTTTACTAAAGATTTCATTCTTTCCCAAGATTTAGCAACATGCTCATTATCAATTTGCCTAAAATTCATAATGCTACTTCTTAAATATATAATCTTAGCAGGAGGATAATATTTTCCAATGAAAACATATTTACACTTAGTCCAAGAATCAATACTATTTCTAGGCAAAAATAGAAAACATTCTTTAGCTCTTCCTCTCAAAGAGATAGGAAACAGTTTCAGTTTAATAATATCTCCATCTACATATTTATATTTTTGCATCATACATAGTTCAAAAAAATTATTAAGATAGGCAGCGGCATCATCAGAACTAATACCAGAAAATTGCTCTCTCATAACAAGATTTAATAGGGAAAGCTTTATCTCGTAAAATCAGCAGTAGGAGCAGGTGCAACAATAGGTGTTCTAATGAAATCATTGTTGTTGGTGCTAGTAAAGTCACACAACTTAGTGTTCGTAGGGGTAGTCATTTTTGCAAGATAAAAAAAGGATAAAAATAACAACTAATAATAAGAACTATTTTTTTGTATTTTGGATAAAGAGAAGCAAACAAGATAAAATAAAATAAACTAAGCAAAACAATAACAAAGTAAAGAGATTGGAAGTGAGAGACCCCCCTTGCAGAAATTCTCTTCCTCCCCGGCAACGGCGCCAGAAATTAGCTTGATGCGCATGTAACACACGTTCGTTGGGAGACCCCAAGAGGAAGGTACGAAGAGCACAGTACCAAGTTTCCCTCAGAAAGAAACCAACGATGAATCGACCAGTAGGAGGAAGGAGTAACTTAAGAAGGTTGATGCAGCTAAGATGGTAGGGCGCACTACCAGTTCAGCAACAACGTGGAACCTACACAACACAATCAATTCACTTTGCCCCAACGAAGCAGTGAAGTTATCAATCTCACCGGTTTGCTGATCACAAAGAGGTTAAACGTATGGTGTGGGAAATAGTACGAAAAAACAGTAGTAGTGTGAATACAGTGGAAGCAGTGCTTGTATTATCAGTATGAGAAAATGGACCGGGGTCGACGGTTCACTAGTGGTGTCTCTCCATAAAAGATAGCTAACTAGTGAGGTGAACAAATTATAGCTGGGCAATTGATAGATAATGAAACATGCATGACATAAAGATTACTATGAGATTCATGTGGGCATTACAACAAGATACATAGATCGTCATCCAACTGCATCTATGACTAATAATCAGATTATCGCAGTAAGCAAAGTGTGCAATGTAAACAATAGAATCATCCTTAGACAAAGCATTGTTGTTTTCTCCCTAATGGCAAGAGCACATCCTCAATCCGTCACATTTCTGTCACTCGAGCACAGATGCAAAGGAGGCATGAACCTACTATCGAGCATAAATACTCCCTCTTGGAGTTACTAGCATCTACTTGGCAAGAGCATTAACTAATAACAGAGAGCATGCAAGATCATAAATAACATATGCATGAAGATAACATGATAGATTGATAATCAAAATAAATAGCATTCCTGATTCATCGGATCCCAGCAAACACACCATGTAGCATTATATAAAGATGATCTCGATCATGTGAGGCAGTTCCCAAGATCTAAACATGAGGCATAAAGTGGAGGAGACAACCATCTAGCTACTGCTATGGACCCGTAGTCCAGGGATGAACTACTCACGCATAACTTCGGAGGAGGGCATGGTGGTGTAGACCCCTCCGGTGATGAATTCCCCTCCCGGCAGGGTGCCGGGGAGAGCTCCAGAACCCTCCCGATCTCGGGATGACGATGACGGCGGTCTCGGGTGTTTCTCGGGAAAAAGTGTATATTTCTATGGCTGATATATCAGGGGGATTATATAGCCGAAAGGGCGATAGCATAGGGCACCTGGGGGCCCAGACCACCCCCAGGCGCGGCCAGGGGCGCCGCCCTATGGTTTCGCCCCCCTTGGCCCCTCTCCGGTCTCTACTGGACTTCGTGGAACCTTCGAGAATTCTAAGACTTCCGGGCTTCGAATTACCAATTCCAAGAATATTTCCAGAACAACTTTTCTGAAACTAAAAAAGCAGAAAACAGGGAACTGGCTCTATGGCATCTTGTTAATAGGTTAGTTCCGGAAATCGATAAAAATGACATAAAGTGTATAGAAAACATGTGGGAAATAACATGAAAACAGCATGGAACATCAGAAATTAAGGATACGTTTATGACGTATCAACATCCCCAAGCTTAGTTCCTACTCGTCCTCGAGTAGGTAAACGATAAAACACATAATATATTAAAAGAAAGGCTCTTTGCAGAGGGAAGCACGGATCACTCATGTGATAGAGCTTTATTTTATTAAACAGAAGTACAAAATATTTTTTAGAGAGGTGTATGATTATGTCAACGAACGGTAAATATAAAATACAGTATGTCACAAGCCAACTAGATTTCACAAGAGCGGATCCCATTTGAAGGACGCAACTGGTGTAGAAGGTCATGCCTCTTTTACTTTTGTTTACACGATTATGCTTTGACTGATAAATCAGGGGCAAAAATAGTGAAGAGAATTTGTTGTATTAATTTGGGGCTGGGCGCCCCGCTGCCAGCTCTCTATCAGTTGGATAAGCGGATGAAGCCACTAGTCCAGAGTGTGAAATCCAATCAAAAAGTGAGATAAAGATTCTCTATTTAAGTCCTCATGAGTTAAAACAGGGGCACAAAACAGGAATAAATTTTTTAGCAGGTTTTAAAGGTAGCACATGAGCAATTTACTTGGAGTAGCAGTTAAATACCACATATATAGGTAGGTATGGTGGACACATTTGGCAAACTTTGGTTTTTGGGAGTTGGATTGCACGAGTAGCATTTCATACTCAGTACAGGTGAAGGCTAGCAATAGACAGGGAGCGACAATCGAGAGAGCGATAGCTGTTATAATCATCGAGGGTCATAAAAGTGATACAAATACTCTCAGGCAAAATAAATCATCGAGGTTTAACTGAATTTTTGTTTTCAGTCATAGCATGCGTGAGCATGTTCCAAGTCGATTCAAGCGAAACAAACAGAGGGAGATACCACAATGTCATACCCTTTTATGAATAAAACAGCGCAAGCAAACATCTATACGACATGCTATCTTATATTAATAAGTTGGCACTAACACATGAGAGCACGAACTACTAAACATCAATTAAATAACATACACCGTACCTAAACTGACTAAGCATGTTCACACCAGCCTCTCACCACAACTTGGATTGTCGTAAATCATCATTACTGCTCTTCACTTGTGTGGATCGAATAATATAGAATGATAATCAAGCTCCAATGGAGACACGAAAGTCCGGTGAACTCTGCAACAAACTATACAAAACCAAAGAAGAACAACAAATATTTTTGGGTTTTCGAATTAAAACAAGAACGAAAAGAAACAAGCAAACAAAGAAAAATATTTTTGGATATTCGAATACTAAAACGAAACGAGAAAACAAAACAAACCAACAAAAGAAACTAAAGAAGAAAACAAAGAGAAACAACAAAAATATTTTTGGTCTTTTTTGTGGTTTGGAAAACAAGAACAAAACTATAAAATAAAGAGAAACGAAAAAAGCGAAAGAAAAAGAAAACAAATGAAAGAAACGAAAACATGGATATACAAATAATCGACCGAACATGATATATAAGTGAGTGTGATGTCGGTATACCTCCCCCCAAGCTTAGGCTTTTGGCCTAAGTGGAGATCAATCACCAAGGGGACCATGGGGCGGCGCCTCCTTAGTATGCCGAGGAGGAACCTTCCTCCTGATATGTGCTTGAGGACGCTCCGGTGTACTGCGTGGTGTAGTCCTCGGAGGGCGCATATCGCCTCTCCTGCTGCCTTTAAAACTCCATCGTGCTCAGATGCTCATCTATCTCCTCCTTGGAGCGCGACCATATGGCCTATCAACTTTGAACAAAACAAGCTGCGGCAAAATAACTTCCCGCTCATTTTCGTCAATAAATAGAACTCTATATACTAAATGATTATAAGCAGAGCTAGCAGTAACAAAATGATGGGACTTCATGGCAGCGAGATTAAGTCTACATGGAGAAATTATTTCATCATCAGGAGGAATAGAAACATTTAAAGCAGTTGCTATACGTGTAGCCATAATGCCCCCCAAAATAGGCCCATTAGCAGCAAGGCGGCGTGCAACAAGTGCACCATGGCTATACTTCATGCTACGGTTCAGTGCAGCATCAATGAAATCAAGGTGATAACTAGAAATGTTACTAGTGTTCTCCCTACAAAGGATACTAGTAGCAAGATAGTAAGTAAAATATCTAAGGGACGGAAGTTGGATGTTCCTTATCTTTCCATGCTAGGATGAATGACCATCATCATTGGTGATTTCTCGGTAGAGCGCCTAGAGATCTGCTGGTTCATCCTGAATCATGCATGCTGTCTCGGAAGCGTTGATACCTACAATAGCACAAAAATCTACCAAGGACAAAGAAACAGGACTACTATATAACTTGAAAGCAACATTTGGACCAAAATGTGTGCTCTGAAATTTAAAGCTCTCACCAAAAGTTTTGGTGAGAGTGGCATACTGAGGGTTTTCATCCTCCATATAGTTGGTTAGACCAACTCTTTCAATAAGCATACAAAAGTCATCTAATAAACCTGCACTTCTTAGAAATGTAATGCAAGGAAAGCTAGATGGGTTAGCGATACCATCACCTCCCGCATCGTCAATAGTCGGTGCAATAACGTATTCATTGTATGATGGCCTCACTAAAGTGGAAGAACTTGAGGGCCTTGTTATCCTAGGAGCATCACTCATAAATATCTCTCCAAAATTATGGCTATCCATCTTTGAAATTTTTCAACAATCATCACAAAAATTGCTTTCAAGGAACTATAAGGTGGAAACTACTATAGAGACTTATAGGAGAGCTAAACATGCATCAAACCTAAATTATTTCTACTCAAATCAAGCATGAAAAATCACATAAGTTGTTACCTACACTACCAAAATACTCAAGAAATACTCCACCAAACAAAGTTCTACTTGGATAATCGGAGGAGTCACATACCGGAGAGAAAATTCACCAAATTTCAGCACAAATGATGGGATGAATAAAGAGATAAAAAATCTCGAGGAAGAACAACAAGAACATGGGTTCCAGGAGATGTTTTCAGTTTGGGGGTGAGAGAGAAGACTTTGGCAATGGAGAGAGTAAGTGGAGAGCCAGGGGCCCACACCATGTGCTGGCGCCACCAGGGGCAGGCCGCGCCACCCTATGGTGTGCCTGACTGGTGTGGGTCCCCCTGGGGTCTCCCAGGTAGCTTTCTGCCTCATTTTGAACGTAAAATTTATTATAATTTTTCTGGAATTTTTCGAGAAACTTTATTTTCGAGGTTTTTTTCATAATTTAATAATTAATAACAAACCTGGAAAACAATTATGAAAAGGTGGAAAAAACCAAAACCAAAACTACAGAGGTTCCAAAACATTCTAATGTGTAAATACCCAGTAAAACAAAGGTGGGAGTGGTGAAAATAAAATTATGGTTGGTGAAAACAAACATAACATGGTGAAAACAAAAGAAATCACTCTGAAAACAAAAGTATGGATGGTGAAAACGAGGGTATGGATGATGGAAACATGATTGTACTAAAGTGATAATGTGATAACATAAGTACTCATGGTGAAAACATAATGGGGAAGGTGAAAACATTGTCATCTTCATTCGAAATCATTGTGTTAACAAGGGTCATCAAGTCTTACTACCAGAATAATTTTTATATGAAGAAAAACTTTGCTAATCACTAAATAATTATGTTACCTCCACCTTGATATGCATATTCCCAATCATAATAATTTCATATTCTTTTGTTGGCATTGGAATGGGATAATAAAATTCTCCAATCTTGATGGTCTCAATATTTTCAATTGAATTTAGACCATATCTACTATCAATCTTCTTGGGAAAATAAACAGTATGCTCTTTATCATTAACATTAAAAGTTAGTTTTCCTTGATTGCAATCAATAACATCCCCTACAGTGTTAAGAAAAGGTCTCCCAAGAATAATAGACATATTATCATCTTCAGGCATTTCCAACACAACAAAGTCAGTTAATATGAAACAATTAGTAGCAACTTGAACATGAACATTCTCACATATACCAACACGAATAGTAGTAGATTTTATCAGCCATTTGCAAATATATATCAGCGTGTATCAATTTTTCAAGAGAGGGTCTCTTATCAAGAGAAAAAGGCATAACACTAACTCCAGCTCCCAGATCACATAAAGCAGTTCTAACATAATTGTTTTTAATGGAACAAGTAATAGTTGGAATACCAGGGTCTCCAAGCTTCTTTGGAACCTTACCATTAAAAGAGTAATTAGCAAGCATAGTGTAAATTTCCTCATTAGGAATTTTCCTTTTGTTTGAGATAATATCTTTCATATATTTAGAATAAGGAGGCAACTTAATAGCATCAGTCAAAGGAATTTGCAAGAACAAAGGTTTCATCCACTCACAGAATTTATTATAATGTTCTTCTTCCTTAGATTTGTGGTTCTCAGTAGGAAAAGGCATTGCTTTTTGTACCCAAGGCTCTCTTTCTTTACCATGTTTATTGGCAATGAAATCCTCCTTAGTATACTTCACAGTTTTAGTTTGCTTTTTTAGGTTCAGCTATAGTTTCTTCTTTATCAAAAGCATCACTTTTATCATTACCATTTTCCTTTTAGCATCAGAAATAGATATACTATTAGGATCTTTAGCAGGTTTAGAAGATTCTACAACATTTTTTTGTCTCTTCTTCTTTTTCTTAGAAGGAGAACTATTGTTTTTAGGTTGCTGAGAATCTTGTTCAATTCTTTTAGGATGTCCTTCAGAATACAAGGGGTCCTGAGTAGAAACACCACTTCTAGTAATTATTTCACAAACATGTTTATCTCTAGAAGCATTAGGTAGCATGTCTTTCTGCACTTTAGTAAGTTGGTCTATTTTAGTTTGAACCATTTGAAAATGTTTAACAAGCATTTTAACGTCATTAGAGGTTCTCTCAATAATATCATGCAAATTATCAATAGCTTTAGAGTTTTCCATAAGATGATTTTTCACTCTCATATTAAAATTATCTTGCTTAACAACATAATTATCAAATTCATCTAAGCATTGATCAGGTGATTTAGAGTAAGGAATGTATCTATTATCAAAGTATTGGAGAGAGTGTACCTCAACAGTTGTTGGAGAGGAATAGGCTTACATAATTCTTCTATAGGAGGTAAATTCTTCACATCTCCATATTTAGTACCCCTCTCTTTAAGAGATTTCTTGGCTTCCTTCATCATTTCATTCAATCATCCTTCTCTTCTTGGCTGTTGGTATTGGTGTTTGCTCTGGTTAGCTATAGGATCAGGTATATTCCAATCATCATTATTTTTGGCTATTTTAGCCATTAATTCCTTGGCTTCTTCTGGAGTTCTTTTCCTGAAAAGACAACCAACACAACTATCTAGGTATGTCCTAGATTCAACAATTAGTCCATTATAAAATATATCTAGGAGCTCATTTTTAGGTAGTGGATAACCAGGGCAAGCTCTTATTAAAGCACAAAATTTTGTCCAAGATTCAGATAATTTTTATCCTATAATTTGCTGAAAGTTAAAGATTTCTTGCACAGCAGCATGTTGAGCACTAGCAGGGAAATATTTTTGAAAGAAAGCATTAATCAAATCCTAGGAAAAGTAATAGATCCCGGTGGCAGATTGTTAAACCAAGTTTTAGCTTCATCTTTTAATGAAAAAGGAAAACTCTTGGTAATAAAATAAATACGCATCTTAGTATCATCAGAAAATAAACTACTCATAGATGAAAGCTCATTTATGTGTTCAATAACACTTTTACTTTCAAGTCCACAAAAAGGTTCCTTCTCAATAATAGATATATAAGATAAAGCTAAAGATAAATCATAATCCTTGTCTATAATGTGTTTGGGAGATGTGGCAAACTTAGCATCAAGATAAGATTTATATTTCACAGTATGTCTTGCAAGAAGACTCTTAAGAGGACTTGCACCAGCAGTAGCACGAGCTTCTTCAATAAAATAATCATTAAGTTCAATATAGGTTTCATCAAGATCATCAATATACTCAGTGGAATTAACAGGTGTACCAATAATTTCAACACGAATTTCAGCACTTTTAATTTGTTTGGATTTAGCAATAGTAACATCTAGGAAAGGACCTAGAGAACCGGTATCATCAAGCAAGGTATAAGAATCATCAAAAGTATAAGAAGCATTCTTAGACTCAGCAGAAGTAACAATGTCTGTAGAATGTGGTGGAGTAAGAAGCTTACTCATAACAGACGGTGAATCAAGAGCAACATAGGTGTTCAGAGTTGTACCTCTTCTTTTAGTGGACGGTAATATGGGAACTTTTCCATCACGAGTCTTTCCCCAATGAAAGGCTTGCAGCAAACAATATCACAATCAAGTGAGCAAACAAATAAAGCTATGCTCCCCGGCAACAGCGCCAGAAAATAGTCTTGATGACCCACAAGTAAAACCCAAATTTATTGATGCGACACAAGGGGAGCCACAGAATACTTATATGCCTTAACAACTGAGTTGTCAATTCAGATGCAGCTGAAAGTAGACTTGCTCGCAACAATTTATCAGTGGTAACAGTTTTATAGCAGCGGTAGAAATAAAATAACAGCAGTAGTAAAATAGTAAGAGAAGTAGCAATCACGGAAAACAACAGGATGGGAGAACCCTAGGCATAGAGGGAATGAATGAACGGGCGTTTCTTGGATAACAAGGGTAATGTAATAATAATAACGTGGGCATTGCAGATAATAATAATAATAAAGTATCAAACATGTAGGAAAATCATAGGCATGTGTTCCAATATAGTCGTACGTGCTCGCAATTAGAAACTGGCACAACATCTTTTGTCCTACCATCCTGTGGCAGCGGGGCCTCTAGGGAAACTACTGGTAATTAAGGTGCTCCTTTCTAATAAAGCACCGGAGCAAAGTAGTAACACTCCGTGAACACATGTGATCCTCACATCACAGCCACCCCCTCCGTTTGTCCCAATTTCTGTCACTTTGGGGCCTCGTGTTCTGGACAACAATGTGTGTAAACAACTTGTAGGTATGATCAAGAAACATAATTATACTCATGAAAAAATAACAAGTTCAGATCTGAAATCATGGCACTCGGGCCCTAGTGACAAGCATTAAGCATAACAAGTTGCAACCACGGTAGAAAACACTAACAATGGATACTAGGCACTATGCACTAACAATCTGGCATTATTACATGATCTATCTCATCCAATCCTTTCCATCCCTCTCATCCTACAGCGAGGTTTACTAACTCATGGATGGGGGAAACATGGATGGTTGATGGAGAAGGAGTGGCAGTGTCGATGGTGATGATCTCCTTCGAATCCGCGTCCCAGCAGGGTGCCAGAACAGGAACTTATGATCCCCGAATTGAGTTTCGAGGTGGCGGCGGCGCTCTATTGTGTTTCTGCGGAATATGAAGAACCCCCTTGTGTTTTAGGGTTGAAGGCATTATGTAGTCGAAAGGGGAGTTCGAGGGGGTTCAGGGGTGGCCCACACCACCCGGCAGCGCGGCTAAGGGGGGCGCGCCGGGGGGTGGTTTGGCCCCCTCCTGGACCCTCTCCGGGTCTCCTTCTGGCTTGTGGGGGTCTTCTGGTCTTTTAGGGCCAATGGGGTCTTTTTTGGGGAATTTCCCGAAAGTTGATTTTTCTGCACAAAAACGAGACACCAAGCTAATTCTGCTGAAAACAACGTTAGTCTGTGTTAGTGGTATCCAAAACTCACAAGTTAGAGGAAAACAATAAAAAAAAGTGTTCACAAAAGGAGATACGTTTTCGACGTAACAGCGAACATCAGATAACTGATCCTAACCATCCACTATGTTCAAGCTAGTAAATGACTATCTCTTCAGTTGAGTTTAATCTCCCCGGCACCCTGTCCCACATCGCCATGACAGGAGACCCAACTGCTGCGGCCTTAGGAGGACTTAATCCCATAGTTTGTATGCCAGGTGTTTCATAACTTGGCGATATTTAGGTTTGAGGGATCCCGTCCCTTATAGCAAACTGAGATAGAGCACACACTAACAAGAACATGTTTTTTAATTAAGCCCCGTGCCCATGTTGGGGTAGAGTGGTAGTACGATAAAGGTTGTCCGGCGAAGACTAGGTTATGTGTCATTTTTTAAAACACCTTTTTCAAAAAATGACCACTTCACAATTCTCATGTGGATAAGGCTCTGCCTTTCCATCGGGTTTTCCATAAGGCCTTTGTTTTGCAAAAGTCATATTTTTAGGGTGTCCACTTAGGTACTTATACTTTTGGTGGTAATAATGCCATATGGTGGCTATGGGCTTGGTAACACCAAGTTTCAACTACTAGCATGATATTAACTTATATAATATTAATAGTAGTAATAGCCACACAAAAATAGTTTTGATTATCAAAGTTTTGTAAAACATTCAGAAGTAAAAACGTGCATGATAGATAATGATAAGTGTAGAAGCAAACACCAGGATGGCTTGCCTTGAAACTCTTTGTGTCCCTGGCTTGGAAGTAGCTCAAACTTGACACACAGCTCTACAACCCCTTCTTTTTCTTCTTAGTTTTCTAACGCTGTAAAAGAATAAAGACACACACTTAGAACCAAATGAAGGAAACCAATAATACAAAGCAACACATACAACAAGCAAAATTATACTAACATAATCACTCATAAAGTTATTGAGAAAACTATCACTCAAGCACACATGGTATAAATGCTATCACTGGAACACTTATGGTTGAGAAACCATATTTAACATCCTAAATATCATGGGTTGAGTGGGTGTACCACTCTCATACCAAGACATTGAAGAAGCTAAAAATAGCTTGTGGTCACAAGGGTGAGACTACTAAGATAGTAACAAACATTCAAAGCAATACCCATGTCAGTGGGTATTAATCAAGACAAGCAAGCATCACCAAAAAAATTACCACTAACCCAATGCATAGATAACAAGATAAGACTAAACACAACCATACCACTGGTACAACACTCATGCTAAAGTAATCACTCAGAGTATTCCAACTTAGCAAAGCAAACCACAGATGAACAAGATAGTTACCGACCATGCTCATGTCTACACAAAGACTAAAGAATAACTCAATCATAAATATAACTAAATAAACCAGTGGCTCAACTAATTGTAAAAAGTCATAAGACACACTCTAGAACACAATAATCACATGAGATAAAATATCTAGAGGTATAATAATAACAAGGGTTCACTAATAGCATACTAGTATGAAAGATTTCTACCCAAGCATGCATAAGGATTAATGTATTCCAAACTCAATAACAACTATCAACTAAAATAGCTATGCCATAATAACAGGAGTGGAAACATGCTAAACATGCTGGGATAAACATACACTCATAAGAAACGCAATAATAATAGAGCAACTCATTATTTCTAGGGGTACCACTAATACAATAACAGATAAGCTATCAACACTACAAGAATGCATTTTCCTAAATAAGCCACACATGATTATAAATACCCACTAACAGAACAAACACCTTACACATGCTAGTAAATAATTATACTAGAACTAATTCTATGAAAACAAATATTCAGCAAGAATCAACCAAGTCTAATAATCCATGCTTTTCTAACAACCAAATGACAAGCATCAAAGTGACATGCTATACAACCAGTATCTATGCACTCAATACATGCTCAATTAATCCTTTCTAAAATTAAACCACTCAAGTGAATTTATATCCATACATAACTACCAACACTAGGAAATAGTTCTATTATGCAAGCAACACTCAAATTAATTAAAAGCAATAGTCAATCACTCCTTAACATGACATTCCCAAGGGAACACCATATGAACAAATGTACCTCAACTAAACATACTAGGAAAATAATAATCTACCAAAACAAACATCACACAACTATTCATACTAGTGAAAATAATAAAGTGAAACAGACAAACGATGCTACAAATGTTTTCCTATAAATTAATGTGCAAGCTAACAGAGATGATAACATCCTATAATAAGTACCAAAATGGTACTGGACACAACATATCCACATCAAAAACCTAGGTACTAAACATAACAAAACTTGCTCACAAAATCTATTCAATAAAAATACTAGAAACAATACTAGACTATTTTCTATTTCTATTGTTTCCAAACATGACCAAACTTCCTAACATACTAGTACTATAAGAAAACATCACAACAACAGAGATAAACACATCTACACATGCTAGCAAACAAGATTTCATAACTCAAACATTTATTGAAAACTATTTGCACAAGATTTAATAATAACAGAAAAGTGCTAATTCTAGAAATGCATGCCATAAATAATTTAGAGCTCTAAAAATTACAGAAAGCTAGGATTACACAGATCTAACCATGCACAAGCTCATACAATTGGATCCACATCAAAAATCATTTTTAAAATCACTACAAAAATCCTAGAAATGCCTACTGGATATTTACCAAAATGGATGGAATTTTCCAAAGACAAATCTCACTGATAGATCTACTCAAGGAATACTCAAAAAAACATGGTTTGCAATATTTGGATTTGTATTTTTAAAGTTATGCTGAAAAAGAATTATCAGACAGTCTCTGGCATTTAACATAACATTGCAAAAATAAACAACCAAATCCAAATCTACCACTTGGATGTGTTTAAGAAAAAGGTAACCTACTGCCATGAATTTTGGTTGAATTTTATTTCCAATAATTCTTTTTTTCACAGGCAAAAAGCAAACATCAAGTTTCTATCTGATTTTTAAAAGAAAGATCAAACACACAGCGCACGGGCTGGATCTATACCGTGCGGCCCATCTAATGCGCCAAAACGGCCCAGTGCACGCGCGCGCGCGGTGCTGCACGCGAACGCGGTCGGTTCAAAGGGGTCCGTTGATCCACAGATCAACGGCTCTGGCGTGTCTCCCTCATCTCTTTCCTTTCTCTCTCATCGGGCCCGAACGGAAAACGGCGATGGCGCGGGATCGACGATTTCCTCACCGTGGGGCAACGAGGGGTTGTGGCGCGGTGTCGCAAGGAATGCAGGACGTCGGGGCAGTGGAGGGGCGCGGAATTTGGCGTGCACGACGGCTCCAGATGGCGGCGCAGAGCAGCTCGGCCGCGACGGCGATGATGACGGCGGCGGTGTTCGTGCACACGAGCAGTCAAATGGGGATGTCAGGGAGGCATGTGCGGCTATGGGGAACATGACGGTGGTGAAAGGGATAAGGGAGAACGACGGGTTCGAGCTCCACCTGTGTGGTGCAGTTGCGGTGGCCGGCAGCAAAAATTCGCCTTGTGGCGCTCACCTAGAGCTTACGGGGTTGGGCTAGCGGCTCGAGCGGGTGCGGTGAGGGAGTGGGGTGCAGTGGTGAGAGGGTGGAGTGCGGGGTTACTTGTACGCGCGGCGTCATGGTCGGGGACATGTGGGTGTGCTCGGCCTCGCCACTGTGGGCACGGGGGCGTGTCCCCTGGGGTGGCCTCGAGGTGCAACGGACGGTTTAGGTGTCTGGGGGGCTGGCCATCTTCACTACGCCGAGGAGTAGCACGACCGTGGCATGGCATGGACACAGTGGCCACGCACTGTGCGTCCAGTCCATGCCCCCTCCTCTCTGTCCCCTTCTCTTTCCTCACGTTTCTCTCCATCTCTGATCCTTCTAGAAGCTCACCAAAAGCATAGAAGGCTAGTGCAAACATAGGTGGAAACATTTGGCAAAGTACCATTTCCAAAATTGCACCAAAAGGAAATGAAAACATCTTCCAAAGTTTTGTAAAAATATGGATTCAGGAAATTCAGAAAATCGAGTCAACAGTGACTTAGCAAAAATTGCTAAGTGTTGGAAACAGATGAAATCATCAAAAAGTTCAGATTGTTTTCAAGACTCAAATGAATTCCAAATTTTTTTTTCCAAGTGTGAGATTGTAAAACATGATTTGTACTTCAGAAACATCTTTTGAAAACAAAAATGGAATTGTGAGAGGCTTTAAAAACATAGTGGAAAAAGGGCTAGTTTCTGTTTTTCTCTGTTTTCTAAAAATCCCTTTTTCTGTCTTATTTTTCTTCCACAAAAACAAACATGCAATTGGTTGTTTTCAAACTCCACAAATCAAAAAAGGCTTATAGTTTTGTAGTCCACATATCGAAGAACAAATACAAGTCAAGAAAACATAAAATGGAATAATATAACCCATGGAAATCAAGAGTGGAAAACAGGTACTTGGCTATATTTTGAGGGAAACGTTTTAATAGAAAACCTCCATAATTCAATTTGTATTTTTGTTTTCTTGGATCCAACAAAGCTAAAATTTTAAGTCAAGATGAAAAAAAACATGATCCAAGTCATGGAATAAAAATTACTCAAGTCACATTATGGAAATCATTAGAGAAAACATAAAAGTGTTTTCAGGAAACAAATTATTGGTTTTAAAATGAAACACTCCTTGCATTGCATATATGAATATTGTCATATGCACATGTTGGTTCACACAAACATGTTGTAAGAAAAAAATTGTTGGCCCACATTTTTGTCTCCTTGAACTACAGTACAAGGATCCAAAAACTGGGGTGTGGCATGAAGGGTCCACAAGGCGACATCCGCACCGATGACAGCGGGAACGAACACTGGCTTATGTGGCCGCAGGACTATAGAATAACCGGCCGCGATGGTCCCAATAACTAATGTTTGTTCAATAAGTTGGATGATGAGTTTTGTATACCAGAAATGATACACTTACGGACGAGGGTTACGAAAATAGGGATACGGGAGTACGTGTCCTCACCTAAGTATTCTACCCCCTTGAATTTTAGCCCTGGGCCCTCTACGCCCTCCATTAAAATGTGGGAACATCATTCTGTAAGTGTGATTCCCGTAATCGTAGCCCGTAGGTGTAGAATCTCTCCTTATTGTCAAGAGATAAACATAGCCATATATCGTCGGCATAGCATGGCGTGCAACATCGGTTCTTTACTAGTACAAGTATAAACTGTACTATTATAAGGCCTCAATTTCGAGGACCAATTTTTCACCAAGGATCAATGGTGTGTTCCACGTACGCACAAACATACCAATCAAACCTATAGTGCCGAGTTTAATTATGGTGCTAGTATTATTCTGTTAGAAGTTCTAAATTATGTACTAAAATATGCATTAATCAGGGGGTTTTTATTGATTTTTTGCTTCACTTGAATTTCAGAAACTAGCAGGTGCACTTCTAAAGGTACAGGATACCAAGCTCGATGCAAATGAGCATATCTATACTTCTTATAAAGAAAAACCCTACTAACTACAATTAATGTCAGTCTATCTCAACATGCAAGTTGTCCATGTCACTTGCTTTTTTAGCCAATAAATTGTCCATATTTTACCACTAATATTAATTACTTATTATATATCTCTACATGCAAGTATACACATCATCTTTTTTTAACCATCACATTTTCCACGCCAATCTTTTTCTCTGTTCCGCTAACAAGGTCACACCATCCCACTATGTAATTACATACTTAAATGGTATGTGTGTGGAACACCAGAATTAGCTTCGTCAACCAAGTGATTTTTTCTAATTATTTTTAATGATGAAAATAGTATAAATGTTATTCGAGATTATGTGATCTTATATATGTAACCAACCGCTGAAATTTTCGAAAATCGTTATGCGGCAATCTTCATGCAAGCTATCCACATCATCTGTTTATTCAACCGACTGACTTCAACTTATTTGTATAAATTAGATACATCGGTGAAACATAATAATGATATTTAAACTATAAAATACACATATATATTTCATATCATTTTAATTTAGCATCTCGAATGCTATGATGAACTACGTTGCATATTTATTTAGACCACTGTTCAGAATATCATCTGATGTGCCGATTTATCGCTTAGCGGGTGGTGACCGATAAGATAAATTGATATCGGTAGAGTTTATTATTCGGGCCAATTTATGGTCTTACAAGTGATTTAGCGGTCAATATCCCGATAAATCGTCCGATATATCGATTTCCCAGCACTGAAACATGTGAAAAATGACATCCATCATAGAATTTTTAGTATTATTGAATACAATATATCTATATATAATAATTTAGAGGTTTTAGTGCCGATATGATATATTTTTATAGCATATTTTAGATGTTTTAGTGCTACAATTTGGGATTTACAAGAAAAATTGCCGATAAATAATCCACGGATAAAATCGATTTATCGGCCGATATATCTTTTATCATGGGCCGACCGATAAGTCAACGCTAAGCGATATGTTGAACATTGATATAGACAAATTCAAGTTTTTAACTTTTTATTTGATTTCTTAAAGTGATACCCGATGCAACGCGCGGGGTATTGATGCGCGTAGATTATACGCTCGTTGGGAGACCCCAAGAGGAAGGTATGAAAAACACAGCAGCAATTTTTCCCTCAGAAAGAAACAAAGGTTGAATCGACCAGTCTGAGAGAAAAATCACTTCTCAAGGTTTTAGGCAGCTGATGTTGGCAGCGCGCACTACCGGTTCAGCAGCAACGTGGAATCTACACAACATAATCAAGTTACTTTGCCCAAACAAGACACTGAGGTTGTCAATCTCACCAGTTTTGCTGAAAACAAAAGATTAGACGTATAGTGTGGAAAACAAGGTTTGTTTGCAGTGAATGAAAAGAGAGCAATGATTGAAGTGAATGAAAGGAAAATAGTGTTTGCAGTAAAATAACAGTGTTTGAAGTGGTTGTATTATCAGTGTAAAGAAATGGATCGGGGTCCATAGTTCACTAGTGGTGTCTGTACATAAAAGATAGATAACATGTTGGGTAAAGAAATTACAGCTGGCAATTGACAAATATAAATGTTGCACCGTAGTGCATATGCATGACATGGTGATTACTATGTGATTCATGCAGGCATTACAACATAATACATAGACCGTTATCCAACTGCATCTATGACAAGTAATCCACCCTCGGAGCATAGTCCAATAAAACCTTAGGTATTAATTTGCAAGCAACAGATAATTGCATTAAGTAAAGTGTGCAATCTAAACATCGTTGTTTTCTCTCTAATGGCAACAACACATCCCCGATCCGTTACGTTTCTGTCACTCGAGCTTGGATAAAAGGGAGGCATGAACCCACTATCTAGGATAAATATCCCCTCTTGGAGTTATAAGCATCAACTTGGGAAATCATCTACTAGTAACGCAGAGCATGCAAGATCATAAATAACATAAACATGAAAGAACATGATAGATTGATATTCACTGGACATAGCATTCAATATTCGTCAGATCCCAGCAAACACAACATGTAGCATTAAAATAAAATGATCTTGACCTTGTTAGGTAGCTCACAAGATCTAAACATGAGGCATCAAGAAGCGAAGACAACCATCTAGCTATTGCTATGGACCCGTAGTCCAAGGGTGGATTACTCACGCTCACTCCAGAGGTGGGCATCGTGGTGTAGAGCCCTCCGGTGCTGATTTCCCTTCCCGGCAAGGTGCCGGGGAGAGTTTTAGAACCCTCACAAACTAGGGTGGACTTTGACTGCGTCTGCGAAACTTTTAGTGGAAAAAGGCTTGGGTGTTTAGGGTTTCCCCGATGAGGAGCTTATATAGGAGAAAGGGAAACATCGGTGGGTGGCCAGAGGGGCCACACCACCTGGTGGCGCGGAGCCGCCCTATGGTGTGGGCCCTCATGGTCTCCTCCAGACTTTGTGTATGTGACATAATTCTAAGGTCCTGGGTTTTCCTTTCGTCCAATTCCGAGAATATTTCCAGAACAACTTTTCTGCAACCAAAAACAACAAAAAACAGGAACTCACTCTGTGGTATCTTGTCAACAGGTTAGTCCCAGGAAATCCATAAAATGATGTAAAGTGTATAGAGAACATGTAGTAATTGGCATGAAAACAACATGGAACATGAGAAATTATAGATACGTTTATGACGTATCAACATCCCCAAGCTTAGCTCTACTCGTCCTCGAGTAGGCAAAACGAGAAAAACAAAATAATTTCTGAGGTGACATGCTACCAACATAATTTTGATAATCATAATTGTACATTTGTAAAGTTGAGGTCATAGTACTCTAAACACATGCATGATAGATATAATTCTAGCAATGAAACTTCGCAATCATGTTGCAACATGAAAAGTAACACAAACAAAAGATCATGAATAATAATGCATTTGAAAGTTATATGTTTGTTTCTAGAATAAGAAAGTATAGCAAAGTAGTATTCAGCTTGTCCTTAAGAGTGGAGCAAAACATAAATGTGAGGAAACATTCAAAGTTTCAGTTGTGACTAGAAACAAATAGTTTGAGAGCAAGTAATATATAGCTTGAATCAATCAACAATAATCTTTGGGACAAATGCACATTAAACTCAGAATGGCAACTACGCTCTCTTAACTATGCATAAAGTTAGAAGATGAAGACTCAACATAAAAGTAAAAGAAAGGCCCTTCGTAGAGGGAAGCGGGTATTAACTCATGTGCTAGAGCTTTTTATTTTATTAACAGATGTATTGAAAACATTTTTTTAGAGAGATGTATGCTTATGTCAACGAATGGTAATGGAAAACTTATCTCAAACCATGCGAAGCAAAGTTTTTAGACTTTTGAGATCGGTTTTCGGTGGTTATCTAGTTTGGAACTAAACCCCACCATGCTTTTCACAAACCAGGGCTAGCCGTATCCACGTGTACCCACCAACTTTCATCAATCCATGGGGAAGTGCCTTTTTGGTTATATTAATTGGCACCGGCTCTCTGCAACTTTAGATGAGCACAGATCCCATACTTATAGGGTGAAAGAGGGAGAAGAACCTTGCTTGACATAAATCACAATAAACTTTAACTACTTCCTCATGACCTAAACATGGGGCACAAAAAATGGGGTAATTTTGAAGGTTTTAAAGGTGGCACATGAGAATTTCACTTTGGAGTGGCAGTTAAATACCACATGTAGGTATGTATGGTGGACACATTTGGACTAATTTGTTTTTTGGAGAGTTGGATGCACGAGTAGAGCTCATACTCAGTACAGGTGGAGGATAGCAAAGACTGGGAGCGACAAATCAAGATAGCATAATGGCCATAATCATGCATAGCGACAAAAAACATTATTGATCAAAACATACATGGTATTGCAAGTCAAAAACTAAATGATCATGGAGGCTAAATGTGACTGGTTTATAGTCATAACATAGTGTAAGCATGCGCCAAATCAACCAAATAAAGCATTCAACGGAGAATACCACAATATTATGCTTTGACATGATAAAAAATAATGCATGATTCTTACAACGACACATTAAGAAATTTCAGAAGTTTAGTACAAGTCATTCTACATCAATAATTACTAGGCATAGAATTATAATAACATCCAACATGACATGATAAAGTCTAGCCACGGTCTAAACAAGCTTCTATTTGCACCGTTATAAGCATAAATATTTAATTGCTTTCCAACACCATCAAATTATTTAAACAAAAACTCTCCATATGATATATCAATAAAACAAAAGAGTAGCACTGATCTACAAGAACAAACAGATCTGAATAAGATATGCATGAAAAACATGAGCTAAAAAAGAGGAGGAGTTGCAGCAGCTAGAAGAAAAACGAAGAATACGAGCATGATAATGAGGAGTACGACTATTCATATGAAAAAGCGGAGAGTGTCTCTATCCCACACTAGAATGTTGGGTTCCAACTAAGTTTATTGCATCAAGTAAAACAAAACAAAACAAAACAAAATAAAAACAAACAGACGCTCCAAGTAAAGTGCATATGATGTGACCGAATAAAAATATAGTTTGACTAGAAGTGACCTGATAAGTTGCTGATCAAGAAGGGTAGGCCTTGGGCATCCCCAAGCTTAGAGCTTGAGTCTTCTTGGAATTTAGTGGGATGAACCACGGGGGCATCCCCAAGCTTAGTCTTTTCACTCTTCTTGATCACATTATATCACCCTCTTCTCTTGACCCTTGTGAACTTCTTCACACCAAACTCAAAGTAATTCTCGTTAGAGGGTTAGTGCACAATCAAAAACTCACATGTTTAGCACGTAAACAAGAATTATTAATACTTTTTAAACATTACCTACATCCACTGATGTTTTATGGAGCAAATAAATCCACTCAACATAGTAAAAGAGAGAATGCAAGTTAAAAAGGCAGAATCTGTCAAAACAGAATAGTCTGTAAAGAAGAAGTTTTTTTGAGGCACTTACGTTGCTCAAATCGAAAAACTTAAAAACTAGAAGAAGTTTCGGAAATAGCTAAGGATTAAGCACAAACATTTGCAGGTCAATTTGATATTTCTGCGATTTTACTCGATTTTAACAGTGGACAGTAGGAATCTGTTTTCTGCGAAGAAATCCAAATCTAACTTCAAGTTTTCACTAGAGACTTTACTCGGAACAACAAATACGAGAAAATAAAGATACAAAGGAGTTGCTACAGAAGTAAACAACACCTTGACCAAAGAAAACAGAGAAAAACAATGCATAAATATAAACATGGGTTATATCCCAAGAGGTGATTTTCTTTAGCACCTTTCGGCTAGGCACAGAAAGAGAGAAGATGCTCACATAAGAAATATGATTGAAGCAAAAGAGAGCATAAGGAATAAAGTATTAAAAAAAATTAAGTCTAACACACTTCCTATGCATAGGAAACTTGTAAGAAATAAATTAAAGAAGCTCAAACTAGAAATCATGGGAAGGTAGAACAAGAGCAATTTCAAAACTTTGAACAAAAAAAGAGGTTTTTTAGTAACATGAAAATTCCTACAACCATATCTTCCTCTCTCGTAATAATTTTCATTAGCATCATGAACAAACTCAACAACATAAAGCATGTTTTTCATGGTCTAAAAGCACACAATTCATATCAAGCTAAAAAATAGTGGGATCAAAATAAAAAATAAAGACCTCTTCTTTCTCAGTTTTAGCAATAGCAAATCAAGATGATTGGTCACTCTTAAAACGTATGGGACACATTATAGAAATCATATTTTCATTAGCATTATAATTTATAACATCAAGCAACATAGGACCATCATCTAGAGTATTGTCATATAAATTTTCTAAATAAACTTCCTCAGTATCATGCATATCAATAGTTGGAATATATAGAGGATTATCATAAGATTTATAAAAGTAGAATGGATTATCAAAAATAAAAATAGCAATATCATTCTCACAAGTTTCATTCATAGTAGTATCAAGGTCACAAGTATAGCAAGTATCAATTTCATCAAAAAGGGATATTTCAAAACAATCAATAGGATCAGCACACTTATCAATATAACACTCATCCTCCATTGGTGGAGAGCATCTATAAAGATATTTAAGAATATAGCGATTTTCTTCCTTGTAATTATCAAAGAAAAATTCAAGTATATCATAAATCTCATATCTATAAGGTGCATCATCAATATTTTCAAGCAAATAAGCAATTTCGAATGCACCCTTTCAAACAAATAAATTCTTCAATTTGTTCCACATCATAAAAGTCATAATTTCCCTTAACATACGAAGCTATGGTAAAATTATCATTATACTCACATTGAAAAGGGAGGTGTTTATACCTCCTACAGCAACAAGATTTATCAATCAATAAGTAACAATATAAGCAGAGCACAAGTTTTTAGCATAATTATTCAATTTATTAATTTGTTCCCATGAGTGTATCCCTTTTAGTGACAAGCGGTATTCCTTATAATATTTTTGTTGTTCTTCCGTGAACCCAAAGAAATCAACCATTGATAGCAAGCATGAAAGCAAGTAAAAAAGCAAAACAATAACAAAGTAAAATGATTGGAGGTGAGGGACTCCCCTTGAATAAATCCTCTTTCTCCGCGGCAACGGCTCCATAAAATGTGCTTGATGCGCGTAGATTATACGCTCGTTGGGAGACCCCAGGAGGAAGGTATGGAGAGCACTGATACGTCTCCAACGTATCTATAATTTCTGACGCTGCATGATCATATTATGCCAATCGCTACATGTTTTCTCCCTTATTTATAGCATTTTTATACGTTTTCCGGGACTAACCTATTAACAAGATTCCAAGTGTCGGTTCCCTGTTTTTTGCTGTTTTTGGTTTCAGAAAAGTTGTCCTCCAAACATTCTCAGAATTGGACCCGACAAAGCCCGAAGTGCCTATTTTCCCCGGAAGCATCCAGAACACTAAACGAGAGTCGAAGGCGGGCACCAGGGGGCACACCATAGGGTGGCGCGGCCCCCCTAGCCGCGCCAGCTATAGATGTGGGGCCTCTAGGCCTCCACCGCCTCTTCCCTTTCGCCTATTTATTACCCCCGGATGGAAAACCCTAAACACCTGATCAAAAATCCCCGAAAAGTTCTACAAACGCCGTCGTCGTCAACCCTAGATCATGGGGGGTTCTGGAGCTGTCTCCAGGCACCCTTCCGGAGAGGAAATCATCACCGGAGGCTTGTACATCACCATGCCTGCTTCCGGAATGATGCGTGAGTAGTTCATCCCTGGACTACGGGTCCATATCAGTAGCTAGATGGTTGTCTTCTCCTCATATGCCTCCATGTTTAGATCTCGTGAGCTGCTTATCATGATCGAGATTGATCTTATGTAATTCTATATGTTGTGTTTGCTGGGATCCGATGAATATTGAACTTATGCCAAGTTGATTATAGTCTTTATTGCATATGTTATTTGTGATCTTGCATGCTTTTCGTTGCTAGTGGTTGCTCTGGCCAAGTAGTTGCTAGTGATTCCAAGAGGGAGTATTTATTAGATAGTGGGCTCATGCCTCCTTTCGCGTGTGCTCGAGTTACAGAAACGTGACGGGGGGAGGATGTGATGTTCCCACTGGGGAGAAAACAGCGGTGAGAGTGCCCGCATGTACAATCATTACTTACATTACACACATTGTTTAATGCAATTATCTGTTGCTTGCAACTTAATACCTAAGGGGGGTTCGGATGATAACCTGAGGGTGGATTATTAGTCATAGATGTAGATGGATTTCGGTCTATGTATTTTGTTGTAATGCCCGCACTAAATATCATAGTAGTCATCGTGTTATAATGTGCACTACGATGCAACCTCTATTTGTCAATTGCCTAGCTGTAATTTGTTCACCCAGCATGTTATCTTTATGGAGAGACACCACTAGTGAACCTATGAACCCCGGTCCATTTTCCACAGTGTTAAGCAAACCACAAAAATTTCCTGCTTTCTTTACATACTTCAAGCATACACCATTTTCCACACTATATGTCTAATCTTTGTTTTCAGCAAGACCGATGAGATTGACAACCTAACTGTATCGTTGGGACAAAATATTTTGGTTGTGTTGTGTGCAGGTTCCACGTTGTTGCTGACACCGGTGAGGCGCCATCACCACCGTCAGTGGCATCAACCTTACAGAGACCCTCTTCCTCCTACTGGATTGATAAACTTGGTTCTTAACTGAGGGAAATTCTTAAGGCTACACTCATCCACCCTCCTCTTTGGGTTCCCAACACGCCATCCATAGCCACAAGAATTCCTGGCACCATCAGGGTGTAGCAAAAGAATTTCTCGCGCCATTGCCGAGGAGGAAGAAGTCTTCTGGAAAGGGGAGTCTCTCACTCTCAACCTCTTTATTTTGTTTATTGTGTTGTTTTTATTTTTTGTCTTATTTACTTCTCTTTGTAAAAAACACACAAAAAAATAGTTTACTTTATAGCATAGAAAGCAACTCAAGTATTTTCAAGTGAAGTTATTTTTGCTTTATCGTGCTTGCTATCAATGTTTGATGTCTTTGAAACTAGATCTTTTAGGCAAGGTGGGTTCACGGATGAACAACAAAAACATTATAAGGAACACCGCTTGTCACAAAAAGGGATACACTTATGGGAGCAAATTAATAAATTGCATGACTATGCTAAAAACTTGTGTTCTACTTATGATGTTACTTATTGCTTTGATAAATCTTGCTGCTATAGGAGGTATAAGAACCTCCCTTTTCAATGTGAGTATAATGATAATGTTACCATATCTTCTTATGTTAAGGGAAATTATGAATTATATGATGTGGAACAAATTGAAGAATTCATTGCTTGGAAGGGTGCATTCGAAATTTCCTATTTACTTGAAAGTATTGGTGATACACCTTATAAATACGATATTTATGCTATACTTCAATATTTCTTTGATAATTAAAAGGATTGTAATTACTACATAATGGAATATCTTAATAAATTCTCTCAACCTAAGGAAGAGGATAATGCCTTGCAGGAACCTATGGAAGAAGAAATTGCTGAATCTGGAAGCTCATTGGATGAAAAATAGGAGGAGAGTGATGACCATGAGGAGGAAGAATGTCTACCTCCCAATGATAGTAACTCTTTAACTCATACATTATTTAATGAAATTAATACTTGCTATACTTGTGACCTTCATACTACTATGAATGAAACTTGTGAGAATGATATTGCTACTGTTATTTATGATATCCATGCTACTTTCATAAATCCTATGATAGTCCTATATTTATTCCAACTATTGATATGCACGATAATGAGGATGTTTGTTTAGAAAATTTATATGATAATGCTCTTGATGATGGTCCTATGTTACTTGATGTTATAAATTATAATTCTACTGAAAATAGGATTGCTATAATGTGTCCTATACCTTTTATGAGTGATCAATCATCTTGTTTTGATATTGCTAATAGTTGAAAAAAAGAGGAGTTGGTTTTAAATTTTGATACCACTATTTTGGAGCTTGATATGAATAGTATTCTTTTAGACCATGACAAACATGTTTTATGTGATAATTATGTTGATGACTTTGTTCATGATGTTACTGAGAGTTATTATGAGAGAGGAAAATATGGTTGTAGGAATTTTCATGTTACTAAAACACCTCTCTTTGTTTTGAAAGTTTTGAAGTTGCTCTTGTTCTACCTTCTCATGATTTCTAGTTTGAGCTTCTTTAATTTATTTATTTACAAGATTCCTATGCATAGAAAGTGGGTTAGACTTAAATTTGTTCTATACTTGCTTCTTGATGCTCTCTTTTTCTTAATTCATATTTATCATGTGATCATCTTCTTGCTTTCTCTGCCTAGCTGAAAGGCGTTAAAGAAAAGCGCTACCGGGAGACAACCCGTTTTATTTCTCTGTTTTCAATCAGTTATCCTTTGTTTTCTTTTGTGTGCTTTGCATCTGGGTATTTTCTATTTCCTTAGCAAACCCTCTGTATCTTTTATTTTTGTTTTTGTTGAGCCAAGTAAAGCCTCCAGTGGAAAGTTGAGACTATATTTCGGATTTCTGCGCAGGAAACAGATTTCTGCTGTCCACTGTTAAATATGTATAAAATCAAAGAAAATTAAAAATGACCAGAGCTTTTTTGTGATTAATCCTGGGATATATACTCAATTTTTCTTAGTTTACCACTTTTTGATTTGAGAGAAGATTTTTGAAAAAAATCGATCTTTACATGTTGTTCTGTTTTGACAAATTTCTTCCTATAATTGCATTTGCATACTAATATCTTTATTTTGGTGTTCTTTTGAGAAAAAGAGTTTTAAAATAAGTTGTGACATTAGCTAATGTGTTTTTGAGTGCTAGTATTGTGTTGAAACTGAACCATTTGAATTTATTATTTCGATTGCACTAACGTTTCTAATGAAGATTGTGAGAATTTTGGTGTGAAGGAAGTTTTCAAGGGTCTAGAGAAGAGGATGATATGATGTGATCAATAAGAGTGAAGAGCCTAAGCTTGGGGATGCCCCGGTGGCACATCCCATCATATTTAAAGAAGACTCAAGCGTCTAAGCTTGGGGATGCCCAAGGCATCCCCATCTTCATCAACAAATTATCAGGTCACTTCTAGTGAAACTATATTTTTAGTCGATCACACCTTATGTGCTTTACTTGGAGCGTATTTTATTTTTTGCTTTCAGTTTGTTTTTATTTTTACAATAAGCTTGGTTGCACGCCAGAATTCTTTTATTGGAGAGTGGCGCGCTCCTCTTTTTCATGAGAATACGTTGTATTCTTAGTATCTGGCTGGCTGCTGCATTTATTTAGCTCCTGTTTTGCATGCATCTCTTATCAGAGCTGTTAGTTTTAGTTGTGTTATATGAGTACTCTCATGTTTTCTTGCTGTATCATAAATAATATTTTTGTTAAAACATATTTTGTATGGTGCTTGTTGGGAAAAGAAAACTGCTGCTTGATGTAAAATTTATAACAATGCTAGTAGAAGCTTGTATAGACTGTGGCTAGATTTTCATTCCATGCTAAATGTTATTTTAGTTTTAAAGCCTTGTGGTTATTGAGTATCATGAATAGCCTTAAATATCTGAGAGCGTTTAATATGTCTTGAAAGATTCATGAGTTTTTCTTGTCATACTTGACGAAGGGATGAATCCTGGACCTATCGGGTGAGGCTACCCGGTCCAAGGCCCAAGACCTAAGCCCAAAGGAAGATGCCATGGACAATTTTAGACGGCCCAATCAAAGCCCACCCGCAAGGCCTTGCGGGTCAAGTAAGGAAACTTGTAACCGACTTTAGGTTAGGGTTTGTAACCCCCCCCCCCCCCCCCGCGGGTACGGTTTGAGACCTGGCCACCTATATAAGGCCAGGAGAACCACCAGTAGGGGGATCAAGCAATACCGCACCACCAAAGCCTTGAGATTGAGATCTACACTCGACTCGAGCACCCCCACTATAACCGATCTATTGCTAATACAGATCGACAGAACCAGGAGTAAGGGTTTTACCTCTACGAGGGCCCCGAACCTGGGTAAATCTTGCCCCTGTTAGCCGACGATTGTCACCAGCGCCTACAAGTTCTCCTAATTGAAACCGTATCGGTTCACCCGAGGGAATTGTTGAGATGCATATTCGACAATTGGCGTCGTCTGTGGGAACAGCGGGCGCTGGATCTACGACATCTTCGGCCTCATCGTCACCAAACTTCAGCTGGAGCCCCGGAACTTCGACTCCAATCGATCCAATACGATTCAGGTTGATCATCGTCGCGCCCCACTCGCCACAATCACGCCCGGTGTTCAGTGGATTGGAGAAAAGCGTCACCCTGACATTCGGGACCTTCCAATTCTACGCCAACAAAGCGGGAATCCTGCACTTCCCCGAGCAAACCAATCTCGAAGGATCGGACTCTGACTCGATCTCGAGCCCAGGAGCTGTCGACTCGCTGCCCAACTACGCGGGTCGCGGCCTAGCAAAGAGCGGCTAATCGATCCGTCTCAGTACCCGCAACTTCCGCACCATGTCTGCAGAGGAATCTTCTCGGGTTGGGAAAGCTCTCCAATCTACGCCTAGGACTCACGGGCCATATCTGGCTCAGGTATGCATGGCAGGATTGAGTGATTCACCCGAAGAGACGGATGATAGCACGAAGGAACGTGAGCTCATCAAAGTATCGCGAGAAGCCTGGGTTAAGGCAAAAACGGCCATCCACTCAAGCAAGCCGATTGAAGAAGGAGCCCCTCAGGAAGATCTAACCGCATACCACTACCATCTAGTGAAAGCGGCAACTTTGATCAAAGAAGCTCGCAAAGATCTGGTCAAGCGGAAAAAGCTGGCGGATGAATCAAGCCAGCGCCATGCGGCACTCTCCAAGACGCATTCTGTAGGGAACCATCCTGCGAAGAAGAGATACGTCTCGAAGACCGCAACCATGGATGGAAAATATCTGAGCGGGGTAAGCAGAACACTCGAAACCTCCCTTATGCGTGTCGACGATGACGACAACGTGCACCCGACGACTCCCGCCGCCGTAGTCCTGGCTGCAGCCACTTATCTACAGGCAAACCAGCTAGGGGAGAACGACCCCCGCGCGGAGCAATACATGCAAGTACAGAAGGGGCTAGGCATGGCAGTCGCAAGACTCGCAGCCCACGCCTGCAAGAACGCGACTGCACATGAGAAGGACAAAGAAGGATCCCGCAGACACAGGAGTACATCGCCCAGGAAGGAGAAGTCACCTCGTCGCGCCCGAGGAAAAGAAGCCCGGCGACGCGGTGATAGACCGAGTAGCAGCGATGACAGCCCGAGGGATCGAAATCGCAGTCCGCGGCATCACAGCAGCCGCTCGCGACACCGCAACAAGGAGCCGCGGAAGGAGGTCGATCGCGACCAGCCTGGATACAACGCGCGATCTGACATCATGCAAAACAAAGTCAACAAGGCCCAAGCGGCCGGGAACCGCGCACGTTCCCCATCCACCTCTTCTGACGAAGAGGCATGCGCGCATTATGCTTTACTCGCGACATCCGTGAGGCACCAATGCCCAGGAGGTTTAAGCTTACTTCGGAAGTGCCAAAATACGACGGTTCGCTGGAGCCGCAATCCTGGCTGTCGGATTACCTCACGGAAGTAAAATGCCAACGTGGGAACAAGACCACAACTATGCAGTACCTTAACTTACATCTTGTAGGAGCCGCGCGCAGCTCGCTCGAAGGAAGACCGAAGGCGTGCTACGGATCATGGGACGATCTAACCTTCGACTTCCGCAAGAACTTCCAGGCGACATATAAAAGACCAGCGACCATCGAGGAGCTGCGAGCTTGCAAGCAGAAGAGTGGTGAGTCTACTCGCGAATACATCCAGCGATGAACCACACTTAGGAATACGGCGGGAAACATGTCAGAAGAGGTCGCAGTCGAAGCTTTTGCCAAAGGAGCTCAGCGAACCGCCTTCATAGAAGAACTGGGGCGAGCCGCACCCTAAACCATCTGAGAACTGATGGCTATAGCCGACAGATGGGCCAACGGAGAGGACTCGGTTCGCAATGAAAAGGCATCTTCACCAGCGCCCAAAGACGGCCGTCATGGTCAAAAGAAAAGGAGAAAGCATTACGATCATGACGATCGAGAAGAACTGGTAGCGGCAGAGTTCACGAGAAATCGCGACAGCGGACATCGTGGAAATCGTGAATGGAAGCCAAAGCCAGAGGATAAAACTCCCGAGGAGGACCTCGATGGTTACTGCACGCTATATCTATTTACAGATAAGCGCACGGGCAAGACCAAGACAACACACCTCCTCAAGGATTGCCGAAAGTTCCTTGACATACACGAGGCCTTCTCGAAGAAAAACAGAGCGGCAGTCAATCAGGGCTACCCGCAGCTCCTAGGAGGAGGAAACTAGGGATTCCACCCGCCACAAGCCCTATCTCCACCAGGAAACCAAAACACGATGCTGGCCGCGCTACCAGCGCCACCCGCCGCAAACCAGGGAGGAAACGGGTACCCAAACCCAGCAAGACTCCTGGGAATGATACAGAAAGTCTGCCCGTCCTGCAGGGCCCAGAATACAAACACATGACAAGTATTCATGGTTGTACAAGCTCCACCGTCCAAACCCGAGTATTTTAAGATGGCTGACCAACCGATAACTTTCTCCAAAGAGGACCATCCCCCGCGAGTTTATCGGCCAGGACACGCCGCGCTCGTCATTCAGGCGCAGATTGGCAACTACGAACTTGCTCGAGTGTTCATGGACGGAGGCAGCGGGATCAACATCATTTATGCGGACACACTCCGCAGAATGAACAGGAACCTGGACGGACTCGCGGAATCAGAGACATCCTTCCACGGGATAGTACCAGGGAAGGCAGTCCGACCACTCGGAACAATCAACTTGGAGGTGGTGCTCGGCAACAGAAGAAACTACAGACGAGAATTCCTCGACTTCGAAGTAGTCGACTGGCCCTCACAGTACCACGCTATTTTTGGCCAAACAGAGTTCGCCAGATTCATGGCAGTACCACACTACGCCTACCTGAAGCTAAAGCTACCTAGGGAACATCGCACCATCACCATCGACGGCGACTTCCAAAAATCTAACAAGTGCGACATCGAGTTCAACAAGATCACAAAATCATTCGGGGCGCATGAGGAACTGGAAGAGTTGGCAAAAACCACGGACGACTCTGTGATGCCTCTCACCAAGAAGAATGCCCCAGAGCTCGAATTTAGCACAAACAGCAACACTCGAAAGCATCAAGTGCACCCGACGGCGATGGTATCCACCACCCTCTCGCCAGCATAGGAAGGCGCACTCGTCGAACTCCTCCGTGAGTACTGGGAAATCTTTGCCTGGCAGCCTTCAAATATGCCAGGGATACCCAGGTAGTTTGTCGAGCACTCACTCGAAGTTTGCAAATATGCCAAGCCTATCAAGCAGACAACCCGGCGGTTTTCAGAGCCAAAGCAAAAAGCACTTGGAGAAGAAATAAACAGACTACTCGCCGCAAAGTTGATCAGAGAAATAAAGATATCTACTTGGTTAGCAAACCCAGTGCTGGTTCCGAAGAAAAACACTGACATCCTTCACGTGTGCATCGACTACACGTCGTTGAACAAACACTGCCCCAAGGATAACTTTCCCTTGCCACGTATCGACCAGATCGTGGACTCCACCGCAGGCTGCCAGCGCCTCTCCTTCTTAGATGCCGACTAGGACTATAATCAGATCAGGATGAAGAAGGAAAACAAGGAAAAGACATCATTCATCGCACCTCACGGTGTCTACTGCTACACGACAATGCCCTTCGGGCTAAAAAACGAAGGCGCAACATATCAGCGCTGGATGCAAAAATGCCTCGCCAAGCTCATTGGCAAGAACGTACATGTGTACGTTGACGACATCGTCATCAAGACTCGAGTGGAGGATACGCTCCTCGAGGACATCAGAGAAACATTCGACGCTCTGAACGCATACATGATCAAGCTCAACACGACCAAGTGCGTGTTCGGCGTCCCTGCAGGATAACTTCTCGGGTATCTGGTGTCCGCTCGAGGAATCGAAGCCAACCCAGAGAAGATCCAAACGATCTTGACAATGAAGGATCCAACCAATCTTCGTGGTGTGCAACAGCTCGAGTGCGACTAGCCGCCCTGAGAAGATTCATCGCAAGATTAGGCAAGCAAGCGTTGCCCTTCTACAAGCTGTTAAAGAAGACAAATAAGTTCGAGTGGACACCCGAAGCAAAAAAGGCGTTCCTCGATTTGAAGCAATTATTGCAGAGCAAGCGCGTCCTGGCAACGCCACAAGAGAAAGAGCCCTTATACCTCTATCTAGCCGCAGCTAACCAAGTCATCAGCACGGTCATCGTAGTCGAGCGGCCAAAAGAAGGGAAGGCATACAGCGTCCAAAGGCCAATATATTACATCAGCAAGCTGCTTTCGTCGTGCAAACAGCGACACCTTCATTACCAGAAACTCGCGTATGGCGTGGTACTCACAGCTCAAAAACTCAAACACTACTTCCAAGAACATACCGTCACGGTGCTAAACGACGCATCACTCGGTACTATGAACAATCCCATGGCATCCGGAAGAATTGCAAAGTGGAGCATCGAGCTAGGCGCCTGGGACATCATATATGCGGGGCACAACTCTGTGAAATCACAGGTACTCGTGGAATTCCTGAGCGAGTGGACAGAACTGCAAACACCAGGACCGCCAGAATACACGAGTAACTGGATCATGTACTTCGACGGGTCGAAGAGGAACAAAGGAGCTGGAGCCGAGGTCGTCCTCATCTCCCCTAGGGGAGATAAGTTGCAGTATGTCCTGAGGTTGGACTTCCCACCCGATGACCCGGCATCCAACAACGACGCAGAGTACGAGGCCCTCCTTCACGGCATGAAAATGGCGATCGCCTACGGAGCCACACGATTGATGATCTATGGAGACTCAAACCTCATCGTATAGCAGACGATGAAGGAGTGTGATGCTATTGCGGATAACATGGTCGCCCATCGGGACATGTATAATCTACTCGAGGGAAGTTTCAAAGGGTGCGAACTGAAGCACATCGCGCGATCCAGCAAAAGGAAGCGGATAAACTGGCAAACATGGGGTCTACAAACACGCCCATACCGCCAGGAATATACTTCGAGCGAATGATCAAGCGTTCAGTCAAGGTCAAGAAGCTAGAGGGAGCACCCGCAGCATTGGAGACGGACGTCAGCCCGCAAATTACTGTCATCGAGCTCAGCCACAACATTTCAAGACAAGTTTTTCTGGTCGAGTCAGTCTGGACGCAGAAATACCTCGACTACTTGTCCAACAAACAGCTCCCAACAGACGTTTGCGAGGCCCGACAAATAGTGCGACGCGGCAAAACCTTTCGGCTGCTCAACGGAGAGCTATACAAGCGGAGCATATCAGGAATATTGCAGAGATGCATAGCACCCGAGGATAGCAACGAACTGCTGTGAGACATACACCAAGGAGATTGTGGACACCACGCTAGCTGAAAGGCAATCGTGGGCAAGGCTTTCCAGGCAGGATTCTATTGGCTCACGGCAGCCAAAGACGCAAAGGACCTAGTCGACAAATGCAATGCTTGCCAAAGATTCGCGCCCAAGCCACACGCCCCCGCCATAGAGCTCCACATGATCCCTATCGTCTGGCCTTTCGCTCAATGGGGGCTAGACATGGTAGGATCCTTGAGCAAATCTACGCCTGGCCGATACACCCACCTGCTCGTGATAGTCGACAAATTTACAAAGTGGATAGAGGCCATGCCAGTCACCTCCGCACACGCTAAGTGCGCCGTGAGATTCATCAACTCCATTGTGTGCAGGTTTGGCATACCACACAACATCATCACGGACAATGGGAGCAACTTCACGGTCAAGGAAACGGAGGACTTCTACGAGGAAAAAGGAATCACCCTCACCTTCGCCTCGGTCGCCCACCCGCAAACAAACGGCCAAGTCGAACGATCCAACGGGTTAGTTTGCACTGGCCTAAAGAAACAACTACTCGATAGATTGCGCCCAGCAGTAGCCTCAGGGGCTCAGGGGCTACTCAGGGGCTACTCCCATCGGGAGCACTACCGTGCACCCTATAAAATCAAGAAAAGTAAGAAAGGAAAAAGCTCAATCTTGAGTCTATGGCCAATCGCAAGCAATTAACCACAGCCTCGAGGGCTACTCCCATCGGGAGCACTGTCGTGCACCCGATAGAAATAATTATCAAACAAAGTAGAAAATACGGAAGAAGCGACAAAATTTACCTGGCCTTGGGCGGCGGACAGAGGATCCGCCGAGCTACCCGAAACTTCTTTGTTCGCCGAGGCCCCACCCGCGAAGCCAGGCAGCCTGTAATCCGGAGCTGCGGTTGCCTGTGGGGGACTCAGAGACCTTTGGGTGGCCTCTGCAACTGGAGTGTCACCCGCATCCACTTCTTTCCTCTTCACAGAAGGAACAGAAGAAGCATACTGGCCGGGGCTGATGGTTTGAAGGCTGCTATGGAAGGAAAAATCAAACAAGGACACAAAGAAAAGGGAAAAGATTCTCGACTAGAGGACAACACGCAAGAGAAACTTACTCATCCTCGTCGTCGTCATCCACCCAAGGGGAACCTTCGACTTGAGGCTCAGGGGAGGAAGCACATTCGGAGGGGCCACGTGGAGAGGCTCGGTCGCCTTGCCGGATCCGCCACGCAAGGAACTGTCTATGGAAGTGGCTTCATCATCCCCGTGCCTGCGACGCTTGCGGTGGTGGACCTGATCACTACCCGAGTCTTCCTCGTCATCCAAAGAATCATGCTCGGAGCTCAAGTCATCCTTAGCAACGCTGGTTTCAAGAGGGCCTCGATGTTGCTCGTCAGGAGATCCGAGGCATCTTCAGCCGAAACTGGCGGGTAGCATGTTGCTACCTTCAAGCTCTATGAGAGAAGAAGAAGAAAAAGGGAGAAGAATTTCAGTTGATGAAATTTCAGACTACAAATAGAGTAAAGGAAAACTTACATAGGCAGGAGGAGGTTTCGAAGCCTCGAATGGATCGAGAGAGCATGTCGAGAAGGCCTCTCCTACCTTCAACTTGGTGATAGCTGCAATCTTCTTCTCGAATTCAACATTCGAGAGGATGTCTTCGCAGACACGGCTGGGGTCTTGGGTGCCCTGATACTCCCACATAGTCGACAGCCTATCTTGGAGAGGCTGGATCCTCGGCCGAAGAAAGAAACTCGCCAGGTGCAAGCCGTTCAATGCAACCCTTATCGTCTAATCGTGGAGGTTCCCCACTTTCGCGAGTAGCGGGGAAACGATCCTGCTGTCCTCGCCAGTGAGCTTGTGCGCCCAGGACTTCCTTCGCTTCAGAACCGTGAATGGGTGGAGTTCGTGAGCCCCACCCGCGCTGTTGTCGACGATGTAGAACCACTTCCTACGCCATCCTTGTGCGGAGTCAACGAAGTGCATCTCCAGATAGGGAATATTCGTCTTCGTCTGGATCCCGAAGCCGCCGGTGCGAAGTGGCTCTCCTGGCTTCTCCCCTAGTCGCGACTTCTCCTGGAATATTCGCACTCTGAATAGGGCCTTCCATAGGCCCTAGTGCGGGCGGATGCCCAGGAAGCACTTGCAGAGCACGATAAAGCACGAGATGTGTTGAATCGCGTTTGGAGGAAAGTCATGGAGCTGTATGCCATAGACATACAACAGTCCAAGAAGAAAAGGGTGAAGAGGAAGATAGAGGCTGCGCGAGAAGTGATCTGCGAAGATCACGCGCTCGTTCGCGCGGAGATTAGGTACCTCCTCCTTCTTGCCCAGGCGAACGCGCTTGTCGCCCTCGGGGGGCAGCAGCCCCTCCCTTTGCATCTCCGTGATGCTCTGGTTGGTGGTGCTGGCGGAGCGCCAGTCGCCCGTCCTCGCGGCGGGTGGCGCGGAGGCATCTCCAGCCGCCTTCGATGATGATGCGGCAGCACCGCGCTTCTTCCCTCCAACCATGAGAGCCCCTGGATGCTTGTAGAACAGGAGGTGTGCGCGAGGAGAAAGAAAGAGAGAAAATGACCATGAAATTTACTTTCTGCCTAAGGACGGCTACTTATACACGGACCAGGCCAATCTGAACCGTAGATCTGGTAACGTGGCACCCATCGCGGCTGCCACGCGTGAAGTGGAAACGAAGCGGCGGTGAAAATTTATATCTGCCACAATCTTTACAGCAGATCGTGCGCATTTACAGCACGTGGCTCGCGTGAAAACCAAAAACGACCTCTCGTTTCCGGTCAAAAAGCTGACAAGGTGGGCCATCGTGCTCTGTTTTCGCTTCGCCGCGTCCCATCGGGAGGAGTCAGAACGAACAAGTGCGCAATGACATCATTGCATACCTCATCAAACCCGAAAATTCCCTCGGATGGGATCCCTGACACGAATTTTCCTTCGTATGGGCATATCAAGACGCGAAAACTCTTTCGCACAAAATCCCTAACACGAAAGTTCTTTCGTATGGGCATGTCAAGACGCGAAAACTCTTTCGCATAAATCCCCTGACACGAAATTTCTTTCGTATGGGCATAGCAAGGCTTCCAGACACGAAAACTCTTTCGTATGGATAGAAAATTACAAATTTAAAAATCCTTTTGCGTAAATACAACAAGAAGAAATATTTTTTTATTCGAAAAATCTCGAGACAATATTCGCGAGTGTGCGGCTCCTGCCACTCTGTCACACGATGTATACACATCCTTACCCTGGATCGTTCAGCCGACTAAGCACATCCGGATGCCGTATTCTCTCGAATACGAAGGTAAGACCCAAAAGATCTCTCTTATGGGCATGGAATCACACTCAAGCTGCGTCCTCCGGTAAATTTCCGTGTCGACAACACGAAGAAAAATCCTAGCGGACGCGCCAGGTACCCCTATCGGTTAAGTTCGACTTGATAAGACCTCCACAGCCCAGTCGCAATGATCACCTCATCGGATCCGAGTCGGAGGTCTCGAATCTGTGTAGGCCATAACTGTTTTCTCCCTAGATGCAATTAATTGGCCCTGAGCTTTCGTGAGAGCCAAGCAACTGAGCCATATCCTTCTGCAAAAATAGCCAAAAAGAACAGGAACTTTCATCGCTCGATGCTCGAGTACGAAAAACTCATCACGTACAGGGTATACGCCATCTAGAAGACAAACGGTTGAAGCAACTAGTCGAAAGATTCCAAGACAAGATTTTGAGTGTCTACCTGACATGATTCTCAATCGAGTAAACGCTCAGGGCTACTAATGAAGGGATGAATCCTGGACCTATCTGGTGAGGCTACCCAGTCCAAGGCCCAAGACCTAAGCCCAAAGGCAGACGCCATGGACAATTCTAGAAGGCCCAATCAAATCCCACCCGCAAGGCCTTGCGGGTCAAGTAAGGAAACTTGTAACTTACTTTAGGTTAGGGTTTGTAACCCCCCCCCCCCCCCGGGTACGGTTTGAGACCTGTACACCTATATAAGGCCAGGAGAACCACCAGGAGGGGGACCAAGCAATAACGCACCACCAAAGCCTTGAGATTGAGATCTACTCTCGACTCGAGCACCCCCACTTTAACCGATCTATTGCTAATACAGATCGACAGAAGCATGAGTAAGGGTTTTACCTCTACGAGAACCCCGGACATGGGTAAATCTTGCCCCCTGTTAGCCGATGATTGTCACCAGCGCCTACACGTTCTCCTAATCGAAACCCTATCGAATCACCCGAGGGACTTGTTGAGATGCCTATTCGACAATAGTAAAGCATCAATATATGGTATTCTCTTTCAAATGTTTTATTTGGTTGACTTGGCGCATGCTCACACCATGTTTATAACTAAAAACCAGTCACGAATAGCCTCCATGACCACTTCGTTTTTGAACGTGTGATACCACTTATGCTTTAATTAATGATGCTTATGTTGTTGTGCATGATTATGGCTCTTGTGCTCTCTTGATTTGTCACTCCCAGTCTTTTGCTAGCCTCCACCTGTACTGAGTATGGAATTCTACTCGTGCATCCAAACTCCTTAAACTAAACTTTTCCCATTGTGTACACTAAACCTACCTACATGTGGTATTTAACTGCCACTCCAAGTAAATTGCTCATGTGTTACCTTTAAAACCTTCAAAATTACTCCTATTTTGTGTTCTTGTTTTTGCTCATGAGGACGTCAATAGAGAATCTTTATCTCACTTGTTGATTGGATTTCACACCCTGGACTAGTGGCTTCATCCGCTTATCCAAATGATAGAAGATCTGGCAGCGGGGTGCCCAGCCCCTAATTAATACAAACAACTTCTCTTCACTATTGTTGCCCCTGATTTATCAGTCAAAGCATAATTGTGTAAAGAAAAGAAAACGAGGGATGACCTTCTACACCGGTTGTGTACTTCACCATGGGAGCCGCTCTTGTGAATCCAGTTGACTTGTGACGTACTGTATTGTATGTTTACTATCCGTTGACATTAACATACACCTCTCCTAAAATATAGACACTCCTCCACGGTATGTGATTGTTGGCAGACACCCGAGGATTCGTTTAGCCATAGTTTGTGAAAGATGGATGAGAGGAGTGTCAAACTTTTAATACCTCTTTTAATAAATAAAAAGCTCTAGCACATGAGTGATCCCTGCTTCCCTCTGCGAAGGGTCTTTCTTTTACTTTTATGTTGAGTCTCAATCTTCTAACTTTATGCACAGTTGAAAGAGCATTTTTGCCATTCTGAGTTCTATGTGCATTTGTCCCATAAACATCAATAATTACTTCATGATGTGACATTATTTGTTCTTAAATTGTTTGTTCTAGTCTTCCTCATGAACTTTGAAAGTGTCATGGCATTTATGTTTTGTCCCACTCTTAAGGACTAGCGAAATACAACTTTTCCATGCTTTCTCTATACCTGAAACAAACGTTTATCTTTCTTTGCATTATTATCCATGATCCTTTATTTAAGATACTCTTCATGATGCAAAGTAATTGCTATGCTTTATTATTAAAGTTCTATTTATCATGTTTATGTTTGAATTCCTGTGATCTCATCATACATATGCTTTTATATAATAATGATCAAGTTTATGATAGTAGCATGTCACCTCAGAAATTATTGTGTTTCATTGTTTACCTACTCGAGGACGAGTAGGAACTAAGCTTGGGGATGCTTGATACGTCTCCAATGTATCTATAATTTATGATGCTCCATGATCATATTATGCCAATTGCTAGATGTTTTCTCCCTTATTTATAGCATTTTTATACGTTTTCCGAGACTAACCAATTAACAAGATGCCAAGTGCCGGTTCCCTGTTTTCTGCTGTTTTTGGTTTCAGAAAAGTTGTTATGCAAACATTCTCGAAATTGGACCCCACAAAGCCCGAAGTGACTATTTTCCCCGGAAGCATCCAGAACACTGAAGGAGAGTCGAAGACAGGCACTAGGAGGGCCAAACCATAGGGTGGCGCGGCCCTCCCTTGCCGCGCCAGCTATAGGTGTGGGGCCCCCAGGCCTCCACCGCCTCTACCCTTTCACCTATTTATTCCCCCTCGATGGAATACCCTAAACACCTGATCAAAAATCCCCAAAAAGTTCCGCAGCCGCCGTCCTCGTCAACCCTAGATCAGGGGGGGTCTGGAGCTGTCTCCCGGCAACCTGCCGCAGATGAAATCATAGCCGGAGGCTTCTACATCACCATGCCTGCCTCCGGAGTGATGCGTGAGTAGTTCATCCCTGGACTATGGATCCATAGCAGTAGTTAGATGGTTGTCTTCTCCTCATATGCCTCCATGTTTAGATCTCGTGAGCTGCCTATCATGATCGAGATTGATCTTATTTAATTCTATATGTTGTGTTTGCTGGGATCCGATGAATATCGAACTTATGCCAAGTTGGTTATAGTATTTATTGCATATGTTATTTGTGATCTTGCATGCTTTCTGTTGATAGTGGTTGTTCTATCCAAGTAGTTGCTAGTGACTCCAAGAGGGAGTATTTATGCTAGATAGTGGGTTCATGCCTCCTTTTCACCTGTGCTCGAGTGACAGAAGCGTGACGGGGGGAGGATGTGTTTTTGCCACTAGGGAGAAAACAGCGGTGAGAGTGCCCGCGTGTACAATCCTTGCTTACATTACACACATTGTTTAATGTGGTTATCTGTTGCTTGCAACTTAATACCTAAGGGGGTTCGGATGATAACCTGAGGGTGGATTATTAGTCATAGATGCAGATAGATTTCGGTCTATGTATTTTGTTGTAATGCCCGCACTAAATATAATAGTAGTCATCATGTTATAATGTGCACTACGGTGCAACCTCTATTTGTCAATAGCCTAGCTATAATTTGTTCACCCAGCATGTTATCTTTATGGAGAGACACCACTAGTGAACCTATGAACCCCGGTCCATTTTCCACGTTGTTAAAAAAACCACAACAATTTCCTGCTATCTTTACTTACTACAAGCATTCACCATTTTCGACACTATACGTCGAATCTTTGTTTTTAGCAAGACCGGTGAGATTGACAACCTCACCGTACCGTTGGGACAAAGTATTTTGGTTGTGTTGTGTGCAGGTTCCATGTTGTTGCTGACACCGATGAGGCGCCATCACCACCGTCAATGGAATTAACCTTCCCGAGATCCTCTTCCTCCTACTGGATTGATAACCTTGGTTCTTACTGAGGGAAATTCTTACCGCTACACTCATCCACCCTCCTCTTTGGGTTCCCAACACGCCATCCATAACCACAATAATTCCTGGCACCATCAGGGCATAGCAAGCACAACAGCAAGTTTCCCTCGAGAAAGAAACCAAGGTTGAATCGACCAGTAGGAGAAAGAAATCACTTCTGAAGGTTTTTGGCAACTGATGTTGGCAGGGCACACTGTCGTTTCAGCAGTAACGTGGATATCAAGTTACTTTTCCCCAAAAAAACACTGAGTTTGTCAGTCTCACCGGTTTTGCTGAAACAAAGGATTAGAGATATAGTGTGGAAAACAAGATTTGTTTGCAGAGAATGAAAAGAGAACAATGATTGCAGTGAATGAAAGGAAAACAATGTTTGTAGTAAAAGAAAAGTGTTTGTATTATCTGTGTAAAGAAATGGACCGGGGTCCAAAGTTCACTAGTGGTGTCTCTCCATAATAGATAGATAACATGCTGGGTAAATAAATTACAGCTGGGCAATTGACAGATATAAAGGCTGCACCGTAGTGCATATGCATTACATGGTGATTACTATGTGATTCATGCGGGCATTGCAACATAAATCATAGAGCGTTATGCAACTACATCTATGACTAATAATCCACCCTTGGAGTGTAATCCAATCAAACCTCGGGTATTAAGTTGCAAGCAACAGATAATTGTATTAAGTAAAGTGTGTAATGTAAACATCATTGTTTTCTCTCGAATGGGAACAACACATCCCCATCCGTTACGTATCTGTGACTCGAGCGTGGATAAAAGAGAGGCATGAACCCACTATCTAGAATAAATACCCCCTCTTGGAGTTACAAGCATCAACTTGTCCAAAGCATCTACTAGTAACGGAGAGCATGCAAGATCATAAATAACATAAACATCAAAGAATATGATAGATTGATAATCACTGGACATACTATTCAATATTTGTCGGATCCCAACAAACACAACATGTAGCATTACAATAAGATGGTCTTGATCATGTTAGGCAGCTCACAAGATCTAAACATGAGGCATAAAGAGGAGAAGACAACCATCTAGCTACTTCTATGGACCCGTATTCCAAGGATGAACTACTCGTGCATCACTCCGGAGGCGGGGATGGTGGTGTGGAGCTCTCTGGTGATGATTTCCCCTCCCAGCAGGGTGCCGAGGAGAGCTTCAGAACACTCCTGAACTAGGGTCAACGATGACGGTGGCTACGGAACTTTTAGTGGAAACGGCTTCAGTGGTTTGGGCTTTCCCGAGGAGGAGCTTAATAGGAGAAAGGGCAACGTCGGTGGGTGGCAAGGGGGCCACACCACCTGGTTGCGCGGCCAGGGGGACCCGCACCGCCCTATGGCGTGGGCCCTCTAGGCCCCCTCAGGGTCTCCTCTAGACTCCGTGTACGTGACAGAATTCTAAGGTCCTGCATTTTCGCTTCGTCCAATTCCGAGAATATTTCCAGAACAACTTTTCTGAAACCAAAACCGGCAGAAAACAGGAACCGGCTCTGTGGCATCTTGTTAGGTTAGTCCCAGGAAATACATAAAAATGATGTAAAGTGTATAGAAAACATGTAGCAATTAGCATGAAAACAACATGGAACATCAGAAATTATAGATACGTTTCTGACGTATCAGGTATCGGTCTAGTAAATAATTAGTGTATATGTATGTAAAAGTTGCTCAAATAGATCATACATATATTTGTCGGTGACTATCAAGATATCACTTAAATACCAAGGAGTATATAACATGCATACTTGTCAACTATTATTAAACACATTGTAACTTTAAAGACACATTTAGCCATGACAAAATCGAAATAGATTAATGTCAACGGTTCGATTAACAATCTAGAAGTTTCTATGAATATGCCTGCCTATCAATAAAATAAAATCACTATTAATATATTTGCTAAACTATGTGCTTTATAGATCTTTACCTAAGTATATATACACTATACAACTTATGTAGTTGTTAAATGGCAATCGACGATTTTTCATTTCAAAATATAGTTTAAATCTAGCATGGTGTTTTTAAGAGAGAAATCATAAATGATTAATAAAATTGTAAGATTAATATTAATAACTTTGTTATTTGGTTAAGTCGTTATTTGTTAAGTTTACGAGAAGCAAGGAGCTATTACGCGATACAAAGTTAAAGTAGTAATTATGCACGAAAGGTAATAAAAAGTGATATTATTGAGATTGTGCATGCTAAAAGAAGTTTTAAAAAGTATAAAAGTCTAGTATAAATTTTATATATGTGTTGCAAGATAAATACAACATGATTAACCAGTCGCGTTGTTTCAGCCTTACAAGCGCAATGAGTTTATTAAAACAAAAATAAATCATGGAGGTCCTGGTTGTGCCCCTTCTGCGATTCAAATAAGAAGCATACCATGCCTAGAGCATTGTTGGAACACATATGCAAGAAGCAACCAAGGTTGGAGTTGCCAAGGCTAAAGTATATTGTTGAATCGACACTTGAGCTGGAGGGCGATGGACTCTTAGATGGGGTATGCTTGAGTAAGGATCTAGAGAAACGCGACGTCATTCGCTTTAAGGGAAAATCTAAAATATTTCTGTGGCTTTTTTTCTGAACCTAGCCGTGGACAAAAGGCCAAGCCATTGACGGAACTAAGCAAGAGAATAGAACTGATGAGACCAAAATTCTTCAGAGCATTAAAATGAAGATGTCAATTTTTCTTGCAGATGCATCTAAAACAGATGAGGTTTGGAAAATTGTATGCTGATGATTTTTTTTGTATTGCAAGCATTATGTGCTAATACTTCACGGTGGCAAAGTACATCTTTATATGCTGGTTGCATGTATGTTGGCAACTTAGGATTGAGATTGTTTTTATCTTTTCTCTACATTGTAGTCATCTAAGCTTCATGAGATCAGACAACTATGGTTTTAACTTTTGAATTCTACTGCTCCTTATTAAGATAAACTTGTGTTGACACTAGCCACAACATTTCTCTAGGTTCGTTCTACTTCATCTATCTCTTTGTATTTCATCCTTCTCCTGGTTCAAAACTAGAATTTACTGATTATTGTCTTATAGAGTGAATTTAAAAATATATGGCTCGAGGTCACAAAAGTGTGGGTCAAAATATCACTGCAGATGATATCGACACCATCTTTTGTACTTGAAGTTATCTTGATTAGTAGGCGATGAAAGTGCAAGATTCTAATCCAACAGGTACCATTTCCATGGCACTGTTTATCACAACACTCCAATTTATCTAAAGATCTTAAAATCTTACATCCAATTGCAACCCTACCATAATATTGGCAGCTTGGTTTATGCTCAGTTATGTAAAATAAGAGAAGCAGCTACTGCTTATACAAATTTGAGCATTGTACTCAAATATTATTATATGTGTGAATTTAGTCTTTGTATTGAACTGTATTCACAGATTATCAAAGGCCAATTATGAATCTCAATGCAGGAGTGATGGCGTGAAATCAATCACCCGTTGGGAGACCCCAAGAGGAATGTATGATAAAGTCTAGTAGCAAATTTCTCATAGTTAGGAACCATGGTGATCAATCTAGTAGGATTTTGAAGCCTCTCAATAGGTTGCTTGTGCAAGACGTCAGAAATATAGTGTATTGACGAGAGACAAGCGTGAACCTGCACACAAAACACAAACTCTCTCTTACTCCCAACTTTCCGATAAAGTTGTCAATCTTCCCATCTTGCTGAAAAGTAGAGAATTAGCTGTATCAAATGGTTGGAGAATATTAAATGAAAATGGAACAGAGAGCAAATGATGATGAAAGCAAGTAAACAAGGTTGAAAACAATGAGGAAAATAGGATCAGGGACCATAGTATCACTAGTGGTGTCTCTCCATAAAACAATAAACATGCTGGGTGAACAAATTACAGCTGGGCAATTGACAAATCATGAGCGTGTGACAATACTATTAGGACAAAATATAGTTCACGGGTTCTAACTATGTAGGCATTACGTCAAGGTAAATTAACCGCCATCTGATTACATCTATTACTAATCCACCTTGAGATAGAAATCCATCAATTCTCGTTGATATTAAGTTGCAGCAACAAAGTGATTTCTTGTGTGCAACAGACAAATGGAATAATAACTATATGTAATGTAAGAAATAATTCTCATCCGTAGACAAGAACACCGGTGTTTTCTTTCTAGTGGCAACAACACATCCTCCACCTTACACGTTTATGTCACTCGAGCCCAGATGAAAAGGAGGCATGAACCCACTATCTAGCATATAAACGCTCTCTTGGAAGTGCATACAATAATGTGGCCAAGTAAATCATACACACCGGGGAGCATTGTAAGACAAGATTAAAAAACTCAATGGATATAAGTGAAGCACTCAAAAAGACATGAACCAAGTGATCATAATTTCATGGTTCATCGGATCCCATCAAACACAACATGTAGCAATTACAAAACGATGATTTTGATCATGTTAGGCAGCTCACAATATCTAAACATGGAGTCGGTAGGGAGAGAAAACACCATATAGCTACTACTATGGACCCGTAGTCCCTGGATTAACTACTCACTCATTTCTCCAGAGGAAATCATTGGATGTAGAGGCCTCCGGTGACGACCCCCCTCTCCGGCAGGGTATTGGAGCAGGACTCCATAAGCACTATATTGGTCTTACGAGGTGACGACGCCTCTATATCTGTTCATGGAAAGTTTCTCTGTCCCCGACGTTTCTAGGGTTAATGTGATTTTATAGGTGAAGAGTTTGTGTGAGGCGTTGCTCGATGTGGTAGGGGCCACCAGGCGTGGCCTAGGGTGGACTCGCGTCTGGTGCCCACCTGGCCACCCCTTAGTCCCTCTCTGGCTCTTCTTTGGACTCCGTCTTTGTTTCGAGCAAAAAATAAATCCCGTAAATTTTCAGGACATTTGGAGAATATTTTTTTGAGAGCTTTTCTGAAATATGAAAACAACAAAAAATAGAAACTGGATCTGGGCATCTTGTTAATAGGTTAGTCCATGAGGCATGCAATAAAATACAGAAAATAAGCATGGAGCATCAAAAAATTTAGACACGTTTGAGGCGTATCAGCATCCCCAAGTTTAACTCCTCCTCGTCCTCGAGTAGGTAAATCATAACAAAATAATTTTTGAGGTGACAAGCTACCAACACAATCTTGATCAAGTAGTAATGTAAAGCATGCAAACCAGGATCAAATGAACAAAAACTGAAATATATAGCTCACACCAAATGAGTAAATCTATGTTCTTGGGACCATGAAAGTAAAACCTATTTATGAATCAATACTAAAAGACCATCATTCGTGCCATCCACTGTTCAAAATATCATCCGATATGCCGTTTATCGCTTATCAGGTGGTGACGGTAAGATAAATGAATATCGGTGGTGTTTATCATTCGGGCCATTTTATCGGCCTTACAAGCGATTTATCGGTCAATATTCCAATAAATCGACCGATATATCGATTTGTCCATCACACGAACATGTTATTAATGACATCCATCATTTAATTTTAGCATTATTTAATACACTATTATCAAAATATCATAATTTAGAGATTTTAGTGCCGAAATGATTTATTACTATACTCCCTCTGATCCGGAATAAGTGATATAAAGAATGAACCATGTATGTATATATTTCTTAACTACCTACGACACTTAAATTGTATCAGAGGGAGTAGCATATTTTAGATGTTTTAGTGCTACAATTTGGGATTTACAAGAAAAATGGCCGATAAATAGTCGACTGAAAAAATCGATTTATCGGCTGATAACCCGATATATCTCTTATCATGGGTTGACCAATAAGTTAAGCATAAGCGATATCCTGAACATTGGTGCCAGCTATATTAAATATGATCTAAGAATCAAGCACGACAATAAAATCATCCAAAGCATAAAAAGAACTAGTATTGTTTGTCAGGATCAATCCAAGTGATACCAAGAACTAGAAGATCAACGTATTATTCACGCACTTTAGAAGAGTGAGCATTTAGCATTGGTTCCTCGCACCATGATGTTATGGCTAAGAGAACATTATGGGGGGTTTGGATGGTCAACGGAAGAAAGTATCACACAGCTGAAACTGATCATTAGACAAGAGGAAATATTATAATCGAAGTTATGCAAGGAGTGGTGATTGCCACACAACGGATGCACATAGAGCAATAATTGTATGAAACCTCTCCAATGGAACAAGCGGGGGTGCATCCAATTCAAAGAGTTATTCCCTAGAGGCAATTCAATAAATTTTTTTTATTATTCATAACTCATTTGTTCATAATGTTTTATACCATGCTAGAATTGTATTAAGAGGAAACATTAATACACGTGTGGTGTGTAAACAAACCAGGTCCCAAGTAGCCTCTAGTTATACTTGTTCATTGGGCAACAGATGATCAAAGTTTCCTGATCATGGGCATTTATGCCATTGACAACAAAGTCATGTCATTGGTGAATGATGTGATGGACTCACACCCATTATGTTTATCATAGCAAGATCGAGTTATTAAGTTAATGTTATGATAAACAAAATTCAGTACCATGACCTTTGACCGTGGGATGGTATCTCAATTGATATCTTGGAAGTTACTTTGATTGCATCAAATGTCATGTCATGATAGGGTGACTATAAACGTGTCTCTTGGGTAATGAAAAGGATATGTTCAGGCGAGCCATCAAGAGCTGGACTTGCCAATCCAAGGCCGGCAAGTTTGTCGATAAAGATAAAGGTATATGTGATATACATGTAATAGAGGTTTAGCTTACCAGTGCCTGGAGTAACACTTGGGTATTTGATTCCAGTTATGTTTCTCACATATGTAACTCGTATAGGGAGTTGCGGAATGAACGACGCCTGTCAAGGTATGAGGCGACGATGCGCGTCGGCAACGGAAATAAAGTTGAAGTGATGGACGTCGGCACTCTCCCTCTACATCTACCGTCGGGATTAGTTTTAATGTTGAATAAATGTTATTATGTGCGTGCATTGAGTATGAACATTATCAGTGAGTCTTGCTTGTTACAAGACCATTATTCATTCAAATCAGTATCAAATGGTTGTGCTATTTCTATGAATGATATGTTCATGCACCGGAGCGCAATGGTTTATTCTTATTGAATCTCGACAATAGTATGCACATCCATAGTGTAGATCCCAATATATTGAAACTTAGTGATGATAATTCCATGACTCTATGGCATTGCCGTCTTGGTCATATCGGGATAAAACGCATGAAGAAGCTCCATGCTGGTGGACTTTTATAGTCATTAAAATTTGATTCTCTTGACACTTGCGAACCATGTCTGATGGGAAAGATGACTAGGACCTCGTTCTCCGGTGTTATGGAGAGGGCGTCAGACTTATTCGGAATCATTCATACTGATGCATGTGGACCGATGAGCATTTCAATGCGCAATGGTTATTGTTACATTGTTATCTTCGCTGATGATTTGAGAAGATATGGGTATATCTACTTGACGAAGCACAAGTGTGAAACAGTTGAGAAATTCAAGGAGTTTCATAATGAAGTGTAAAAACAACTAAACAAGAAAATCAAACACCTTCGATCCGATCGATGTGGTCAGTGTTTGAGTTTTGAGTTTGGAACTCATTTGAAGTCTTGTGGTATTGTACCAAAACTGACGCCGGCTGGAACACCACAGCATAATGGTGTCTCAGAGCGACGTAATAGAACTTTGTTGGATAGTGCGCGATCTATGATGTCTCTCACCGACTTTCCTGTATCGTTTTGGGGTTATGTGTTAGAAACAGCTGCATTCATTTTAAATAGGGCACCATCCAAATCCGTGGACACAACACCCTATGAGATATGGCATTGCAAGAATCTTATGTTGTCGTTTCTAAAGTTTTAGGGTTCTAGGGCTTACGTTAAGAAACGGCAGCCTGACAAACTCGAACCCAAGGCGGAAAATGCACTTTTGTAGGATATCCAAAGGATACTATTGTATACACCTTCTACAATAAGACCGAAGGCAAAACTTTTATTGCCAAAAATGGTTCTTTCCTTAGAAAGAGTTTCTTGCTAAAGGAGTGTGTGGAAAAAAGATAGAACTCAGTGAGATCATTGATCCTGAACTTGAAATTCAGAGTAGAGCACCGAAAGTTATTCCTGAAGCGTCTTCCACTGATGGAGCGGATATCGAGTCAGCTATCGTACCTCGCGGGCCTCTAAGATAGTGTACCACACCTGATTGGTATGGTGATGTTGTCGGGATGGTCATGGTGACTCACCTAGACGAACCTGCAACCTACAATGCATCAAAGTAAGGACCCGAGTCTGAGAGATGGCTAGGAGCCATGAAATCTGAAATCCAGTCCATGTATGACAACAAAGTATGGACTTTGGTGGATCTTCTCGAAGAACGCAAGGCGTCGAGAATAAATGGATATTTAACAAAAAGACTAATGCGAATGGTAATATAACCGTGTATAAAGCACTACTTATCGCAAAGGGTTTTTGACAAGTTGAGGGAATTGACTATGATGAAACCTTTTCACCTGTAGCAATGCTCAAGTCTATTCGGATTTTATTAGAAATTGCTTCCTATTTCGATTATGAGATATGGCACATGGATGTCAAAACGACGTTCCTAAATGGAAACATTGAGAAAGATTTGTATATGATACAACCGGAAGGTTTTGTCGATCCAAAGGGTGGTGATAAAGTATGCAAACTTCAGTGTTCCATTTATGAACTGAAGCAAGAATCTTGGAGCTGGAATCTAAACTTTGATGAGGTTATCAAAGCTTTTGGATTTGTCCAAAATATAGAAGAGACCCGCATTTAGAATAAAATGAGTGGAAGCTCAGTGGCATTCCTGGTATTATATGTGGATGACATATTACTAGTTGGGAATGATGTGAAATTGTTGGACAACGTGACATAGTATTTGAACAATACGTTTTCAATGAAAGACTTAGGAGAAGTTTATTATGTATTAGGCATTAAGATCTATCATGATAGATCTAGACGCATAATAGCGTTGAGTCAAAGTACATACCTTGATAAGATTGTGAAGAGATTCAACATGGAAGATGCTAAGAAAGGTCTCTTGCCCATTCTATCAGGGACGGTAATGAGTAAGTCTCAATGTCAAACAACGGCAGAGGAGAAAAAGAGGATGTTAGACATCCCCTATGCTTCAGTCATAGCCCAATCATGTATGCCATGTTATGTACTAGACCAGATGTATCACATGATGTCAGATTGACAAGCAGTTAAGAGAGTGACCCTCGAGAGGCACACTGGATGGAAGTTAAAAACATCATCAAGTATCTTAAGTGAACCAAGGATGTGTTTCTTGGCTATGGAGGATGTACAGATGATCTCAACGTAACAGGTTATGTTGACGCGAGCTTCTGCACAGATCCGGATGACTCGAAGTCGCAGACGGGCTACGTGTTTGTGGTGAATGGTGGCGCAGTAAGCTGGAGAAGCGGGAAGCAACCCGTTTTGGCCCAATCTACAATGGAGTCAAAGTGCATTGCCGCTAATGATGCGGCGAATGAAGCTGTATGGATGAGGAAATTCCTCATGGAGCTTGGAGTGTTTCCGAGCGCGCAAGACCCTGTAAACATCTACTACGAAGCACATAATCTGGCGTTACCATGTGATAAGAGATTATCGGAAGAATGATGACATAAAAATTTGCAAGATACATACAATCCTGAATGTGGTAGATCCGTTGACAAAGAGTCTCCTACGGGAAAAGCATGATAAAAATCTTGATGAAATCGGTGTTAGAATATTACATGGTGTAATGTGATTAAATTGTAATCTATTGCAAGTGGGAGACTAAAGGAGTTTTTCCCTAGAGGCAATTTAATAAAGAGATTTTATTATTCATAACTCATTTTTCATAATGTTTCATACCATGCTATAACTGTATTAAGTGCAGACATTAATACATGTGTGGTATGTAAAGAAACCAGGTCCGTAGTGGCCTCTATTTATACTAGTTCGTTGGGCAACAAATGATCAAGGTTTCCTGATCATGGGCATTTATGTCATTAACAACGAAGTCATGTCATTGGTGAATGACGTGATGAACTCACGCCCATTATGTTTATCATAACAAGATTAAGTTATTAAGTTCAATGTTATGATAATGAAAACGTAGTACCATGACCTTTGACCGTGAGATCGTATCTGAATTGCTATCCTGAAAGTTACTTTGATTGCATCAGATTATAAAGGTGTCTCTTGGGTAATGAAAATGATATGTTGAGGCGAGCCATCAAGAGAGGTACTTGCAAATCCTAATAACAGATATATACTCATGGTCCCACTCGGTGGAGTTGCATAAATTAGCTTGCAAGCATGTGACTCGGTCATGGAGATGCGGCGACACGAGAACGAGTTGAATTGTTATGTCGGTAACGAGACTGAACAGGGTATGGGGACTTATGTTGAAGTTTCAAAGAGACACGTAAACTTTGATGGATGCACATGGTCCATTATGGATGTCCAGATCCCGCTATTGGTCATTGGTCGGAGAAGAGTCTCGGCCATGTCTGGAGTAGACCGAACCATAGGGTGTCACACTTAAGGGTGGACAATGTTTAAGAGTGATCTTAGTACCAAAGAGAATATTAGAGAGAGCCGGAATTGGTCTATTATTTATCCAATAGAGATCGTAAAGTTTCGAAGGGGTATCGGAATTAAGGGAGAAATGCCCGATGGTGATCGGAGGGTACCGAAAGGGGTTCCGGGACTCGAAATAAATATGAAATGTATATTTGTTATTGATTAGTGTAATTAATAATTAAATCTCGTTTTATTTTATTTTCATTTGCATTTATTCCACTAATGGGCCTCCCGGGCAAAGAGACCCATTAGGGAAAAAGTGGGAGAAAGAAAAGGGAAAAGGGAGGGGAGCCCACATGGGCCGAATAGGTCCCATGTGTGGGTGCGGATCCCACCCCCCTGGACGCACTAACCATGTGGGAATAGTCCCACTTGTCTTGGCCAATGGGAAAGGTTCCCCCTTCCCCCGTTTGTATAGTTGGACTCCTATTCCCTTTTTCCCATCCAACAATCTCCTTCTTCTCTCTTCTCTAATTGTGGTTCCCTCTGGAGCCGTGCTAGGAGTTGAGAATTCTCCACTATAAGTGCAACGATGTGCTATTAGTATTCGGTCCATCGCTCACCTTCCTCAACCTTTGCTGCGCTGGAGACCGGGAGTCAAAGTATACACCATACGTGTGTAATCCCACAAGGTGTCACACTTGGGGAACTAGTCGGGAACCACTCCTTGACCTTGAGATCGGCTTCGTTGACTTCGTTAATAACCCTTGTGCTGGAGGGTAATCCTCGCTTTTGCAGTCTTCAAGGGTATGATCACCGTTCATTTTTTGTTACTCTATACCTACATAGTAATATATCTTGGTTAGTTTTCCGTTATCGTTGTCAGGATTTTTTTCTGTTTTCTGCTACAAAACCCTACATCAATGTAACATCCCTGATTTTTGGAAAATGCAAAAATCACAAAAATTTGAAACTTTTTGTTTTCATGTTTAGTAAGTCACCAAAAACCAAATGAGAAGCAAGAAACATAGCAAAAACAATGCATATTTCAATGAAATTGAAATTACTAATCCTATTATACCTCTATTCCATAAACCCTAAAACCCTCTCAAATGAATTTTCTCACATAAAGAAAACCATTTTATCCTTAGCAAACTTTATTACATAAAAGGTTTTCAATTCAAATATTACCTTGAAATTATTTTATGGCAACAACAATAAAATATTTATAACCCTTAATAAAGTCCTAAGCCTCAAAAATATTTGATGAGAATAAAATGTTTTAATAATAACTTTTAGTTGTTATTCCAAGTTTTAAACATGAAGGGGTGAAAATGAAATGCATTGCTTTGAAAATAACATAACAAAAGGTTTTGAAAACAATATTATGACTTATGGTTTTATTCTAAAATTTATTGATCAACAATAATAATTAATTGATATGAACTAATTAAATAGCATTAAGTTACTATTAGTAGATCCTTGAACTCCTAAAATTATAAAATGTGAAAGTGGTTTAAAAATGGCTTTCCAAAAATAATATAGGACATGTAAAATGTCTCTGAAATTCTATTTAGACAATAACATCAATTTATTATTTACTAAATTTTAAAAATGGCCTTAAGGTATTATTAGTGTTTTATTTTTCAAAATATAAAATTGTGAAAACAAGTAAAGTAACTTTGAAAAATAATGTTTTCAATTGGGAAAACAACATCTTAATTTGAGAAAACCACATTATTTTTATTAAACCCCAAGTCAAATAAATAAGGAAATTTTTCTATTAAGTGACTATGATGTTTTCATCTTATTTAAAAATTATAAAATCATGGAAACAAGTTGAAATGGTTTTGGAAAATAATAATTAACCATATCATAGTCTATGAAAATTTCCCAAACCCATTTCCCTATTTTATTATTATTTCTCATTTAATTGGAATATTAAGGCAATTATGAATTCATTTGAATTGGTATTTTGAAAAAATCAAAAATGGTGAAAACCCCACAAAAGTGGTACTGTTGGGAAGTGTTTGAAATAATATAAATTTAGAATTTTGTTTCATGTTATTTAGATTATTTAAACAGAAGATATAAATTAAATAAGAAAACAGAAATAAAAAGAAAAGGAAAAGGGGTGATGACGTCATGATGACGTCAGGTCGTCATCAACCTCAGTAGTAACCGAATGAGCCATTTCTTCTCCGTTTAATTCCGCGAGATTAAGGCGAGTAATCACAGGACCGTTTCCACCCCCTTAAAGCCACCTCTCTACTCTCCATTTCCCCTCCCTTGCCCCCTCGTATCATACCTCTATTCGGGAGAAATCGCTCGCCGGAGTTCCCGGGATCCGCCGCCGTATTCTTTGTATTCCCGTGAGGTTGGCGCATGTCCGAGCCCGAGAACCCTTCCGTCCATCTCCCTTGGTCCCCGTGGTACTCTCTGACCCTTTGTCCCACTATTTTGCGCAGAGGAGAGATGACGTTGAGCTCGCCGGAGCCGCGGACCTCCTCGGCCACGGGATTCTACACCGCGGCGTCAACGCGGAACTCCTCGGCGCACCCCACTGCCACCAACAAGATCCCCTCGTCGCGGCGCACACCCTCGTCGTCTTCCCGGAGCCAGGGAACCACCGGAACCTCACCGACGTCGACTCCCGAGCCCCTGCGCCACCGCGCACCATTTTCCGGCGACCTAGCCGCCACGGTGAGCTTCTCTTTCATCCCTGCCCGTTAGATCTTGATCGAACGGTTCGAAACAGATCACTTAGGCGAAGAGGTATCAGCGAATCACAGCGCGCCACGTTGCCTGCTCGTCAGCGCGCGTTAAGTCCCTTATCCGTCGCTCGGTGCAGCACGTAGACGGCCCAGGCCCAGCTGTTATCTGTCGCCCAGCGCAGCAAATAGCAGTCCATTTTCTGTTTTTCTTCCGGAATAGAAATTAAATAGTGAATTTTGCAGAAAAGCCCTTGCAATTTCAAATCATCATATCTTTTCAACCATTCAGCCAAATTTAGCAATCTTGGACTTTTTGAAAAGCCCTTGACATCTAGAAACTTTTAGCACTGGCCAAATTCAAATTTGACAAAGTTAAAATTGTTCAAATTCAAATATGCTTGTTTGATGAAATTTGGCATAATTCAAATTCTACAAATCCAATAATTGCAAATAAAATATATTTGGAAACCTTAGAATGTGTACTTTCATATCCTCTGTCCCAAAATAATATTTGAACAAGTTAAAATTGAATTTAGAATTTAGTTGTCCAATTGAGTATTTTTGACATAGATTAATTTCTATAAATATTTTCAATATAGTTCCTTTTGCAAAATTGCTCCATTTGGTAACCTTAAACCAGAAACATCAGTACCTAAACCTTTTGGACAACTTTGAACCATTCCCTTGTAAGTTGGACCAAAACTTCATCTTAGTGAACCACTAGTTGATCATGCCTTAGATTTTGTTTGTATTCTTTCTACCATTGTTTGTTGTGGCCATTTTTGGATCCAAGACCAAGTCCCTAAAATTACCAAGTAGTGAACCTTAAACACTAGCACCTTAGTATTCTATCTACTTCTCCATTCTCCCATTCTTGCTTCAAGAATTCACCAAGTCAGCAAAATGGAGATCAAGACTCAAGCACAAGAATGAAACTTCAATATCAACTTGGTGGCAACATGAAGAGCTACAAGTAAGATCAATGAAGAAGTTGAAGAAAATACTTGGACTCCACACCTAGAAGAAACTCAAGGAAATACAAGTGTGAAGAAATTCAGAAGAAAGCATCTCCCTCTCTCTTTCTAATCTTTCTGCCTATTTTCTTTCTCTTGACTTAGTGGTATTTTGTGCCCATCCCATACCCAAACCAATTAGTGAAGTGAAAGCCCAGAAGAATTTATCAAGACCAAGAGAAGCACCACACCAAGGAAGGAAGCAACTTAGATGGCATGATGATGATCTTCAAGAAGGCAATCACATGAGGACTAGAAGCAATCCACCCAAGTTGGAGAGTAACAAGTTATTTTTGTCCAACCATTGACCCAAATGGAAAACCCAAGACTTAGTAATATATTTCCCTTTGATGATGAAGTTAGTAGACCTACCCTAACCACAATGGAAAATACTAACATAGTCACTCAAATATATTTTGAAGGTGAATATGACCACGTGTTTGCATGTATTACTTTAGCTGAAGAAGTAATATGTTTATTCTTAGTGAACTCTTGGAACTTCCTCGACAAGTATGGTTATAATAAAGTTAGTTTTATACATAACTCAACCTAGCCCTTCCCAAGTAAACCATTGGAATTTCCTTAACAAGAATGAGACCACTAGAGAATGAATCTTTCAACTCAAACCTAGACCTTGTCCTAACCAACTTGGTTAAACCCCTTTTGATATGTTAGTTGCTATGTATGTTTCTTCACTTGTATGTTGTTTGGTAGAATGTTTGTTTATTTTGTTATTGTGTTTTCAATGAATAGATTGTACGGAGAGCAACGATCTTTTGTGAAGAGAGTGTGATATTTTCACCAACTTCAACAAGGCAAGTAACACACCATCAACTACCCATTATTTTCTATATGCATTAGTTGATTTTGAGTAGTATGCATGATAGGAAATTTTGCTAAGTTATACTATGCTATGCTATTATCCTAGTAGTGTGTAGCCATCCCTTTTACCTTGTTATTTTGATAGCCTTAGAATTTACTAGGTGCTATGCAATGTTACAAATTGTTTTACTAGATGTTGAGGAAAAATCCTAAGTATAACTAATGAATGAACCACCTGGGTGGAAGTGGTAAGATTGGGTTATGTTGAGTGTTTCCTCAGGGCCCTTATCTAAGGGTTATTCCACTTGAGGTTGTCACTTGCGGATGGCCACCCAGGAACAAAGAGATTACTATGTCATTCTAAGTTTAGTAGCTTCCCGTGCAGCCTTTTGACATTATGGGCTCTGTCTTGATCAACTAAGTTGTGAGAGTTCAGCCCAGGCTTGACAAGCAGATGTAGCAAAATTATAGGTGGAACGGGTCTTGCCGGTGGGTTTGAATTCTTCTTCTGAAAGATCTCGTCTCAATTCTCTCCTCTCCATGATGCACTCCGGGTGTATAGGATGTTTGGGCTAATTGAAGACAAAGGGTGAAAGTGCACAACCTCTGCAGAGTTAGAAACTAAGATCTTAGCCGTGTCCCCGGTTATGGACAACTATGAGCAGCTAGACAAGGATTGACGGAAGAATCTCATCATCAATTTCAATAAGTAAAATTTTGACCAAGTGAAGAGTATTGTGGTGCTTGGATCTAAATCCAATGTTGCCACCCCTTTGAAAAGAAAAGTTTGTTTTACAAAAGAGATAGGACAAAACTGGCTTTATGCAAACTTAGCCAAAACTCCACTCAGCCAAATAAGCATGTAGTATTAGTCTTGCCATTTATATCCACCATAGTGTTACTTGCCAATACATTAAATTGTATTGACTCCCTTGTGGCTGCATATTCCATATTGCAGATGTTTCTGAAGACGAGTGAGGATTTCGTTTAGGATCTCGAGACTATCGCCAACATGTTTTGCCTGTGGCACATGAAGAAGATGGGCTCAATGTTGTACCTTGTTTTCCGCTGTATTTCTTTCTTTTCTGCTAGTCTTCTAAGACTATGCAAGTTGTAATCCTATTTTGTAAAGACTGGATCATGCGTTGTAATAGAATTTGATGCATTTGCATGATATTTCATTTTGTACTGTGGTGCTAGCAATTGATCCAGGGACTAGCACAATAACACAGGTATTCCATCTTTATTAAAAGTTGGGATGCTACAAAATGGTATCAGAGCATTGTGTTGCCTGTAGAATTCGAGACCCTAAGTTTGGAAAATACCCTAGGATTGAAAAAAAAATCTATGTTCAAACTTTCTATAAACAAAACAATTATCTTAATTCTTCTCATATCCTCTCATCTATAATTCACCTTCAAAATTTTCTAGATGACCTACCTTTTGAATACCCTCAAGGCAAGATTGTTGATGACCCTTGCATGAAGTGCAAGAAGTATTTTCACCATATGAAGCCTTACACTCAAGATTTTTGAAGAATCTGAAGAAAAACTTAGACTTCACAACAATCAAGAACACCCCAAGATATTGAGAGAAGATTTTTGAAGAAACTCAAGAAGATATAGATGAGACCACCAATATAGTTACTTTGTTAGAACAACGTTAATGTGTTAGAGTATTGATCATACCAATGAGTGTGGTATGACAATATTAGTTGTTTTATAAAACCTTGTTGTTTGGTGTGAAGATTGTTTGTTATGTGTTGTTTGTAAGATGAGTTTCCTTGATCTGCTATTTTGGATAAGAACCTTCCTTAGCCATCTTTCTAAATCTCTACTCATCCCTACTAGACCAAACCCAACACCATACTCATTCACCAACCCTAGTGAGAACCATTGGAATCATACAACCTTTACCCTATTGAGACACAAGCCATCCCATTTGAGGAATGCTAGTATCAAATTTATTTCTTCTGTGTGAAGGAACAATCACATACATGATCAATGCCAACTACCTAATAAGGAGTATCCAGCCCATCAACAAGTGAAGAAGACAAGTGAACCCCAAGTTGCATGAGCTATGAAGATTTCAGAGCCAACTACACCAAGAGAAGAAGTAATGAAGAAACACAACTACCCAGTTTGTGTTACATGAGAGTTTGTTTAGAAATAGCATGATGTTGCCTTCAAGGATGACAACAACAAGATGGAAGATTGTCAAGAATATCAAAAGACCAAGTTGAGAGTGAACCAAAGGCTTTTGATTGACCCAAAGAGTGACCCCTCAGTGTCAAAGGTAGTCCAACATACCTATGTTGGTCTACACCTCTACCACAAAGGAAAGATCTACTCAAGCTAATCTAGAATCAATCTACACTCCAATCTAATGAAAATAGACTACCCACCAAAGCTTCTTTTAAGGGTGGTAGCCCACCCAGTTTCTCTGTAACCCGGTTGTTTTGGAGCCCAGTTACCCAATCTTTTTTTCTAGCCTTCCCAAATCTCGGGACGAGATTTCTTTTAAGGGTGGTAGTCTGTAACATCCCTGATTTTTGGAAAATGCAAAAATCACAAAAATTTGAAACTTTTTGTTTCCATGTTTAGTAAGTCACCAAAAACCAAATGAGAAGCAAGAAACAAAGAAAAAACAATGCATATTTCAATGAAATTGAAATTACTAATCCTATTATACCTCTATTCCATAAACCCTAAAACCCTCTCAAATGAATTTTCTCACATAAAGAAAACCATTTTATCCTTAGCAAACTTTATTACATAAAAGGTTTTCAATTCAAATATTACCTTAAAATTATTTTATGGCAACAACAATAAAATATTTATAACCCTTAATAAAGTCCTAAGCCTCAAAAATATTTGATGAGAATAAAATGTTTTAATAATAACTTTTAGTTGTTATTCCAAGTTTTAAACATGAAGGGGTGAAAATGAAATGCATTGCTTTGAAAATAACATAACAAAAGGTTTTGAAAACAATATTATGACTTATGGTTTTATTCTAAAATTTATTGATCAACAATAATAATTAATTGATATGAACTAATTAAATAGCATTAAGTTACTATTAGTAGATCCTTGAACTCCTAAAATTATAAAATGTGAAAGTGGTTTAAAAATGGCTTTCCAAAAATAATATAGGACATGTAAAATGTCTCTGAAATTCTATTTAGACAATAACATCAATTTATTATTTACTAAATTTTAAAAATGGCCTTAAGGTATTATTAGTGTTTTATTTTTCAAAATATAAAATTGTGAAAACAAGTAAAGTAACTTTGAAAAATAATGTTTTCAATTGGGAAAACAACATCTTAATTTGAGAAAACCACATTATTTTTATTAAACCCCAAGTCAAATAAATAAGGAAATTTTTCTATTAAGTGACTATGATGTTTTCATCTTATTTAAAAATTATAAAATCATGGAAACAAGTTGAAATGGTTTTGGAAAATAATAATTAACCATATCATAGTCTATGAAAATTTCCCAAACCCATTTCCCTATTTTATTATTATTTCTCATTTAAATGGAATATTAAGGCAATTATGAATTCATTTGAATTGGTATTTTGAAAAATTCAAAAATGGTGAAAACCCCACAAAAGTGGTACTGTTGGGAAGTGTTTGAAATAATATAAATTTAGAATTTTGTTTCATGTTATTTAGATTATTTAAACAGAAGATATAAATTAAATAAGAAAACAGAAATAAAAAGAAAAGGAAAAGGGGTGATGACGTCATGATGACGTCAGGTCGTCATCAACCTCAGTAGTAACCGAATGAGCCATTTCTTCTCCGTTTAATTCCGCGAGATTAAGGCGAGTAATCATAGGACCGTTTCCACCCCCTTAAAGCCACCTCTCTACTCTCCATTTCCCCTCCCTTGCCCCCTCGTATCATACCTCTATTCGGGAGAAATCGCTCGCCGGAGTTCCCGGGATCCGCCGCCGTATTCTTTGTATTCCGGTGAGGTTGGCGCATGTCCGAGCCCGAGAACCCTTCCATCCATCTCCCTTGGTCCCCGTGGTACTCTCTGACCCTTTGTCCCACTATTTTGCGCAGAGGAGAGATGACGTTGAGCTCGCCGGAGCCGCGGACCTCCTCGGCCACGGGATTCTACACCGCGGCGTCAACGCGGACCTCCTCGGCGCACCCCACTGCCACCAACGAGATCCCCTCGTCGCGGCGCACACCCTCGTCGTCTTCCCGGAGCCAGGGAACCACCGGAACCTCACCGACGTCGACTCCCGAGCCCCTGCGCCGCCGCGCACCATTTTCCGGCGACCTAGCCGCCACGGTGAGCTTCTCTTTCATCCCTGCCCGTTAGATCTTGATCGAACGGTTCGAAACAGATCACTTAGGCGAAGAGGTATCAGCGAATCACAGCGCGCCACGTTGCCTGCTCGTCAGCGCGCGTTAAGTCCCTTATCCGTCGCTCGGTGCAGCACGTAGACGGCCCAGGCCCAGCTGTTATCTGTCGCCCAGCGCAGCAAATAGCAGCCCATTTTCTGTTTTTCTTCCGGAATAGAAATTAAATAGTGAATTTTGCAGAAAAGCCCCTGCAATTTCAAATCATCATATCTTTTCAACCATTTAGCCAAATTTAGCAATCTTGGACTTTTTGAAAAGCCCTTGACATCTAGAAACTTTTAGCACTGGCCAAATTCAAATTTGACAAAGTTAAAATTGTTCAAATTCAAATATGCTTGTTTGATGAAATTTGGCATAATTCAAATTCTACAAATCCAATAATTGCAAATAAAATATATTTGGAAACCTTAGAATGTGTACTTTCATATCCTCTGTCCCAAAATAATATTTGAACAAGTTAAAATTGAATTTAGAATTTAGTTGTCCAATTGAGTATTTTTGACATAGATTAATTTCTATAAATATTTTCAATATAGTTCCTTTTGAAAAATTGCTCCATTTGGTAACCTTAAACCAGAGACATCAGTACCTAAACCTTTTGGACAACTTTGAACCATTCCCTTGTAAGTTGGACCAAAACTTCATCTTAGTGAACCACTAGTTGATCATGCCTTAGATTTTGTTTGTATTCTTTCTACCATTGTTTGTTGTGGCCATTTTTGGATCCAAGACCAAGTCCCTAAAATTACCAAGTAGTGAACCTCAAACACTAGCACCTTAGTATTCTATCTACTTCTCCATTCTCCCATTCTTGCTTCAAGAATTCACCAAGTCAGCAAAATGGAGATCAAGACTCAAGCACAAGAATGAAACTTCAATATCAACTTGGTGGCAACATGAAGAGATACAAGGAAGATCAATGAAGAAGTTGAAGAAAATACTTGGACTCCACACCTAGAAGAAACTCAAGGAAATACAAGTGTGAAGAAATTCAGAAGAAAGCATCTCCCTCTCTCTTTCTAATCTTTCTTCCTATTTTCTTTCTCTTGACTTAGTGGTATTTTGTGCCCATCCCATACCCAAACCAATTAGTGAAGTGAAAGCCCAGAAGAATTTATCAAGACCAAGAGAAGCACCACACCAAGGAAGGAAGCAACTTAGATGGCATGATGATGATCTTCAAGAAGGTAATCACATGAGGACTAGAAGCAATCCACCCAAGTTGGAGAGTAACAAGTTATTTTTGTCCAACCATTGACCCAAATGGAAAACCCAAGACTTAGTAATATATTTCCCTCTGATGATGAAGTTAGTAGACCTACCCTAACCACAATGGAAAATACTAACATAGTCACTCAAATATATTTTGAAGGTGAATATGACCACGTGTTTGCATGTATTACTTTAGCTGAAGAAGTAATATGTTTATTCTTAGTGAACTCTTGGAACTTCCTCGACAAGTATGGTTATAATAAAGTTAGTTTTATACATAACTCAACCTAGCCCTTCCCAAGTAAACCATTGGAATTTCCTTAACAAGAATGAGACCACTAGAGAATGAATCTTTCAACTCAAACCTAGACCTTGTCCTAACCAACTTGGTTAAACCCCTTTTGATATGTTAGTTGCTATGTATGTTTCTTCACTTGTATGTTGTTTGGTAGAATGTTTGTTTATTTTGTTATTGTGTTTTCAATGAATAGATTGTACGGAGAGCAACGATCGTTTGTGAAGAGAGTGTGATATCTTCACCAACTTCAACAAGGCAAGTAACACACCATCAACTACCCATTATTTTCTATATGCATTAGTTGATTTTGAGTAGTATGCATGATAGGAAATTTTGCTAAGTTATACTATGCTATGCTATTATCCTAGTAGTGTGTAGCCATCCCTTTTACCTTGTTATTTTGATAGCCTTAGAATTTACTAGGTGCTATGCAATGTTACAAATTGTTTTACTAGATGTTGAGGAAAAATCCTAAGTATAACTAATGAATGAACCACCTGGGTGGAAGTGGTAAGATTGGGTTATGTTGAGTGTTTCCTCAGGGCCCTTATCTAAGGGTTATTCCACTTGAGGTTGTCACTTGCGGATGGCCACACAGGAACAAAGAGATTACTATGTCCTTCTAAGTTTAGTAGCTTCCCGTGCAGCCTTTTGACATTATGGGCTCTGTCTTGATCAACTAAGTTGTGAGAGTTCAGCCCAGGCTTGACAAGCAGATGTAGCAAAATTATAGGTGGAACGGGTCTTGCCGGTGGGTTTGAATTCTTCTTCTGAAAGATCTCGTCTCAATTCTCTCCTTTCCATGATGCACTCCGGGTGTATAGGATGTTTGGGCTAATTGAAGACAAAGGGTGAAAGTGCACAACCTCTGCAGAGTTAGAAACTAAGATCTTAGCCGTGTCCCCGGTTATGGACAACTATGAGCAGCTAGACAAGGATTGACGGAAGAATCTCATCATCAATTTCAATAAGTAAAATTTTGACCAAGTGAAGAGTATTGTGGTGCTTGGATCTAAATCCAATGTTGCCACCCCTTTGAAAAGAAAAGTTTGTTTTACAAAAGAGATAGGACAAAACTGGCTTTATGCAAACTTAGCCAAAACTCCACTCAGCCAAATAAGCATGTAGTATTAGTCTTGCCATTTATATCCACCATAGTGTTACTTGCCAATACATTAAATTGTATTGACTCCCTTGTGGCTGCATATTCCATATTGCAGATGTTTCTGAAGACGAGTGAGGATTTCGTTTAGGATCTCGAGACTATCGCCAACATGTTTTGCCTGTGGCACATGAAGAAGATGGGCTCAATGTTGTACCTTGTTTTCCGCTGTATTTCTTTCTTTTCTGCTAGTCTTCTAAGACTATGCAAGTTGTAATCCTATTTTGTAAAGACTGGATCATGCGTTGTAATAGAATTTGATGCATTTGCATGATATTTCATTTTGTACTGTGGTGCTAGCAATTGATCCAGGGACTAGCACAATAACACAGGTATTCCATCTTTATTAAAAGTTGGGATGCTACAATCAACTTGCTTACTCATGAATACCTAGAGCACTTTTGAGGAGGCTCGTCATTGGAATATACAAGCCAAGTCCTATAATGTAAGGATCCCCACGTAGTTATGCAAGTAATAATATGAAAACTCTCTCTAAACTGAAGTATAGGTGCTAAACATAAGCACAAGTGTGGAATAAAGGATAGTAATGATGCCCCTCTCTATTTTATACGTTTTTATTATTATTGGTTGCCTCCATAGATTTTTTTTCTCTCATTTCTCCCCTTTGGGATCTTTTCTTGTGGCCACTTTGGACTCTTTATTGGTGGTCTCTTTGGACTCTTTTAAATCCCAACTTGTAGGGGCACCATTCTATATTACGATGAATAATCACACCTTTAGTACTCGTAACTCATAATGAAATATCTATATGATGTATCAAACTAAATATAACAATGAAGCACGTCATCAAGTAACATAATGTAGATGGATGTTGCATGGCAATATATCTCGGAACGACTATGGAAATGCCATGGTAGATAGGTATGGTAGTTATTTCGAAGAATATATAGGCTTATGTGTAGGAGAAAATCTCCCACAGGGTTTGGATGTATTGGCGAGGTATGCACATACTCTCTGTGTGATAAAGGGCAATGCATAGCACCAAAGAGGCTAGAAAATAGGGTTAGTGGAAGTGCCAAAAAACCGCAATTTAACTTTAATCAAATAGAACTCACAAGTTTAAAGATTGCAACTAGCATATGATCTTGAAAAAATGAATATCACTCCAAGAGGGTCCTTGGAAGTGACAAGTCACTATTAGCTACCCCGACTGTAGCGCGTAACAAAAATTACCACAGTTGCCATCCATGATGAAAGTCAAATAAACCCATGCTATCAACTGACTATTCGAGTGTGGCACGGTTTCAAGCTTTTAGACCAACCAATAAGTTTTTACTTTGATAGACCAACAAGTTTAACCACTAATAACAATAATACCTCAAAACTCTAGCAATTATTTAGTTTGAAAGAAATTAATGATCTACAAGATTATGTAGTTTCTTCTCACACCACTACCAGATGCATGACAATTTTTAGTCCAATCAATCACCAAGCAACTTGAAACAACTCTCTAAAAAAATAATCAACAATGACCAGAGATCTAATCAAATATAAATTAGCAACCAAACAATCTCTAAACAAAATAAGCAAGAAAAACAAGAGCTAATAACAGCAACAGTAAAAATTGAACACTCACAAATCAATAAGAGTGAAAACTAGAGTGTTCTAGGCAATAATAACAGTGTGTGTATTTAATATGTCTCAAACGTATCTATAATTTTTTATGCTCCATCCTTTTTTTCTATCCAATACCTTTATATTTTCACATGTTTTCCTTCATTTTCTGGATATTTTCTAGACTAACCTATTGACAAGATGCCACAGAGTCGGTTCCTGTTTTTGGTTTCAGAAAAGTTGTTCTGGAAATATTCTCAGAATTGGACGAAACAAAATCTCACAGTCTTAGAATTCCCGGCACATCAACGGAGTCTAAAGGAGACCCGACGAAGGAATGGAAGAGGATCCACACCATAGAGGGGCGCAGGTCCCCATGGCCGTGCCAGCTGGTGGTGTGCCCCCCTCCCCCCAGGGCGCCCACTGACATCGCCCTTTCGCCTATATAATCCCCCTGATGCATAAACCCTAATATATCCAGCCTCCATGCAAGAAAAGTTATGTAGCTCCACCGCCATCGTCGAGAAGTTTATGGGGACAAAAATCTTTGTTCCGGCGCCTTGCCTAGACGGGGAAGTGCCCCCGGAGCCATCTCCATCGACTCCACGGCCATCTTCATCATCGTTGCTGACTCCCATGGCGAGGAGGGAGTAGTTATCTCCTGAGGCCGAGGGCTCTACCGATAGCTATGTGTTTCATATCTCTCCCATGGTGTGATCTTTATGTGATCATGAGCTTTTTATCTAGTTAAATAAGTAGATGTTACTCTTCATCTGTTATGCTATTCAAGTGGTTTTGTTATAAGATCTCCATAGACACTTTCATCACGGTGCAAAGGTGACGGTGTGTGCACCGTGTGATTTATATACTCCTGGGTGTACATACTCCCATACTCAATGTAACACACATATGAGGGTATTATACCCCTTTATTATTTTTTATATGCCCCATTAATTATTCTAAGATACCTCAATACAACTTTTATGGAAAAAATATCACCCGAGTCCTCGGTTTTGTCAGTATACCGTTTGTACGTACATAAAAGAAGTATGTACACATAATATAAAATATGTAGAATCTAATTATTTTTTCAAAAAAATCATTTTGGGGTATCTAGTATTAAATAATGAAGTATATTAAAAATAATAAAGAGGTATAAACGGTTCATTTATGTGGTATATTTGCACGTGAGAGTACGTACACCCAAGAGTATTGAACCATTTTCCTATATATAAATATATATTTTTTGTTGGATGACCCTATGAAATTGTGGTGTTTGTCGGGAACCATCTAGGTCTCATGGTGATAGCGTGGGGGTTACCTAGATGGGGAAGTGCAAACTCTAAGGAATGCTTTTATAGCCCTACGCAATGATTCGTGTTTGTTATCCAACCGGAGAGTGCTTCGGAGTAGTGTAGTGAAGAGATGATATCTATGCATGCAATTATGTTATTATTGTTGAGAGTGTCCACTAGTGAAAGTATGATCCCTAGTCCTTGTTTCTAAGCATTGAAACACCGTTTACAATCAGTTCCGCTACATGTTTGCTTGCTGCCATTTTTATTTCATATTGCTATTATCACTTATAATCATTCATATTACTTGTATTTCACTATCTCTCGTCGAACTAGTGCACCTATACAACTGACAATTGTATTAGGTGTGTTGGGGTGATACGTCATAAACGTATCCCTAATTTTTGATGCTCCATGATGATATTATGCCAATTGCTACATGTTTTCTCCCTTCTTTATGTCATTTTATCGATTTTCCGGACTAGCCTATTGGCAATATTCCACAGAGCTAGTTCCCTGTTTTATGCTGTTTTTTTTGTTTCAGAAAAGTTGTTCTAGAAATATTCTCGGAATTGTAAAGTTCAAAGCCTGGAAGTCCTATTTTCCCCGGAAGCATCCAGAAGACCGAAGAGGAGACGAAGAGGGGCATCAGGGGGCCCATACCATAGGGTGGTGCACCCCCCTTAGCCGCGCCAGGGGGTGGTGTGGGCCCCCTGGACCTCCACCGCCTCTGCCCTTTCGCCTATTTAATCCCCACGGATGGAAAACCCTAAACACCTGATCAAAAATCCCGAAAATGTTCCGCAGCCGCTGTCACCGTCATCCCTAGATCAGGGGGTTCTGAAGCTATTTCCGGCACCCTACCAGAGGCTTCTACGTCACCATGCCTGCCTCCAGAGTGATGTGTGAGTAGTTTGTCCCTGGACTACGGGTCCATAGCAGTAGCTAGATGGTTGTCTCCTCCTCATATGCCTCCATGTTTAGATCTCGTGAGATGCCTATCATGATTGAGATCGATCTTATGTAATTCTATATGCTGTGTTTGCTGGGATCCGATGAATATTGACCTTATGCCAAGTTGATTATAGTCTTTATTGCATATGTTATTTGTGATCTTGCATGCTTTCCGCTGCTAGTGGTTGCTCTGGCCAAATAGTTGCTAGTGACTCCAAGAGGGAGTATTTATGCTTGATAGTGGGTTCATGCCTTCTTGTTGCCTTGCTCGAGTGACAGAAACATGAAGGGGGAGGATGTGTTGTTGCCATTAGGGATAAAACAGCGGTGAGAGTACCCGTGTGTATAATCATTGCTTACATTACACACTTTGTTTAATGCAATTATCTGTTGCTTGCAACTTAATACCTAAAGGGGTTCAGATGATAACATAAGGGTGGATTATTAGTCATACATGCAGATGGATTTTGGTCTATGTATTTTGTTGTAATGCCCGCACTAAATATCATAGTAATATTCATGTTATATTGTGCACTACGGTGCAACCTTTATTTGTCAATTGCCCAGCTGTGATTTGTTCACCCAACATGTTATTTTTATGGAGAGACACCACTAGTGAACCTATGAACCCCGTTCCATTTTCCACACTGTTAAACAAAGCACAACAATTTCCTCCTCTCTCTACTTACTGCAAGCATACACTATTTTTCACACTATACGTCTAATCTTTGTTTTCAGCAAGACCAGTGAGATTGACAACCTCACTGTACCGTTGGGGCAAATTATTTTGGTTGTGGTGTGTGCAGGTTCCACGTTGTTGCTGACACCGGTGAAGCGCCAGCACCACCGTCAGTGGCATCAACCTTCCGAAGGTCCTCTTTCTCCTACTGGATTTATAACCATGGTTCTTAACTAAGGGGAAAAATCCTACCGATGTACTCATCATACCCTCCTCTTGGGGTTCCCAACAAAGTGCATAATGGGTACACAAGAGACTTCTTGTCTCGTAATTGTGGGTTGCTTGAGAGGGGTATCTTTGACCTCTACCTCCCTGAGTTCGATAAACCTTGGGTGATCCACTTAAGGGAAACTTGTTGTTGTTCTACAAACCTCTACACTTGGATTCCCAACATTGTCTACAAGGATAGAAGCGTACGTAGACATCAAGATCTTTTCTGGCGCCATTGTCGTGGAGGTATGGTAAAAGTTACTCACATCCTCTATGAGTGCTCAGAGTTATTTCCTTTAGATTCTGCAATTGTATCTTTTTGTTTCTTGTTTTGTTTTTCACTATGTAGGCTTATTTTCACTTGTTCCTTGTTTTTATTTTCACTATTTAGGCTTAATGGAAAACAACAAAAATATGAGAGAGCTTTATAATATTTATCTTGAGTTAGGACATGAAGTGTTTGAACAGAAAATTAAAAAACCTATGGAGCTTTATTTGCATGCTAGTGGCAATGCTATTAGTATGAATTCTTTGAACACCACTATTTCTAATGCTATGGATGTCTAAGCTTGGGTAAGCAGGTTTTGATGAATATGATAATTTTCGTCACCCAAGTTTTGGGGAGGAAATTTTCTTTGATGACACTTTGCCTCCAATATATGATGATTGTAATGATCGTGGTATTCTAGTTCCACCTACTATTGCGGAGAAAATTAATTATGATTACAATATGTCTCCTATATATGATGTTTACAATGATGAACATGCTATTTTCAGTCCATCTACTGTTGAGGATAAAGTTCCTCACGATTATACTATTCCTCCAATTTATGATGATTGCAATGATGGATGTGATGGTTTTACTTCCACTAGTACTAATGAGAAGGACTTTACTTATGTAGAGATTAATGATAATAATTTTATGCTTGATCATGATTAAAAAATGCTTTATGTCATAGCTATATTGTTGAGTCTATTCATGATGTTGCTGATAATTATTTTGAGAGAGGAAAATATGGTTATGGAAATCTTCATGTTATTAAATTTCCTCTCTTTATGAAGAAAGTTTTGAGCTTTATCTTGTGTTTCTTCTATATGTTGGTTTCTTTAACACCCACCGGTCATTATAAAAGAGGAATACACGGTTTCATATATCTCAACAATATTAAGTTTCCCCTCTTTATGTTGAATTTTTTGAAGTTGCACTTGTTTTGCTTTTCTATGCTAGCCACTTTGTGCTTTATTGACTTGTTTTTCTACAAGATTCTTTTTCATAGGAAATGGGTAAGACTTAAACATGTTTTATATTTTCTTCTTGATGCTCTCTTTTGCTTCAATTCATATTTCTTATGTGAGCATATTCTCAAATTATCATGCCTAGCTAAAAGGCTTTAAAGAAAAGCCCTTCTTGGGAGATAACTAATGTTTTTATTTTTGCAATGTTTTCTTTTGTTTTCTTTGAGTCAAGGTGGTGTTTACTTCTGTAGAAACTCCTTTGTATCTTTATTTTCTCGTATTTGTTGTGCCAAGTAAAGTCTCCAGTGAAAGTAGAAGTTAGATTTGGATTTCTGAGCAGGAAACTGATTTCTGCTGTCAACCCTTAAATTCGTGTAAATTCACAAAAAGATCAAAATGACCTGCAAATTTTATGTTCTTAATCCTTAGCTATTTCCGAAACTTCTTCTAGTTTTGTGTTTTTCGATTTGAGCAACGTAAGTGTCCCGAATTTTTTTGTCTTACAGACTGTTCTGGTTTTGACAGATTCTGCCTTTTTACTTGCATTCTCTCTTTTACTGTGTTGAGTGGATTTCTTTGTTCCACAAAACATCAGTGGCTGTAGCTAATAATTAAAAAGTATTAATAATTCTTGCGTCCAAGGAGAACGTGTGAGTTTTTGATTGTGCACTAACCCTCTAATGAGAATTACTTTGAGTTTGGTGTGAAGGAAATTTTCAAGAATCAAGAAAAGAGGGTGATATAATGTGATCAAGAAGAGTGAAAATCCAAAGCTTGGGGATGCCCCCTTGGTTCATCCTAGAAAATTCTAAGAAGACTCAATCGTCTAAGCTTGGAGATGCCCAAGGCACCCCCTTCTTCATCAGCAACTTATGAGGTCACTTCTAGGGAAAACTATATTTTTATTCCGTCACATCATATTCACTTTTCTTGGAGCGTCTCTTTGTTTTTGTTTCGTTTTCCTTTCTGCAATAAACTTATTTGGAACCCAACATTCTTGTGTGGGAGAGAGACACGCTCCACTTTTTCATATGAATACTTGTTTTCTATCATGCTTGTATTCTTAGTTTTTCTTCTAGCTGATGCAAATCCTTTTAGCTCCTATTTTTCATGCATCTCTTATTCAGAGTTGTTAGTTCTAGTAGAGTAGTATTAGTACTCTCTTGTTTCATTGCTATATCTCTTGGAGAGTTTTGTTTAGTATAAAATGATTGGTGTTGGAAAGCAGTAGTACAATTTTCGTGCTCATAACGGTGCAAAAAGAAGCTCGTATAGACTTTGGATAGACTTTTTCATGTCATTTGGATGTTATTTTAATTCTATGCTTAGTATTTATTATTGTAGCATGACTTTTCTCAAATAGTTGGGAGTGCTTAATGTGTCACTGAAAGAATCATGAGTTGTTTTATCACACTGAAACATAAATTTGTGGTGTTCTCCTTCGAATGCTTTATTTGGTTGAGTTGGTGCATGCTTACACCATGTTTATGACTACAAACCAATCACTTATAGACTCTATGATTATTTATTTTTTGACGTGTAATACCATTTATGCTTTGATTAATAATGTTTTTGTCTCTATGCATGATTATGGCAATTATTACTCTCTTAATTTGTCGCTCCCAATCTTTTGCTAGCCTCCACCTATACTGAGTATGAGCTCTACTCGTGCATCCAACTACCAAAAACCAAAGTTTTCCAAATGTGTCTACCATACCTACCTACATGTGGTATTTAACAGCCACTCCAAGTAAGTTTCTCATGTGCTACCTTTAAACCTTCAAAATTATACCAATTTTATGTTGTTGTTTTAGCTCATGAGGAAGTAGTAGTTGGGTTTGTTGTCTTCCATACTAATTAAGTACCCTGACTTGCATTCTTCATCTGCTTGTCATTAATTTTGCAAAGAGCTGGTTAGACCATTATAACATAAAAAAACTAAACAAATAAATAGGCACTCCCCCATGGTTTGCGAAAGCAAGGTGGAGAGGAGTGTCATACTATATAAAGTGCATGCTATAAGTGCCCAATATAAATAATTCGGAACCGCTCTCAACTTGTTTAGTATGGAAGATGACAAGAACTCTAAAACCATTCGTTGACATAAGCATACATCTCTCTAAAAAATGTTTTCAATACCTCTGTTTAATAAAATAAAAAGCTCTACCACATGAGTTAATCCCTGCTTCCCTCTGCGGAGGGTCTTTCTTTTACTTTTATGTTGAGTCTCCATCTTCTAACTTTATGCACGATTAAGAGAGAGTAGTTGTATTTCTGAGTATAATGTTCATCGGTCCCAAAGATTATTATTTCATGGTATGTTATTACTTGCTCTCAACTTATTTGTTTCTAGTCATCCACTTGAAGTCTGAAGGTGTCTTGGCATTTATGTTTTGCTCCACTTTCAAGGAAAAGCAAAATACCACTTTGCTATGCTTTCTTTATGCTCGAAACAAACGTATAACTTTCAAGTGCATTATTATTCATGATCTTTTATTTGTGTTTCTTTTCATGATGCAAAATGATTGCTAAGTTTCATTGTTAGAATTATATCTATCATGCTTCTGTTTAGAGTACTATGATCTCAGCTTACAAATGTTTTTACAATTATGATGATCAAGTTTGTGTTGAATGCATGTCACCTCAAAAATTATTTTGTTATCACTTACCTACTCGAGGACGAGCGGGAGTTGAGCTTTGGGATGCTTGATACGTCTCAAACGTATCTATAATTTTTTATGCACCATGCTTGTTTTCTATCCAATACCTTTATGTTTTGACACGTTTTCCTACATTTCGGATGTTTTCTGGACTAACCTACTAACAAGATGCCACAGAGCCAGTTCATGTTTTCTGTTGTTTTTGGTTTCAGAAAAGTTGTTCCGAAAATATTCACGGAATAGGACGAAACAAAATCCCAGAGTCATAGAATTCCCGGCATGTCAACAGAGTCCAAAGGAGACCCGGAGGGGGGCAGAGGAGGAGCCACACCATAGGGGGCGCGGGTCCTCCCCGACCGCGCTAGCTGGTGGTGTAGGGCCCCCGAGTGCCCACCGACGTCGCTCTTTCGCCTATATAATCCCCCCGGTGCATAAACCCTAATATATCCAGCCTCTGTCCATGAAAAGTTCCGTAGCTCCACCGCCATCGTCGACAAGTTTCGGGGGGCATAAATCTCTATTCCAGCGCCCTACCGGGACGGGGAAGTGCCCCCGGAGCCATCTCCATTGACTCCACCACCATCTTCGTCAGCGTTGCTGACTCCCATGATGAGGAGGGAGTAGCTCTCTCCCGAGGCTGACGGCTCTACCGGTAGCTATGTGTTTCATCTCTCTCTCCCATGGTGTGATATTTATGTGATCATGAGCTACTCAAGTAGATGCTACTCTTCATCTGTTATGCTACTCAAGTGCCTTTGTTATGACATCTCCGTAGACACTTTGATCACGGTGTAAAGGTGACGGTTGATACGTTTCAAACGTATCTATAATTTATGACGTTCCATGTTGTTGTCATGCCATATGCTACATGTTTCCTATGCACTTTATGTCATTTTTATGGATAATCTGGGACTAACCTATTGACAAGATGCCATAGAGCCAGTTTCTATTTTCTGATGTTTTTTGTTTCAGAAAATTTGTTCCGGAAATATTCTCGGAATTGGATGAAACAATATCCCAGATACTTAGAAAGTCACCACGCACACGGATTCCGGAGGAGGCCTGGAGGGGGCCACACTGTAGGGCGGCGCCCCTGGCCACGCCAGCTGTTCGCGTGGCCCCCCTGGCTACCCACCGACATTGCCCTTTCGCCTATTTAAGCTCCTCCACGAGTTAACCCTAAACACCCGATCCTTTTCCACCAAAAAGATCCGCATCCGCCGTCATCGTCAACCCTAGTTCGGGAGGGTTCTCGAGCTCTCCCCGACACCCTGCCGGGAAGAGGAATCATTACCGGAGGGCTCTACATCACCATGCCTGCCTCCGGAGTGATGCGTGAGTAGTTCATCTCTGGACTACGGGTCCATATCAGTAGCTAGATGGTTGTTCTCTCCTCTTTATGCTTCATGTTTAGATCTTGTGAGCTGCCTAACATGATCAAGATCGTCTTATTCTAATGCTACATGTTGTGTTTGTTGGGATCCGATGAATATTGAATGCTATGATTGTCAATCTATCATGCTCTTTCATGTGTATATTCTTTATGATCTTGCATGCTCTCTGTTACTAGTAGATGCTCTGGCCAAGTTGATGATTGTAACTCCAAGAGGGAGTATTTATGCTCGATAGTGGGTTCATGCCTCCCTTTGACTCACGCTCAAGTTACAAAACGTAACAGGTGGGGGATGTGTTGGTGCCATTAGGGAGAAAAGAACAATGCTTTCTCTAAGGATAATTTTATTGTTTACATTACACACTTTTCTTAATGCAGTTATTTGTTACTTGGAACTTAATACCCAAGGTTTGCTCGGATGACACTCCGAGGGTGGATTCTTAGTCATAGATGCAGTTGGATAACGGTCTATGTATCTTGTTGTAATGACCGCATGAATCACATAGTAATCATCATGTCATGTATATGCACTACGGTGCAGCCTTTATATCTGTCATTTGTCGAGCTGTAATTTGTTTACCCAGCATGTTATCTATCTGCTTTGGAGAGACACCTCTAGTGAATTGTGGACCCTAGTCCATTTCATTACACTGATATACAACCACTTCAACTGTTGTTTTCCTACTGCAAATATTGTTCCTTTCATCTACTGCAAACAAGTACTTTCCACACTATATGTCTAATCCTTTATTTCAGCAAAACCGGTGTGATTGACAACCTCGCTGATTCTTTGTGGCAAAGTAATTTGATTGTGTTCTGTAGATTCCACATTGCTGCTGAACCGGTAGTGCGCCCTGCCAACATCGGCTGCATCAACCTTCATAAGTGATTTCTTTCTCCTACTGGTCGACTCAGCCTTGGTTTCTTTCTGAGGGAAAACTTGCCGCTGCACTCTTCATAACCTTTCTCTTGGGGTTTCACAACGAGTGTCAACTACACACCAACAAGTTTTCTGGTGCCATTGCCGGGGAGGAAGAGGATTTTTGCAAGGGGAGTCTCTCACCTCCAATCTCTTTACTTTGTTTTTGTTTTGCTTAGTTTATTTTATTTTGTCTTGTTTGCTTCTCTATATCAAAAACACACAAAAAAAATAGTTTCTTATTATAGTTGTTAGTTTTGTTATCTTGTTGTTATTTTTCATCATGTTGCTCCCTAAGTTTACCCTGACAGATCTATCAATAGGTAGTGGTTCTATAATGGGAAACAATACCATTGAATAATTGTTTAATCATGCTAGTAAGCATGAAATTTCGAGGAAAAATCGATAGTAGAACTTGCTCCAAATTATGGAACTGTTGCAGCTTCTTTAGTTCACATGTTAGAGGCTAGGTTTGTTAACCTTCACCCCATAATGCAGCACTTATTTCTTATCATGAATAATATTGAAGATATTAAAAAAAAGGAATTTTATCTTGGAAGCCATGTTTAAAGAATTTGGAGATGTTGCTATGGAAGATAGGAAAGTTTTTGATCGTTTTAATATGCTAGGATCAAGTGTAGATGTTATTGGTGCTCTTGATATAATAGGCATGGCCAAACTTAAAAATGAAAAGGAAGGGAAAATATCAATACCCTTTAAACTGGTAGCAGTGCATGAAGCTTTGGAAAAGAATTTTGACCGGATTGTTCCTAAGAACCTATTTGATGAAAGTAGTAAACCTGAAAGTGTTGACAAAGGAACATCTGAAACTTATATAGATAAAATACAATGCATTGTTGAGGAGTTTTCTTGACTCAATTTGTATGCTTATTCACTTGAAAATACTTGATTCTAGTTTTTTGGGCCTAGTTAAAAGGCGTTAAAGAAAATCACTTCCTGGGAGATAACTCATGGTTTTATTTTTGCAATTTTTTCTTTGAGTCAAGGTATTGTTTACTTCTGTATAAACTCCTTTGTATATCTATTTTCTCGCATTTTTTGTGCCAAGTAAAGTCTCTAGTGAAAGTTGAGGTTAGATTTGGATTTCTGCGCAGGAAACATATTTCCGCTGTCCACCGTTAAATTCGTGTAAATTCACAGAAAGATCAAAATGACCTGCAATATTTTTTGCTTATTCCTCGGCTAATTTCGAAACTTTTTCTAGCTTTGCATTTTTAGATGTGAGCAATATAAGTGCGCCGAACAAATTCGTCTTTACAGACTGTTCTGATTTTGACAGATTTTTTCTTTTTACTTGCATTCTCTCTTTTACTGTCGCACCCGGACTTCTAGAGGATACTCGCCGTTCCGTTGAACAGTAGTAGATTGGATTACGGGGCTTACCGGCACCCGCGTCCCCTTACGAGTAGGCCAACACACGTATGTGTGACAACCAACCCCTATCTGTTCAGCGTCGACGTAAACTATCCCATAGAAATCAGGACACTTCCATTGACGTACTTCAAACCATACACACATGGTACGTCAACAACGTTGAACAACTGATATCACAACTGATCTCTACGACACTAAAGATTGAAATAAGTTGCAAATGGCTCTCATTAGAGCAGAGATAGCAAATACAATCATCCAGAGGACACATGTCCCAACAATTCATCATTACATCACAGCGGAAGCATTCAACATGTCTGAGTACAGACAAGATCCAAATAGGCCTAAGAGGCCGGAAACGAAAAGACGGAGCCCATCCACGAAGTCTCGGATCCTGCCCGGGTCCGCTATCTACTCGTCAGCAGTCTCGTCATACTCCACGTAGTTGCCACCATGGGGATCCTCGGAAACGTCGTCTGCGGAAACCACAGCCCCAAAGGGGTCAGTACATAAACGTACTGGCAAGCAAGACTCACAATTCACCAAAGTGTAACCCGTCAACACCAAGCACAGATGCTTTGGGTTCAACGGAAGGAAGGGGATATAAAAGATGCTGCAACTGGCTGCTCTAACCAACTACAGAACATACTACAACTTCCGGCTATCAGAAAGGAGATAAGATCGTGTATCGTAACCAACTATAGCTAACCACCAAACAAACCCATCCTGGATCTCGCCCCTTATCCATAAGAAGCAATCCGAGGATAACTCACACAGTTGAATTAATGATGGTTCAAATTATTGTGTCAATAAGCCTATTACTAGTCAAGTTGTTAATCATTGGGTGTAAGGTTGTTAATCATTAGGTTCAAGTTGTCCTGAGTACTTGTTAGCCAGTACTTTCACCAAGTAGTCCATAACCGCGGAAAACACGGCTTCTCGAGAAGATTATCCCTGCAGGGTTGCACCAATTTGGCCGTACACGCATGAATAACCCGCCAGATGGAAAGGCCCTTCCACCAAGCGGGGCACTCAACACAACTCAACTCTTCTTCGCATCAAGCCCAAAGCACCTTGGGCGCACGGCTAATCGAGCCCAGAAGAAAATGGACCCTCATAGCACTCTAAGAACGTGTCCCCCTATATGCCGACTACGAAAGTTCCACCCGGGTACCAAGGGCTCGCAAGATCATACATGCAGCAAATGGAAAACCCGAACTAAATGAGGCGATTTGGACGAGATGCGAATCGAATCAAATTGAGGGGGGCGCCCATACTCGCTTCCCACATGCGGTTAGTGCGCTCATCATGGATCAGTAGACAAGACCCTTTTCCTATTAGGGTCGACACTAGCAGGCCTCAAAACCACAAAGGGCCTCCTGCCGGTGCCTTATCATCAAATTATTATTAACAATAACATTAGCATGATTCATTGTTTAACATCGAGCCCCCAGAACATAATGAAATAGTAACAGAAAGTAACGGGTAACAGACTCGAGCAAAACAGCCCTAAGCATGCTAGTAAGACACGGGCAACAAGCAAAAGGTTATAGGTATGGAGGTGAGGCAATATCAGGGTTAAGGGATTCATGTGATAGGTTCGTAACAGAAGCAACTAATCATAGGGCTAGCAGAAAATAGACAACGGAAAGTATCGGTAACCAATGTTGAAAGGAACACGATGGTTCATGTGAGTGATAACTTGCCTGCAAAACCCAGTAGCCTGGTACTGAGCTAACTCCTTAGAAGGGGTGTCGTAAGTATCGTCGGTCTCAACGTCGTCGTGTATCCGAGAAGAAGCAAACAAACAATGCAGAAAGATAAACAATCAATAACATGGCATAGTGCACAAACATGGGATGATGCATGACCATTTATTTGATGCATCAAAATAAACTAGTTGATGTGGTAACAACATGATTAAATGGACCCACATGCAACTGAGTTGCATATGAAAAGCCCATGAATTATGGTTGAATTAATTGTTCTACAACTAATCATCATGTGGAAGTGAATTAGCATGATGCATGGATGAGGAAAACAGCAAAATAACAACAATAGAAGCAATTGGAAATAAGGTTGACCAAGTTTGGAAATTCATTTATTAAGTTATGAAATTTTGGTTCCTTAAAGGTGTCACACAAGCATTTGTTGTTTTCACCACTTTAATTTGTTCAAAATAGATAACAAAGTTTATATTTGAAAAGAACACACAATTTTAGGTGGATTACATGTTTCACTTGTTGAAAAAGGATTTAGGATGAATTACTTATGAATTAAACAAGTTAAACAAGATTTAATTGAATTTAATTCAAACATGAACTTATTTGAATTTTTATTTGTTCCAAACATTAAGTGAGATTCATATTTGAAAATCTTATACTTTTATGGTTTGAAAACATATTTTGTATGTCCCAAAAGAATTTGTTTTGATCAAGTTATAAATTTAGCAATATTAAATGAATTAAACAAGGTTTAAATTATTTAACCAATTTTAATTATTCAAAACATGAAACAAATTTTATATTTGAAAAGGTGGGTTAATTTTGCATGGAAAACATATTTCATTTGTTGAAATTGGATTTAAAATGAGCAAGTTATTAATTTGGCAATTTTAAATGCAATAAATAGGAAACAGTTGTTTTCAGCAATTTAAATTATTTAAAACAGTAGATAAAATTTATATTTGGAAAGTACATGAAAAGTTGATTGGAAAACATGTTAAGTTTGTTGGATTTGGAATTTTTATGCCCAAGTTATGAATTTTGCAAAATTAAGTGAATTAAACAAGAATTCAAATGTTTCACCAATTTAAAATATTCAAAACAGTAACAAATTTCATTGAAAAGGTTGAAAACATGTAGCAAAGGTTTCATTGAACATTTAGAGCTATCAAACATAATTTTTGGGTGATTATTGAATTTATTATGCAATATTTCATAATCATTCTTATTCTGCCCTTTTTAGTAAACAGAGGAAAACATGTTCAAAATTAATTCAATTGTGTCCAAATAAAATACCAATGTGTAGAGTTTGTTAAGACAAATTTTTAGAGACCAAGTTTGCTTAATTTGGATGAGTAGAATTAAAGTTATGAAATTCCAAAGTTTCCAAATTTTATTGCATTTTCAGTAATTAATTAATTAGTGCTAAAATTGTTACAGAAACATATTGCAAATTTGACATTACTGGAAAGAGCACAAAATTATTAGTTCACAGGATTTTGAATCGTTCAAATTGGAGTGATATTCAATTTTATATGGAATTTAGAAGTAATGGTTCAGATCTGGTTTGCTGAAATTCTGGCAGAAAAAGAAAACAGAGAATAAAAGGTGGAATAAAAGGTGGGGTGAGGGGGGATCGAACCCAGCACCTCCAGTGCGCGCGCAAGGGGTGTTGACCACTGGGGTGGTGCGCTGGCTTGTGGATAGGAAGGGAATCGGGGGTGGATATGGCGTAGCTGCGCGGGATTTTTCTCTGAACCTGAAAACTGCACGTAACTGAACCTGATTCTTTTGCTCGACAGAGACAGGGACATGGCCGCCGGTCTGCTGCTCGCCGGAGTGGGCACCGTGGGGGGCTGCTGCGAGGGGGATGCGGTGTGGGGAGAGAAGGGAAGGGAGAGGGAGGTGAGGCGCGGGGACGGAGCGCTCACCTTGAGGGCTCCCGAGCGGACAGAGGATGGCGGATCGGGGCAGGTCGGGGCAGCAGCAGGGTGAGGTCGCCGGCGACTTGGGGGAGATGGCGGCGGCACCACGGGCAGTCCCGGCCCGTGCCGAGGTGATGAGGAGGAAGAGGGCTCCATGGCGTTTCCATTCCCGCGGCGGGCTGCCCTTGACGGTGACCACAACCACACCCAAACCTTCAACGAAAATCCGGCCATGGCAGCAGGTGGTTGCAGAGAAGTAACAGAGAGAGAGGGAGGTGGAGGAGATGGGATGATGGCGGCGATGGGAGAAGGAGAGGGAGGAAGAAAAGCAGGGTTAGGGTTAGGGATCGGCCTAGGTTTATAGGGAGGGGATGGTGGAGATCACCGTCTGTTCTTCTCTGATGCAACGTGGGGGTGCTGGATGTTCAGCCGTACGTGAGGTTGAAGAAGGCTGAAGGGGTACCAGGCCTGGGGGGAAAGTTTTGGGCTGGGCCTAGTTGGCTATCTCTCTCTCATCCCTTCTTTTTATTAATTGTTTCTGTTATATATTTTTTTGTGCTGATTTGGAAATAGAAAGAGAGATAGAAAGGGTTTTGGAGTTGGCAAAGATATTAGAAATATTTGGGTTAGCTTATTAATGGATTGGTAACCAAATGCAAGTTTGGAAATTCAAATTAATTGAATTATGGTGTTGTTTGGAATTTAATTCAAATTGGATGGATTTTATTATCAATTGCATTCTTTGAAACAAAATTTTAAATGGCATGAACCTTGGAGTTTGAAATAGAAACAACAAATTAGAATGTTTGGTAATTTGCACACATTCAATTGGGGTGTTGTTTGATTATTTGAATTTGAGTTTTGAATGCAACTTCTATTAGGTGGATTATTAAATAACAAATAAGAGTTGAGCTTTTTATTATTTCATGGAAACAAATGGAAGTGTTAATTGAACCATTTTATTTGGAGAGTTTTGTTTTGCAATTTCCATGATTTCAACATGGTTGTTGTTTGGAAGAAAATCATAATTGAATTTGAAAAGGGTTTGGTTATTGGATGCATTTTTATAGAAACAAAACAACAGTTTTGAGATCACACTTTAATGGAAACAATTGATTGTTTTATTTGAAATATCCTTTTGGAAATTGTAACATCACAAGGATGAAACAAAAGGTTTGAAATTTGGTTTGAAATTCAAATAGAAAACAAAGGAAAACAAATGGAAAACAAACAAAACAATTGCAATCAACATGATGCCATGATGCAAAACATAAAATAACAGAGAGCAAACATTCTAATGGCTATTTTTCATACTTGGGATGTTACAAAACGCCCCCCCTTGAAGGAATCGCGCCCCGAGATTCCTACTGAGAAAAGAAAAGGTCCGGATACTTCTTGGGAAGATCCTCTTGAGCTGTGACACGTGAAACACATCGTGCACCTTGGATAGTTTCTGGAATTTCAAAACGATAGGTATTCCTGGCAACTCTTTTGGAAAGACGTCAGGGAATTTGGAAACCACCGGAACATTTCAAGTAAAGGGAGAGGTTTTGTATGGAAGGTGTATAGCTGAACGGAATTTGATTCATTTGGAGAATAGATTATCTGGAATGTGGTGATTCAGGAATACTTCCTCGAAACAACCCCAGGTGATAGGAATGCCAGCTCTCATAGCCTAGTAGTTTTCGAAACAACAACAACCTTTCTGTAACATCCCAGTGTTTGGGAAGTTATAAGGATCTAAATTTAATATGTGCATTTGCAAAGCATGCATCTAAAAGTACGGGAAATTTTGGCGCGAAAGTTTAAACAAACCAAAGTGACCAATGTTTCATTTGACTTGATGAAATAGGACTAGATCATCTGGTCAAGAGGACAATTGGAGTGATCTTTCTAAAAAGTATCTTAAGAAAACAAATCATCTGGTTACACAAACCATAATTGGTTGTGAACAACACTAACTCCTAAACAAGTCTAACCTCAAGTCTGTAAGTGATTTGAGAAAAATCCAACTAGGTATCTCGAACTCGAAGAGGGGTGAGTATCCAAAGCATAGAATTAATGATCTCACTTCTGAAAGTTAGTCATGTACAACTGGATGATCTCATCAGACCTGAAGGATGAATCTGATCGAGGTTTCGTCGGTGTTTTAGTAAAGAGAGAGAGATCGAGATTAGAAGAAGGTGGAATTTTGACATGACCTCTGGGTATTATTTGAATTTGAAACATTAGTGTTTGAATTATTTGAATGATTTGAATTATTTGAATTTAGGACAATTTGAATTTGAGTTTGAATTTTAATTAAATATTAAATCAAATTAAATGGATGAGTTTATATCCTAAGTAAAATCAATTGATCTCAATTACTATATCAAATAGGAAATACTCCTAAAATATCAACAAGAATAATAAAAGAAAAACACTTATACTTTATTGATAAAATATAAATAATACAAAGTTTGTTACAAAGGATTAAAAGTAAGGATAAAATTACAATGGCTTTGCAATTAAGCTAATACCAGAAACTAAACCTAGAACTAAGCCTAACTAATCCATTGCCACCAAATTCTTCAGACCTGCAAAACAAAAACGATAAACAGAAACACAAAGTGTTAGGGGGTGGGATTAGTACTCTCAGCTTGGCAGTGAGATGCACTGCTAATCGCATCATCGAGTCTAGGCTTAGACAAGTTAAGCATCTGTTCAAATCAGAAAAATATCTCAGTGTAACTTCATGGGCAAGTATCAGGTAATACAAGTGGCAATCCAAAAATAAGTATAGCATCAGGATAAGACCAAGTGCAAACCGAGCACCATTCCCAGGAAATATCTCCTCATCCAGCACACAAGCACACAGCACACTCACCAGCACATCTTGGTGCTGTCAAGACCTCTGATGGGGTATAAATACCACATCAGCCGCAAGAGAGGGGAGACCAAGATCATTTTCCCCTGTTCACTGCTCGAGCTACACAGCTCCAGCAACACAGATAGAACCACAAACCAAACCACCCAAATCCCTACTGGGAATTGATCAACAGGTAATACATCCAGCAAGATCACAACAAGTCCAAGCTTGGAGCTGGAGGAGCAGGCCTGGATCACAACAGCAACAAGATCACAAGTTGAGCAAGGGATATAGCTCAAGGAGAAGTAGCACAGGAAGCCGAGGACCATCAGGAAATCACAGCCACAACAGTAACACCCAAAAGGTGATATCTACACTCATCCTAACAAGGGATCTTGCTAGGTTATGCACAGATGGGGGGCTGGGATTTGTTTCCCTCAGTCTAGCATAGAATTGCTATGCTAATATCATCACAGGGATTTAAACAAGTATAATACATGTTCTTATCTTAAGATAAGTGCCTCAGAACAACATCATAGGCCTAAGGGCAATTCCATAAGCTTTAATCTGATCTTATCAAATATAACAACCAAACAATTCATAGTATAGTTGCTGGGCACCAAGAACCATCCAGGTTGGTACCTCAAACACAACTCACCAAGTTAAATGTTCCATAGAAACATGAGAGGGACATGGTGGCACATCCTCTGAACCCTAAGGTTCAGAGTAGCACCCACCAGTAGGCATATAGAGATGCCCAAGAATTAACCAACAGCACAGAGTAGCAATTAGCTCAAGCACAGTATCTGTTCTTCAATAAAGCTAGGGCCTCAGACTATTGCATCACAGGCCAGGGACATACTTAAAGATATAGATATCTGTTTTGATCAGATAAAAAATTCAGGAGCAACAAGATCAAGTATACAACTGTTCTTATCTGGGTAAAAGGTTACCAGTACCACAATTCACAAGCAATTGGACCAATAAAATTAGCTAGCCCACAAGGACATCCAACAGATTGTTGCTGGGCACTAGTCCATTGGAGCAATACCTCAACACAACCATATATGAACAGCCTAGTAATAAAAGGGAATGACAAAATGGTGGCATATTCTCTGAATCACAAATCCAGAGTAATACCTATCCATATACAGCACACCCATAGAAAATTTGAAAGCCACACATGATGGTGGGCTCTGATAGCCAGTCAAGGGGATTCATCACAGTAGGTATCCAAAGGAAATTATTTCACAGCAATGGCTGGGAATAAATCCCAGACCATTTCTGCACCACTAGCACAAAGGGGATACCCACAAAAATTCCACAAGCGTAGTGCATCGGTTAGGGGATCCCTAGGAGTATAACCATACATCCTAGCATTCATATATCAAAATTCATCACAGAGAATAACTAATCCTCAATAGCCCATGTGTCAAGAAATCAAAGGGAAATTCCCACAGCTCAATTAATTCACCCACAACCTTCTAAAGGTTAGATTTGGTCATGGCATGAACACTGGCACGAGGGCCAGGCTCCAGAGCAAACGGGGAAGAAGGAATCGGGAAGAGAGAGAGAGAGATCAGGGGGCAGAGGGAGTGGAGTACTTACAGGTGGTCACCTTCGTGGTGACCACGGCCAGTTGGTGGAGCGAAGCACAGGGACACGCCACGGTTGCCCAGAAGGCCGTCCCGGCGGCGGCGCATCGACACCGCAGCCATCCGCAACCATAGCCACCGTGGAGAAGCAGCAGCAGCAGCCCAATCTCCAGGAGTCTCCATGAGCCGCATCGAGGAGCCCAAAGCCACCGGAGAAGTGGAGGAGCACCCGGGTACCGAAACCTAGGGTTAGGGTTCGTGGTTGCCACGGGAGCCACACAACCAGAAATTCAGATCGAGGAGGGAGGCGGAGTAGAGGGCAGGAAGGAGAAGCAGCGGCGCTTGGGCGCGGTGGAGGAGAGGGACTGAGAGGGGCGGAAGGAATCGCCGGAGAGGGTGGAGGCGATGGAATCGCCTCTGCGTCGCCACGCGCAGGGGAAGGGGAAGAGGGAGATGGGGGGCTCGGGTGCGTCTGGTCCGGTCTGGACCGGATCGGACCAGTGGGTTGGGTTCAACCCTAACCCATGGACCCCACATGTCAGCCCTAGGGACATAATAGTAATTGCCTAAATCTCAAATAAAAAAATCAGAAAATAATAGAAAACGATAAATAAAATTCTACAAACCTCAAATCTTGGCAATATAACTAATTCTTAAAAAAACTAGTAAATTGGTTGTATATTCAAATTAAGAAAGAATAATCCAATAATACTTATAGTCTTTAAATTATAGATACAAAATAATATTTTAATAATAAAACTTTGATAATAAGGTTTAAAAAATATTCTAAACTATTTAATAAAGTATAATTTATTCTTTCAACATTATTTAGAGATTTTGAGCAATTCCAAAATATTTCCTAACAAATATTTTCTGTGAAAACAATCAAATAAGTTATAATAATAACAATAAATATTGGAAAATAATAAATAATTCATAACATCAGAAAAATACAAGTTATATGCCAACATGCTTCAAATAACAAATATAACTAATCTATGATGTTTTCTAGGTTATTTGACCAAGTTGTTATGTGCAATGCTTTGCCTAATCATTAGTTTATTTAAAATTAATAAAATAATAATTTCAAATATTTTCAGAAGACATTGAATGATATGACCAGTTAATGAGAAAAGAATTTCCAATTCAAATATGCCTAAGATAAAACATTTTATCCAACTTATTAACATGTTTCCAAAAGTATTATAAAATTCTATAATGTTCCATTATAACTAGTAATAACTGCCATAACATTATTTTCTGTATTACTAAAACCCTCATGATTTCACACCAACTAAAAACCTATCATCACTAGCTATTAAGCAAAGTATTATGATGATAGAGTTAGATGTATTAGTTCCTCATTTTTCAAATAAAATTGATGTTATTAGTTCTACACTTTATAACATAAAATCAAATGTGTTTATTATGTTTTCATTAGTTGTTTTCCATATAATAGTGTTCTCAAGTTTAATCATGTGATAACTATTTATAACCTAAACATAATAACAATGGTGTGGTAAGTAAAAGTGAAACCCATGTAAGTCTAAAACCAGTAATAACAACATCACCACAAATAACAAAACAATTCAACTAAAACCCTTGTGAACAAATTGTCGTATTAAATGTGGCTTACACTTGTAAGCTGGGGTATGTTCCAGGGTATTTCACGATTGCATCTCATTATTATGCATGTATCATGCTACCAGTGTTTCTGTAGTCCTTACCGGGACTACTTTGCTATTTTTCAGATGTCAGGATATTATACGTGACCCTTGACCCCGAAGACCTGGATTATTATTGTTATTTCAATCTCAGGCAAGTTCATCACTTGCTCATATCCTTTGCAGTACTTCATAACAAACTAATTGCAAAAACCCTATCGTCTTATCACTTACTCTCAAAAGAATGCATGATCCTATTTTTATAATAATATGACTAATTGAATGACTACCCGAGTGGTAGTGTTCTGTTTGGTGGGCGGATGGAACCATGGTAAGATGAATAGGTCAAAGGAAGGTTCCATCTGCATGGGAACGTATTACCTAGGAATTAACAACAACTGCCGTCAGGATTCTTGCGCCGTAAATTCGCGTTGACCATGGATCTTCTATGGGGGGAGTAAGTCAGCCGTGATACTTTTCTCGTTCGCATGTCAACGGGCTGCCAGAGACGTACGCTGTACTCTCGCGTAGGTAGTGCGGGACTACATGCACATGGGTGGGATCCCTTAATTCCCACGGACTCTGCGGGTCTATGATGGTCTGCCAGGGGCGCGTAGATATCCATCGTGAGGGGTGGAATCAGGCGTTCAACCTGCTGGCAGAAATGGGTGGGCATGCGTTGTGCGGAGAAGCACGGTTTGGCTTGGACCAACAACCGGGCCCCACACCTGAGTGGGAGTGGACAGGAATGTACACCTGGTTGTGCAACATGGTCTTGGTCGTCCATGGGTAAAGTAACGCACCTCTGCAGAGTGTAAAAGGATGTGGCATGTTACCCCTTGTTCCGGGAAGGAGCTGCGAACGCCGCAGGAAAGGCAACTCCATGAAAGTTCTAATCCTGTGAAGATCTGGCGGGCATAGTCTTCAGAATTAAAAGCAACCTCTTGAAGAAAGCTTTACAAAAACCTTGCATTAGCTTATGACTCTTTTGAGTCTAAAGTTGTAGTTAGTGCATCAAAATACCCACTATATATCATGAGCTTGCTGAGTAACGCTCGTTACTCATTCGTTCCCGTTTGACCCCCTGCTTAGAGCTGAAGCCTATGGAGGTCGTCATCGTGAAGCCATCGTTACCTCATGAAGCTAGGTGGAGTCTTGTACTACTGAGCCAGTGAAGCATCATCATCAACAACGCTGGTGGAAGAGAAGCTATCCAGGTGTAGGTGGAGTCCATTCTTGGATTAGCTGTTACAAGCCATAGATTAGGGCTGACATCAGCCGTAGTAGATTTAGTTCTAAGCTAGAGTTCTTCTCCAGCTTGGAGCTTCGAATTGCTTCTTCTGATGTTTCGATTGCAGGAGATCTTCTTGATTCATCAAGGAGATTCTCAAGATTTTGTAATGAAGTTTGTATCCTATAGCTTTGCTTGGACCCGCTGTGTTTCTGTTGTACCACTCTGAGAGATGTAATATTCACGGATAAGTCCTTCTGTGAGTATTATGTCACCGACTTGCGCACTACACATGCAGTGGTGTGCCGGGTCATCACAGGTGGTATCAGAGCAAAGCGACCTTAGGTTTAAAACCTTTTAGGAGATCTGTAGGTTGGTAAAGAATATAGAAAACCATCTTATCTAAACCATATTTCCTACAACTATGATGATGATTCACTTGAGAATGATATAATCATACTTGTATAGAATTTTCTTACTCAACTGGAGTAAAGATACTTATCTATTTTCTTAATACCTAGGTATACCTAGTTAGCAGTCTAGTAAGTACCCGGTCCTTTAAGAAAAAGAGTTCTCACATAGTCAGAGATTATCAAGTCACACATAATTACCCCATTCTATGAATAAATAGGATGGAGTAGAACTGGGTATAGACTAAGTATAGGAGTCATTAAGAAGGGATATTTGAGAATCATGAAGAGTCATTAGACCATGGTAACTACAGGGTATATACAATATCTATAGTTATCAAGTCAAGAGGTGAATTATTATAGTATAGTATAGAACTAGGAGAAGGCATAGAATTGATGGAAGCTACATTACTACTACCACGATGTGATCAACAACATGAAGGATCAACAGATACCATGAGAAGCGTATCATAATCAAGATGAAGCAATTCACTTACATAGTACTTAGTTCTATATGGAACCAAGTTAGACAACAACTACCATAGGATCAATTTGTATTGGTTTATTCCATTGCAATAAGGCATGCAATTGGAGCAAATACCAAGTGAAGAGGGGTTTTGTAGAATAGGATTACAAGGTAATATATACCTACTTGTAGTGTATAGCATTTAAGAGCCTTGGTACTTGAGATGCTTTACTCTAAGTACTTTTAGTTCACAGGCTTTTGATGCATGAGTGATAACTGCATTTGGGATTTATTGCTTCTTATTTGGATCTTTGATTGACTAGATCTGTACATGAAGATTGAATTTGATGTGCATATGCATGTGCAAACATTGAGTTCTATCTTGATGTTACTGGTCTAGAGGGTATAGGATTAGTATGAGAGCGGTCTGAAATCTAAGCTGATCGAAGCAACTATCAAAGCTCTGGAAGATTAGAAAGTCAAGAAGGCAAAATTCAGTTAAGTCACTGATGGGAATGGACCACATTCCACATCTTGCTTGGATTTGGTGAAATACTTCATCAACATATGGTGAGCTACCGCAAGTGATGCCAAGAAAACCACATGATGAGTTATATCCTAGAAGGAAACCTGTAGAAGTTTGATGAATAAGTTTATAGAATTGTCCCATAGAAGTCAAAACCCAAAGATATGGAAGAACCATAGGTAGTAACCAATGGAATAGGTTATAGTCACCTATAGGAAAGAGTTAAAACTCGAGGAAACTCGAAGATATTTTCACTAAAAATTGAGTCTAAGTGAGTGTACACTACTTTGTACAAGTTTCTTTGAAAAATCTTTATCTTGAGACCATTAGATTGAACCAAATGGAGTCCTAAACATAGACAATACCCGTTGTACCGGAAGAACCTTATTGGTTATTCATCACCTGGTGAATGAACCAAATGTTCTTCAGAAAGTGATGAGAGGTAGGAAACCATACCTATTCATCGGAGAATGAAACTTGGTATCCACTATATGGTGGAAATACCACGTGTTCTTCGTGAGACCACTAGGAAGGTCTAGTAACAAGACAGAGTTGTCCTAACAACTGTCATACTATTAGAATATCGTACAATACAGTGGAAGGTGAACCATGAAGACAAGAGGATACACATGTCTAGGTCAATACAAGAAACAGATTTGAAGATTCAACAGTCTACAGAAGTTCTCTCTACCTATCTTTACGTGAGAGAGGTTGAACTTCGGGACGAAGTTCTTGTTAAGGGGGAGATACTGTAACATCCCAGTGTTTGGGAAGTTATAAGGATCTAAATTTAATATGTGCATTTGCAAAGCATGCATCTAAAAGTACGGGAAATTTTGGCGCGAAAGTTTAAACAAACCAAAGTGACCAATGTTTCATTTGACTTGATGAAATAGGACTAGATCATCTGGTCAAGAGGACAATTGGAGTGATCTTTCTAAAAAGTATCTTAAGAAAACAAATCATCTGGTTACACAAACCATAATTGGTTGTGAACAACACTAACTCCTAAACAAGTCTAACCTCAAGTCTGTAAGTGATTTGAGAGAAATCAACTAGGTATCTCGAACTCGAAGAGGGGTGAGTATCCAAAGCATAGAATTAATGATCTCACTTCTGAAAGTTAGTCATGTACAACTGGATGATCTCATCAGACCTGAAGGATGAATCTGATCGAGGTTTCGTCGGTGTTTTAGTAAAGAGAGAGAGATCGAGATTAGAAGAAGGTGGAATTTTGACATGACCTCTGGGTATTATTTGAATTTGAAACATTAGTGTTTGAATTATTTGAATGATTTGAATTATTTGAATTTAGGACAATTTGAATTTGAGTTTGAATTTTAATTAAATATTAAATCAAATTAAATGGATGAGTTTATATCCTAAGTAAAATCAATTGATCTCAATTACTATATCAAATAGGAAATACTCCTAAAATATCAACAAGAATAATAAAAGAAAAACACTTATACTTTATTGATAATAATATAAATAATACAAAGTTTGTTACAAAGGATTAAAAGTAAGGATAAAATTACAATGGCTTTGCAATTAAGCTAATACCAGAAACTAAACCTAGAACTAAGCCTAACTAATCCATTGCCACCAAATTCTTCAGACCTGCAAAACAAAAACGATAAACAGAAACACAAAGTGTTAGGGGGTGGGATTAGTACTCTCAGCTTGGCAGTGAGATGCACTGCTAATCGCATCATCGAGTCTAGGCTTAGACAAGTTAAGCATCTGTTCAAATCAGAAAAATATCTCAGTGTAACTTCATGGGCAAGTATCAGGTAATACAAGTGGCAAGCCAAAAATAAGTATAGCATCAGGATAAGACCAAGTGCAAACCGAGCACCATTCCCAGGAAATATCTCCTCATCCAGCACACAAGCACACAGCACACTCACCAGCACATCTTGGTGCTGTCAAGACCTCTGATGGGGTATAAATACCACATCAGCCGCAAGAGAGGGGAGACCAAGATCATTTTCCCCTGTTCACTGCTCGAGCTACACAGCTCCAGCAACACAGATAGAACCACAAACCAAACCACCCAAATCCCTACTGGGAATTGATCAACAGGTAATACATCCAGCAAGATCACAACAAGTCCAAGCTTGGAGCTGGAGGAGCAGGCCTGGATCACAACAGCAACAAGATCACAAGCTGAGCAAGGGATATAGCTCAAGGAGAAGTAGCACAAGAAGCCAAGGACCATCAGGAAATCACAGCCACAACAGTAACACCCAAAAGGTGATATCTACACACATCCTAACAAGGGATCTTGCTAGGTTATGCACAGATGGGGGGCTGGGATTTGTTTCCCTCAGTCTAGCATAGAATTGCTATGCTAATATCATCACAGGGATTTAAACAAGTATAATACATGTTCTTATCTTAAGATAAGTGCCTCAGAACAACATCATAGGCCTAAGGGCAATTCCATAAGCTTTAATCTGATCTTATCAAATATAACAACCAAACAATTCATAGTATAGTTGCTGGGCACCAAGAACCATCCAGGTTGGTACCTCAAACACAACTCACCAAGTTAAATGTTCCATAGAAACATGAGAGGGACATGGTGGCACATCCTCTGAACCCTAAGGTTCAGAGTAGCACCCACCAGTAGGCATATAGAGATGCCCAAGAATTAACCAACAGCACAGAGTAGCAATTAGCTCAAGCACAGTATCTGTTCTTCAATAAAGCTAGGGCCTCAGACTATTGCATCACAGGCCAGGGACATACTTAAAGATATAGATATCTGTTTTGATCAGATAAAAAATTCAGGAGCAACAAGATCAAGTATACAACTGTTCTTATCTGGGTAAAAGGTTACCAGTACCACAATTCACAAGCAATTGGACCAATAAAATTAGCTAGCCCACAAGGACATCCAACAGATTGTTGCTGGGCACTAGTCCATTGGAGCAATACCTCAACACAACCATATATGAACAGCCTAGTAATAAAAGGGAATGACAAAATGGTGGCATATTCTCTGAATCACAAATCCAGAGTAATACCTATCCATATACAGCACACCCATAGAAAATTTGAAAGCCACACATGATGGTGGGCTCTGATAGCCAGTCAAGGGGATTCATCACAGTAGGTATCCAAAGGAAATTATTTCACAGCAATGGCTGGGAATAAATCCCAGACCATTTCTGCACCACTAGCACAAAGGGGATACCCACAAAAATTCCACAAGCGTAGTGCATCGGTTAGGGGATCCCTAGGAGTATAACCATACATCCTAGCATTCATATATCAAAATTCATCACAGAGAATAACTAATCCTCAATAGCCCATGTGTCAAGAAATCAAAGGGAAATTCCCACAGCTCAATTAATTCACCCACAACCTTCTAAAGGTTAGATTTGGTCATGGCATGAACACTGGCACGAGGGCCAGGCTCCAGAGCAAACGGGGAAGAAGGAATCGGGAAGAGAGAGAGAGAGATCAGGGGGCAGAGGGAGTGGAGTACTTACAGGTGGTCACCTTCGTGGTGACCACGGCCAGTTGGTGGAGCGAAGCACAGGGACACGCCACGGTTGCCCAGAAGGCCGTCCCGGCGGCGGCGCATCGACACCGCAGCCATCCGCAACCATAGCCACCGTGGAGAAGCAGCAGCAGCAGCCCAATCTCCAGGAGTCTCCATGAGCCGCATCGAGGAGCCCAAAGCCACCGGAGAAGTGGAGGAGCACCCGGGTACCGAAACCTAGGGTTAGGGTTCGTGGTTGCCACGGGAGCCACACAACCAGAAATTCAGATCGAGGAGGGAGGCGGAGTAGAGGGCAGGAAGGAGAAGCAGCGGCGCTTGGGCGCGGTGGAGGAGAGGGACTGAGAGGGGCGGAAGGAATCGCCGGAGAGGGTGGAGGCGATGGAATCGCCTCTGCGTCGCCACGCGCAGGGGAAGGGGAAGAGGGAGATGGGGGGCTCGGGTGCGTCTGGTCCGGTCTGGACCGGATCGGACCAGTGGGTTGGGTTCAACCCTAACCCATGGACCCCACATGTCAGCCCTAGGGACATAATAGTAATTGCCTAAATCTCAAATAAAAAATCAGAAAATAATAGAAAACGATAAATAAAATTCTACAAACCTCAAATCTTGGCAATATAACTAATTCTTAAAAAAACTAGTAAATTGGTTGTATATTCAAATTAAGAAAGAATAATCCAATAATACTTATAGTCTTTAAATTATAGATACAAAATAATATTTTAATAATAAAACTTTGATAATAAGGTTTAAAAAATATTCTAAACTATTTAATAAAGTATAATTTATTCTTTCAACATTATTTAGAGATTTTGAGCAATTCCAAAATATTTCCTAACAAATATTTTCTGTGAAAACAATCAAATAAGTTATAATAATAACAATAAATATTGGAAAATAATAAATAATTCATAACATCAGAAAAATACAAGTTATATGCCAACATGCTTCAAATAACAAATATAACTAATCTATGATGTTTTCTAGGTTATTTGACCAAGTTGTTATGTGCAATGCTTTGCCTAATCATTAGTTTATTTAAAATTAATAAAATAATAATTTCAAATATTTTCAGAAGACATTGAATGATATGACCAGTTAATGAGAAAAGAATTTCCAATTCAAATATGCCTAAGATAAAACATTTTATCCAACTTATTAACATGTTTCCAAAAGTATTATAAAATTCTATAATGTTCCATTATAACAGTAATAACTGCCATAACATTATTTTCTGTATTACTAAAACCCTCATGATTTCACACCAACTAAAAACCTATCATCACTAGCTATTAAGCAAAGTATTATGATGATAGAGTTAGATGTATTAGTTCCTCATTTTTCAAATAAAATTGATGTTATTAGTTCTACACTTTATAACATAAAATCAAATGTGTTTATTATGTTTTCATTAGTTGTTTTCCATATAATAGTGTTCTCAAGTTTAATCATGTGATAACTATTTATAACCTAAACATAATAACAATGGTGTGGTAAGTAAAAGTGAAACCCATGTAAGTCTAAAACCAGTAATAACAACATCACCACAAATAACAAAACAATTCAACTAAAACCCTTGTGAACAAATTGTCGTATTAAATGTGGCTTACACTTGTAAGCTGGGGTATGTTCCAGGGTATTTCACGATTGCATCTCATTATTATGCATGTATCATGCTACCAGTGTTTCTGTAGTCCTTACCGGGACTACTTTGCTATTTTTCAGATGTCAGGATATTATACGTGACCCTTGACCCCGAAGACCTGGATTATTATTGTTATTTCAATCTCAGGCAAGTTCATCACTTGCTCATATCCTTTGCAGTACTTCATAACAAACTAATTGCAAAAACCCTATCGTCTTATCACTTACTCTCAAAAGAATGCATGATCCTATTTTTATAATAATATGACTAATTGAATGACTACCCGAGTGGTAGTGTTCTGTTTGGTGGGCGGATGGAACCATGGTAAGATGAATAGGTCAAAGGAAGGTTCCATCTGCATGGGAACGTATTACCTAGGAATTAACAACAACTGCCGTCAGGATTCTTGCGCCGTAAATTCGCGTTGACCATGGATCTTCTATGGGGGGAGTAAGTCAGCCGTGATACTTTTCTCGTTCGCATGTCAACGGGCTGCCAGAGACGTACGCTGTACTCGCGTAGGTAGTGCGGGACTACATGCACATGGGTGGGATCCCTTAATTCCCACGGACTCTGCGGGTCTATGATGGTCTGCCAGGGGCGCGTAGATATCCATCGTGAGGGGTGGAATCAGGCGTTCAACCTGCTGGCAGAAATGGGTGGGCATGCGTTGTGCGGAGAAGCACGGTTTGGCTTGGACCAACAACCGGGCCCCACACCTGAGTGGGAGTGGACAGGAATGTACACCTGGTTGTGCAACATGGTCTTGGTCGTCCATGGGTAAAGTAACGCACCTCTGCAGAGTGTAAAAGGATGTGGCATGTTACCCCTTGTTCCGGGAAGGAGCTGCGAACGCCGCAGGAAAGGCAACTCCATGAAAGTTCTAATCCTGTGAAGATCTGGCGGGCATAGTCTTCAGAATTAAAAGCAACCTCTTGAAGAAAGCTTTACAAAAACCTTGCATTAGCTTATGACTCTTTTGAGTCTAAAGTTGTAGTTAGTGCATCAAAATACCCACTATATATCATGAGCTTGCTGAGTAACGCTCGTTACTCATTCGTTCCCGTTTGACCCCCTGCTTAGAGCTGAAGCCTATGGAGGTCGTCATCGTGAAGCCATCGTTACCTCATGAAGCTAGGTGGAGTCTTGTACTACTGAGCCAGTGAAGCATCATCATCAACAACGCTGGTGGAAGAGAAGCTATCCAGGTGTAGGTGGAGTCCATTCTTGGATTAGCTGTTACAAGCCATAGATTAGGGCTGACATCAGCCGTAGTAGATTTAGTTCTAAGCTAGAGTTCTTCTCCAGCTTGGAGCTTCGAATTGCTTCTTCTGATGTTTCGATTGCAGGAGATCTTCTTGATTCATCAAGGAGATTCTCAAGATTTTGTAATGAAGTTTGTATCCTATAGCTTTGCTTGGACCCGCTGTGTTTCTGTTGTACCACTCTGAGAGATGTAATATTCACGGATAAGTCCTTCTGTGAGTATTATGTCACCGACTTGCGCACTACACATGCAGTGGTGTGCCGGGTCATCACACTTTCTGGCCAGATAGACTTGTTATTTGGGAAGTTTTGATTAGACGCCGGTAGAAGAATTGGAATGGAAAGCAACAACAAGATTTCAACGGACGAAAAGGATGTTGAGAAGAACAGGATATCAACATCGGGGAAAAAAAACGAGATGAAAACACTCCTGAGGTACTACGGAAAACCCATCCGGGCTTCTAAAGGATCAATATCTACTGCTTAAGGAATAGAGGATCTGCTTCTGGGGCTTACACGCCTCCGTTCTCAATCGTGAGTAGGCAACATGATAAATCACGTCACAACCACCTCCATTCCTATAGACTAGTAGATATAACCATCCTCGAGAAACCAGAATACGTGAAATCATAACTTGAAAGTTTAGATGAGAAGGGAAAAACAACGTTGCACTTCCTTACCAGAAAAGGGAGGGTGGGTGGGGAAAGAAATAAAAGAACAGAATTCCTACTCTCACGTTTCATTTTTCCTATATAGCTACAAAATAGTTTCTAGACTCAACTGCGACCAGTAAAAAGGGATCCTACAGGCAGACAGGCTCTGATACCATTTGTCGCACCCGGACTTCTAGAGGATACTCGCCGTTCCGTTGAACAGTAGTAGATTGGATTACGGGGCTTACCGGCACCCGCGTCCCCTTACGAGTAGGCCAACACACGTATGTGTGACAAACAACCCCTATCTGTTCAGCGTCGACGTAAACTATCCCATAGAAATCAGGACACTTCCATTGACGTACTTCAAACCATACACACATGGTACGTCAACGGCGTTGAACAACTGATATCACAACAGATCTCTACGACACTAAAGATTGAAATAAGTTGCAAATGGCTCTCATTAGAGCAGAGATAGCAAATACAATCATCCAGAGGACACATGTCCCAACAATTCATCATTACATCACAGCGGAAGCATTCAACATGTCTGAGTACAGACAAGATCCAAATAGGCCTAAGAGGCCGGAAACGAAAAGACGGAGCCCATCCACGAAGTCTCGGATCCTGCCCGGGTCTGCTATCTACTCGTCAGCAGTCTCGTCATACTCCACGTAGTTGCCACCATGGGGATCCTCGGAAATATCGTCTGCGGAAACCACAGCCCCAAAGGGGTCAGTACATAAACGTACTGGCAATCAAGACTCACAATTCACCAAAGTGTAACCCGTCAACACCAAGCACAGATGCTTTGGGTTCAACGGAAGGAAGGGGATATAAAAGATGCTGCAACTGGCTGCTCTAACCAACTACAGAACATACTACAACTTCCGGCTATCAGAAAGGAGATAAGATCGTGTATCGTAACCAACTATAGCTAACCACCAAACAAACCCATCCTGGATCTCGCCCCTTATCCATAAGAAGCAATCCGAGGATAACTCACACAGTTGAATTAATGATGGTTCAAATTATTGTGTCAATAAGCCTATTACTAGTCAAGTTGTTAATCATTGGGTGTAAGGTTGTTAATCATTAGGTTCAAGTTGTCCTGAGTACTTGTTAGCCAGTACTTTCACCAAGTAGTCCATAACCGCGGAAAACACGGCTTCTCGAGAAGATTATCCCTGCAGGGTTGAACCAATTTGGCCGTACACGCATGAATAACCCGCCAGATGGAAAGGCCCTTCCACCAAGCGGGGCACTCAACACAACTCAACTCTTCTTCGCATCAAGCCCAAAGCACCTTGGGCGCACGGCTAATCGAGCCCAGAAGAAAATGGACCCTCATAGCACTCTAAGAACGTGTCCCCCTATATGCCGACTACGAAAGTTCCACCCGGGTACCAAGGGCTCGCAAGATCATGCATGCAGCAAATGGAAAACCCGAACTAAATGAGGCGATTTGGACGAGATGCGAATCGAATCAAATTGAGGGGGGCGCCCATACTCGCTTCCCACATGCGGTTAGTGCGCTCATCATGGATCAGTAGACAAGACCCTTTTCCTATTAGGGTCGACACTAGCAGGCCTCAAAACCACAAAGGGCCTCCTGCCGGTGCCTTATCATCAAATTATTATTAACAATAACATTAGCATGATTCATTGTTTAACATCGAGCCCCCAGAACATAATGAAATAGTAACAGAAAGTAACGGGTAACAGACTCGAGCAAAACAACCCTAAGCATGCTAGTAAGACACGGGAAACAAGCAAAAGGTTATAGGTATGGAGGTGAGGCAATATCAGGGTTAAGGGATTCATGTGATAGGTTCGTAACAGAAGCAACTAATCATAGGGCTAGCAGAAAATAGACAACGGAAAGTATCGGTAACCAATGTTGAAAGGAACACGATGGTTCATGTGAGTGATAACTTGCCTGCAAAACCCAGTAGCCTGGTACTGAGCTAACTCCTTAGAAGGGGTGTCGTAAGTATCGTCGGTCTCAACGTCGTCATGTATGCGAGAAGAAGCAAACAAACAATGCAGAAAGATAAACAATCAATAACATGGCATAGTGCACAAACATGGGATGATGCATGACCATTTATTTGATGCATCAAAATAAACTAGTTGATGTGGTAACAACATGATTAAATGGACCCACATGCAACTGAGTTGCATATGAAAAGCCCATGAATTATGGTTGAATTAATTGTTCTACAACTAATCATCATGTGGAAGTGAATTAGCATGATGCATGGATGAGCAAAACAGCAAAATAACAACAATAGAAGCAATTGGAAATAAGGTTGACCAAGTTTGGAAATTCATTTATTAAGTTATGAAATTTTGGTTCCTTAAAGGTGTCACACAAGCATTTGTTGTTTTCACCACTTTAATTTGTTCAAAATAGATAACAAAGTTTATATTTGAAAAGAACACACAATTTTAGGTGGATTACATGTTTCACTTGTTGAAAAAGGATTTAGGATGAATTACTTATGAATTAAACATGTTAAACAAGATTTAATTGAATTTAATTCAAACATGAACTTATTTGAATTTTTGTTTGTTCCAAACATTAAATGAGATTCATATTTGAAAAGCTTATACTTTTATGGTTTGAAAACATATTTTGTATGTCCCAAAAGAATTTGTTTTGATCAAGTTATAAATTTAGCAATATTAAATGAATTAAACAAGGTTTAAATTATTTAACCAATTTTAATTATTCAAAACATGAAACAAATTTTATATTTGAAAAGGTGGGTTAATTTTGCATGGAAAACATATTTCATTTGTTGAAATTGGATTTAAAATGAGCAAGTTATTAATTTGGCAATTTTAAATGCAATAAATAGAAAACCGTTGTTTTCAGCAATTTAAATTATTCAAAACATCAGATAAAATTTATATTTGGAAAGTACATGAAAAGTTGATTGGAAAACATGTTAAGTTTGTTGGATTTGGAATTTTTATGCCCAAGTTATGAATTTGTCAAAATTAAGTGAATTAAACAAGAATTCAAATGTTCAACCAATTTAAAATATTCAAAACAGTAACAAATTTCATTGAAAATGTTGAAAACATGTAGCAAAGGTTTCATTGAACATTTAGAGCTATCAAACATAATTTTTGGGTGATTATTGAATTTATTATGCAATATTTCATAATCATTCTTATTCTGCCCTTTTTAGTAAACAGAGGAAAACATGTTCAAAATTAATTCAATTGTGTCCAAATAAAATACCAATGTGTAGAGTTTGTTAAGACAAATTTTTAGAGACCAAGTTTGCTTAATTTGGATGAGTAGAATTAAAGTTATGAAATTCCAAAGTTTCCAAATTTTATTGCATTTTCAGTAATTAATTAATTAGTGCTAAAATTGTTACAGAAACATATTGCAAATTTGACATTACTGGAAAGAGCACAAAATTATGAGTTCACAGGATTTTGAATCGTTCAAATTGGAGTGATATTCAATTTTATATGGAATTTAGAAGTAATGGTTCAGATCTGGTTTGCTGAAATTCTGGCAGAAAAAGAAAACAGAGAATAAAAGGTGGAATAAAAGGTGGGGTGAGGGGGGATCGAACCCAGCACCTCCAGTGCGCGCGCAAGGGGTGTTGACCACTGGGGTGGTGCGTTGGCTTGTGGATAGGAAGGGAATCGGGGGTGGATATGGCGTAGCTGCGCGGGATTTTTCTCTGAACCTGAAAAATGCACGTAACTGAACCTGATTCTTTTGCTCGACAGAGACAGGGACATGGCCGCCGGTCTGCTGCTCGCCGGAGGGGGCGCCGTGGGGGGCTGCTGCGAGGGGGATGTGGTGTGGGGAGAGAAGGGAAGGGAGAGGGAGGTGAGGCGCGGGGACGGAGCGCTCACCTTGAGGGCTCCCGAGCGGACAGAGGATGGCGGATCGGGGCAGGTCGGGGCAGCAGCAGGGTGAGGTCGCCGGCGACTTGGGGGAGATGGCGGCGGCGCCACGGGCAGTCTCGGCCCGTGCCGAGGTGATGAGGAGGAAGAGGGCTCCATGGCGTTTCCATTCCCGCGGCGGGCTGCCCTTGACGGTGACCACAACCACACCCAAACCTTCAACGAAAATCCGGCCATGGCAGCAGGTGGTTGCAGAGAAGTAACAGAGAGAGAGGGAGGTGGAGGAGATGGGATGATGGCGGCGATGGGAGAAGGAGAGGGAGGAAGAAAAGCAGGGTTAGGGTTAGGGATCGGCCTAGGTTTATAGGGAGGGGATGGTGGAGATAACCTTCTGTTCTTCTCTGATGCAACGTGGGGGTGCTGGATGTTCAGCCGTACGTGAGGTTGAAGAAGGCTGAAGGGGTACCAGGCCTGGGGGGAAAGTTTTGGGCTGGGCCTAGTTGGCTATCTCTCTCTCATCCCTTCTTTTTATTAATTGTTTCTGTTATATATTTTTTTGTGCTGATTTGGAAATAGGAAGAGAGATAGAAAGGGTTTTGGAGTTGGCAAAGATATTAGAAATATTTGGGTTAGATTATTAATGGATTGGTAACCAAATGCAAGTTTGGAAATTCAAATTAATTGAATTATGGTGTTGTTTGGAATTTAATTCAAATTGGATGGATTTTATTATCAATTGCATTCTTTGAAACAAAATTTTAAATGGCATGAACCTTGGAGTTTGAAATAGAAACAACAAATTAGAATGTTTGGTAATTTGCACACATTCAATTGGGGTGTTGTTTGATGATTTGAATTTGAGTTTTGAATGCAACTTCTCTTAGGTGGATTATTAAATAACAAATAAGAGTTGAGCTTTTTATTATTTCATGGAAACAAATGGAAGTGTTAATTGAACCATTTTATTTGGAGAGTTCTGTTTTGCAATTTCCATGATTTCAACATGGTTGTTGTTTGGAAGAAAATCATAATTGAATTTGAAAAGGGTTTGGTTATTGGATGCATTTTTATAGAAACAAAACAACAGTTTTGAGATCACACTTTAATGGAAACAATTGATTGTTTTATTTGAAATATCCTTTTGGAAATTGTAACATCACAAGGATGAAACAAAATGTTTTAAATTTGGTTTGAAATTCAAATAGAAAACAAAGGAAAACAAATGGAAAACAAACAAAACAATTGCAATCAACATGATGCCATGATGCAAAACATAAAATAACAGAGAGCAAACATTCTAATGGCTATTTTTCATACTTGGGATGTTACATTTACTATGTCGAGTGGATTTATTTGCTCCACAAAACATCATTGGATGTAGCTAATGTTTAAAAATTATTAATAATGCTTGTGTCCAAGTATAACATGTGAATTTTTTATAGTGCACTAACCCTATAATGAGACTTACTTTGAGTTTGGTGTGAAGGAAGTTTTCAAGGGTCAAGATAAGAGGGTGATATAATGTGGTCAAGAAGAGTGAAAAGCCAAAGCTTGGGGATGCCCCCGTGGTTCATCCTAGAAAATTCTAAGAACACTCAAGCGTCTAATCTTGGGGATGCCCAGGGCATCCCCTTCTTCATCAGCAACTTATCAGGTCACTTCTAGGGAAAACTATATTTTTATTCGGTCACATCATATTCACTTTTCTTGGAGCATCTCTTTGTTTTTATTTTGTTTTCTTTTGTTTTCCTTGCTGCAATAAACTTATTTGGAACCCAGCATTCTTGTGTGGGAGAGAGACACGCTCCACTTTTTCATATGAATACTCTTTTTCTGTCATGCTCGTATTCTTAGTTTTTCTTCTAGCTGATGCAAATCCTTTTAGCTTCTATTTTTCATGCATCTCGTATTCAGAGTTGTTATTTCTCGTAGAGTAGTATTAGTACTCTCTTGTTTCATTGCTATATTAGTTGGAGAGTTTGTGTTGAAATATATATTGTTTGGTGTTTGATGGAAATAGAAAGTGCTACATGTGGTAGATGGTATGTTGGAAAGGCTTGCATACTCTTGTAGATCATTAAACTATTTCACTTGATTATTTGCTTTTTTATATATTAATATGCTTAATGGTAAACCCTCTGGTTTAGTAAAGGGAACACAATTAATGGTTGGTCTAAAAGCTTGAAACGGTGCCACACTTGAATAACCAGTTGATAGTATAATGGTATATGACTTCCTCTACTAATAACAATCGTAATGGCTTTTTTTATGTGCTACGGTCGAGGCGGCCAACAGTGACTTGTCACTGCCATACACCCTCTTGGAGTGATTTTAATTATGCCTTGTATGATCATATTTCTAGTTGTAATCTTTTAACTTGTAAGTGAAGGGAATATGCCCGAGAGGCAATAATAAAATGTTATTATCTTATTCTTTGTTCATGATGAATGTTTATTTCTCATGCTAGAATTGTATCAACCGGAAACGTTGATACATGTGTGTTTAATAAACAAACAATGGTTCCTAGTAAAGCCTCTCTTTTAACTAGCTCGTTGATTAATAGATGATCAAGGTTTCCTGATCATGAACATTGGATGTTGTTAATAAGGAGGTCATGTCATTACAAGAATGATGTGATGAACATATATCCAAAGTGAATATAGCAATGCGATCAAGTCATTAAGTTTACATTGTTATATCAAACATACGAAGTAACTTATTCCTTAGACCATGAGATCATGTCAATCACTAATACCGGAAGGGTGCTTTGATGTCATCAAATGTCACACCATGACAGGGTGACTATAAAGGTGTCGTTAGATATTCGGAAAGTATTAGTTGAGGATCATGTATCAAGAGTGGGATTTGTCCATCCAAAATGACGGAGAGATATACTTTGGGCCCTCTCGATGATATCACATCGATACCGCTTGCAAGCACGTGATATGATCACAAGGATGTTATATCATGGGAACAAGAAAAGAGTACTTGTCAGGTAAAAAGGTTGAACAAGGTATGGTTTATACCAATGATCGAATCTCGGACAAGTAATATATCGTGATACAAAGGGAATAGTTCACGATGTTGATGGTTCACACGATCACGAGGGTCATCGTTGAATACATAGGAGTCATCATGGATCTCCAGATCCCGCTGTTGATTATTGATCGGAGAGGAGTCTTGATCATGTCTATGTTATTCGCAAACCGTAGGGTGACACACTTAAGGTTCTATGACACATTTGAGAGGATACGGAATATCGGAGAAAAGTTTGGACAACACCGGAATTGTTTCGGGGAATATTGAAATAGTCACCGGAATTGTTTCGGGAATATTGAAATAGTTCAAGGTGGTATATGTTAATGTTTGATTAACAAATATTTCGAGGGGGTAAGTGTAAATGTTTGTTAATAGGATTAACAAATATTAAAATAAAGAAATAAAATTGTATTATTTATTTATTAAAGAAAACCTTTGTGATTTTTGGTGGGAATTGATGAGATAATGAGTGGGTTGAGTGGAGACTCCACCCACATTATGAGGGGAGAGGTGGAGGCACCAAAATTTCGTGGCTGCCTCCCCTCCTATAAATAGAGGGCACGAGATCCCTCTCCCTCACACACTTGGTGTCATCTTCATCTCCATCCTCCCGCTGATCCACCTCATGTTCATGCGCTTGGCGAAGCCCTGAATGAAGTTTTCTCCACCACACCACGTCGTCGGGCTGCTGGTTTCCGAGGGATCCTCTACTTCCGCGCCCCACTGGATCGAGGGAACGGAGGTCGTCATCAACCGTACGTGTGACCGATCACGGAGGCACCGCCGGATTACGGTGAGCATCTTCTCGCTTTCGGGATCGGTGTGAGTACGACTACGCCAACAACGAGATTTGATCTCGTAACTCTTTGTGTCTTCGAGGGTATGTGTTCTCCTTAACCCTCTCTTTCCCCGTTGCACTTCGTCTCCTAGATTAGATCTTGTCCTTTCGGGTGTCTCTCGTGTAGGAAAAAATTTGTTTTCTATGCAACGACCCTTTCAGTGGTATCAGAGCCAGATCTATGCGTAGATGTTTCGTATGGGTAGAACACATAGGTGTATGTGGGCGTTGATGATCATGTTATTGCCTCCTTGAGTATTTTATGATCTTAGTGGCATAGTTGGATGAAGCTTCCCTATACTAAGTTTACGTGTACTATGTACACGAGAATCGTCTCACTTGTGGCTGAGGGGGTGTCCGTTTCTCCAACTATAGTTAAGATCTAATCTATGAAGGGTTGGTAAAAATATGTTTATCAATTTTGTGGTTGATGTTCGTAGGTATGAACGGTTCTATCCTCGAAAGCGCTAAGCCACGTAAAATATGCAAAAAATAAATTGGAGGCGTCTAACTAGTTTTTGCTGGGCATGTGATGTGATATGGTCAATGCTACAAATTTGATTATGAGATGATCTATTTTGTAAATTATTGATATACCGGAAGGTATCCATATGGTTGTCTTATTATTGATGGACAATCAAGATTGGCGTGCCATGGTGCTTGGTACCACGCCGGTGGAATGATGGAGATCATACCATAATGCACATGATGGAGATCAAGTGCAATGAGGACCATATCATATCACGTTATCCTTACATGTGATGTCTGTGATGTTAATCCTTTTATGCATATTTTTTGCTTAGATAGAGACGAAAGAATTATACGATGATCCCTCCCACATAATATCAAGATAATAATGTGTTCTTCCTTAAGTATGCACCGTTAAGAAAGTTCGTCGTTTCGAGACACCACGTGATAATTGGCTGTGACAGACTCAACGTTCGCATACAACGGGTGTTTTCAAGCCTAGCATGTACAGACATGGCCTTGAAACACACGCAATACTACGCTTCTACTTGGCGAGCCTAGCATGTACAGACATGGTCTCGGAACACGTAACCGAAAGGTAATCATGAGTCATATGGATGATATGATGAACATGTCGATGTTCGCCTTTGAAGCTACATCATCTCACGTAATGATCGGTTTTGGTGTAGTGAATTTGGTTCATGTAATCACTAAAGACGACTAAGAGGGATGTTGTTTTTGAGTGGGAGTTCATGGCATAATTTTGAATTAACTTGAACTTATTTATCATGAACAACCAATCAAAGTGAATTTGCACAAATTGTAGTATTCATTGGCATCCACATAACTACCTTACACTTAGATTGTTAATTGAGATATAACTGTTATGATCTGGTAAAAATCATTTAAGATTGGTACTGTATTAGTGAAATTTAAAATTGAATCCTATTGTAGATTTTCGGTATTTCCTACCTAGATCCATATGATTAATGATTGATTGATCTAGAGAGCAACCAATTCCTACTTAGAATCCAGAGTCATGGTTGCTTCCATATTACTTTATCTTCAAAAGAATGTTTTGTTGATCAAGGTGATTTAGGAACTGAAAAGAGTTGTTTTCATAAAACAATCAAGTGAAAGATATATTGATATCTAGAAACTTGTTTGTGGCAACATGACCGAGTATAATTTAGCGTGACAATGTTTGCTTATATTATCTGATATATGCAATGATTGAAGACGCTAGGCGTTTGAATATTCCAAAAAAATGGGCGCTAAACATTATCCTCTAAATTCCTTCCTTCGAGCTATAGTAGCTTAATCATAAAATTGTTATGATGGGAAGGATTAAAAGGTATAGGTAAAAATCGTTTACCTTTCTTGGAGATTGCTAAGAGTGGAATCTGGAAGAATGCTATTAATATCATGATATCAGTAGAACAATCAAACTCAAAGTATGACTCAATGGGTTATAGTATATGACTAACACGCTAAGAAAAATGTGCTAGTACAACTAGCATTGTTTGATGTTGAATGATTCTTCTGTAAAGGAAAGAGAATATTGAAAATAGAACAACAAAGGTATATGGCAGAAAAACAAGATAACTGGAAAAGTCCAGCTCAGGAGTATATGCTTGATATACAAGTTATAGATGTATTGCTAGTTAACAAAGTACTTTTGGGTATTTTGATACCACATTGGTTGCTATGAGTTGTCATACAAAGCAAAGCAATCCAAGAAATACAAGGGCCTAAAAGAAACTAGTAATAGATGTGGAATCGATTATGACACGAACAGAAATAAAGTGTTATTGTGTTCATTGTCGTATCGAACCGAACATTCAAGATTTATTTTAAGAACTTAATAAGTTGTTTTTTTTTGTGAGAACAAATGAGATTGTTCAAACTATGATCATATTCCATAATTGATGGATATGTTAATATAAATCATGTTGGTAAAGTAAACATCTATAAGACTAAATGCTAAATGTTGCAAGACGTAAAAGAGTTCCACTTAAATTGTGACACCACCATTTTAGTTCATATCGGAAAGGAAAACATGAAGGAACTCCATATTAATGGACTTTCGGAGTCATTTTGTTTTGAATAAATTGACGCTTGTGAGACCTCTTCCAAAAGATGACTAGAATTCCGTTCATAAGCCAAAGTAGAATGGACGACTAATTTAATGGAGATTGTACATGTTGATGTATATACTCCATTATGTATAGTCATGTGTGGTGGATTAATTTTTCCTTCATAAAATTTCGTCGATGATTTGAGTAGATATATGAGTATATCTATTTAAAGAGAACGGAGTTTGACATTTTTTAATTAGTTCAAATTATTGTTAATATGAAGTAAAAAAACATTGTAACAAGATAATCAAGTATTTATGATTGGATCATAAAGGGTAAAGTTTTGAGTTACAAGTTTAGCAAAACATCTGAGAAGTTGAAGAATTGTTCTACAACTTATACTTCTCGAATACCTCACATTAGTTTGGAGTATTCAAGAGACAAAATCAAACCTTGCTGGACATGGTAAGATTAATAAAAATGCCATTATAATTTTGTAGTATATACATTAGTAACAACCGATTTTTCACTGAAAAGAGCACCATAATGATCCGTTGAAATTGACACCATATAAGATATGGTTTGGGTAGTGAACCGAATTGTCATTTTCTTAAGTTTTGGTATGCATAGCATGTGTAAAATGTTTACAACCAAAATGGGATAAATATATGTTTATAAGGTTATCCTAAAGAATAAATTGGGTATTTCTCCTATCACCGACCAAAGACAAATGTTGTTTGTCAGAAATGGTTGATTTCTCCAGAAAATAGTTCTTGCGAAACAAGTGAGTGGGAGGACAGTACAAACCTAACAATATTAGAGAATCTTTGTTATCATGTCAAGAGTAGCGCAACACTGGAAGTTGTTCCGGGGTTTCCTATTTTTACTAAGTAGAAGACACTACATATGTTGTAGATACCTCGAATGAGTTTGCGAACTGAACCACAAAAGTCCTAAAACTTTGTACTTAGACCAACTTATGGTTTAAGAGTAAAGTGTTGTTTTGACAACAAAAGGACATGAACCTTATAAAGGAAGCAAATGATGGGCCCTAACTTCGTAAAATTGACTATGAGTCATTATATCCGCCATAGTATCCTTGTATGAATATCAAGTATGTGACTTGGTAGTCCTTTCGATAGGAATGATGCCTAATGATAGCAAAAGGATCTATATAGCGATGAAGACATGGATTTTTTACATCCCTTGAAAGTTGTACTTATCGAAAAGTTGTTTTTGAAGAAGTTATAAAGAGTTGACTACTGCAAGATTTTGATCTTCTGTAGTGATGCTTTAGTCTTTGCGGATACTTCTAGCAAAAGTTACATATTATGATATGGCAGTTGAATAACAAAACAAACTCTCCGCTCGAGGAAGTTTGATCGAGGATGTGTACTTCACACAGTCTGAGAGTTTTGTAGAATTCAAAAGGTTGTTGGAAAGGTATGCAAACTTCAATGGTTGAAGTAAGCATAACTAAGTAGGAATCTTTACCTTAATGAAGTTATCAAAAGAGTTTGATTCCATCATGAACGATAAAGATGCTTGTAAAGTTACAAGAAATTAAGTGGGAGCGCTATGACATATTTCCAATACTTTATGTAGATGACATATGGTTGATTGGAAAATATGTATTTTTAAATTAGCACGGTTAAGATTTTCTTATTGATGAAAGGCTTAGAAGATATTGGGCATTGATATCTATAAGAGATGGATTGAAGCGCCTGATATGATTGAAGCCAAATTACATAGATGAAATACTGAAGTAAGTCCATATCAAAATGAAAAGAAGGAGTTCTTGTCACATGAAAAATAATTGAGCAAGATTCAAGTGTTTTGACACATGATGAGCATCATTGAAATTGAGATTTCTAAGTCATGTTTCCATGCTATGTACACAACCATATGAGTCCTATGCTATAAAATGTTATAGCAGGATAATTCATATGATGATTAGACAATAGTGGAAGAGATCCTTGTGTCATTTTAGAAATGCTAAGGATATGTTTTCCTATGTATTAATGACAAAATATTAGTTGTAGTATGTTACACTATCAGTCTTGTCCTTTATTCAAGTAATTTTATCTCAATTAAAATATGTGATGAAGGGTAGCACAATAGGCTGGAAGAAAGTTCCATGCTGGATTTGAAAGAGTTTCAAAATTAAAATATTGTGACAGATACTACAACAAAGGCTAAAGTATATCGTTGTGCTGACAACTGATAATAAGCGTATTTTGTGTCAAGGAGTTATTTATTGAACTTGGTGAATTTCCAAGAATGCTTAACACTATGAAGCTACATTTTCACAATGTTAGTGACATTGGTTTGAGCTGAGGAATTAAGGTTTCACCGATTGACCATATATATACAAAGCCATCTCATTAGAGAATGAGTGATGCATGTAGACGCAAAGAACATGCAAATACAATAGGACCTGAACAGTTCAGATCTTTTTGGTGATGTTTACCACATGCAAAGCATGGTAATAACACTCGAACGCCATATGTGTTAAGTGCTTACAGACTAGATTATTGACTCTAGTGCAAGTGGGAGACTGAAAAGAATATGCCCGAGAGGCAATAATAAAATGGTTATTATCTTATTCCTTGTTCATGATGAATGTTTATTTATTATGCTAGAATTTTATTAACCGGAAACGTTGACACATGTGTGTTTAATAAACAAACAATGGTTCCTAGTAAAGCCTCTCTTTTAATTAGCTCGTTGATTAATAGATGATCAAGGTTTCCTGATCATGAACATTGGATGTTGTTAATAACGAGGTCATGTCATTAGAAGAATGATGTGATGAACATATACCCAAAGTGAATATAGCAATGTGATCAAGTCATTAAGTTTACATTCTTATATCAAACATACGAAGTAACTTATTCCTTAGACCATGAGATCATGTCAATCACTAATACCGGAAGGGTGCTTTGATGTCATCAAACGTCACACCGTAATAGGGTGACTATAAAGGTGTCCTTAGATATTTGGAAATTATTAGTTGAGGATCATGGATCAAGAGTGGGATTTGTCCATCCAAAATGACGGAGAGATATACTCTGGGCCCTCTCGGTGATATCACATCGATACCGCTTGCAAGCACGTGATATGATCACAAGGATGTTATATCATGGGAACGAGAAAAGAGTACTTGTCAGGTAACGAGATTGAACAAGGTATGACTGATACCAATGATCGAATCTCGGACAAGTAATATATCGCGAGACAAAGGGAATAGTTCACGACGTTGATGGTTCACACGATCATGAGAGTCATCGTTGAATACATAGGAGTCATCACGGATCTCCAGATCCCGCTGTTGATTATTGATCGTAGAGGAGTCTCGATCATGTCTATGTTATTCGTGAACCGTAGGGTGACACACTTAAGGTTCGATGACACATTTGAGAGGATACGGAATATCGGAGAAAAGTTTGGACAACACCGGAATTGTTTCGGGGAATATTGAAATAGTCACCGGAATTGTTTCGGGGAATATTAAAATAGTTCAAGGTGGTATATGTTAATGTTTTATTAACAAATAGTTCAAGGGGGTAAGTGTTAATGTTTGTTAATAGGATTGACAAATATTAAAATAAAGAAATAAAATTGTTTATTTATTTATTAAAGAAAACCTTTGGGATTTTGAGTGGGAATTGATGAGAGAATGAGTGGGTTGAGTGGAGACTCCACCCACATGATGAGGGGAGAAGTGGAGGCACCAAAATTTCGTGGCTGCCTCCCCTCCTATAAATAGAGGGCATGAGATCCCTCTCCCTCACACACTTGGTGTCATCTTCATCTCCATCCTCCCGCTGATCCACCTCATGTTCATGCGCTTGGCGAAGCCCTGAACGAAGTTTTCTCCACCACACCACGTCGTCGTGCTGCTGGTTTCCGAGGGATCCTCTACTTCCGCTCCCCACTGGATCGAGGGAACGGAGGTCGTCATCAACCGTATGTGTGACCGATCACGAAGGCACCGCCGGATTGCGGTGCACATCTTCTCGCTTTCGGGATCGGTGTGAGTATGACTACGCCAACAACGAGATTGGATCTCGTAACGCTTTGTGTCTTCGAGGGTATGTGTTCTCCTTAACCCTCTGTTTTCCCGTTGCACTTCGTCTCCTAGATTAGATCTTGGCCTTTCGGGTGTCTCTCGCGTAGGAATATTTTTGTTTTCTATGCAACGACCCCTTCAGTGAGTTCCAAGCTGCGGTTTTCTGGCACTTCCACCGTCCATATTTGCTAGCCTCTTCCGTACTGTGCATTGCCCATTCTCACATTGAGAGTTGGTGCAAACTTCTCTAGTGCATCCAAACCCCGTGGGGGTACTTTGTTCTCCTAGACATAAGCCCAAATATCTTCCTCAAAACAGCCACTATACCTACCTATCATGGATTTCCATAGCCATTCCGAGATATATTGTCATACAACATCCATCTTCATTATGTTACATGTTTCATTGTTATTTTTCATACTGCTACACTAGCATGAGCATTTAGTTTTATACATCAGAGATATTTCAATTTCAGTTATGAGTACTAAAAGTGTGATGATTCATTGTAAATAGAGTGTTGCCCCTACCAGTGAGGTTATATATAAAAAAAAAAGCCCCAAAAAAGAAAAATGAAAGAAAGAGAGCCAAAGAGAGGGGGCATAGCTACTTTCATTTGTTCCACACTTGTGCTTATTTGGCACCAATACTTCAGTTTGGAGAGATTTTTTATTTTATGACTTGCATAACTATGTGGGGAACTTTACATTATAGAACTTGGCTTGTATATTCCAATGATGAGCCTCCTCAAAAGTGCTATAGGTCTTTATGAGAAAGAAAGTTGGATGCACCCCCACTAGTTCCATTGGAGAGCTTTGATGCGTGTGAACACACGTTCGTTGGGAGATCCCAAGAGGAAGGTATGAAGAGTGCAGCAACAAGTTTTTCCTCAGAAAGAAACCAAGGTTTAATCGACTAGTAGGAGGAAGGAGTAACTTCAGAAGGTGAAGCAGCTGATATGGTAGGGCGCACTACCGATTCAGAAGCAACGTGGAACCTGCACAACACAATCAAATCACTTTGCCCCAACGAAGCAGTGAGGTTGTTAATCTCACCGGTTTTGGTGAACACAAAGAGGTTAAACGTATGGTGTGGCAAACAGTAGGAACAGTATGAGAGCAGTATGAAAGTAGTAGGTGTTTATCAGTATGAGGAAAAAGGACGGGGTCCATAGTTCACTAGTGGCGTCTCTCCGTGAAAGATAAATAACATGTGTGGTGAACAAATTACAGTTGGGCAATCGACAGAAATGAAGGCTGCACCATAGTGCATATGCAAGACATAAAGATTACTATGTGATTCATGCGGGAATTACAACAAGATACATAGACCATTATCCAACTGCATCTGTATCTAATAACCCATCCTCCGAATATCACCCGAACAAACGTTGGGTATTAAGTTGCAAGCAACAGATAATTGCAGTAAGAAAAGTGTGTAATGTAAACAATAACATCGACCTTACACAAAGCATTGTTGTTTTCTCCCTAATGGCAACAACACATCCTCATCCTCACGTTTCTGTCACTCGAGCACGGATGCAAAGGAGGCATGAACCCATTATCGAGCATAAATACGCCCTCTTGGAGTTACTAGCATCTACTTGGCCAAAGAATCTACTAATAACGGAGAGCATGCAAGATCATAAATAACATAAGCATGAATATAACATGATAGATTGATAATCAAAAGACATAGCATTCAACATTTATCAGATCCTAACAAACACAACATGTAGCATTACATAAAGATGATCTTGAGCATGTTAGGCAGCTCACAAGATCTAAACATGAGGTACAAAGTGGAGGGAACACCTATCTAACTACTGCTATGGACCCATAGTCTAGGGATGAACTACTCATGCATCACTTCGGAGGAGAGCATGGGGGTGTAGACCACTCCGGTGATGATTTCCCCCTCCGGCCGGTTGCCGGGGAGAGCTCCAGAACCCTCCCGATCTCGGGATGACGGTGACGGCGGCCTCGGGTGTTTCTCGGGTAAAATTTATATATCCTTAGGGTTTTCCCCCGGGGGGAATAAATTGGCGAAAGGGCAGAGGCGATGGAGGCCTAGGGGCCCCACACCACCCCCGGCGCGGCCAAGGGAGGGGGGCGCGCCGCCCTATGGTGTGGGCCCCCTGAGCCCCCCCCTCCGCGTCTCTTAGGGACCCCGTGGAACCTCTAGGATTTCTAAGACTTCCATACTTTGAATTTTCTAATTCAGATGATGTTTTCGGAACAACTTTTCTGAAACTAAAAACAGCAGAGAACAGGGAACTGGCTCTGTGGCATCTTGTCAATAGGTTAGTCCGGAAAATCGATAAAAATGACATAAAGTGTATATCAAACATGTGGGAAATAATATGAAAACAAACATGGAACATCATAAATTAGGGATACGTTTATGACGTATCAAGCTTTCATACACTTATAGCTCTATGTGCATTCGTTGTGTGGTAATCACTACTTATTGCATAGCTTTGATTGTAAGACTTACTCGTGTCTAATGATCACTTTCAACTTTGCGAGACTTTCTTCCGTTGACCTTCCAAACCCCCCAGGATGTTCTTTTAGCCATAAAATCCTGGTTCCAGGCACCAATACAAAATGCTTGCTTGTTTTGAATGCACAAATAGTTTGATGATTTTCCTACATGCATATTGTTGTCACTTGATTTTATCCTAACAGGAGTTGTTGCAAGAGTTTGATGCTTAGGATGATTATATTGTTGTTCTTGAAGCTTAAATCATCTTTAATATACTTTGCACAGTTGATTGTCTTTTAGCATTGATTCATTGAAACAAAATACTTTGTTCTCCCTAATGGTTTATACATTACTCTATTTGATATCAACTATAAACCACAACCTTTATTCATTTGATCTTAGTTTACATCATTTACATTATGATGATCAAGTTTATGTTGGTAGCATGTCACCTTAGAAATTATTTGTTTTTATCGTTTTACCTACTCGAGGACGAGTAGAAACTAAGCTTGGGGATGCTTGATACGTCTCAAACGTATCTATAATTTCTGATTTTCCATGTTGTTTTCATGCCATATGCTACATGTTTCCTATACAATTTATGTCATTTTTATGGATTTTCTGGGACTAACCTATTGACGAGATGCCATAGAGCCAGTTCTTGTTTTTCTGCTGTTTTTGGTTTCAGAAAAGTTGTTCTGGAAATATTCTCGGAATTAGATGAAACAAAATCCTAGAGTCTTAGAAAGTCGTCACGTACATGGAGTCCAGAGGGGACCCGGAGGGGGGCTCATGGGCCCACACCATATTGCGACGTGTCCCCCTGGCCGCGCCAGCTGGTGGTGTGGGCCCCCTGGCCACGCACCGACATTTCCTTCTCGCCTATTTGAGCTCCTCCACGGGTTAACCCTAAACATCCGAGACTTTTACACCAAAAACATTTGTGGCCGCTGTCATCGTCAATCCTAGTTTGGGAGGGTTCTAGAGCTCTCCCCGACACCCTGCGGGGAGGGGGAATCATCACCTTCATAACCTTTCTCTTGGGGTTTCCCAACGAGTGTCAACTACATACCAACGGTGTGTGCACTGGGTGGGTAAATTGTGGTGTTTGTATGGGACCATCTAGGTCTCATGGTGATAGCGTGGGGGTTACCTAGATGGGTAAATGTGATCTCTAAGGAGTGGTTTTATAGCCCTATGCAATGATTGGTGTTTGTTATCCAACCGGAGAGTGGTTTGGAGTAGCGTAGTGAAGAGATGATATTTATGCATGCAATGTTATTATTGTTGAGAGTGTCCACTAGTGAAAGTAGGATCCCCAAGCCTTGTTTCTAAGCATTCAAACACCGTTTACAATCAGTTCTGCTACATGTTTGCTTGCTGCCATTTTTATTTAAGATTGCTATTATCACTTATAATCATCCATATTACTTGTATTTCACTATCTCTTTGCCAAACTAGTGCACCTATACAACTGACAATTGTATTATGTGTGTTGGGGACACAAGAGACTTCTTGTATCGCAATTGAAGGGTTGCTTGAGAGGGGTATCTTTGACCTCAACCTCCGTAAGTTTGATAAACCTTGGGAGATCCACTTAAGGGAAATTGCTGCTGTTCTACAAACCTATGCACTTGGAAGCCCAACATTGTCTAAAAGAGTAGAAGTGTGCGTAGACATCATTCTCTCTCCAACAAAGAATGTTAGGATCCAACCAATTATGACTAGCAAGCAAACAATACAAAACTAGAAGCAAAATAAAAAGATGCTCCAAGAATAACACATAATATGTGAAGCAATACAAATATAGTGTCTTGAAAGATGACATGATAATTTTGTTGATGAAGAAGGGGATGCCTAGGGCATCCCTAAGATTTGACGCTTGTACTTCTTGGATATTTATTGGGGGTGACATGGGCATCCCCAAGCTTGAGGTTTTGTCCATCCTTCATCGTCTCATATCATCCTCCTCTCCTTGCACTTGAAAACTTCCTTCACACAAAACTCAATTTAAACATTATATATAGTCACATTTTTTTTAAATCCCTCTCCCTAAGAGAACACAAAAGAAAAGGATAAAGAAGCAAATGCAATCAAAATGCAGAAATCTATCAAAATAGAACTAAATGTAAAATTGTGTTTTTTTAGGCACTTCCGAAGCTCAAATGCAAAAAATAGTCTACTACTGTAAGTTAGATAACAACCTGGGGCATCCTCCTGATTTTTTTTAAGGATTTTATCACACTCTATCCGAGAGATACGATTTTTTTGGCGAGGCGCAAAAATCTGGACAGAAAACAACAAGTTGCACTTCCTTTCAAATAGAGGTTATTCTTGGCATAAAAACGAAATAAAAAAAAGGATTAAGGGAGGTTGTTACAGAGGTAAAAACTTTAAAGACTCACATAAGCAAAACAAAACAAAAGATAACAAAAATAAAACAAAGTGAGTTACCTCCCATAAGCGTTTTTTCTTTAACACCTTTTAGCTAGGCATTGAGCAAGAAGCTAGTATTATCCTCTTCACCACTCAAATCAAGACCAACAAAGTCATCATATAAGAATTGTATTTTCCACGCACACATGTCTCAGAATTTCCTTTTTCCTTTATTTTAGGTTTATTGTTTTCATCGAAGGGATTCTCAGGAACAATCTAACCAAAGTTATTCTCTAGGGCATCAAAAATTGTTATAAGTTTAAATTGGATGGGTATGTTAATTTATTTTTCACATTCAGTTTTACCCATATACTTCGTAATTTTAGTATCCAAAGTTCTCACGGTGTGCTCAAAACCAAGTCAATAACCAGGCAATTTATAATGAGAACAAAATTTCCAAGACTCAACTGCAATATCCTTAATTCAGTAAGCAAAGTTTCTATAACGAAGCTTGTTTCTTCCCCTATCTCCATACTATTTAGTTTAAAACACATTTGTTTCAATATGAGATTGAGATTTATAAATCAAGCCTCTATCATAGCAACTAGAGAAGCCACAACAGTTTCATAGTTTTGGGTGTGCTGAACTATAGACTTTTCATCATGGTCCCGAAGCGCATTAACATGATTGAGGAATTCTTCGATGCTATTTCTCCCAATAATAAAACCACTTCCTACATATATATCCTTCATGGAATATATAGAAAAAGGCATTGTAACAAGATGGTAAGGAAAGTTGGACAAAGGTAAAAGCAAATTAACAAAGCAAGCAAAGGACTAGAGACTACAGAACTTTTTTTTTTTTGAGTTTTTGATAAAAGAGAAACAAAGGTAAACTAAGCAAGAATAAAACAGAAGAGACAAGTGGAAGTCTGTAACTCCCCTAGCTGAAAGTGCAGTCCCCGACAACGGCGCCAGAAATACAACTTGAGGGTGTGAAATCAGACACCCGTTGGGAGACCCCAAGGGGAAGGTATGATGTCGTGCAGCAACAAATTTCCCCCAGTTAGGAACTAGGGTGATCAATCTAGTAGTACTTCGAAGCCTCTCAGCAGCTTGCTTGTGCACGGCGTCAGAATTATAGCGTTTTGACAAGAGCCAAGCGTGGACCTGCACACAAATCACAGACTCTCTCTTGCTCCCAACTTTTTGAGAAGGTTGTCAATTTTCCCGTCTTGGTAAAAACTAGAGAATTAATTGTATCGAATGGTTGAAGAATATTAAATGAAAACGGAACAACGACCAAATGATGATGAAAACAAGTAAACAAGGTTGTAAACAATGATGAAAATAGGATCGGGGGCCATAATTTCACTAGCGGTGTCTCTCCATAAAACAATAAACATGCTGGGTCAGCAAATTACAGCTCGGCAATTGACAAATCATGATCGTATGATAATACTATTATGACAAAATATAGTTCACAAGTTTCAACAATGTAGCCATTACGTCAAGGTAAATAGACTGCCATCCGGCAACATCTATTTTTAAAAGTCCACCTTGAGACAGAAATCCATCAAATCTCGTTGGTATTAAGGTGTAGCAACAAAGTGATTGCTTGTATGCAACAGATAAATGAATAAGAACAATACGTAATGTAAGAAATAATTCCTCATCCGTAGACAGGAACACCGTTGTTTTCACCCTTGTGGAAACAACTCATCCTCCACCTTACACGTTTCTATCACTCGAGCGCAGATGAAAAGGAGGCATGAACCCACTATCTAGCGTATAAACGCTCTCTCGGAGGTGCATACAATAACGTGACCAAGGAAACCATAGGCACCAGAGAGCATCGCAAGACAAGATTAAAACACTCTAAGGATATAAGTGAAGCACTAAAAAAGACATGAACAAAGTGATCATAATTTCATGGTTCATTGAATCCCATCAAACACAACATGTAGCAATTACATAGCAGTGATCTTGATCATATTAGGCAGATCACAAGATCTAAACATGGAGACACGACGAAGAGAGAACACCATCTAGCTACTGCTATAGACCCGTAGTGCGGGGATAAACTACTCACGCATATGTCCGGAGGCAATCATGGCAATGTAGAGGCCTCCGGTGACGATTCCCCTCTCCGGCAGGGTGCGAGAGTATGACTCCAGAAGGACTAGGTTGGACTTTCGAGGTGACTGTGCCTCTGTATTTATTTCATGAAAAATTTATCCGTCCCCGACGATTTTAGGATTAATGTGATTTTACAGGCGCAGAGGCGGTGTGAGGTGGTGCCTGAGATGGTGGGGGCACCAGGTGCGGCCTAGGTTGGACCCATGCTTGGTTCCCACCTGCCCCTGCCCCTGCCCCTCTACGACTCTCGTTTGGACTCCGTCTTCGTCGCGGGCAAAAAATAAATCCCGTAAATTTTTAGGAAATTTGGCGAATATTTTCTTTAGAGCTTTCCTGAAATATAAAAACAATAGAAAACAGAAACTGACTTTGGGAATCTTGTTAATAGGTTAGTCCATGAAATCATCCGGAAAATGAAAGAAAACATATAACATAAATAAAACAAGCATGTCGCAAAAAAATATAGATACGTTTGAGACGTATCAAGGAGAAACACAAAATGTTTTCATTGATCAAGAAAGTGGTGACATCCTCAGCTTAACACGGAAGACACTGATCTGGTTGATATTATCCTAAGTGTAGCCAACTTATGCTTTTGAAAAATCACTCTGATCATTTTGTTGTGGATTTTATCTGAACTCTTAGAAATCTGTGTAGACATTGTGGTAATTGCGTCATTTTACTACTAAAGTAATAAAGGCATATGCTCTTTGCTCCAAGAATATGCATGATGGGCCTTTTGTTGGTGACACACTACACATGATCTTCTGCTCATGAGAGAAGAATGAGTATCATAGAGAAGAATTGTCCTATTTAGCCAAAGCAGCGTACACAGTCTTGGACGAAGATAGATTTCAAAAGGTAAGGCTATTTAATACCCCCGCTTATTGTCTCCAGGTATAGAATTTTTGCATAGAAAGTACTACCTATGGTCTGCCTTACTACTGTGCGTCTATAGGATATACCTTTACAATAAACGACTAAGCTAGATGCTGAAAAACTTGCAAATAACCTATCAATATATATAATTCAGACACGTATTTTCATCTGCAGGATAAAACCAATTTTAACTCTGATATTGCATTTTGCATTCTGAATGGATTACATCTACAAGATTCTTTTTTAATCCTGGGTTTATTGGCGATATCTTTGGGAGTAGAAACAACAACGTTCTTGTGCCAATATCATCATTCGATTGGGATGAACTTCCCTGTGCGCATGAGTTGCGGGTGTCAGACATGTTCTAGTGAAAAACATGACGCTGATCCAATCATGGTCGAGGAACTGTGCAGCCAATGTTGTTATGCTACTTTTAAGGAAGACCCACACCCAGTAACCGGTAATGTTCACTTCTAAGAATTATGCACTACAACTTTTAATTTATCTTGTTGAGGCGTTTTATTTTTCCTATGTCAGCCGTGCACTGGTCAAATGCTAGTTGTAACTTTAATTATGGATCATTAGGCTGGTCATAGTGGGGAGTAACATAGCAGTAACATCACACACTCCAATGCAAATTTGTTTATGTAGCAATGAGTTAATGAGAAGACAGATGCTTTGGTAACTAGCTATGTTACTGTACCATCACACATATCAACACAAAATGAGTCTATATCTTAATAAATATGACATTCCACGTATGTTACTATCCACTATGGAGGTATTAACATAGACTAGTAACATATGCATGTTACTAGACTAAGTTACTCCCCACTATGAGCAGTCTTACAGTCGAATGCAGTTCCTTACTGCCACATGGGCCAAGCCCAATAATGTTAGGAGATATATTGCACAAGTGCCTAGGTGGATCTGAAATTACCTCTACAAGTCGTACATGATGCTACGGATTTTTTTTTACGATCGATACCATGATATATTTAATGTAACACAAACTACATGGTAGAGATACACGACAATTATAAAATAAAGTCTAAAAGAAACTAGCAAATTTTTGAAATCTTCAAACTCTTTCTTCTTCCATGGTACAATCTTGTACTTTTTCAGACACAATGCATAGAACACAGAGACCAAACCACAAACCCGTAAATACCAACGAGAGTTCTCCCATATTTTTTTTGAGTCGCAATGCCAAGGTCGCAAGCACGCAAGCAACCACTAAACTAATCAACCAACATAGGCAGTTGTACCAACACACATATTGCAGGGAAACACAATCGAACAGTTTGATCAACGTCGCTGCGAACCGAGAGTACGGATCACCATTGTTATACCATTGTTAAGGACGTAGCAGCTAGAGCAAATATTGCAAGGACAATTCTCCGTGCGGCAACCATCGAAAAAGATCCAAAATAGATCCGGCGAAGCAATATCTAAAGGATCATACCTAGATAAACTGAATCTTCCAACACCACCATTCACATCGCGATGGAGATCTCGCCGTCGATTAGTGGACCAAATATCACTTATTGCAGACGATGCCATCTCCATAGACGAAGAAGACGGCTAACAAAAGCCCTAACATAATCTATTAAAAACCCTACTTTTAGGGAAAACTCAACTCATGGATTAGATTCCCAACCCCTCCCAACGCCGGTAAGGCCATCCAAAGGAGAGGGTAACCATCTACGGAGGAGGAAGAAGTGGAGGCGACGATTTTCTTTTCCTGGCGGTGGAGCTCTCTTTTTCTCGGTATTGGTATTCCTCTACATGATGCTATGGATTGGTCGAGCACCCCACACGGTCAGTACCAATTAAGAACGAGTTGACGTATCGTTCGCGCCACCGCCGGAAAACCTCGTATTTTTTCAACTCCTCCTCCGTGTGTCTGCTCCAGCAATCAGCGATGCGGGCACGTTGCTGGCTTGCTACCGGCCGCCTCCCTGCCCCGTACAATTGTCGAGTGACTCGTCACCAGATTATATCTCAAGGTATACGTGTTACTAATCTGATTTGATGCGATAATTTCCAACACATTACCCTTTTTTCGGTCTGGAGCTCTCGGCGCCTTCCTAGTGGCCCAAACGGCCCATTCTTTCATTCAATTCATGTAGAAACACAAGTGAGAGTGCATGGTGCCCCCATATGTGGTTTTGGTAATTAATGAAAGTCCTTTTGGACTAATATTTGCATTGAGTTATCCTTGTAGATCTTGTCCATGGTAAATAATGGAATTCATGTGTTGAACTCTATTAGCTTCCGTGATGGCCATTGTCATATTCAAAGATTTATATTAAGAATGGTCATGATTTGAGTTATGCATATTGCTAGTGTGTCTTGAAGGAAAGGATTAGGTGATATTTTATGATTATCTTCAAGACATCATCATTTGAAGTGAGAAGAAAAGATACAAGGTTGATCAAACAAGTGATCAACACACAAAGCTACAAGATGTACCAAGTGGGATTGTGTATCTCATGGTATGGTAAGAATTTGATCATATAGCTTTGTGAACTAACCCATAATATGTGTGTGTGGCATCTATATGTGTGGTTAGGTATCTTTCCATGGGCATGCATCAAAAGGAAGATTTCATATAGCTCCTGGTCTATTTTGTCGTCAAGCGGTGTTCGGCGTCAAGCTTGGCGTGGAAGCTCAAGTGAAGCACCTCTAAGAAGTCCTACTTGATGCTTGCCACCCATTTGGAGTTTGTAGCCTTGTGAAGATTTCCCAAGAAGGTTCTCTCCCATAACGGTGTATGGGTGAGCTAGTCTCTCCTATACTAGTGTATGGGGGAGCAACTTGCAAGTCTTCATCTAGCGGAGAATGTGCTAGCAAGCACGATCAAGAAAGAAGATCCAACTTGTGAGAGTCAAGATCGTCATCATCTAGTTCAAGTGGAATGCTCAAGGTAAAGGTATAATCTTGATATGTTTTCTATTTTACCGGTCTTGTGCCTTTTGGGAGACTCGGTTTTAGGATAGATAGTCGTACTATCAAGAGGGGCTCTCAAGTGAGTAACTTGGTCGAATCGTTGTGAATCTCAAACCTTTGCATACTTTCATATCATCTTCCTTGGTTCTTATTTTGATTTTATCTCCATTGTTTTATGGTGCTTGTGGTGATCTTCATGACAAGCCAAGTTTTATCGAAAACGGGTTTGGTAAGAAAAGCTAGTTGCGTTTTGGTGGTGAAAATATCCGGTTCAACTTTAAGAATGTTCCCACACCTTCCATGTGTGGTAACTTCTCCATTATTTTTTGTTTGTATACTACTTGTTGTTATGTTTCCAACCCAATTGGATTCACCTCTTTCGAAGTTCATTTGCAAAAGTTATGTTTGTTTTGGTGATGGAGGTTTTACCGGTTGTTCCTTTTAGAGAGGTTAAATCTTTCTACATTTGGTTTTAATTTTTGTTGTCGGGCAGTGATGTTTCTCCGCATGATCTTGTAGAGTTTCTCTTTTGAAACTCAATGAGCGAAAGATCATAAAAAACGGAGTCTGGACGCAAAAGTTATGTGTGTTTTAGTATTGGTGTTTCTGCTGTTTTCGTCAGTCCGGAATCTCCGGCTATCCGGAGTCTTCGGTGTTCAGTCCGGAGTCTCCGGGCCAAAAACACCCCCAAGGGTTGCTCCCATGGTGTCACCCACTGTATAGGGTCTGGAAAGTGCCCGGAGTCTTCGGTCTTCAGACCGGAGTCTCCGATGTGAGTTTTTCCTGCAACGGCTCTTTTTCGTGGGGACCTATAAAAGGCCCCCTTCTTTCCCCAAAGAGGTAGGTCTTCTAAGATCGAATTTTTTCCCTCTCTCTCCTCCATTGTTGATCTTAGAAAGCTTGCCCTTCTCTCAGTTCCTCCCATGATTCTTGCATATCTTTGAGAGAAAAGAGAGAGGAGATCTATATCTACATTTCCACCAATCCATCTTCCTTCTAAGTGAGGGAAACCAAGTAGATCTCGATCTTGGAGTTCTTGGTGTTTGTCCTCCATTGTTCTTTCTCTCTTATTCCCCCATAAGCATTTGTTGCTGTGTTGGAATTTTAGAGTGAAGGACTTGAGCATTTGTGCTCTTGCCTTTTGCATCGGTTGCATCGATTTGCTCTCTCCACGAGGATTCGTGGAAGTTGAAAGTTTGTGAGCTTGTTACTCTTGGGTCTTGGACCCTAGACGACTTGTGGTGTTCTTGGGAGCCTCCAGTTGAGTTGTGGACGTGTGACCCAAGATTGTGGTGACATCGAGAGCCTCCAAGTAAGTTGTGGATGCGTGCCTCGATCGAAGGTTGCCAATAGTGGAAGGTGAATTAGGCCTTTGTGGCGAGGTTCATCGGAGAATAGGGTGAGGCCTTTGCGGCGTTGAGTAGAACTCTTGTGGCGAGCTCACACCCCTCCAACGAGACGTACTTCCCTCAAAGGGAGGAACTCGGGAATACATCTTCGTCTCCGTGTGCCTCGGTTATTTCTATACCCGAGCTTTTTACTTATGCAATTTACATTGTGATAGCCTTCGTGCTTGAAGTTATATATCTTTCTATCACCTTGTTACTTGTCTTGCTTGGCATAAGTTGTTGGTGCACTTAGTTGAGCCTAGAATATTTAGGTTGTATGCTTGGTAATTTAAATATTTAGTTTATTTCCGCATTTAGCAAGCCTTAACCGAAAAGGTTTTAATCGCCTATTCACCCCCCTCTAGAAGACATCGTTGCACGTTCAAAAATATCCTTTATTCTCCCCCCAATCCAAAGATTTACACAAGCCACCACCTGTCATTGACGCAAGACCCCACCTTATAGTTTCTTCTCTCGCAAGAAATTAAACCCAGGGTTTCAAGAGTGACCGAGGGTTGTCGAGAGTGATCCAGGGTTCTCAAGAGTGGTCTAGGGTTGTCACCAGTGATTGACGATTTTTAAACATTGATGTTATCTTCCAAAAAACATGCAAAAATCATAGCCAATCTATAAACATTTTTTCTGCCTTCCTAATATCATGGAAAAATCATAACCAATTTATAACATTATTTCTTCCTTCCTAAAATCATGGAAAAATCATGCCCAACTTATAAACATTTTTCATTCCTTCCTACAATCATGGAAAAATTGTACCCAAATTTTATAAACATTTTCATGCCTTCCTAAAATCATGGAAAAATCATAGCCAATTTATAAACATTTTCCCTTCCCTCCTAAAATCATACCCAACTTATAAATATTGATTCTTCCTTCCAGAAATCATGGAAAATCACTGCAATAATTTCGAACTCATACAATTCATAGTTCAAACTAATTTATCAAGTCATTACAAACCAGTAGTTCTACTCATCAAAGCACTACAAATCCAATATACTCCCTCCGTGCCTGAATGTGAGGCACATAGTTTTCTGCACGAATATTAATACGTGGGTATTTGGCATACAATAGACATATTTTCTCTTACAATAAATCGTGAGAGGGAATCCATACTAGTCACAAACTGAATACAATCTGTCATATCCCTCCTCAACTCATTTGTGGATGGCTAATATTGTCTGTAAATTGTAAATAACCATATATTTTTGGAACTTTTCTCAAAAAACTATACGCCTTACATTCAGGAGCGGAGGGAGTAATTAGTTGCACAACAAATGATACAAATACAATATGATTATAATTACTCCCCTCATATTTCCTTTATCTTCCTAATCTTTGCCCTGGTCCCTTCTTTCTACTTAAGAAAACCTGCAATGATGAACTTCGGTTTTTTTCTTGTCCTCTTTGAATTTGTCCATGTCCTTCTCTACCTTAATCCTCAAGACCTTGTGCATGTTTGTAAATGCAGCATCCACTTATTTCTTCTGCACCAATTCATACCTCACATCAATAAGAGCTTGCTCTGCTTTTGCCTTTAGAGCTAGTGTTACCTGCTTCTCCTCCACAACCTTGTCAACTTGCGCAATCTTCAGATCACGATGCAACCTTGATATTTCATCATGGTACTTAACTTCCGCTCGCAGTATTCAAGAGCATTATTCACTCTACTCTGTTTAGATTCTGTATAATTATCCGAGAGTTTTGACACTGCTTTCTGCAGAGGAGCTGGCCACTCTCTATTTACCTAGTGGACAAAACCACAGGTTTCACCACTTTCCTATAGAGATCAAATTATTGCATGAATTCCTAATTTGTGCACTACGACAACTAGATTGACTATCAACAAATTAAATAGACTACAAGCTTTCACAAACATGCCATACGCTTCCCAAAAACCTCCTGCCGTGTTCCATCCTTCAAAAGAAACGAATTTTGCCGCTAGTCCACGACATTTACAACACACAATATTTTGTCCATCGGCTAGCCCACAATAATCCGAGTCGTATATATTGTGTTCAGGGTCTAAACATCAAATGCAGATAATATGTCAAAAAAGTTCCAGCTCAAAAAAATATCCCCAATTCCAACAACACAGATCAAACCAAACCCTAGAATCCAAAACTCCAAATGCGCAAGTGAGTACTCACATCGCTACCACCAGAGCTTGGGGCATTGGATGATCTCTCGTCGTCTCCCCACAAAACCATGTCGGAAATGGCCAACAAGGGAAGAACTCTAGCGACGATGGCTGCATGTCGCTGTGAGTGGAGAGGAGGAGATGCGTGGGCGCAACAGAAACATGGGAAAGGAAGAGAGTGGTCGTTGCCTCCGACCACGCAAGTTAAAAGCCCTAACTGAAACCTAACAGTTATACCCTCGTAGCCGGTCACTTTGGCCACATGGACGCGTCAGTAGGCTAGGATTGTCAGGATTCGTGTTAAACATGTTAAACATGCGAATCAGTACCCCGTGTCACCTCCCTGCCTCGAAACGCGATGATTTGTGTCATTTTTCTCAAAAGTGGTGGCTCCGAGACATTTATTTCCCTCATGTGTTCCCGTATTCAGACTCCCGGTGGTAGCTTTTTTTTTTTTCCGAGGAAATTTGACTGGCCTATGACGAACTAGTTATGGGTCGTTGGCCCATTTCGGCCAGCAGAAGATATGGATCTGCGGGCAAGATTAAGGAAAGGGAACCATTCCGTAACCTTCCGAGAGGGAAAGAAGAGGCCTTGCATGCGCGCTAAGTGTTACCACCAGAGAATTTTGGTGGATTTTCCCTTTTCCATCGTATGGAGGGGTAGACGGGTGGGCACGCATTTATTTTGAGATTCGTTTTTTAAAAACGAAATATCTCAAGAACCGTATTGCGGAATTACGAACCGTTTTCGCATTTGAGTTTTTCGCGTCGAGATCTTCAAAACTAGATCCCATGTTGATAGGTTTGGAAAAACTTTCTTTTGTGGACTTTGTACTCTATGTTGTATATACTTTATACTTTTGGTAGCAGGTGCGTGTGTGTACACCATGTACATCCAGTTGCAGCGATGCTCGGCTTCGCCTCGGTATTTTTTTACGGCTCAACTTCGCCTCGATAACCATTTATAAAAATCTTGAAGGGGGTACATAGGTCGTTGTGCGCATTGGTTGAAGCGTGTATTAGTCGTAGTGCGTGCTACGGCTCGGCGTTGCCTTGTACTACCACTCGGCTTCGCCGCGAACAAAACGTGTAGGACGCTTCATCTAAAAATACACACATGTTGTATCTGAAAGTATGAAAAAGTTGTTGTTGAAAGTATACAAACGTTGTTTCTGAAATTATACAAGGGTTGCCACTGAAAGTACAGAAACGTTGTTTCTGAAAGTATACGCGCGGTGTGTACACTGCCCTGGGTGTACATCAGCCTGGGTGTACGTCGGTCCTTCACTGGGTGTACAACCGTCTGGGTGTACGTCGGCCCTTCACTGGGTGTACATCCGCCTGGGTGTAGGTCGGTCCTGCACCTGGGTGTACAACCGTCTGGACGTACACCCGTGGTGCACGTGGGTGTACGTCAGCACTGCACTTGGGAATATACTTCGTATACTACACATAGGCGTACCGCATACGTCTGTGTGTAACTGGGCGTACATCCATTTTGATCCTAGGTGTAAAAAAAAGTTTCTCTAAATCTATCAATATGGGATCTAATTTTGAATATCTCGACGCAAAGATCTCGGTTCGCGAGATATTTTATTTTTTTAAAAAAATCCAAAATAAATGTGCCTCGAAGGAAAAATCTCACCAAAACTCTCTCGTGGTGGCGCTTAACGCGCAAGCAAGGGCTCTTGAAAGACTAAAAGGAAGAAGACGGCACTTATTACAAAGAGAGTGCCACGTGGGTGCCTTCCAGATTTTTTTTTTTAGTGATCTCGTGAATCCGCACACTTCTTCTGCCCCCGGTCTGGAGCTCTCGGCTCTCTTCCTAGTGGCCCAAACGGCCCATTCTTTCAGTCCGTTCAGGTCTAAACACAAATTCCTTTCTTCTCGCCCACTCCGAAGATTGACACAAGCCACCTGTCATTGACGCAATACCCCACCTTCTACTAGCTTCTTCTCTCGCAAGAAATAAACCCACACAAAACCACACAAGCAGTCAGATCCAGCCGCCCCCCATTCCGTCCCCCCCTCCCCAAGCCCAAATCCTCGCTAGGGTTTTACTCCCGCGCCGCCGTCCCAAAATCTTCCCCTGAAGGCGACCATGGCCGGCGGTCCCGCGGCTGTCTCGCTCCTGACCAACATCGCCAAGGCGGCGGCGGGGCTCGGAGCCGCCGCCTCCCTCCTCTCGGCGTCGCTCTACACCGTCGACGGCGGCGAGCGCGCCGTCATCTTCGACCGGTTCCGCGGGGTGCTGCCGGAAACCGTCGGCGAGGGCACCCACTTCCTCGTGCCCTGGCTCCAGAGGCCCTACGTCTTCGACATCCGCACGCGCCCGCACAACTTCTCCTCCATGTCCGGCACCAAGGACCTGCAGATGGTAAATCTCACCCTCCGCCTCCTCTCCCGCCCCGACGTCCCCAACCTGCCCACCATCTTCACTTCCCTCGGCGTCGAGTACGACGACAAGGTCCTCCCTTCCATCGGCAACGAGGTGCTCAAGGCCGTCGTCGCCCAGTTCAACGCCGACCAGCTCCTCACCGACCGCCCCCACGTCTCCGCGCTCGTCCGCGACTCCCTCATCAAGAGGGCCGCCGAGTTCAACATCGTGCTCGACGACGTCGCCATCACCCACCTCTCCTACGGCACCGAGTTCTCCCTCGCCGTCGAGAAGAAGCAGGTCGCGCAGCAGGAGGCCGAGCGCTCCAAGTTCCTCGTCGCCAAGGCAGAGCAGGAGAGGCGTGCTGCTATCGTGCGCGCAGAGGGAGAAAGTGAGTCTGCACGCCTCATTTCTGAGGCCACCGCCATCGCTGGGACAGGGCTCATCGAGCTCAGGAGGATTGAGGCTGCCAAGGAGATCGCCGCCGAGCTCGCCCGGTCACCCAATGTTGCCTACATTCCCTCTAGCGACAATGGCAAGATGCTGCTCGGCCTCAATGCTGCCCGGTGATTTACCACTCGCATTTTACCCTTTCAGTTGCCCAAGCATCATCTTGCGTTATGGGAGGTACCAAAACTATGGGTTGGAGAACAATTGTATTTGTTACTCTAGGTCGTGTGAAGTCTGAATGTCTTGGGACGAAATGTGGTAGCATCTGATCCAAATAAGGTCTGGGTCTGGACATCTATGATTTGTCAGATTAAGCTGTCTGGTGTTGTTGAATTTGCCTGCTAGTTATACCTATGCTGTTTGCTTGCATCGTTATCTAACATTGCAGGGGTTGCATCGTTCGCTTCCTGATTACTATATTGTTTGTTTGCTGTACTGCCCTGTTGTTTCATTAATAGATTTTCCCTTCGAAATATGAACTCTTAACACTGTTTAAGGATTAGTAGTGCTATTGCTGATTGGAAATTAGCCCTTTTGGTCGATATATTCTTGTTCTGCAGCTCATGTTCCATCGTTTAGAAGCTTTAGGCCCTCAGAATATGCATCCTTTTAACTTAGGGTTTACTTATCTAGTGTCACAAGAGTCAATTCCGGATATACTATGCCAGTGGATGGTATGTTGATGCTGTGATGCGTGATTTACCTCATCAGTAGGTTAGGTCATGGTCGAATATTAGCTCTTTTCGTGTCCTTGTTTGGGAGCTCCTGCGAGGTAACACATCCATTTAATTTTGTCTTTGCTTATTGAATGTGACAAGATCAAATTATGGATTTGATATGCGAGTGTGAATTAGGTTGATACTGTGATGTTTAATTTAGCTCATCAGTATGTTTATGGATATGGTTGACTAGTAGCCCTTTTGGTGTTCCTTGTTCGGGAGTTCATGTTGGAAGCTGTTGAGCTAATGCGACGTACTCCATCCATTTAACTTGATCTTTGCTTATCTTGTGTTGATAAAAGACCCATTGTGGATATGGTATGTGAGTCGGCGGTAGGTTGATAATGTAATGTTTGATTTAGCTAATAGTATGGTTCAGTCCTGCATTTGGTCTTAAGAGTAATCCTACAATGCATGCATTGGTTCTATGTAATGCTAAATGGGATGTTAGTTTCTGTTTGGTCCTGCATAATTGCTCTTTGGTTCAACTGGTAGTATTATGAGTGTATTCCAGAGATAAAGGGTATTCAGTAATGCTCTAGTGTTACAAGAAACTGTTGTTTAGAAGCTTATTGTGCTCATATGAAGTAACACATCCATTTAGTTTTGTCTTTGCTTGTCGAATGTGACAAGATCAAATTATGGATTTGATATGCGAGTGGGAATTAGGTTGATACTGCGTGTTTAATTTAGCTCATCAGTATGTTTAAGGATGGCTGAATAGTAGCCCTTTTGGTGTTTCTTGTTTGGGAGTTCATGTTGGAAGCTATTGAGCTAATGCGACGTACTGCATCCATTTAACTTGATCTTTGCTTATCTAGTGTAGATCCTGTTGTTGATTTGGTATGTCAGTCGGCGGTAGGTTGATAATGTAATGTTTGATTTAGCTGACTAAGTATGGTTTAGGTCTGCATTTGATCTTAAGAGTAAATCCTGTAGTGCATGCATTGGTTCTAGTTTACGCAAATACATGTTGAATGTTGTCTTGTTGATCCTAAACTTTTCCTCACGAATTGTAACTGTGATGTTAATTCCTGTGTAGTCCTGCATAATTGCTCTTTGGTTCAACTAGTATTACGAGTGTATTCCAGAGATAAAGGGTATTCCACATTTTGATCTCCCAGTAGACAGTTGGTCTATGCTGTTTTACTTGATTTTAGCTCAGTGTAGGTTCTTTTGCAGGTGAAATAGGTAATGTTATTGACGTAGGAATGCCCTGTGTAGTGTTCTTATTGTGTTTATGCCCATCTACCTGTATTCATGACTCATGAGTAGGAGGGCAATAAATTCCGGTTAGAACAATATTGTGATAGTATAAGCTTAATTTAAGCTTCAGGGCCTGTATCTCAGGGTTTGGCTGCCTTTAGGCTGTAGTCTTATGCTCAAGAGTAGATTTCATGTTTAGTTTGCCATGTTTTGATGCATCGTTATTGCTTCTGATGGCTTCTGTGATTGGTGGTGACTGCCTGACTATGAACTAATGTTTTTTTTCTCTCTCTCCGGTAATTTCTTCTGTGCGATGATGCTTTAGTCGGGATTCATTTTAACTCTTTGTGGGGGAATATCTGTAACTCTGCTGTGCATAATTTGTTAGCTGGTTTGTATTGGGATTCTGCTTCTGTTTGTGTATGCCGTCCTGCCGTTAAGGTTCGTCCCAGCAAATGTGACCGTATTGCTCTGTGCTATTGGATTTCCATGGGTTTCCTCTTGGATGCGTTGCCATTCTCATCCTACCATGATCTGCGTATTAATCTAGTTCGAAATTGAGTTCCATTATATCTCTTGGAAGCGAAAGGTTAACAATGAGTAACTGAGGAGAACCTGAAGAATATGTTCTTTTTTTTAGTTGCCTGTTATTTTTAACAGTATTGACTACTACTCCTTCTGTTCACAAATAGGTGATTTTCATTTGTTCAAATATAAATGTATGTAGACATGTTTGTGTCCAAATACATTCATATTTAGACAAATGGAAGTCATCCTTTTGTGAACGGAGGAAGTATCTATGTATGCGGGCCATTTCGTTGTGATACCTGATATTCTCCAAACCCAAATGGCGTAACTTGTGAGTTCGTGACCCAGCCAATGTTCGAAATTCGTCTGAAGTTTGACGTCTCCTGGCTAAGAGACAGATCTCTGGGAGTTCGGCATTGGGGAAGGCCGGTGGGATATGAGGCCGCATCAGCGGGTGGTGTCACACCACTGGTGTGGGGTAGCCCGTAGCCGACCCGACAGTTCGTCAAACGCCCTGGGCATAAATCGACGGACAATCGAGTCTTCCCTTGGCACCACGTGCACGTCCGAAGTCTAATTTCTCTCGTCATCATATGCTCTTCTCAACAGGAAAAATAAAGGAAATCTGGACCAGATAGAGATAGGTCACTGGCTTATCTCACTATGGATTCCCGGTCAGGATTGATGAAGTCAACATTCAGAAAAAGAGTCGATGAATTCTAATATTTGATTGAGTAGAAGAGATTTGATGGTTTATTAGAAGAAGGTCTAGTGAAACCTTGCAAATATAATCATTTGAAGCTAGTAGTATTTGTATTCACTATTCAGACAAAACCGCACACGTCGTGGTTGAGTGACATGGTTAGAACATCTTCACTCGTTCCCCCACGGCGCCCCTCAGGGCTTGTTTACTTCTAGTGTATAATAGGGGAATACATGTGATTTTACCGAATCCCGAAAAATCCCCACTAGTCCGTCTACTACTTTGGTTTGGAGGGGATAATCCTCACAAATACCCTACCAACCACCTCAGGCCACGTTTACTTCTCTGGTGTTTGACGGGTTCAGAGTGGAAATTCCCGGCCCACCCGCTAATCCCGGAAAATCCCCACGGGCCTGTTTACTTCGAGGGGATTACACCGGCCCATCCCAAAAAATCCCTTCCCAGACCCAACAGAGCAACGCTCTCTCCACACACGACCTTCCGCTCGCGTTTTTTCTGGGAAGAGGGGAAGCGGAGGGATTGGGTGAAAGGGAGGGATTCACCAAATCCCCTCCTATCCGGTAATCTCCCATACCCCAAAAAACTAGAGAAGTAAACAGACCCTCACTTTTGTCTAGATTGAAAACTCTACCTTATGCTAGTGTATTGTGGGGGAAGAGTATTTGAGTGAATTTGGTGATCACCAAATTTCCTCCCAACCCCAAACTTCCCAACCTAACAAATACGAGAGAGGTAAACAAGGCCTCGGGCAATTTTTTCGGATATTTTTTTGCCGGCAGAAGAAAAAACGCCCACTCGCCCTCCAACAGTCCAAAAATCGCTGACTTGGGCCGAAAATAGCACCGGTGAACCCAGGCCGAACCGTTGGGGGGCATCTGGGGGCCGAATTGCGCGGGAAACGACTCGCGCAAAAGACCCGGCCTGCCAGTGGCTTCGTCCTCACCACCTGGCCTTATTGCCCGTGCGAATCAATGCGTCGGCAGCGTTCACTCGCCACACGGCGGCGACCGTAGCCTTTTGTCACATGATTCGCCCACTCTGCGGCGACCACAGCCTTTTGCCAGGCGATTCGCCCATGCGGCGGCGCAGAGACGAGCCAGTGCCGTCCAGCCTTCGGGTTTTTCCGCCACGGCTACACGCCTCCCGCCGAGGTGCAGGCAATTAGGGCCGCCATGTCGGCAGACGCGCAGGTTGACCCAAGTTCGGCGGCCAATAACACGGCCGTATGGACGGCGTACTTCGAGCAGCGCCATGGTCAGCAGGTGGAGTCCACAAACGGTGCGGCTGCGGTCGCCAGCCGCCAGAACTCCGGCGGCCACCATCTTTGATGGGGCGTGCCCGGACGCACGCTCTCGGTCGTCCTCGACCACATCGAGGCCGACAATACCCCGCAGAAGGAGTACCCATCGTCGTCCACTTCTCGCCGCTGCGGGGCGGCCTGGCTGCTGAGACAGTTCCCGGGATCCTCTTTCTCGTTTGTGGCCACGTCTTCGCGGTCCTCCGGCTCGGCGCCGCAGTCCCCTTTGTTCCCGGTGATGCCAGAGCCGGGTCTTCGCCGGAAATGCCGCTTCTCCATCGCTCGCGCCGCCGAGCAACCCTCGTTATAAATGAGGGTGGCCGCCGCGATCCCTCGCCTCCAAGCCGGGGCCGCCGCACTCCCTCGGCTGCTCGCCATGGCCCTAGCCTGGTGAAGCAGGAGGAGGAGCGCGCGGAGTGGGCGCCGAACAACATCGAGGTCGGCATCGCCTTGTCCCGCGACTAGTTCGTGGCCGAGGAGATAGAGCACCAACGCCGCGCTCTCGAGGAAATCGCTGCTCGCCGTCGCGACCGCGAAGAAAGGGGTTTGTCGTGTTGGACGACATCGACGAGGAGGACGTCGAGCCGACGAAGAGGCCGTTCAACAATGTCGGAGAGGACCGCAGCTACGCGCCGCCCAAGGACGAGCCACCGACCTACGACTACACCAGCCAGACGCATCGCATCCTCGACATCAACTAGCATTAGCTATGTTTTAGTTTGAATCGTACCTACTACGCATGTGTTGTCTCTTAATTTGCCCAAATATTAATGTAGTTTGCCTAATTTGTGTGGGCGCGTCTGGCTCGACAGAGACTACCATCCTCAGACCGAAGTTTACGCCGGCACGTTCCCAAGCGGCGATTTTTTCGACCGGAAAAGGGGCTAGGGGCCGAACCCGTGGAGTCGGAGATGCTCTTACAAATCTCTACAAATCACAAGTTTTTACGGAATATTGACATGGTTTATAACTGCTACTACTCTCGAAAGTAATGATACCTGGCCTGGGAAGGGAAGGAAAAGAAAAGAAAAGGAAAGCTCTCTCTCAAAAGTTGCTCCCACGAATTCCAGGAGCGGCAACCAAGCTCGCACTCGCACCCAGCCGGCCAAACCCCAGGAAACCCGAGCCCAACCGGCCACCACCACCACCTTCCCCCCGGCTCCGAGACAAAACACCTCCCACTCCCGGCCATGCCCCCTTGTCACCGCCGCTGCTGACTAGCCAATCCAAGCCACTGCGGCCGGTGTATCTCTCGCCGGAAGCGCCTCCATGGACCCAGCCTACGACGAGCTCGAGCGCCGCAGCCGCTACCTCAGCTCGCTCGTCCGCCGCACCAGGCTAGCCGACCCGCCCGAGCCGGAGCCGGAGCCGGAGCCAGAGACGGAACCGCCGAAGCTCAAGGTGGAGCCAAAACGGGCGGCGGACCTAAAGCCGGCGGCGGAGCCCAGTGGCGGGGACGGTAAGGGCGGCAAGACGGAGGTCAAGGAAAGGGAGGTAAAGGCCAAGGGGAGCGTGAATGGGGAGGAGAGGAAGGTGGCCGTGCGGGTGCGCGCGGCGGACATGCCGCTGCCGCTGCAGCGGCGCGCGATCTGGATCGCCCGGGAGGTCGTCCTCGCCACGCCGCGGCTCGAGAGCAAGCGACTAGCTCTCGCGCTCAAGAAGGTACCGTACCGCCCCAAGCCAATTTCTTCCTCTCTGAGTTTGTTTTCTAGTCGTGGTCATTTAATCAGATGGGCCAGTACAGCTTTCTCGGAGTCCAAACTTGTCTAGATCATTTTATAGCCGTGAACAACACAGAGTGGAGACAGATGTGTAGAACAAGGAAAATCGTGGTCAAATGGCTGGAAGTAGTAAGATCTAGCTAGAGCTTGATACTAGCGAAGTTCTTGCAGCTAAATATATTTGTGCACTTTAGGAAGTTCTACTATGGTGTTGGAATTGAAGTCCTAGGCCTAGTTTGACCTTGATGAAATGGGAGCCAGAATGCTATTGCTGACAGATCAGATAGTTCGATGTGTTCATTTATGGGAACTGGTCCACTACAGAACTGGTAGTAGTATTACTCCATTAATTTATGTGATGTTGAATGCTCAGAGGACGTGCCAATATAGTTATATTTTTCTGGTAGGAATTGTTGCAAGGTGCTACCAAGTTGTGGTTTGAACATGTATGCGACCTGTAGGCATGCTCTTGGGGCTGAAACTCTGAATGGTACACCATTGCTCTTGTGAGCTGGCTTGACAGGTTGGTTTTGTAGGTTGTTCACTGAATGGTGGATGGTAGTTGTTGTGAACCAGAAGTAGCCGGCAGAATAGCAGGATGATGATAATAGGTAGAAAACCAAAAGGATGCGACTGGTGGACAGTATGTAGAAACAAAGTAAGCCATCTGATCAAGAAAACAGCTGAGATCACCTCTGGATGAGAGACCAATTTCTAATGGTTGAGTGATGCTTGATCTCAGCTGTAGATTCCTTGATCTGATGGTTTCTCTAAATTTAAACAGAGAGAATGTCTAACATATTACTGGGAGTTGGGGCATGGATCCTGAAACTGGGAGTTACTTTGGTTTGTGTGTACGTCATTCATTTTCCATTAGTTACTAATTGCTCATGTCCATATCTGCAATATACTATATGTTTCACTTATCGTAACATCAGTACTGCCGTACGCAATGTAAAGGTAATCAAGGAAGTCACTTTTCATATCGTAGTGTGGCTCGGAACTTCAAATTTAGACGTGTTACTTACCGATAGAAACAAGAGCGGTGCATCAGCGAAAAGAGTTTTTCGATAGAGGTGCATAAAAGATGTTTGATGTGCATGTTTTTTGTCATTGAATAGCATTTCGCCGCTTGCATAATGCTCCCAGATTTGCCTTTGGAATGTACGATTCTGTCGATGCAAACACAAACTTCATATATTATCTCACCATTTTGATTAGGCTAACATGTATTACAGCCTTCTGGCTATTTACTTTCTCCCCGTATCTCATATGGATGATGAACACCATTTACTTATAGACGGCAGTAAATAATAATGTTTTCAGTATGGCGGAAGAACTTGCGTCTTGAATCTGGATATGACCCTGAGAAAAAAGCTAGTGATATGGTTTATCTATAATCAAACCAGATATCATAATTCTGATGGTTTGGTGGCATGCACTGGAGCCTTTATTTCTGTGGTTATTCCTACTGGACATGTAGCTGTGTGCAATTTCTGTGGTTTGGTGGCCCCCCTAAGGTGCTACTGTAGTAATTACTGTCCGATCTTATTTTGTTTGAAAAACCATCACTGTTATATAGTTTCCATTCTCACTCTTCATGACAGTTGCTGTCTTTTTTTTATCAAAAAAAGGAAGAATTTATCGATCTTTGTAGATGACTGGACATTGTTTGCCATTTTCTTACAGGAATTTGATACGACATACGGGCCTGCTTGGCACTGCATCGTCGGCACAAGCTTCGGTTCCTACGTCACTCACTCCTTAGGAGGTTTCTTGTACTTCTCTGTCGACAAGGCGTACATTCTTCTGTTCAGAACCGCTGTTGAGCCACTGAGCCACCCTTGATGAGACCCGGAGCCTATCTTCTCACCCACAAGTGTAGATTCAGAGCAAATTTGTAATTTAAGCAGCTGTATTAGGTGCTCAGCGGGCAGTAGAGAAGGGTCACCTTCCCATACAAGAAATGTAAAACGAACATGACTTTTAAGTACTGATGACTGCTGTGTACTGTTGACCTACGATTCTACAAAGCTCTCAAATCTCAGTTTACTTCGTCCGAGCGTGTGGAAATCATGCATTGTATGTAAACTCTAGTAAATGTGCTCACGTTGCACTATACCAGCTTATTCCTTGTCAAAGGTTTCTGTTGATTTCTTATGCTCGTCGGTGCAGGTGAGGGATGGATGCTTAGGTTTAGACGCTCGTTTGGCATTTGCAGTGCACTGACCACCATGTTCCCAAGTTCTTTTGGAAAGCTAAAATCCGATCAAAATCTTTGTCTGGCAGTTGGCTAGAGGTCGCCTACCGGCGGGTGACCAAATTCTCATAAGACATGGCCCCTCCGTTGGCTTCTGCGTGCTATGCGGGGCGCAAGAAGATTCGAACCACATTGCTTTTTCATGTGTTCTTGCTAATTTTATGTGGAGTGCTGTTAGATAAATATTGCAGGTTCAATGAAACCCCCAATCGTTCCATCAGTTCTGGGCAATCTGATATCTTTGAACAACAAAGACCGTAGGCCTGTGTGGCTTCCTTTTGCAGCTCTTAGCTGGGCTTTGTGGAATGTTCGAAATAAATTCGCAATTGAAGCTGTTTTTCCTTGTCAACGCGCTGACTGTCTTTAACTGGCATTCTATTGCAGCAGTGGAGAACGTTATCCAAGCCAAAGAACCATGAAGACATCGACAAGATTATCTTGAACCTGCACCAACTATACAGAAGCACTTGCTCTCCTTCTGCCTGCTTTGAATATTCCAATTTCCAAACTAAAGAGGAACCGAAAAGCAAAGACTATTGTGTCTGATAATTCTAGGCCGAGAAGAAGTAGTAGGCTGAAAACAAAATTTTAGTTTTTCCTGATGAGAGGATTTATATGGAATTCAAATGGTTTGGGGGACACTGCAAAACACTTAGCTGTTAGTGAAATGGTAAGAGATAACAAAGTAGATTTCCTTGCTTTATTGGAGACAGGGAGATCTAGTTTCTCAAATGGTTTCTTGAATCATTTAGCTGGTGGGGTGGAGTTCATGTGGTATTGTTTACCACCTCATGGCCGTTCCGGAGGGATTTTGGCTGGTTTTAATCCACAATTGTTAGTAGTTAACAATGTGATGGCTGGGGATTATTGTGTCAAATTTCATGTTAAGTCCAAGGAAGATGGCTTTTCTTGGGCTTTGGTTATTGTTTATGGGGCTGCCCAGGAGGATAAGAAACCTGAGTTTCTTGCTGAGCTAGTAAGGATTTGTGATGGAGAATCACTGCCTATGTTGATAGGTGGGGATTTCAATATTATTAGAAGAAAAGAATAGAAGAATAATGATAATTTCAACTCGAGATGGCCTTTTATTTTTAATGCTATCATTGAGAGCCTTGATTTGAAAGATTTAGAGATGACAAGTAGACAATATACCTGGGTGAGTAGACACCCTACTCCTGTCTTGGAGAAATTGGATAGATTTCTTGCCAGTGTTGACTGGGAGCAGAAATATCCATTGGTATCTGTGAGGGCACTAACTAGGACAGAGTCTGATCATGTACCTATATTTATTGATTCAGGGGCACCAGCTCATGTGGGTAATACATCGGTATTTTCTTTTGAGCTGGCTTGGCTACGTAGAGAAGGATTCTTTGAGATGGTGAAAAAGGAATGGACTGCAGTGGTCACTGGATCCAATGCTATTGAAAATTGGCAACAAAAGATTAGACACCTACGTAGTTTTCTTAGAGGGTGGGCTAAGAACATAAGTGGGGAATATAAGAAGCAACGAGATAGATTGCTGCTCCTTATAAATGAATTGGATCTAAAATCTGAAATTATGCCCTTAAATAAACAAGAAATAGAAGCTAAAACTAATGCTGAGTCCTTCCTATCTAAGTTAAGACGTGAGGAAGAATCGAAATGGGCTCAAAGAGCTAAAGTAAGGCACATTCAGGAGGGAGGGAACAACACCAGATATTTCCATTTGATTGCAAATGGTAAGAGAAGAAAAAAAATGATTTTTCAGCTAGAACAAGACGAGGGAACTATTTCAGGACAAGAAAATCTAAAGGTATTCATTTCGGAATACTATAAAAAATTATTTGGAGCATCGGTTCCAAATTCTTTTTCTTTGGATGAGACCTATATTGATGATATGCCTCAGGTTTCTAATGAGGAAAATGAGGTGCTTGCTGCTCCATTTACTGAGGAAGAGGTATTAGAGGCCATCTCACAAATGGAGCACAATAAAGCTCCTGGTCCTGATGGGTTCCCTGCAGAATTCTATCAATTTTTCTGGAGTGTTATTAAGGTTGACTTGATGGCTCTTTTCAGTCAGTTATATCAAGGTTCCTTGCCCCTCTATAAGCTCAATTTTGGTGTTATTACTTTGCTCCCTAAGATTGATGATGCAAGTAGGATTGAGCAGTACCGGCCCATTTGTCTTCTCAATGTGAGTTTTAAAATTTTTACTAAGACAGGAACTAATAGAATCACTTCAATTGCTCAAAGGGTTATAAAACCATCTCAATCTGCATTCCTACCAGGTAGGAATATTCTGGAAGGGGTTGTAGTTTTGCATGAAACCATACATGAGCTTCATCGGAAGAAAATGGATGGGGTCATTTTTAAAATTGATTTCGAAAAGGCCTATGACAAAGTTAATTGGGCTTTCTTACAACAAACCTTACGTATGAAAGGTTTTAATACTAAATGGTGTCAGTGGGTGGCTAATTTCATACAAGGGGGAAGTGTGGGAGTACGTGTTAATGATGATATTGGTCATTATTTTCAAACTTTAAAGGGCTTGAGACAAGGGGATCCTTTATCTCCAATCTTATTCAATCTGGTTGCAGATATGTTGGCAGTTCTTATTGATAGAGGTAAAGAGGACAACCAGGTGGGGGGTTTGATGGAACATTTAGTAGATGGGGGGATATCCATTCTTCAGTATGCTGATGACAAGATACTTTTTCTAGAACATGATATTGAGAAAGCTGTCAACATGAAATTGATATTGTCCATGTTTGAACAGTTGTCCGGGTTGAAAATAAATTTCCACAAGAGTGAGATCTTCTGCTTTGGCAGAGCAGCTGAATGTTTGCATGAATACCGTAATGTTTTTGGGTGCGAGATTGGGTCTCTTCCCTTTAAATATCTTGGTATTCCAATTCATCATAGGAGATTATTAAACAAGGAATGGAAAATTATCGAAGATAGATTCGAACAAAAATTGAGCTCTTGGGTTGGTAAATTGTTATCTTATGGAGATAGGTTGGTTCTAATTAATTCGGTTTTGACAAGACTACCTATGTTTCTATTATCTTTCTTTGAAATACCTGTGGGGGTAAGAAAAAGATTAGATTACTTCAGATCTAGGTTCTTCTGGCAAAGTGATTCTAATAAGAAAAAGTATCGTCTTACAAAATGGAATATTGTTTGTCGTCCGAAAGATCAAGGGGGTTTAGGGATTGAAGTATTAGATATTAAAAATAAGTGCCTACTGAGTAAATGGTTATTCAAGATTTTAAATGAACAAGGGGTGTGGCAGGAACTATTATCTAATAAATACTTGGCTGGGAAAACATTGGCACAAGTTGAAACTAAACCCACTGATTCTCCTTTCTGGAAAGGAATTATGGGGGTTAAAAAGAATTTCTTCAAGCATATTGAATTTAGGCTGGGAAATGGGGAAGGGATCAGATTTTGGGAAGACTCATGGATTGGGAATTCTCCTCTTGCATCTCAATACCCATCACTGTATGCAATTGTGCGACAGAAAAATGCTTTGGTTTCTGAGGTTTTTAGACAAACACCATTAAATATCCAGTTTAGAAGGGCACTTATTGGGGATAAATGGGAATCTTGGCTTTGTTTACTAACTAAACTTATAGGAGTTCAGTTATCACAAAGTAAAGATACAGTTAGATGGAGGATTTCGGATTCTGGTTGCTTTTCTGTTAAATCCCTTTATGTTGACATTATGCATGGGCATACTAGATTTCTCCGTAAATATTTGTGGAAGCTAAAAGTCCCCCTCAAAATTAAAATATTCATGTGGTTCCTCTCTAGAAAAGAATTATTAACCAAAGATAACTTAGCCAAGAGAAAATGGGAGGGGTGTACAAAGTGTGTTTTTTGTGGTGCGGAAGAGTCCGTAGAACACCTTTTTATATCCTGTGATTTTGCTATTAAAATTTGGCGTTTAGTGCACTTTACTTACAGTATCTCACCCCCAAAAAGTATTAAAAACATGTTTGGTAACTGGCTTTTAGGTATAGACAAAAAAACTAAAGCGTTTATACGCATAGGTGTATGTGCTTTTCTTTGGGCAATATGGAATTGTCGGAATGGAATCGTTTTTAACAAAGAGAAGATTGGAAATTTCATGCAGGTTGTGCTTCAAGCTACACACTGGATCCAAGCGTGGGCATTGTTGCTCCCAGAGGATCAAAGAGGACGTTTGGCTACTGGATGCACTCGAATGATGGAGGTCGTTCGGGCTATCTACAGCAAGGGTGGATGGTTGCACACTAGGCGTCTCACTGATGCTTAGTTTCTTGCTGGAGTGTGGTTGATCCACATTAGACTTTTTACTTGCGCTTCTCATGTGAGAATTTGATTCATACTTTGCCTCATGTAAGGTCTAAACTGAATGCTATTCGATTAATAAAAGCCGTGTGCATCAATGCGATGCAGAGGCTGGGTTACCCTTTTCAAAAAAAAAAAAGGCATGCGTGCCTCCAGTTTGAACTCTATTGTAAATATGACTACCCTGGTGTTTGGTTGATCCCTGTGAACTAATCAAGCTTTATTAATTTAAAGCTGGGCACCTTAGTGCCTAAGATCTAAAAAAAGGAAGGCTAATAATTTCAGAACCCATGGTTGTGGTTGTGAAGGTTTTTGACCTTGCGATGGAAGGGGATGATAGGAGTTTCATGTCAGAATGTCAAGCTCTGAAAAATGTTCGGCACCGCAATGTTGTTCTAATTCTGACTTCATGGTCAACAATTGATAACAGGGGCAATGATTTCAGAGCTCTTGTCTACAGGTTTATGCCCAATGGCAGCTTGGATACTTGGTTGCACCCATCCAGCAATAGAGAGAATAATATCGGTAGCTTGGATCTGTCTCAAGGATTGAAAATAGTTGTTGATATAGCTGATGCATTTCAATACACACATCATGATTGTGAGAGTCATTATTCACCGCGATTTGAAGCCCAGCAATATCCTTCTGGATGATGACATGACTGCTCATGCGGCATGGCAAGGTTCTATCTTGAAACATCACCAACTGGTGGAGATTCGAGATCAGTTGGTACTTTGACAGGAACAATTGGATATATTCCTCCAGGTAATTAAAAGAACATTAGAAAAAGCCTACATGCAAGTTTGATTGATGTGATAACGTATAGCTGCTATTTTAATATTCAGAGTATGCCGGAGGTAGCTACCTATCAACGTCTGGTGATGTGTACAGCTTTGGGGTAGTCGTATTTGAGATGTTGAAAAGGAAAAGGCCAACCGATTCTCAATGGACTTGATATCGTCAACTTCGTCGAGAGGAACTTGCCTGATCAGATACTTTATATGGTTGATGCTCATCTCTTAGAAGAATGCCAGGAGTGTGTTCGAGCAAATCCAGAAGGGGTAAATAGAGTTTGCCGGTGCTTGTTGGCCCTGGTGAAAGTGGCACTTTCTTGCACACACCGGGCCCCTGATGATCGAATGAACATGAGAGAAGTAGCTACAAAATTACACGAAATAAAAATGTCCCATATGTGTAGAGGTGCACGCTAAGCATTACTTTTAACATTGTTTTGGCACACCACATTGCAATGCTATGTGTAGTCGTGTAGAGACTGCATGTTTCGTGGCAGCATATGTACCCTTGCTAAACATTGCGGACGATGATCATCTGCCCAGATTGAACCACGTACATCCCTAAGATTTCATGTACTTTTAGCTGAACCTTGATTGCATTCCTCAGCCTCTGTTGCATTCTTCCTGTTCCTGTTGCTTGTGATGTTGGTCTAAGGGTTCCACTCTGCTTCAGAAACGATGGGCAAGAGAAGACTACTCATGAATCGTGTGAGTGCAGCTGATTTCCCGGTGCAGTAAGTAAAGTGCCCTGGCAACAGATTGAGAACCATTCCGCCTCTACTAGTGCCGATACAAGCTACCGTGTCCTCGGCCGAGATTGGCACGGCCCAGAGGCACAGTTAACAGCTAGGAATCAGGTGAGGGGAATGATAGCCAGAAAAGGAATCATATAGGTCGTTTCAAAATTTTCGGTACAGGTAACGTTTGCCCATATTCCAACGGGTAATCAACCCATTCAACTGGGCAGACTGAAAGCCTAGGTCGTTTCAAAATTTTCGGTACAGATAACGTTTGCCCATATTTCCATCGGATAATCAACCCATTCAACTGAGGCAGACTGCAAGCCTTAACCCAGCATTAGTACCCATGGAAACCCATGAACAAACAGCACCAAAAGAAGAGAAGCAGATGCCAGATATTGACGCAGAACCAATCACAATAAGCAGCAATAGAAAGGCAGACCAAAGCTACGAACAGTGTAATAAGGGACTCTCCCCCCAAGCCATTTGAGGATACAGTCCCCGCCGGCTATACTACAAGCAGCGACTGCAACCCATCCTAGCAGCATCACATACAGGAGAGCCCCAAATTTTGCGACAATAACCATAACACAGGTCACGACATGATCCACAACACACTGCGGTGTCATTAGACAGTAGCAAACACTATGTCATGGGGGTGCATAAGACAACTTTACTCAGCGGCTCCCTTCGGCGCCTCCCTGATCTCCTCCTCCGCAGTGTCCTCCTGAAGTCAAGATGAGAGAGCATCTGTTAGGATTGTCCATGAAACAGGATGATTTTCTAAGAACACCACAAGAAAAGGATGCATACCGTGATGTCTGAAGTCCACAGGGTCAAGTTATCACGAAGAAGCTGCATGATCAAAGTGCTGTCCTTGTAGGATTCTTCACTCAAGGTGTCCAGCTCCGATATGGCCTCATCGAAAGCCTGAGATCAGGAACATCATCATGATGAGAAGTTGCGCAGTGTGTCTCAAGAAAGATCCAACGCTTATAATACAACATAAATATCAAGCAATCGCAGCAAAGAAAAGATGAATTTGTGTGATTGCTAAGAACTTGGGCCCTTCATGATGAATAGTTGGCCAAGTTTTGCTACAAGTTGCTGAAGAATATTTTTATGCAGGAAGTCACTTCAATAATTAATATGAAAAGGAATCTGAAGAACAGGTGAAGTACAAAATCACATTCATGAGTCATGACAGCTAATAAAAACACTGGGTCAACCAATAATAAGGAGAGAGACTTAAATGATATCAATCATCCAACATTAGGTACACCAATGACCGTGTTTTTTCTTTTGTTCTTTTGGGGCACACTCAGCACCACGGTTGACAAACAATGCTTGCTGTCTCCCAAACCACAGCTAAAGAATATGGATGTTCCATTAGTTCTACAAGTCAATGACCAACTAGCAAGGACATCAACTATCCGAAGTGTTGTGTCCTCTGGCCATGATCAGAAGGAGGGGTACCAAATTTGCAAGTCGAGTAGCAGAAGATCAAATTGCTTTCTTTCTCAAGTTGTTAAATTAAAGTGCCAAACATAGGAGTATAATCTACTGTGCATCACCTAACAGCTATTCCTATCCCTTTTGTGTGCTTACAAACGGGCTACACATAATTCAGCAATGTAAGGATAATGAAATCAATACGTGATTTGAGTCTAATATTAGCCAGATTGTTTCTGCTCTAGTAGTGATAAGGACCGCATGTATTGTGATATTTATATTCTGTAATTACCAGATGACCAAATCAAACATGCCATTCAGTACACATGCATTGTGTACCTAGCAGGGAAGAAAACAAAAACGGAGCATCTAACTGATGCAAAAAAAAAACTAACCTGCTTTGCGAGATTGCAAGCACGATCAGGCGAGTTGAGGATCTCATAATAGAACACCGAGAAGTTAAGTGCCAGCCCAAGCCTAATCGGATGAGTTGGAGCCAGCTCAGCCAAAGCAATATCCTGAGAGATAATAGACAAACCAATCCATTTTAAACAAGAGAAGTACAACATGCTACACAAATCCCAAAGACATTTAAAAATATTAACGAAGAAAAAATGATTCTTCACAAAAAATCGAGATAGTTAGATATATAAATAAACCTGAGCAGCCTTGTATGCCACCATGGTATTCTCAGCAGCATCCTTCCTCTCAGCCCCACTCTTGAACTCCGCAAGATACCTATTTACCACAATTGATTCAGCTAAATGAAAATTCACAATCCCACAATTAACGAAGAATCTAAACTGGTCATCATATTACCTGTAGTAGTCACCCTTCATCTTGAGGTAGAAGACCTTGGACTCAGGTGCGGTGGAAGAGGGGACAAGGTGTGTCTCGAGCAGCTTGAGGATGCCATCGCAGATCTTGGTAAGCTCAGTCTCGATCTTGCCACGGTAATCCTTGATGAGTGTGACCCTGTCCTCGTTGCCACGGCTCTCTTCCTTCTGTTCAATGGAGGAGATGATGCGCCATGAGGCACGGCGTGCGCCAATGACATTCTTGTACGCAACAGAGAGGAGGTTGCGCTCCTCCACAGTGAGCTCCTCGGAGTCGACGGTCTTGGCCACCTTCTCCATGAACTCGACCATCTCCTCGTACCTCTCGGCCTGCTCGGCGAGCTTGGCCATGTACACGTTCTCCTCCCGGGAAAGCTCCACTGGTGCCGACATCTTCACAGCTCAGTGTTTGAACGTTTTCCAAATACCAAATCTGCAGGATCAAAGAGAAAAACAACGGTGAGCCAACTGTGAGCTCCGATTCTTCACATATGTAGAGAGACAATTCAACACCGAGTAATCCGTGATCCACGCAGAGCAACACAAATCTAGAAGCAAAATCGAAAGAGATATGTGTACTATTGAGCAATTCCTACCGTTTCTCTTCGTGACAGGCCGAGGTAAAAGATACAGATTTGAATTTTGAATTTCGTTCTGTACAGTAGCACATTAGGGAGATCAATTTTACAGTACTACTATAGTACTCCGTTTGGTGAATTCGAGCTAACTACCTGAAACTGTAACTCCGTAAATAGCCTCGGATCTAAATCTGCTAGTACAATGAATCAACACACGAACCAGAGAGGAAAATTCCGTACTTGAACAAACATGGGATACGCCTGAAAGAAAAAGGCAGGATTTGGCAGGATCCGCCGGGCTACGGATCCTATTAGACCAACCGCGGATTAAATCACGGCGATCCCGCGACAAGTACCATTCACTAAGCCCGGTAACAGCTTCGCACGAAACGACGGGTTTGGCTGAAAAATCCATCTAGATGGGAAAACAATAATAATCGCGTCGGATAACCGCAGATCGGGACGTGCGGGGGTCTTACCGGCGAAGATCTAACGGAACAGCGGTACTCGGAGGAAAATTAGACGTGGGGGAGGGGAGATTTTGGGGGGAGAAATCGCGAGCGAGGTAGCGGTACCTGTGCGTGCGTGCGTCGCCGCTGGTCTGCTCCTCGGGCTCTGGGACTTTGGTTCGAACTTGGGAGAGGGGGCGGCGTCTGGGGGGGCTAGAAAAGCAGCCCCGCGAGCCCCCTGCGTCCTATGGTGCACCGACGCGTGTCCCGGCTGTCGGGCCCGCGGCTCAGCGGGACAACCTAGGGCTGGCGATGGGGACGGACGGACGGCGGACCCCACATGTCTGTGTCGAGGGTTGAGGTAATTGTGGGCCCGTTGCCGCGTCGTGCCTGCCGATAAGCACGACCACCGCCGCGACAGCCTGGAAGGAAGGTGATCGTTTGCGGACCGGATCGGCGCGGGGGGAAAGGAAGGTCTCGCCACAGTCTGTAAACGTACCGCAGGTCGCTGATCGGTGGGTCCGGGAGTTGTTTGCGGGTGAAAGAGTTCGGAGGAAAGGGCGGGGCGGCGGGGGAGGTCTCGTGGAGCTGACGAGGCCGCGGGGCCCGCGCGGCGGGGTGTGTCACGTGACGTGCGTGTGGCGGGAGGGTCGTGGGCTAGGACGGTGGCGGCGCGTTCGGCGCGGCGGGTTGGTGGTTGGGTTTGGTTTGGCACGGCAGGGCGACCGTGACGGACCGGACCAGCCGCCCCATCTGCTCGCTCGATCCGGTGGCGGCCGTTGACGATACTTGGCCAGCCTGGGAGGTTTCATGTGGGATGGATTGGATTAGCTGTCGTGCTGCTCGTTGCCAACGCCGACAGCCGACAGCCATGACTCGAACCTTGATTTCGCCGTAAAATCAATCCAGTTTCCGCGACGAACACAGGACGACAAGTTCAATGCCCTTGCCGTACATACTGAAGTGACAACATGGAGTAGCTCAGAAGATGAACTTCTTTTGCGAAAGAAAAAACGATACACCTCGTTCGTGGCTCCCTACATTTTGTGCCTTCCGAATACTAGCTTTTTTTCCTCCTCAGAATAGTGTATCCTCGTTGTTTAGAAACCATGCTGGTTATTAGGGGGCTGGTTTTCACAGGCTTTCGTCCACTATTTCACAAAAGACAGTACATGCCTAGCAAGAGGGCCCAGCTAAAATGCTGGAAACCAGAACGGGCCATGCAGCTGGGGCAGATGCACCATCTTTCTAGTGACGAGTCAGCTAAAAAAAAAACTCCAATGATGAGTACCTCGGTTTTTTTTTTTAACGGGTAGGGCCTAAAAGGGCCTGAGATCTGCCATTAAGCTGCCGACCGAATACACTTACAAAGAGAGCGTTGCCAAAAAAAAGAAATAGCAAAAGGCCCTTGACTCTTACAGTAGGGACCTTGAGAACAAAGAAAGAAAAGCAATCTCGTCTTCCTGATCCCCTCGTTCCTGCTCCGCCGGACTTGAAACACCGTCGACGACAACCAACCAAAGCACAACCGGGGACATGACCACTTGGCGCACCACGGTGGGAGCCAACCGCGCCGACGCAAGAAGGCCTCCAGACTTGGAGGTTGTTGAGACCCTTGTGCCTCCCACAGCGCGGCGGCGACCAAGGCGGGAGCGGCCGCCATTCGGCCCGAAAAGTCGACGACAAACTCGTCGTCGAGGATGCGCTCCCAAGAGTGGCACCTGCACAGAAAAGGCAGCTAACCGCTGCGTTGAACCTCCAACTAGGCGCCACTAGTAGATCACCCCGCCTATCCTCCAGCCTCAGCAAAACTCGGTCACCCTTCTCCACCTCCGGTCTTCCTATCACCGAGGCAGCAAGGCCAGAAGAGAAGCGTCGTCAAGCTCTAAGGCTTTCAGATCGGAGCCCATCGAGCTTATTTTGGATGCTCCCACCTGCCTCAACGTGCAACGCCGCCATCCCCCATGAATCGCGAAGATCAAGAAGAAGAGGTGAATCTCTGTCGCCGCTCGGAGACGGGCAGAGCAAGGAGAAGAGCGGCATAGCGCCAGACGCCATAAATGACAGAAGAAAACCTAAAGACCTAGCTGAGTACAGATTGGGCCGGCACCCTATTCCATCACTCGGCCAACCAGCGTAAGCGCCGACCGCAAGAGAGGCCGGAGACGGTGGATCTGGGACGACTCTCAAGGAGAGAGAGAGAGAGAGAGAGAGAGAGAGAGAGAGAGAGAGAGAGAGAGAGGATAGGAGAGGCTTTGAGCTCATGCTACTCTACTACTAGTTGGATCTGCGAGTACCTCGGATCTTATTAGAGCATACCCAGAGCCCCCCCCCCCCCCACACACACACACCAAATTCCGGGCGGACAACCCGTTTAGTCTTTTTTTCTGCATCTTTAAAATCCCTTGTTATACACAGATTTCAAACTATAATTGGTTAAACGACAAGGGAGTCATAGTTCACATGAGATGACAAATGAAAATACGAAATACACAAAATACATATAGATCACGCATCACGGTTGTCGTGGGATAATCACGGCAGATGTTACCGGGGGTAACTGATCTTGGGGCAAGACGACACAGGCGTTTGGGAGAGGGTTTAGCTCAGAGGAAAACATGATGCAACTCGATCTGGTAGCCGGCAATCAAAGTCGTCGAGTCTCCGATCTTGATATAATAACTCAACTCTGGGGTTACACTAGATACTCGATACCAAACGGTATTGCTAGGGTTCTTAGATCTCTAACAACTACTCCTAGGGGTCGGTTTATAAAGCACCCGTACCCCCTTGGCCCTATTCTCCAAGGCGCAGCTTGAATTCTATCCGGACACCGCTTACAAACCATAACTTTCCTTACCGTAACCCACAATCCGGGTTACGAGGCCTACAAACTTTGGGCCTTCCAGAAGCTCCATTATCCTTAACCATATTCTGCACCATGTTCCTTGGGCCGGGTTACGCCTTGGAGTTGGCCTACCGGGTTATTATCCCCCCACCAGTAGTCCCCAGAATAGCTTGGGCTTCACGGATCCTCCTTGAAGCGCTCGCTATTCCCTGCAAAGATATCAATCACACAGGCATATGGAGGCCGGGTTAAGATGCTTTGATAGACAGCTAGGCCTTACTCCATGGTGGCCATATAGTAACCCGGCTTTTCCCCCAAATACTTTGGTTTGACTTTCCAGATCTAAACCCTAATAAAAATGTCAAGATTCCATACTCGATAACTGACCCTGATATCATGGGGTAGATCTCCTTCTCTTTTTTGTCCAGGTACTTTGCTCAGTTCTAGGCGCGTATCTCGCAGAATCCGCGCAGATAGCCATTACCCCACAATTTCCGGCTTCCGGCCGTTGGGATAGGCTCACCCCCACCTTATAAATAGTGCTCCGAGGGTAACCTAGAACCCATCGCTCCACTTCAATTCCCCCTTTCCTTCCTTGCTCCTTACGCCCTTGTAGCACCACTGCAAGAAGTTCGTGCTCGCCATCGAAGCAAAGCCGCCGCCGGCCGCATTCGCCCTCGAGCCATCTCGCGCCGTCGCCAAGCTTCACCGCCGCGCCTTCGTTCCACTCGCCAAGAGTCGCAAAGGGGCATTCGAGCCACGCCGTTCGCCGCCGTCGCGCTAGACTCCAATATCTCCAGTAAGCCCCTTGCACTCGTTTAATTTAGCCCCGTAATTTTTCAATTCATCCAGGATTGGATCTAGGTCAACCCGTGAGTCGTTCTTCCAATTGCATCGAATTAGATCGATTTGATGCTCGCCAACTCCTTTAACCACCTGCTAGATAGTTACAACTCATCCTCCTACCATTATTAATCACCAAATCCCCCGTAAAATCGCTCGCAAATTTTCCCATCTAGATCCATTCCTCCTCGATTTTCCGCTCATTGCATTAACACCCGGAAAGTCCTCCTTTTCCAGCTATTTTGCTTGCAGTAGATACATGGGCAACCATCCATCTTCCCCAAATGCTTTTTCATACGTAAGTGACCAATAATCTCCACAGTTATACTTAACACCCGGATACCTTGTAACCTCCACCTCATAGCATGATACCCGGATAGTTCTTAGCTTCATACTTTCTTGATACCTTATACTCGGATAATCCAACACTTCCGGGTCTTATTTCCTATACCTCTTTTTCTTGTGTTTTGCAGGTTGATCCCATGGCTCCCAAACGGCAAGGAAAACAGCCGACTCAGGCAAGGACTACCCAAACCATATCCGCCAACTGGGGGCGTTCCACAACTACAAAGGCCAAGTTGGATGAGCTAGCCGAATTAGGAATTCTCCCTTCTCAGAAGGACATTCACTGGAGAGCGCCGGGCAACGAGACCCGGCCCACACCCGCCGATAACGAGGTAATCTGCTTCGTAGAGCACGTGACCCGGGGATTCCGTCCTCCGGGTCACCCTTTCTTTAGGGAGGTCTTAAGCCATTATGGCCTCCGGGTATTCGACATAGGGCCTAACTCTATGTTGAATATTACCCACTTCATCGTTCTATCCGAGTCGTACTTGTGCATACCGCCAAGTTTGACTCTCTTCATCGAACTATTCCAGTGTAAACCGTGCCGCGAAAGTGGTGACGGAGCACTTCTTACTTGCGGCGGGGTATCCATCCAACGCCGCAAGAATTCACCGATGCCAACCCTCAATTTACACTCCCACGTCAAACATTGGCAGCTGTCTTTCTTTTATTGCCACGATACCTCCCCAGACAGCGAAAAGAAACTGCCGGGCTACTCGGAGAACCTCCTCGAACCTTCCGAGTCTTTCAATGCCTTTGCACCAGACTCAGACAGGGAGGCAATCCTTCCCTCGCTAGCCAAGATAGCCATCCTCTCAGCCCAAGGCCTCCTTGGGCTCAATTTAGTGAAAACGTGGGTTGATTTTCGGATCCAACCCAACTCCATCCGCACCAAATTGATGTGCGAGTACTCGGGGCATACCACAGATGCACTCCGATACTCCACCAAGAGCTTTGCGACCGGTGACACCAACAAGACCATCAAGGGCTTCTTGACAGAGAGGCTAGAGGTGATAAAGGGCATCGCCGGGTTACCCCCATTTACTCGGGAAAACCCGGCTCCAGCGGTAATATCCGATATTCATAACTTATTTCCACATTTGGACTTGATTCAGCTTCTAACCCTTAGTCTCATTCTTTCGTCTTAGGCTGATGACCCTTTCTGGAGAGTTGAACCCTCCCCTCCTTCCAGAGACCCGGAGGAAGAGGACGAGCCGGCCGATGATAGTGAAGGTATTTACACAGAACTTGTATCATCTTTACTTGCATCATTTTCCTCCCATTTAACTTTTTCCACGAACACACACCCGGTTCGCAGGGCTGGAGGACGAAGGTGAGACCAATGAGGATGACCCGGAGGCAACCGAGTCTGATCAAGAAGCAACAGTTGGAGCCAAGAGGAAGGCCAGAGGGGCAGTGTCCAAGGTTCCTTTTTCCTCGTTATCCTCTGAACCTTACTCCTTTGACGCCATGCGACGACTTAACCATCAATTATCAAATTCGTCGTGCTTGAAGGATTCTCTCCCAGCCAAGCGCAGAGTAACTCGGAGCTCCCCGGGTGAAGATCCCCTGAACCCGGGCATCTCTACCCCCTCGGTCCATCGTGCCAGTGCTCCTCCGTCTCGTCCTTCCGACTCTCCTCAACGCCACCCTTCTCCTAACCATCCACGTGCCGGGCAATTCCGGGTTCCGTTAGTGGTCCCTGTGACGACTTCATCTGCTTCCAGCGGCGAGCTCCCGCCGGACTACACCGTGAATGCCGGGTAAGTTTTTGCTATATGATTTCCTTTGACGTCTGACAAGTTTCCACTCAAGTCACCGTCACCACTGATAACTGCCTCTTCTCATCTTTCTTTCAGCACTCAAGTCACCGTCAGTGACCCGGAAAACGTAGAGACGGATAACCATCGGGCAGAGAAGCCGACTGAGAACGTAGACGCCGCGACTGGCGGTGATACGGAGAATAACCAGGTACAAGGCCCTCTGAACAATCCGCTTCCCCGAGCCGCCGGATCTCCTTCCTCATCGGAACCAGTGGACGAGGAGATCGAGGTTCTGGATACAAGGATGGGTTCTCCCAACCCGGGTACTCAAACTGTCCGGGTCTCGACCCCAAGGGCGGGGAGAGCTCCCCCACCAGGCGACCAGGCTGCCGGCCCTTCCGGTACTCGACCTGAGGAACTGACGTTTGCCCAGATGCTGGAAACCCTGCGCACTTTAAGGGCTAATGAAGAAAACATCTTGGGGGCTTTAATAGCCAAACACGAGGTAAATCCGACTGACGTTGCTTGTGCCCTTATCCAGTCCCCAAGTTCCGAGTGAATTGATTCATAATTTGCTTGGGACTTTATTATACAAGCGACTGATGACTTGCCCCTCTACCCGACTAATCCTTGTTTGCATCCATGCAGTCTTTCGTGACTCAATCTGAGGAGAAACTGGCAGACGCCACCAAGCTCATTGAAAAGGAGGTGGCTTTGCGTGAGGCAGCCGAGGCTGAGGCCAGGAGGAATAGGATGATAATGAGGAAGTATAGGAAAAGGGCTCACAAAGCAGAAGATGACCTAACAAGCCTTCCTGTCCAAATTTCTGACACATATCGTGCTTTACTTGGTACGTTTCCTCCTCCAGGTTTATCCTTTTGATAGATAGCAAGAGCTTTCCCGACTTATGTTTCCATTTCTTCAGGCCCGGACGAAGCCATGCCGGATGAGGATGACATTGTCAGGCTGAAAACTATGAAGAGCGTTATCCGGCAGCTATGTGCCGGAACCAAATGGATCCTTCAGGAATTACGGTGGCCGGGTAAAGGACATGTTGATCTGAAGAGGATGCTGGATGCCTTCTCCACTATTCCTGAGTGGATTTGGCACTGGAAACGCTCGTCTTGCCGGGTTGGAGTAACCCGGGGGCTTGCACTTGCCAAGGCTTATTTCCCCAAGCTCGAGCTAGTGAAGCTTATGGGCGGCTTCCCGGAGTTCAAGCTTGATGGGTCCAAGTTCTCGGTGAAGGATTTTCAGGCTGTCCAGAAGGAGGTCCGTTACCCGGCCAGAGTGATCGCTGATGACCTGGATGTTAATATCCTTGTTCCAGCATATGATGCTGCTGGTGAAGCGATTAAGTCGGATCTTCCCGAGCCGTATGATATGCTGGCTCGGTGGAAGGAGGAAGCTGCTGCGTTGAGGGCGGAGGCTGCCAAGAAGCAAGCTGAAGCCGGCTCTGCCCCCGCTACCTCAACACCAGTCGTTCCACCTCCTGCGCGGGCTGGTACTACTGATCCGGGTGCTGCTGCTACCACCAATGATGGCAAGGGCAAGGCCAAGATGAACGCCGAGTGATATCTGATCTCTAATGCCTCTTCTTATGCACCGGTCGGCCAACGTGCTGTTTAAACAATTATATTTTGGGTGGTGCGCCTGTGCACCTTTGATATCTTTTCACCGGGATTTTGTAATGCACGCTAAGGCCTTGATATACTCTATGCCTCTTCCGGCCTTTTTAAATTTATCCATTCTTGAACTCATCTGCTCTCGATATCCGGCTTTCTTTATTGTTCCTTTTGTGAAACTCGATTTCCGGGTCTCATGGGTGTTGACAAGCGGATTTGCTTCTAAGTCCCCAAGTCCACAAGACTCGGATATTTGGGTTTTTGGAATTCTAACAAGTAAGCAATTTTTTCTCTTTTCAAGATTTCAAATCACCCGGACCCGGATCTCCAAATCTAGGACACTTGATCTTGAAAGGAGAACGAATTGCCTGCTGCTAAATTCACAAAGATCCTTGAGTGGTTTCACATAGGATTTGAAGTTACGCTTAATAATCGTTGAGTTTCCAGCTGTTAGCCTTGTACTCTGCATAACTTGTGGTTTAGATGACCCTTTTGACTATCTTGTACTGTAAGCCGGCTTTCGCGTGGATACCATGTTGTTACATCTATACGACAACGTGGCCAGACAAGCCCCGTCGGGTTTCATGGCTGACTGTAATCGTAAGCGAACAAATCATGCCACTTTAGTGCGAGTCACATCGAGCTTAAGTAAGAATAGCCAAGAAATTTGGACTTCTTTGTCCGGTTATAAGATTGTAGTCGTACTCGTTTGCAAGTAATCGGCCCTTATAACTCATAGGCATCATGGCCGGGTCTTTGAGTTCGTAACTGTGCTATTCAAGCGACCAGCCCCCAAGACCTAGATATACGCATCATACTGAGAGTACAGAACCTGATAATAACCATCTCTTTTCTTGATAATCACCTCTTTACTTGATATGAAAAATCTAGGTCAGCAAGCCGCCTCATTAAAAATCCGTCCAGTCCCCAAGGGTACCCTGGATAGGAAAAGAGTACGTCTGAAAACCTGCTGCCTGTCACATTGTTCAATTCCATATGCCAACACAATTTTTGCTAAGTATAATATGGACGTAGCTGAGCCACGTTCCACGGTCTGTCTCTTTCTTGCATGGATGAAGTGGTATGAGCGGTGTCATTAACTGTGGTCGACTCTTCCCTTGCATCTATCAAGTAATATGACCCATTATGCAAATTCCGGCTTACGATAAACGGTCCTTCCCAGGGTGGTGATAACTTGTGCTTTCCTTCGTTCGACTGCACCAGGCGCAGAACCAGGTCTCCTTCCTGGAAGACCCGGGTTTTCACGTGCCGGCTATGATACCTTCTAAATCCTGCTGATATATGGCTGATCTTTCCAGGGCTTGTTCCCTTTGCTCTTCTAACATATCCACGGCATCTTGCCGGGTTTTTTCATTCTCCACTTCGACGTATGCTGATACTCGTGGTGAATCATGAATAATATCACTCGGTAGTACTGCCTCCACGCCATAGACCATGAAGAAGGGTGTCATCTGAGTAGATCTATTAGGCGTAGTATTGATACCCCAAACCACAGAAGGGAGTTCTTCGACCCATGCGCCAGCTGCCCTGATACAAGGGACTCGTAATCGTGGTTTTAATCCGCGAAGCAATTCTTGGTTTGCCCTCTCCACTTGTCCATTGGCCTGCGGATGAGCTACTGATGCAACGTCAAGCCGGATTCCACTGTTGCCACAGAACTTCTCCATCGCACCAAGGGACATGTTGGTTCCATTGTCGGTAATTATGCTGTGGGGATACCCGAACCGGTAGATAATCCTTTTCAGGAACTTGACTGCTGTGGCTGATTCGCAATTAGTAACTGGCATAACCTCAACCCACTTGGTAAACTTATCAATAGCCACCAGAAGATGTGTCTTCTTGCATGGTGACATATGAAAGGGGCCAACCATGTCCATACCCCAAACAGCGAACGGCCAAGTTAACGGGATTGTCCGCAACTCCATAGCCGGCACATGGGTTTGGCGAGCGTACCTTTGACATCCGTCACATCTTGCTACCAATCGTTCTGCATCTGCTAGAGCCGTGAGCCAGAAAAATCCGTGTCGATAAGCTTTAGCCACGAGAGATCTTGTGGATGCATGATGTCCACAGTCGCCTTCACGGATTTCCTTGAGAATCTGTCGGCCTTCTTCTGGCGCTACGCAGCGCAAAAAGACCCCTGCTGCGCTTCTCTTATATAATTCCCCATTGATGATAGAATATCCCTTCGCTCGCCTCAAAATTTTCCTTGCTAATACCTCCTGTTGTGGTAACTCGCCTCGCGATAGGTAGGCCAAAAACGGTTCTGTCCACTCGGGAATAGTACGTACAGTGGCCACAAGTCCTGAATCCGGGTCGTGATTTGCCAATTCCTTCTCTGACTCGATTTTAACTGATGGTCGCCATAATTCGTCCAGGAAAACGTTAGGTGGAACCGGCTCTCTGTGCGAGCCGAGTCTAGCGAGTGCGTCGGCCGCCTCATTCTTTCTTCTGTCTATATGCTCCACCTCATACCCGGAAAAACATCCTGCAACCCTATCAACTTCCCTGCGGTATGCTGCCATAGTTGCGTCCTTTCTATCCCAAGTTCCTGACACCTGCTGTACCACAAGGTCCGAATCTCCGAAGCATCGTATCCTCTTGACGTTCATCTCCTTGGCTGCCTTTAAGCCGTGCAATAGGGCCTCATACTCGGCCACGTTGTTGGAACAGTCAAAGTGAATTTGTAGTACGTAACTTAATTTATCTCCTTTGGGTGACGTCAGCACCACTCCAGCTCCTGATCCCTCGTATTGCTTAGATCCATCGAAGTGCATGATCCATGACTCGGAGTTTGGAACCGTTGTAGTCATGTCTGTATGTGTCCAGTCGTTAACGAAATCAATTAAAGCTTGAGATTTGATTGCTGACCTGGGTTCGTAGTTGATGTGATAATCCCCCATCTCTATCGCCCACTTGGCTATTCTCCCTGTCGTGTCCGAGTTTCTGATGATATCCGACATTGGTATTGAACTAACCACTGTTATGGGGTGTTCTTGGAAATACGGCTTCAATTTCCGGCTAGCCATAAAGACCCCAAACACCAGCTTTTGCCAATGCGGATAGCGCTGCTTTGCTTCTGATAATACCTCGCTGACGTAATAAACTGGTCTCTGGACCGGGTAACCCTTCCCATCCTCTTTGCGTTCCACAACAACTACTGCACTAACGGCTCGGGGGCCGGCTGCCACGTATAGCAACATAGGTTCTTTAGGACCCGGGGCCGCTAGTACCGGCGCTTCGGATAACTGCTTCTTTAGTGCCTCAAACGCCTCATCCGCCTCTTGATCCCATACGAATTTATCTGATTTCCTCAAGAGCCGGTACAAGGGTATTGCTTTTTCTCCGAGCCTGGATATGAATCGGCTCAAGGCTGCTACGCAGCCCGTGAGCTTTTGAACATGCTTCAAATTCTCCGGCTTTTTCAGACTCTGGATGGCCTAGATTTTGTCCGGGTTTGCCTCGATCCCTCTCTCGGAAACGACAAAGCCGAGTAATTTCCCGGCTGGAACTCCGAACACGCACTTCGTCGGGTTAAGCTTCATCTGATATCTCCTCAAATTTTTGAACGTCTCCTTTAGATCATCGATAAATGTCTCTGCCTTCCTGGTCTTGATAACCACATCATCCACATAGGCATGGACGTTGCGTCCAATTTGGTCCTCGAAGCACTTTTGAATACACCGTTGGTAAGTTGCGCCGGCGTTCTTCAATCCAAACGTCATAGTTTTATAACAGAAGGCCCCAAAAGGGGTTATGAATGATGTTTTCTCCCAATCCTCCCTCTTGAGCTTAATCTGATGATACCCGGAATATGCGTCCAGAAAGCACAATAGACCGCTTCCTGCCACTGCGTCTATAATCTGATCTATCCTTGGTAGTGCGAACGGATCCTTTGGGCAATGTTTGTTGAGACTCGTAAAATCAATGCACATCCTCCACTCATTGGTCTTTTTCATCACTAGAACTGGGTTTGCCAACCAATCCGGGTGAAATACTTCCATGATAAAGCCGGCTGCCAATAGCCGAGCGATCTCTTCGCCTATAGCCTTCCTTCTTTCCTCATTCATTTTCCTCAAACCCTGCTTCACGGGCCTGGACTTGGGATCTACATGCAAACTGTGCTCGGCCAGCTCTGTAGGGATACCCGGCATGTCGCTAGGTGTCCAGGCGAACACGTCTGCATTTGAACGAATAAACTCCACAAGTGCCTTCTCCTGCTCTTTTCCCAAATTAGACCCTATGGTAAATTGCTTAGTGGAATCACCTTCGACAAAATCTATCTTCTTGGTGTCTTGTGCTGCCTTGAATTTTGCTCTCTCGTCCTCAGTGTTCGGCTTTTTCAAGGCTGTTCTATCATCCGGATTTACTTGAGACCGGTAGTATTCGAGTTCTTCCTTTCTGCATGCTTGCTCGGCCATTACTGAATCTCCTTCATCACACTCAGCCGCTATATCCCGGTTCCCATGTATGGTGATAGTCCGTTTAGGACCCGGGATCTTTAGCTGCAAATACACATAACACGGCCTAGCCATGAATTTAGCATAAGCCGGTCTTCCAAACAGCGCGTGATAAGGACTGCGCAATTTGACCACCTCGAACGTGAGCCACTCAACTCGATAATTATCCGTCGATTCTCCGAAAGCAACCTCCAAGGTGATCTTTCCCTCGGGGCTCGCCGAGTGACCTGGCACGATCCCATGAAAGATTGTCGAACTTTTCTGTAACTGGGACTCTTTGAGACTCATGCGTAAGAAGGTTTCCCAATAAAGGATGTTGATGCTACTTCCACCGTCCATCAGGACCCTTTTCAGTTCATAACCATTAACCTGTGGAGCAACCACCAATGCCAAGACTCCTGGACGCTCTACTCTTTTCGGGTGATCTCTTCTACTCCACGTTACCTCTTGCTCCGCCCATCTAAGGTATCCCGGCGCAGCCGAAGAGATCGAGTTTACTGCTTGCTTTAATGTCTCTTTGTTCCTGCTAGAAGTTCCTGTAGTATGCACATGATATTGTCCCTTTAAATCAGGCGTACGTACCATACCGATGAAGATGTTAATCCGGCCAATCGTCACCGTAGATCCGGACTCGAGGTGATCCGACTCTGGCCCCCAGCCGGAATCGTCCACCATCTTTTCTCCTTTGTGGTCGATGTAGATCTCGCCCACGACAAGATTCTCCATGTTCTTCCGAGCTTCTCCCGTGATGTAAACACCTTTGGACGCAGGCCCCACGGTGGGCGCCAACTGTCGTGGGATAATCACGGCAGATGTTACCGGGGGTAACTGATCTTGGGGCAAGACGACACAGACGTTTGGGAGAGGGTTTAGCTCAGAGGAAAACATGATGCAACTCGATCTGGTAGCCGGCAATCAAAGTCGCCGAGTCTCCGATATTGATATAATAACTCAACTCTGGGGTTACACTAGATACTCGATACCAAACGGTATTGCTAGGGTTCTTAGATCTCTAACAACTACTCCTAGGGGTCGGTTTATAAAGCACCCGTACCCCCTTGGCCCTATTCTCGAAGGCGCAGCTTGAATCCTATCCGGACACCGCTTACAAACCCTAACTTTCCTTACCGTAACCCACAATCCGGGTTACGAGGCCTACAAACTTTGGGCCTTCCAGAAGCTTCATTATCCTTAACCATATTGTGCACCATGTTCCTTGGGCCGGGTTACGCCTTGGAGTTGGCCTACCGGGTTATTATCCCCCCATCAACGGTCTTGTATGTTCTTTTGCTTTTTGAGCATCTATATCCTTTGCTCCGGGGTGTAGGTACTCAAGTCGACCATCATGATCTTGTTATCCTCGGTCGCCAAAGCAAGCTTCAACTGGTGCTCCTCCATTTTCATTCAGTTCTCCTCGGCTAGCAAAACTAGCTTCATCCAGTTCTCCTCCAACTTCATCCGGTTCTACTCGGCTAGCAAAGCTAGCTTCATCTGGTTCTCCTCAGCTCGAACCGCAGCCTCGTCTGAATCTTACTTCTTTGTTTGCGCCTCAAGGTACGTCTTTAAGGCCTCCTCCTTCTCCCTACGTTTTCTCTCCTCCTTTTAGGCACTTGCCTTCTCCTTATCGGCGAGTAACTTTGTGATTATCTCTTGCAACACAAGTGCCGATGTCTCACGCCTCCTTATCGGCGAGCAACTTCGTGACTTGGAGGTCTTCTTTCCCCTCGGCCTCCCCGAGCTTGGGTCCTCTTCTTCTTCGGCCTCCAAGGCATAACCATTGGTGGCCCCTTCTTCAAGCCATTGTAGGTCTCTTTCCACTTGGGGCAATTCTTGACAGTGTCCCGATAATGGAGCAAAGTGAACTTGGACCAATAACATTCGGTGAAGTATTTGGAGGCTTGGATGATGGTGTCTTTGATGCGCGTGTAACACGTGTTCGTTAGGAGACCCCGAGAGGAAGGTACGAAGAACAGCGTAACAAGTTTCCCTCAGAAAAAACCAAGGTTGAATCGACCAGTAGGAGAAAGAAATCACTTCCGAAGGTTGATGCAGCTGATGTGGTAGGGCGCACTACCGATTCAGAAGCAACGTGGAACCTACGCAACACAATCAAATCACCTTGCCCCAACGAAGCAGTGATGTTGTAAATATCACCGGTTTTGCTGAAAACAAAGAGGTTAAACGTATGGCGTGAAAAACAATACTTGTTTGCAGTAGATGAAAAGAGAACAATGATGGCAGTAGAAAAACAATACGAACAATATGAAAAAAGAGATTGCAGTGGTTGTATTATCAGTATAGAGGAAATGGACCGGGGTCCATAGTTCATAGTGGTGTCTCTCCAAAATATATAGATAGCATGTTGGGTAAACAAATTACAGCTAGGCAATTGACACATATAAAGGTTGCACCGTAGTGCATATGCATGACATGATGATTACTATGTGATTCATGTGGGCATTACAACAAGATACATACACCGTTATCCAACTGCATCTATGACTAATAATCCACCCTCAGAATGTCATCCGAGCAAACCTTGGGTATTAAGTTGCAAGCAACAGATAATTGCAGTAAGCAAAGTGTGTAATGTAAACAATGTAAACATTGTTGTTTCTCCCTAATGGCAACAACACATACCCTACCCGTTTACGTTTCTGTCACTCGAGCGTGAGTGAAAGGGAGGCATGAACCCACTATCGAGCATAAATACTCCCTCTTGGAGTTACTATCATGTACTTGGCCAGAGCATCTACTAATAACAGAGAGCATACAAAATCATAAATAACATACACATGAAAATAACACGATATATTGATAATAATTGGATATAGCATTCAATATTCATTAGATCCCAACAAACACAACATGTAGCATTACAATAAGATGATCCCAATAAAGGTTGCACCGTAGTGCATATGCATGACATGATGATTACTATGTGATTCATGTGGGCATTACAACAAGATACATACATTGTTATCCAACTGCATCTATGACTAATAATCCACCCTCAGAATGTCATCCGAGCAAACCTTGGGTATTAAGTTGCAAGCAACAGATAATTACAGTAAGCAAAGTGTGTAATGTAAACAATGTAAACATCGTTGTTTCTCCCTAATGGCAACAACACATACCCCACCCGTTTACGTTTCTGTCACTCGAGCGTGAGTGAAAGGGAGGCATGAACCCACTATCGAGCATAAATACTCCCTCTTGGAGTTACTATCATGTACTTGGCCAGAGCATCTACTAATAACAGAGAGCATGCAAAATCATAAATAACATACACATGAAAATAACACGATATATTGATAATCATTGGACATAGAATTCAATATTCATTAGATCCCAACAAACACAACATGTAGCATTACAAATAAGATGATCTTGATCATGTTAGGAAGCTCACAAGATCTAAACATGAGGCATAAAGAGGAGAGAACGACCATCTAGCTATTTATATGGACCCATAGTCCAAGGATGAACTACTCACGCATTATTCCGGAGGCGTGCATGGTGGTGTAGAGCCCTCCGGCGATGATTCCCCCTCCCGTCAGGGTGCCGAGGAGAGCTCTAGAACCCTCCCAAACTAGTGTTGACAATGGCAGCGGCTGCGGATGTTTTTTCGTGCAAAAAGGCTTCCATATTTAGGGTTAACCTCCCAAGAGGTATAAATAGGAAGAAGGGCAACGTCAGTGGGAGGCCATGGGGCCCACACCACCCCCAGGCGCGGCTAGAGAGGGTGCGCGGCCCTATGGTGTGGGGCCCCTGTGGCCCCCTTCCGGATCCCCTCCGTACTTTGTGTGCACGACAGATTTCTAAGACTTCCGGGCTTCGAATCGTCCAATTTTGAGAATATTTCCAGAACAACTTTGAAAGGACACGGATGTCGCCTAGAGTGGGGGGGTGAATAGGCGTTTAAAAATAATTACGGTTAAGGCTTGAATAAATGCAGAATAATACTAGCGTTTAATTTACCAAGCCAAAACCTAAACAAACTAGGCTCACCTATGTGCAGCGACAACTTATGCCAAACAATTCAAGCAACTATGTGATAGCAAGATATGTTACTTCAAGCTCGATGGCTATCACAAAATAAATTTCATAAGTAAAGAGATCAGGTATAGAAATAACCGAGACACGTGGAGACGATGATTTATCCCGAAGTTCACTTCCCAATGGAAGCTAATCTTCGTTGGAGAGGTGTGGAGTCACAATGACTCCAAGCGCCCAATGGCTCACCTTATTATCCTCGTGCCTCCACCAATGCGGAGTGCCACGATCCACTATGTGACCTTTGAGGGCGGTCACCGATCTCGTACAAGGTTGGGGCAATCTCCACAACTTAATTGGAGGATCCCAACAATATCCCGCGATCTACCAAAACTACGAGGTAGCAACAAGGCCTCAAAAGCTTCCAAAGCTCCGAGGCAACAATCAACCGTCTAGGGCACTCCAAGTACCCAATAGGACAAGCTCAAGGGCACTCCAAGAACCCAATAGTAACAAGCTTCTGAACCTTTCACTCGAACGAATCCTCGTAGAGAACTCAAACCGATGCAACCTATGCAATGACAAGAACACAAGAAGTGCTCAAATCCTTCACTCTCAAATCCCAGCAAAGCAACAAATACTATGGGGGGGGGGGAGAAAAGGGAAAGAACAAGGAAGAACTCAACAAATGAATCTCCAAGATCTAGATCCCAAAGGATTCCCCTCACTAAGAGGAGAGATGGATTGGTGGAAAGATAGATCTAGATCTCCTCTCTCTTATCCCACTAATTGGAGGCAAGAATCATGGAGGAATATAGAGAAATCAAGCTCCAAGAGGTTAACAATGGTGGGGGAAAACTTGCCTAAAAGGTAGGGACCCATTGGGAAAGAAGACCCCTTATATAGGCCCCCCTAAATCAGCCCGTTGGGGGCATTCTGCGCATCCCCGGCCTCCGGGCCGGCCTGGCTAGCCTCTAGGCTGGCCACCTAACAGACCCGCCCAGCCTGGAGCCCGGCCTGGGCTGGCCTCTCTGCGTTTCCCGAAAAACACCTACACTAAGAACGCGATATCTTTTGCCTCCGGACTCCGTTTTTGATGATCTTTGGCTCGTTGAACTCGCAACGATGAGCAATATAAGATAATGCAGAGAAACATCATAGTCCATTATTGGAGGATAAAACCAAATGATGATAAGGTTTGACTTCTCTATAAAGGAACAATCGGTAAAACCTCCAATATCAGAAACACAATAAGTTTTTGATGCGAAACCCGTTTTTGATGAACTTGAGATTGTATTGAAACACATGAAAAGCTATAAAACCACACATGAAGAAAACACAAATAAGAACCAAGAAATATGATGCAAAGTATGCAAAGGTTTGATCTCTCTCCGAGTGATGCGATCAAGTTGCTAATATGAGAGCCCCTCTTGATAGTACGGTTATCTATCCTATAACCCGGTCTCCCTCCTAATGCTATGAGACCGGTAATATAGAAAACCTATCAAGATCATACCTTTGCCTTGAGCATTCCACTTGAGCTAGATGATGAAGATCTTGACCTCCTCAAGATGGAACACCTTTCTTGATTTCGCTATGCTCGGTGAAGTGTCGCACCCAGACTTTTAGAGGATACTCACAGCCCGCTAAACATTAGATAAATGGCTTACGGGGCATACCTGCACCCGCATCTCAATATGAGTAGGCCAACACGTAAACGTGTGATAACCATCCTCTACTATTCATCGTTTGTGAAACCATCCAATAGAAATCGGAATACTTCCATTGACGTACTTCATAACATACACACATGGTACGTCAACGACATTTGAACAAGTGATATCACAACAAATCTCCAAGACACAAAGAAATAGAAATAAGTGGCAAAAGCTCTCACTAGAGCAGAGATAGCAAATACAGTCATGCAGAGGACACCTGTCCCAACAAGTCATCATTACATCACAGCGGAAACATCCAAAGTGTCTGAGTACAGACAAGATCCAAATAGGCCTAAGAGGCCGGAAACGAAAGAACGGAGCCCATCCACGAAGTCTCGGATCCTGCCCAGGTCCGCTATCTACTCGTCAGCAGCCTCGTCATACTCCACGTAGTAGCCACCATGGGGATCCTCGGAAACGTAGTCTGCAGAACACGCAGCCCCAAAGGGGTCAGTACGGACGAGTACTGGCAAGCAAGACGCACAAGATACCAAAGGGTACCCGACAACACCAAGTACAGATGCTTTGGGTTCAACGGAAGATAGGTGATACAAAGGTGCGGCAGCGGGCTGCCCTAACCAACTACAGAGACACGCTACAACATCCGGCTAAAAGAAAGGGATAAGATAGCGCATCGGAACCAACTACCACTAACCTCAAACAAACCCATCCTGGATCTCGCCCTTATCCAAAGAAGCAATCCGAGGATAACCCACATAGTTGGTTTAATGAAGGTTCAAGTTATTGTGTCATTGAGCCTATTACTAGTCAAATTATTATTAATTAGGTGTAAGTTGTCTAATCCTTGTTAGCCAGCCCTATCACGAAGTCATCCATAACCGCGGACAACACGGCTTCTCGAGAAGATTTAACCCTGCAGGGATGCACCAATTTGGCCGTACACGTAAGAATAACCCGCCAGGCGGGGATCAAACCCACCAAGCAGGCCACTCAACACAACCCAACTCTTCTTCGCATCAAGCCCAAAGAACCCCGTGCAATTGAGCGCACGGCTAATCAAGCCCCACGAAGAAAAGGGGACCCTCATAGCACTCTAAGAACGTGTCTCCCTAAATGCCGACTACAAAAGTTACCACCCTGGCGCCAAGGGTTCGCACCTGCATATGCATGCGGCAAATGGAAAACCCAAACTAAATGAGGCGATTTGGACGAGATGCGAATCGAATCAAAGTTGAGGGGGGCGCCCATACACGCTTCCCACATGCGGTTAGCGCGCTCATCATGGATCTAGAGGACAAGAACTTTTCCTGGGTTCGACACTAGCAGGCCTCAAAACCATACCCGGCCTCCTGCCGGTGCCTTATCATCAAATTAGCATTACCTCAAACATTAATAGATTGTTGTTTAAACATCGAGCCCGCAGAACATAATTAAATATGGTAACAGAAATAACGGACATCAGCCTCGAGCATAAACAACCCTAAGCATGCTAGTAAGACACATGCAACAAGCAACAGGGTTATAGGTGTGGAGGATAGGCTATATCAGGGTTACAGGATAACATGTGATAGGATCGGAACACAAGCAACGAATCTTAAGGCTAGCAGATCAGACAACGGAAAGTATCGGTATCCAGTGTGGAAAGAACACAATGGTTCATGTGAGTGAATACTTGCCTGCAAACTCAGTAGCCTGGTACTGGGCTAACTCCTCTGAAGTAGTGTCGTAAACCTCGTCTGTCTCAACGTTGTCGTCTATTCGAGAAGAAGCAAACAAACAACGCAGGGAGACAAACAATCAATAACATGGCATAATGCACAAACATGGGATGATGCATGACAATTTAATTGATGCATCAAAGATAAGCTAGTTGACATGGTAACATATTTAAATGGGCCCATATGCAATTTGGGTTGCATATAGAAAGGCCCAAGAATTAAAGTTGAATTAAGTGATCTACAAATAACCATCATGTGTAAGTTGATTAGAATGATGCATGGATGATTAAAACAATAAGAAAACAACAATAGCTTCAATTTGAAATGTTGTTTACCAAGTTTGGAATTTTTATTTATTAAGTTATGAAATTTGGCTTCTTAAATGAGTTACACAAACATTTATTGTTTTTACCCATTTTAATTGTTCAAAATAGATAACAAAATTCATATTTGGAAAGAACACAAAATTTTAGATGGAATACATATTTCATTTGTTGAAAATGGATTTAAAATGAGCAAGTTATCAATTTGACAATTTTAAATGTATTAATTAAGAAACAGTTGTTTTCAGCAATTTAATTTATTTAAAGCAGAACACAAAGTTGATATTTGCAAAGTTCATGAAAAATGGGATGGAAAACATATTTAGTTTGTTGAATTTGGAATTAAAATGAATTAATTATGAATTAAACAAGTTTAAACAAGATTTAAATGAATTTAATTCAATTATAAAATTATTTGAATTTTTATTTGTTCAAAACATTAAATAAAATTCGTATTTGAAAAGATTATATTTTTCTGGTTTGAAAACATATTTTACAAATTAAATTTGGATTTAATTTGAATTAGTTATGTTTTGAACAATTTTAAATGAATTAAATAAGGTACAGAAAATAATATTATTTTTTAGTTATTCAAAACAGTAAACAGATTGCATATTTGAAAAGTTTAGGAAATTTTGAATAGAATACATATTTTATTTATTAGATTTGGATTTAATATGCAAAAGTTATTTGAATTTGAAAAACAGGGGCTATTCTGCAATTTTAAAAGTTTAAATTTTATTCCAGGGGCTTAGTTGCAAAAAAGAAATTCCAGATAGGGCCCTGGGAGTTTTATCACGCAGGGCAGAGCAGCCCTGGGTCACTGGCCAGTGGGCCAGCGCCCAGCTGGCGCTTGCGTGGCCGTGCGTGGAAGCTGGCGTGGCCACCACTGCAGCTGACCGGTGGGCCCGCGCAGCCAACGTGGCAAAGCAGAAAAAGGGTGGTTTTTATTCCGCGCAGGGAGGGATCGAACCCGCGTCACGGGCGTGCGCGCGTGTGCCTCTGGCCACTGCGCTGCGCTGCGATTCGTGACAGAACAGGGGAAGGTGGGGTTTTGAGGTGCTGCTTCGTCAGTTAACTGAAAATTCAGTTAACTGAACTTTGCAGGGAGGACGGTGGACGCCGGCGACGAGCCGCTCGCTGCTGCCGTGCGCGTGGGGTGTGTGCAAGGGGTGCAGCGCGTGCGTGCGGGTGACAGGAGGGAGCAGAGGGAGGAAGGGGGGGTGCTCACCGAGAAGTAGAGGAAGAAGAGAGAGCTCGGTGAGGTGGCGGTGACCGGCGGCGTGGACGGCGTGGTGGCGGCGATCTGAGGCCTCCCAGGCCTGGTCGAGGAAACGAGGAGGGAGAGGGGACGACCACGGTCCCATTCCCGTGCCCGTGCGGACTCGACGACGACCCTAGCGACGGCGGCGAGGCGGTCAACCTCCGGCCACCGACGCTCGTCAGAAAGTTCAGAAAAAGAACGGGGATTTCAGAGGGGATTGAGGAGGTGGGAGAGGAATGGCGGCGGCAGGGAGGAGGAAGAGGAGAGGGATAGGTTTAGGGTTAGGGCTCGGGTAGAAATAGGAGGAGGAAAAGGAGGGAGCAGGTGGAGGAGGGCGCGGTGGTGCGCTGCTGCGTCAGCGGCGTCGTCAGCTGTACGGAGGAAGGAGACGAGGGCCGCGGGCCGGCTGCTGCGCGCGCTTGGCTGGGGTGGTAGGTGGGCTGGGCTGGCCCAGCTGGCTGGCCTGGTCTGCCTCCCCCAGCCCGTTTTCATTTTTATTTCTTTTTCTGTTTACTTTTTTTTGTAGGAAAGAAAAAGAGAGAAAAGAATAGGGTTTTGGGGTTGAAAAATTTTGGTGATAAATTTTTATAGGTTCTTTATTGCAAAAACCCAGCTGTACAAACTTTTGTTTTTCCAAATTTTACATTTTTGTTGTTGTTTGAAATTTAATTGGATTTGATTGAATTTTGCAACACATGAAATATTGAAAATTTAACCAAGTTAAATATATGAAAATTCAAGTTTATTGGAAACAAATAAATGGTTTGATTTGAATGTTTTATTTGGAAAGGTTGTAACAGACCAAGTATGTAACAAAGATTTGAAATTTGGTTTGAAATTCAAATGGAAAACAAGTGACAACAAATTCAATGCTCAAGATGGAATGATGCAAACTGAATTTAAACAAGAAGCAAGCATTCTAAGATTGTTTTTCATACTTGGGATGTTACAAAACGCCCCCCCTTGAAGGAATCGCGCCGCGAGATTCCTACTGAGAAGAGAAAAGGTCCGGATACTTCTTGCGAAGATCCTCTTCGGTCTCCCACGTTGCCTCTTTATCGGAATGATGAGACCACTGCACTTTTAAGAACTTGGTGCTCTTGTTGCGAGTTTTGCGCTCGGTCTCATCGAGAATGCGAACAAGGTGCTCCTCATAAGAGAGGTCTTCTTGCAGATCAATTGAATCATGATCAACTGCACGACCCGGATCTTTGAAGCACCTCTTGAGCTGTGACACGTGAAACACATCGTGCACCTTGGATAGCTTTTATGGAAGTCAAGACGATAGGCATTTTCTGCACGCCTTGAGAGAATGTTGAAGGGACCAATATATCTTGGTGCAAGCTTTCCTTTGACACCAAAACGATGAGTGCCTCTGAGGGGAGTTACACGGAGATATGCTTTGTCTCCAGCTGCATAGACCATGTCCCTGTGTTTGCTGTCATAGTAGCTTTTCTGACGAGATTGAGCAATCCTCAGATTGTCACGGATGATGCGAACTTTCTCTTCGGCCTCGTTAACAATGTCAGGGCCTAAGAGTGAATGTTCACCAGCTCCAGACCAATTGATTGGACTCCTGCATCTGCGGCCATAGAGAGCCTCAAATGGTGCCATGCCTAGGCTTGCCTGGAAGCTGTTGTTGTAGGAGAATTCAGCATATGGAAGACATTCCTCCCATTTCATGCCAAAAGAGAGACCACATGCTCTGAGCATATCCACGAGAATCTGATTGACTCTTTCGACTTGCCCTTGAGACTGAGGGTGATAAGCTGTGCTGAACAGAAGCTTGGTGCCCAATGCTTCTTGAAAGCTTTTCCAGAAATGAGAAGTGAAAATGCTTCCACGGTCTCAGCTTATTTCCAATGGAATACCATGAAGAGGAACAATCTTTGCCGTGTAGAGCTCTGCTAACTGACTAGCTGAGATTGTCTCTTTGACAGGAAAGAAGTGAGCGACTTTGGTGAGTCGATCAATGACAACGAAGATTGCATCGTTGCCCCTCTTGGACTTTGGAAAACCAGTGATGAAGTCCATTTCAATCATGTCCCACTTCCATTCAGGGATTTTCAGAGGTTGGAGAAGACCGGCTGTTTTCTGATGAACTGCCTTAACACGTTGACAAACGTCGCATTCCGAAACGTATTGAGCAATTTCACGTTTCATGCTAGGCCACCAATACAGTGTCTTGAGATCCTGGTACATCTTTGTACTTCCAGGGTGTATGGAGAGAGGAGTTTCATGAGCCTCCTTGAGAATGACATCTTTGAGACTTTGAATTTGAGGAACTGCAATGCGTCCTTCAAAGAACACAGTTCCCTTGTCATCAATTGAGAAGGACTCAAATTTCTCATTGCCTGCTTTGATGTGTTCTACAATATTCTTGATTTCAGCATCACGAAGTTGTTCAGAACGAATCTTGTCCTCGAGAGTTGGAGTGGCTGTCATGTTTGCCAGATAGCCTTGAGGAACAAGACCAAGGTTCAGCTTCTGGAATTCTTCATGAAGAGGAGGTTGGTTTTCCATGATCATGAGATTATTGCAATACGACTTGCGACTGAGAGCATCGGCCATAACATTAGCCTTTCCTGGAGTGTAAGAAATGGTAAGATCAAAGTCTTTGATCTTTTCAATCCATCTCCTTTGTCTAAGGTTTAGATCTGGTTGAGTGAATATGTACTTCAGACTCTTATGATCGGAAAAGATTTTAGTGCGATTACCCAACAAGTATTGTCTCCATTTCTTGAGGGCAAACACAACTGCTGCAAGTTCAAGGTCATGAGTGGGATAATTGAGCTCATGTGTGTTCAACTGACGTGAAGCATAAGCCACAACTTGACGTTCTTGCATAAGAACTGCACCTAGACCTTGGAGAGAAGCATCACAGAATATTTGGAAAGGTTTGGAAGGATCTGGGCCAACCAGAACTGGTGTAGAAGTGAGTTTAGTCTTCAGGAGATTGAAGCTTTCATCACATTGTGGAGACCATACGAACTTCTTGTCCTTCTTTGTGAGGTCAGTGAGAGGTTTGGCAATCCTAGAGAAGTTTGGGACGAAACGACGGCAATAGCTAGCCAAGCCAAGAAAACTTCTTACTTGCTTCACCGTCTTTGGAGGTTTCCAATCAACAATTGCTTTAACCTTTTCTGGATCAATGGCTATGCCCTTGGCAGAGATGACATGACCAAGGTAAGCAACTTCTGAAATCCAGAACTCACATTTGGAGAATTTGGCATAAAGACGATTTTCGCGAAGCTTCATGAGAGTTAGACGAAGATGTTCTTCATGCTCTTCCTCGGATTTTGAGTAGACAAGAATGTCATCAAGATATACCACAACGAACTTGTCGAGGTATTCATGGAAGACAGAATTCATGAGTCGAGAGAAGGTCGCCGGTGCATTGGTGAGACCAAAGGACATGACGGTGAATTCATATAGACCGTAGCGAGTGGTGAAGGCTGTCTTTGGAATATCCTCTTTTCTGATCTTTATTTGATGGTAACCCATTCTCAAGTCCAACTTGGAGAATATTGAGGCTCCAGCAAGTTGATCAAAAAGATCATCGATTCGAGGAATTGGATACTTATTTTTGATGGTCTTCTCGTTAAGAGGACGATAGTCAACAACGAGTCTCTTTGTTTGATCCTTCTTCGCAACGAACAGAGTTGGGCAACCCCAAGCCGAGGAACTAGGTTGAATGTAACCTTTTTCCATGTACATATCAATTTGTTCCTTCAACAACTTCAGCTCAGGAGTTCCTATCTTGTAGGGATGCTTAGAGATTGGAGCAGTACCTGGTTCAAGTTCGATTACGAACTCAACAGCTCTGTCCGGAGGCATTCCTGGCAACTCTTCTGGAAAGACGTCAGGGAAGTCGCAAACCACCGGAACATTTTCAAGTGAAGGTAGAGGTTTTGCATTGAGGTTGCATAGCTGAATGGAACTTGATTCATGTGGAGAATAGATTATCTGGCCAGAAGGGTGGGACAGAGTTATTGACTTTTGAGCACAGTCAATTCTTGCTTTATTGGCCTTCAACCAATCCATACCAAGAATGACATCAATGTCAGAATTTACCAGCAACATGAGAGAAGCAAGAAATATGTGGCCTCCAATTAGGATTTGATTGTCCTTACTTATCTTGGAAGTCAACATTTGAGATCCCGGGGAGTGAACAGTGATCTGATTGCTTAGTGGAACCACAATTAGGTTGTTTGTTGTGGCAAAGGTCTTTGACACAAAAGAATGTGATGCTCCGGTATCAAACAACACTTTAGCTGGAAAAGAGTTTACGGGAAATGTACCGAGAACGACATCAGGAGCTTCCTCAGCTTTGTCGATCTTGACATGATTCACCCTTGCGGTCCTCCCGACAGGCCTGTTGTTGGAGTTGAAGGCCTTAGGCGGGGGAGCGCGCACCATTGCCTGGTTTGTGTTAGGACGAGGTGGTGGTGGAGGTAGCTGCCTCTGCGTGCACTTGTCGGCGTAGTGCCCCGTCTGCTTGCACTTGTAGCATGTGACGACACGAGGAGGCCCTGGCCTTGGCTGCCCCATTGAAACCCTTTGATCATGCACCTGAGCAGGGTTGGGTGGGCGGGGAGCGAAGCCTGGAGAAGTTTGGGCGTATGGAGACCGAGTGACAGCACCATTTGGTACCCAGATGCGGCGCTTCTGCGGAGGGGTGGTCATGTTGGAGGAGGAACCACCCTCACGCGAGTGCTTGCGGGACTCCTCGAACGCCTTGCGCCCATTTTCTTCATTGAGCGCGGTGTTAACGAGATCCTCGAAGCTGTTGGCCTTGACATTGGTGAGGGCATACTTGAGTTCCGGGTTAAAGCCTCTGCGGAACCTTGCCATCTTCTTAGCTTCAGTGGACACCTCATCTCCAGCGTATCGAGCGAGGCGATTGAACTCACTCTGATACCCGATGACATCCAACTTGCCCTGCTTGAGAGAGCAAAACTCTTCACGCATTCTTTCCATGAGACCATCTGGAATGTGGTGCTTCAGGAAGGCTTCCTTGAAACGATCCCACGTGACTAGCATGACAGTTCTCATGGCCTGGAAGTTTTCCCACCAAGTAGCTGCCTGACCCTTCAGCAGATAGGAGGCACACTTGACCTTGTCTTCTTCAGCTACGTGTGCAATCTCCAGAGCCTTGGCTATCTCACGGATCCAGTCATCAACGTCCAGAGGCTCGCGTGTGGCCACGAAAGCTCTTGGGCCCAGACTGAGAAACTCCTTGATGCTGACTCGTGGAGTTGTCTAGTTGATGTGCTGATTAGCCTGAAACTGGGCCATCTGCATCATGACTTGGGTCATCTGAGTTAACAGCTCCGCGATTGGCGGTGGCTCAGGCGTAGTGTTCCTTGTTGGCGGCATCCTGAATGGAAATGCATTTTAGCACAACAACAGGAAAGGATAGACTTGGCAACCGAAAGAGAGATTATTCCGACGCATGAATAGACAACCACAAGGTTCACCATCACATGTTCAAATACATCAGAATATCCAACACACCATAAATGGTTTGAATACCAAAGGATAACTAAACATAGCTAAGAATGGATACATCGGTGCTCCCATGCTCATCACGCAGGACGGCGGCGAGGAGTACGACGAGAGGTACGGTGAGGAGCACGCCCACGAAAGTAGGTGGAACGATGATCCACGTAGATCTGACGTGGTCTGAGACCGACTCTAGGCGTGGTGAAGTACATAGCGTTGACTCCCTGTGCTCCAAAGCGGGGAATCCCAGTGTAACCAGCACCAAGGTTAAAGAGTGGACCTCTGATCGGCTCGTAACCTCCAGCATCTGGCAGACGACGCCCAACTGGCTGATCGAAACGTGCAAAGCGCTCGTCTCCAACAAAGTCTGTGGTGTAAGTTGCCAGACGAGTCAAAGCAAGGTAAACCTGCTCTCTGACTGAAGCCAACTCCTGAGATAGTGTGCGGGCAACTGCGTCACTGTGTCTCACAAACTGAGCGGTGGTGTGCAGCCTGGAGTTATCATGCTCGTAAACATCCAAGTTGTCGTAGAGAGTGAAGTGAGCTCCCTCCGAAGTGATGTAACCACGGGGGATGTGGCGATAGATAGAATCGTCAAATCCCCAGTAGTCAGCACGAAGGACGGTGAGGCTCACATAAGCTGCCTGCTGCACAGCCATATCCACTGTGGAACCCACTGCCTCGTAGCGGTGGACTACGCTCATGCCATCATCTGACAGAATGTAGACGATAGCCTGGTAGTAGGTCTGCTCAAACTCTCGCTGCTGCTCGTAGACCTGGTACTCTGGTGCCCAACGGAACCCCAGAAAAGTGACCATGTCCCTCAACATCTCCGGATAACCGGTAGTGCTCTCGCAACGAGTCATACGAACCACCTGCGGGTAGAACCTGAGATCCATCTGCAGATGATCGGGGAAGCTTTGATTAGACGCCGGTAGAAGAACTGAAGTGGCAAGCAACAACAAGGTTTCAACGGACGAAAAGGATGTTGAGAAGAACAGGATATAGAAGCAACATTCGGGAAACACGAGACCAAACACCCTGAGGTACTACGGAAAACCCATCCGGGCTTCTAGAGGATCAATATCTACTGCTTAAGGAATAGAGGATCTGCTTCCGGGGCTTATGTGCCTCCGTTCTCAATCGTGAGTAGGCAACATGATAATCATGTTACAACCACCTCCATTCCTATGGTCTAGTAGATATAACTATCCTAGAGAAACCAGGATACGTGAAATCCTAACTTGAAAGTTTAGATGAGAAGAGAAAACAACGTTGCACTTCCTTACCAGAAAAGGGAGGGTGGGTGGGGAAAGAAATAAAAGAACAGAATTCCTACTCTCACGTTTCATTTTTCCTATATAGCTACAAAATAGTTTCTAGACTCAACTGCGACCAGTAAAAGGGATCCTACAGGCAGACAGGCTCTGATACCATTTGTCGCACCCAGACTTTTAGAGGATACTCACAGCCCGCTAAACAGTAGATAAATGGCTTACGGGGCAGACCTGCACCCGCATCTCAATATGAGTAGGCCAACACGTAAACGTGTGACAACCATCCTCTACTATTCATCGTCTGTGAAACCATCCAATAGAAATCCGAATACTTCCATTGACGTACTTCATAACATACACACATGGTACGTCAACGGCATTTGAACAAGTGATATCACAACAAATCTCTAAGACACAAAGAAATAGAAATAAGTGGCAAAAGCTCTCACTAGAGCAGAGATAGCAAATACAGTCATGCAGAGGACACCTGTCCCAACAAGTCATCATTACATCACAGCGGAGACATTCAAAGTGTCTGAGTACAGACAAGATCCAAATAGGCCTAAGAGGCCGGAAACGAAAGAACGGAGCCCATCCACGAAGTCTCGGATCCTGCCCGGGTCCGCTATCTACTCGTCAGCAGCCTCGTCATACTCCATGTAGTAGCCACCATGGGGATCCTCGGAAACATAGTCTGCAGAACACGCAGCCCCAAAGGGGTCAGTACGGACGAGTACTGGCAAGCAAGACGCACAAGATACCAAAGGGTACCCGACAACACCAAGTACAGATGCTTTGGGTTCAACGGAAGATAGGTGATACAAAGGTGCGGCAGCGGGCTTCCCTAACCAACTACAGAGACACGCTACAACATCCGGCTAAAAGAAAGGGATAAGATAGCGCATCGGAACCAACTACCACTAACCTCAAACAAACCCATCCTGGATCTCGCCCCTTATCCAAAGAAGCAATCCGAGGAAAACCCACACAGTTGGTTTAATGAAGGTTCAAGTTATTGTGTCATTGAGCCTATTACTAGTCAAATTATTATTAATTAGGTGTAAGTTGTCTAATCCTTGTTAGCCAGCCATATCACCAAGTCATCCATAACCGCGGACAACACGGCTTCTCGAGAAGATTTAACCCTGCAGGGATGCACCAATTTGGCCGTACACGTAAGAATAACCCGCCAGGCGGGGATCAAATCCACCAAGCAGGCCACTCAACACAACCCAACTCTTCTTCGCATCAAGCCCAAAGAACCCCGTGCAATTGAGCGCACGGCTAATCAAGCCCCACGAAGAAAAGGGGACCCTCATAGCACTCTAAGAACGTGTCTCCCTAAATGCCGACTACAAAAGTTACCACCCTGGCGCCAAGGGTTCGCACCTGCATATGCATGCGGCAAATGGAAAACCCGAACTAAATGAGGCGATTTGGACGAGATGCGAATCGAATCAAAGTTGAGGGGGGCGCCCATACACGCTTCCCACATGCGGTTAGCGCGCTCATCATGGATCTAGAGGACAAGAACTTTTCCTGGGTTCGACACTAGCAGGCCTCAAAACCATACCCGGCCTCCTGCCGGTGCCTTATCATCAAATTAGCATTACCTCAAACATTAATAGATTGTTGTTTAAACATCGAGCCCCCAGAACATAATTAAATATGGTAACAGAAATAACGGACATCAGCCTCGAGCATAAACAACCCTAAGCATGCTAGTAAGACACAGGCAACAAGCAACAGGGTTATAGGTGTGGAGGATAGGCTATCAGGGTTACAGGATAACATGTGATAGGATCGGAACACAAGCAACGAATCTTAAGGCTAGCAGATTAGACAACGGAAAGTATCGGTATCCAGTGTGGAAAGGACACAATGGTTCATGTGAGTGAATACTTGCCTGCAAACTCAGTAGCCTGGTACTGGGCTAACTCCTCTGAAGTAGTGTCGTAAACCTCGTCTGTCTCAACGTCGTCGTCTATTCGAGAAGAAGCAAACAAACAACGCAGGGAGACAAACAATCAATAACATGGCATAATGCACAAACATGGGATGATGCATGACAATTTAATTCATGCATCAAAGATAAGCTAGTTGACATGGTAACATATTTAAATGGGCCCATATGCAATTTGGGTTGCATATAGAAAGGCCCAAGAATTAAAGTTGAATTAAGTGATCTACAAATAACCATCATGTGTAAGTTGATTAGAATGATGCATGGATGATGAAAACAATAATAAAACAACTATAGCTTCAATTTGAAATGTTGTTTACCAAGTTTGGAATTTTTATTTATTAAGTTATGAAATTTGGCTTCTTAAATGAGTTACACAAACATTTATTGTTTTCACCCATTTTAATTGTTCAAAATAGATAACAAAATTCATATTTGGAAATAACACAAAATTTTAGATGGAATACATATTTCATTTGTTGAAAATGGATTTAAAATGAGCAAGTTATTAATTTGACAATTTTAAATGCATTAATTAAGAAACAATTGTTTTCAGGAATTTAATTTATTTAAAGCAGAACACAAAGTTGATATTTGCAAAGTTCATGAAAAATGGGATGGAAAACATATTTAGTTTGTTGAATTTGGAATTAAAATGAATTAGTTATGAATTAAACAAGTTTAAACAAGATTTAAATGAATTTAATTCAAGTATAAAATTATTTGAATTTTTATTTGTTCAAAACATTAAATAAAATTCATATTTGAAAAGATTATATTTTTCTGGTTTGAAAACATATTTTACAAATTAAATTTGGATTTAATTTGAATTAGTTATGTTTTGAACAATTTTAAATGAATTAAATAAGGTACAGAAAATAATATTATTTTTTAATTATTCAAAACAGTAAACAGATTGCATATTTGAAAAGTTTAGGAAATTTTGAATAGAATACATATTTTATTTATTAGATTTGGATTTAATATGCAAAAGTTATTTGAATTTGAAAAACAGGGGCTATTCTGCAATTTTAAAAGTTTAAATTTTATTCCAGGGGCTTAGTTGCGAAAAAGAAATTCCAGATAGGGCCCTGGGAGTTTTATCACGCAGGGCAGAGCAGCCCTGGGTCACTGGCCAGTGGGCCAGCGCCCAGCTGGCGCCGCGTGGCCGTGCGTGGAAGCTGGCGTGGCCACCACTGCCGCTGACCGGTGGGCCCGCGCAGCCAACGTGGCAAAGCAGAAAAAGGGTGGCTTTTATTCCGCGCGGGGAGGGATCGAACCCGCGTCGCGGGCGTGCGCGCGTGTGACTCTGGCCACTGCGCTGGGCTGCGATTCGTGACAGAAAAGGGGAAGGTGGGGTTTTGAGGTGCTGCTTCGTGAGTTAACTGAAAATTCAGTTAACTGAACTTTGCAGGGAGGACGGTGGACGCCGGCGACGAGCCGCTCGCTGCTGCCGTGCGCGTGGGGTGTGTGCAAGGGGTGCAGCGCGTGCGTGCGGGTGACAGGAGGGAGCAGAGGGAGGAAGGGGGGTGCTCACCGAGAAGTAGAGGAAGAAGAGAGAGCTCGGTGAGGTGGCGGTAACCGGCGGCGTGGACGGCGTGGTGGCGGCGATCCGAGGCCTCCCAGGCCTGGTCGAGGAAACGAGGAGGGAGAGGGGACGACCACGGTCCCGTGCGGACTCGACGACGACCCTAGCGATGGCGGCGAGGCGGTCAACCTCCGGCCATCGACGCTCGTCAGAAAGTTCAGAAAAAGAACGGGGATTTCAGAGGGGATTGAGGAGGTGGGAGAGGAATGGCGGCAGCAGGGAGGAGGAAGAGGAGAGGGATAGGTTTAGGGTTAGGGCTCGGGTAGAAATAGGAGGAGGAAAAGGAGGGAGTAGGTGGAGGAGGGCGCGGTGGTGCGCTACTGCGTCAGCGGCGTCGTCAGCTGTACGGAGGAAGGAGACGAGGGCCACGGGCCGGCTGCTGCGCGCGCGCGCTTGGCTGGGGTGGTAGGTGGGCTAGGCTGGCCCAGCTGGCTGGCCTGGTCTGCCTCCCCCAGCCCGTTTTCATTTTTATTTCTTTTTCTGTTTACTTTTTTTTGTAGGAAAGAAAAAGAGAGAAAAGAATAGGGTTTTGGGGTTGAAAAATTTTGGTGATAAATTTTTGTAGGTTCTTTATTGCAAAAACCCAGTTGTACAAACTTTTGTTTTTCAAAATTTTACATTTTTGTTGTTGTTTGAAATTTAATTGGATTTGATTGAATTTTGCAACACATGAAATATTGAAAATTTAACCAAGTTAAATATATGAAAATTCAAGTTTATTGGAAACAAATAAATGGTTTGATTTGAATGTTTTATTTGGAAAGGTTGTAACAGACCAAGTATGTAACAAAGATTTGAAATTTGGTTTGAAATTCAAATGGAAAACAAGTGACAACAAATTCAATGCTCAAGATGGAATGATGCAAACTGAATTTAAACAAGAAGCAAGCATTCTAAGATTGTTTTTCATACTTGGGATGTTACATGAAGATACATAGATTGCTCCCCCGTACGCCACTATGGGAGAGGCTCTTTTAGGTACATCTTCACTTGGACATTATCTCCAAGAGAGTGGCAAGATTCAAGCATGTGATCTCTTTGATATGCTCCCCTTGAACTTGCACTTGTCGAACTTGATGACGACCACAACTTGACGTCATCCACCATGGACTATATGTAATCTTCCTTTTGATGCAAGCCCATGAAAAGATACCTGGCCCCACATAGATATACCACACACACATATAATGGGTTAGAACACAAAGCTATATGAAAATTTACTTACCATACCATGATCTCACATGGTACATCTTCTTTCTTTGTGAGTTGATCAATATTAGCCATCGCTTAGCACCTTGCCTTGATCAACCTTGTAGCTTTCTTCTCTCTTCATAATAATTATGTGTTGAAGGTAAAGATGAATGTTCACACAATATTCTTCTTCAAGACATACTTGCAATATGCTCAACTCTCTCATGACCAAACTTGGGATATTCCCATGAATAGCACCTTGGTCACCACTTGATTATCTTGAATCCAACACATGGACATCAAGCATTGCCTATGGACAAACTCTACAAGTATAGATCAATGCAACCATTAGTCCATAGTGATTTTCATAAATTACCAAAACCACACATGGGGGCACCATGCTCTTTCAATCTCCCCCATTTTGGTAATTGATGACAAACTCTTTTACGAGGGTTTCTATAATGAATTTGACCAACCATGCAAATAAACAAGCAAGTATGTATGAGCATGAAAGGAAAATGCTTAAGAACAAAACCAAAACACAAAACCAAATTTACTTAAACCCTCTAAACTTTCTCCATCATTGGCATCCATTTCCAAAATGGGATCATAGAAATTTTAGATGGCCAATATAGTAAGGGTTCCTCCGTAGGATGTGCACTTCTCATAACATGAGTGAAATCAAATACACTTACCAATGATGAATAATGGCAGGAACTGTCGAGACATCGTAGTAAGGATCATAGACGGGGGTGCCATGAGCCTACGGATAGAGACGTGGGGGACGTGGTAATACGACAATCGAGACCACCAAGTTTTACCTAGGTTCGGTACGACGCAACTAGGCGGCGTTCCTACTCATGCAATCTCTCTAAATCAGGGCTGAAGCCGGAAGTATACAAAGTACAATGTGAGTAGGGTTTCGCTAATTCAACGACGATCAACTTCTCGGCGAGTTAGCTTCTAGCTAATTGTCTGTGTCTTTCTTCTCTCCCGTCCCGCTTTATATAGATAGTCGGGTTAGGGCTTACAGAAAGGAAACCTAGAAGACTACAGAAAGTATCTAACTTGGGAAGTAAGGAATCCGTCTTCTCCTCCAAGCCGCACCACTTTGGGCAGTGGTCCAGGTTCTTCTAGAATCCGGCCTCCTGCGCATCAGCTTACTGGGCCGCCCGGTGGAATGTGGTCCATTACCAACAGGCCACCCGAGTAATCCGGCTCTTTAGACCAATGCCGGACATACCCCTATTCGGTATATATCCGACAGTAGCCCCCAAGAAGGATTGAGACTTCATTCTGCCACCTTTCATCGATTAGCATTCTTTTCCGAGAAACGTTAGCGTTTTGTCTTGATTCTTCTTTTCCCAAAAACTTATAACACATTACTCGGATTTCACTAAAATCCGACTTTTTCTTCCATGAGCCTTCATGGAGAAGGAACTTCGTGACGTCAGCGATGAAATCCTGCTGACATCACGAACGTTTGGGTTCAGTCAAAACCCTGAAACGTATCCTCTGACAGATTCTCGCGGGAAACGAGGAGATAGAAATTATCACCCCGTCCCCTCATTTCCCGGAATTTACGGGCGTAACACGCGTCAATCATCCAACGGTCAAAATACCCATTGGAGTTAATCTCCACGCATCCGGCTATAAATAGCCACCTCGGGGTATCTGGCTCCTCTTCCGCTCCATCTTCTTCCTCGAGCCCTAGTGCCATTTGCAACCAGAGCCCGAGCCCGAGCGCAAGTGCGAGCAGAGAGAGAACGAGCCCCCAAGCCTTCCCCGGAGACAATCATCAGAGGGTCTAGCTCACGGCTGTGCTGCCCAAACATGGTCGACGGAGAATCTCCCCGGACCTCGAACGTGGAGAGTGCCTCCTTGGACATCGAGTCCATCATCAACGACATGGACCCCCAAATCGATTCTCCGGTATGCGCTGCGGCGACCGCGCCGGAGGTGATCCGCCTCCCGCGGCCGGAAACGCGACGCCATCATCATCTACTGCTCCTCCTCCACCTCTTTTCTCCGCGCATGCGGAGGAAAACATTACTCTCGGCGGCGAGGAGGTCGCCGCCTCCGCCACCGCCGGTGGTGAAGACGAAGGGGAGGAAAACTCTGGGAATTGGAGCCACTGCAACGTGGTTCCTTCCCTCCTCCCGGCCATGGAAAAAGAAGGGTTCGTGTTTGAAGGGAAATGGTGGTACGACGAGGACTACACCGAGCCTTCCCCGAAATTCGGCGAACGGGTTCTCCTCGCCTCATGCTAATAGAGGTATGTGATTTCCACCATCCGCCTTCTTACTTCAGATCTTAGACCAATACAAGATCCAGCCTCACAACCTTCGCCCCAATTCCATTATTTACCTAGCCGGGTTTCAAGCCCTATTCGAGGGGTACCTAGGAATAGAACCTAGGTTAGATTTCTGGAAATACTACTTCGGGGTAAAGCGCAACCCCTCCGAAGGCGCTCTTTCGACATGCGGGACCATCTCCTTCACCATCCGTAGGTTTAGGGAGGATTGGTTTCCGAAAATCAAAACCTCGGAGTCCGTCAAGTTTTGGACGGTCTCGTTTTTCTATCATGCAGATGTCCCATTTCCTGAAAAGAGAACGGGCATTCTGCCATTTGTCAATTCCGCGGTAACTCCCCAAGATAATTGGGCGGTGGACACGGTCAAGACTCTGCCCCCAGATCTGATGAGGATCAAGAGGCGAATCGCCAAACTTGTTTCTGCCACCCCCACACTGACCAGCACGGATACTGTCTTGTGCTGGCTCGGAAGGCGGATGCAGCCTTTGGCTCACCGCGGAACTCAGCTTTTGTATACTTACACGGGCCCTGACGACGCGATGAGGGCGACCAACAAGGCCCTGACGAAAAAGGACTTCAAGAAGCGGCTAAACCAACTGGTTTCCACTCGGGACCAGTATGAAGAAAGTCGGGAAATGTACCATGGTGGAAATCCATCTCCAAAGGTATTGTTCTTTCCCCTTTGGCATTTTCTTGGTTTTTCCTCTTCTCGGATTTTTTTCCTTACTCGGACTTTTTTGTTTCCACAGCTTGTCGACCTCCCTGAGGCTGAGCTGGCGACTGACGCCGAGTTGGATGCGCTTCGTGCCAACTTCCAATCTAGAGGTCGGAAACGCAAGAAGCCATCCAACACTCAGGAGGATATCGACCTTGATGGCATGGCCGTCGCAACTTCCAGGTAAAAATCCCGGGCTTTTTCATTTCTATGTTTTTTATTGCATGCTTTTATTTTCTCGGATCTCATTTCTCGGAATTCTTCATTTTCTTTTTCTTTCTATCCTTACTCCTACCACATTCAAGGGAAAAGGCCGCAAGAAGCACATGGCTGCTGCTCCCAGAGGAGCAAAGCCATCTCCTGCTGCAGCGCCGGATACTCTGACAGCGGCGGGGGAAGAAAACTCGACTGCCCAAGAGGACGAGCACCCTTTGCCGTCCAGCCAGCCCATTGCATCCAACTCAGATGCAAGGGAGAGGGCGGTGCCGGGTGAGGAAGGCCCTTCAAACATCCCGAAGGAGGAGCCCATCCCAAATTTTGACAAATACTTCAAGGTAAAAGAAGAGCATTTTGACGAACACGGATATATTCATCCGTGGGCGACAAAATACTTCTCTCAAGCTCCTTTAATCTGTCCCTGGACGCAAGGCGGACTTATAGTTAGGAATAATTACGTGTTCTCGCCTCGGCAGGTCATGCAAGACGGCATTTGCCATGTCAGAATCCTCTTTGCAGACTATGCAAAGGAATTTACCGATAATCTGGCAAGTCTTCAGAAAATGAGCCTGGTAAATATCTCTAGCCCCCAAGAATTTAGTCAATTGTATTCTTTTTTACTGAATGCTTTCTTCTTATTCTTGATTATTTTTTGACTTAAGCGATATTTCTCTTGTCCATGTTTCAGCAAACTGCCGAGACGATTAACATGGAAGTTTTTATAAACTTACCATCAAGAACAAGGAGGTGAATACTCTCCTTAGTATTATTAAGGACAAAGACTCAGAGTTAACCTCAGTTCAGCAGGAGCTGAAGGACTCGGCAGGTAAATGTTTTTATCATTTTTAACCGCTTAATTTTTCTAAGTCTTTTTCTGAGTATTGATTTTTCCAACTTTTGTTCTTTTCAGCTTCTTTGGCGAAAGCCAAGCAAATTGCTGAAGACGCTGGCAATGCCAAGAATCTCCGAAAGGAGAATTCTGAACTTTACCAATTGACGGTAAAGCTTCGGAAGGAGCTGAAGGCTAGCCAACTGGTTGTTGGCATTGCCGAGTCCAAGGCTTCCGCCCAGGCCGAGAAGGACAAAGCCACCATCTTGGACCTGGAGAATGCTTTGAATCAACGCCTTGAAGAAGGCGTTGAAATAGACAAGATTCTCGGTAAGTTTTAGCTATTTTACCGGGGTTTCCTCCTTATACTTTTTACAGTATGTTTCCTTTCTCCTTCTATGCTTTTCTAACTTTTCCTTGTTTATTTACACAGAAGGGAACCCCTTGCTTACCCGGACTGACAGAATTCGGGCTTTCGGGAGAGTCTTTTCGGCTTTGAAGACTGCGGGGATGTTACTTGTGAACAAGTACATTCCCGATAAAGCTGAAGAAATCTCGGAAGAAGCAAACTTCCGGAAGCAATTTAGGAGGTGGCAAACCAGAAGGTGTCTTGGTTTCGCTCAGCTGCTTGCAGTGGTGCGCGCATGGCCCTTGGGCTAATGCGTATGCATTATATCACCGCGAAATCTTGGCGCATTGCGACCGGTATCCCGCAAGGGTACACCGAGTCGCAAATAGACGACAGTTTTTAGTCTGTCAAGGGGCATGCCACCTTAGATAGTGTTGGAACGCGTAGAGATAAACAAAAACTTTTCCTACGCGATGCTTCCAAGATCTAGCCGAGGTAGAAGGCCACGAGTATTACCACTAGACGCGCAGGTGCGGATTATCGATGCAACGCGTCGGGGCAGTGCAGTCCCACGATCCGGTCCGGCCGATCCAATCCCTCGAACATCGAAGTGCTGAACATACAGCACCTCTGTCGGTATCCACACGTACGAGGAGGAGCTCCGACGGCGGACTGCTAGGTCCGGTGCGGCGGCTGGACTGAGTGGGGCTAGGGTTCCCAACGCATGGGAGAGTGGACTAACGTGCCCGCTGGGAAACCTGCGCCCCTCTTTATATAGCGTATGGTAATGGGCTTCACAACACTTGTGGCCCATTCCCTCTGTGAGTCCGACTCACAAAACCAGTCCATTTCCGGTTCGGGTCCAACCCGACCAATACTTGCTCCCGCTCTTAAGTGTGCGACCCTGCAGGCTCATGGAGACTTGGACACGATTGGAGTCCAACTCCCAATCGATCAATCGGTAGCGGCTCCTAGCAGAACGTGCCGACTCCCAAGTACCATTGAGTCATGACGACATACCTTTCAATGTGATATTCATCTTAGCCCCTTTTGCCTCACGATATACCTTGTCGAACTATAGGTGATTTATCGTCATCACTTAAATAGCTCAACTCTCTTCTCGGTCCGTGATATGTGATTCATCTGACTAACTCTTTAGTCAACAGACACAGTTAACACTTAACTGAGTCGCGCATGACCATGCTTCCTGAATCATATCACTCGAGAGGGCCCAGAGAATATCTCTCCATTCGGAGGGGCAAAATCCCATCTTGATTATCCACATCACGCAGCTTGCTTCTCATTCGACCCGAACTCTGCCTTTATAGTTGCCTTGTCACAGAATAACGTTTGACAGAACCTAAGTCGGTGATCCACAACTCGGATTGTGCGACAACCTCAGGTCTAAGGATTACATTGATTGAGACATGCAAATGACGACTTGATCGTTGCATCTCAATGTGGGTCAGTCCGACTTGCTAAACTCTTTAGCCAAGTCCGTGAACGTTGGAATGGCATCACCATGCCCATGACAAGTGGAACCGTGTCATCAGCCAACACTCACATTAGTCTAGGGTGTGTGTCCAGCACAACCTAAATGACCAAGGACAATCTAGTATGAACAACATGAATATATAGTTCCACAATCGAATCACATATTCAATGACATATATCAGATGTTCAAAACAAGGACAACTTAATAACTTTATGAATACAGTGGGAATTACATCATACATGATTGCCTCTAGGGCATATTCCCAACAGTCTCCCACTTGCACTAGAGTCAATCATCCTAGCATCATATGCCTAGACATCTAATGTGCATACCTCTCGTGTGCGCCTCATGCTTAGGCTGTGGTAGCGCCTTTGTCAACGGATCTGCAATGTTTGCATCCGTGTGTACTTTGCATAACTTGATATCACCTTGTTCGACAAACTGGCGAATGAGGTGGTACCGCATGAGTATATGTTTGTTCTTCTGGTGTTGTCTATGTTCCTTGGCCTGTGCGATAGCACCATTGTTGTCACAATATACGTCCAAAGGATTGGACGCGCCCTGAACCACACCAAGATCAATCAGGAGGTTCCTGATCCAAACAGCTTCCTTTGCCGCCTCTGAGGCATCAATATACTCAGCCTCTGTTGTAGATGCAGACACCGTATCTTGCTTGGAACTCTTCCAGCTTACAGCCCCTCCGTTCATTACGAACACGTACCCAGATTGCGAACGAGAATCATCTGAGTCGGTGAGATAACTCGCATCCGTGTAACCCTTTACACTGAATTCCTCATCACCCCATAAACTAGGAACATTTCCTTAGTATTTCTCAAGTACTTAAGGATGTTTTTAACCGCTGCCCAGTGGGCTTCGCCAGGGTCAGCCTGGTATCTGCTCGTAACACTTAGAGCATAGGAAACATCTGGCCTCGTACAAATCATGGCATACATGATGGATCCGATTGCCGAAGCATACGGGATCACACTCATCCGACTTCGCTCATCAGTCGTCGAAGGACACTGAGTCTTGCTAAGTTTTATGCCATGGGACATCGGTAAGAATCCCTTCTTGGACTCTTCCATTTTGAATTTCTTCAAAACCTTGTCCAGATAAGTACTCTGACTCAATCCAATGAGCCGCATGGATCTATCTCTATAGGTCCTGATTCCTAATATGTAAGTCGCCTCACCCAAATCCTTCATTGAGAAACTCCTTCCAATGACTCTTTGGTTTCTTGCAACATCATGACATCATTTCCAATCAGCAATATGTCATCCACATATAAGATTAGAAAATTTACTTTGCTCCCACTAAACTTCTTGTATAAACAAGAATCATGATCGCTCTTCATGAAGCCAAACGATTTGACTACCTCATCAAAGCGAATGTTCCAACTCCGAGATGCTTGCTTCAACCCATAAATGGATTTCTGAAGTTTGCATACCTTGTCAGCATTAGCTGGATCGACAAAACCTTCGGGCTGTATCATATACACGTCCCCAGTTAAATTTCCATTAAGGAAAGCCGTCTTGACATCCATCTGCCATATCTCATAGTTGAAATAGGATGCTATGGCTAACATGATCCGAATTGATTTAAGCATCGCTACGGGCGAGAAGGTCTCGTCGTAGTCAACTCCTTGAACTTATCGGAACCCCTTCGTGACAAGTCGTGCTTTATAGACGGAAATATTTCCATCCATATCAATTTTCTTCTTAAAGACCCATTTGCACTCGACGGGTCTTGCACCGTCAGGCAGATCAACCAAATTCCAAACTTGGTTTCCATCCATGGACTTTAACTCGGATCTCATGGCTCCAAGCCATGACTCGGAATCAGATCCCACCATCGCTTCCGAATAAGTTGCAGGCTCATTACTGTCTAACAGTAAAACATCTCGAGCACTCTGTAATCTGGCAGATCTCCGTGGTTCAGGTGTTGTTACCGGTGTAGGTACCATGACTGGCTCAGTCTCCAAGGCATTCGCCGACTCGCCCCTAGCCGGTTCCTCTCGAATTTCTTCAAGTTGCACTGTGCTCCCACTGATTTCCCGACCGAGAAACTCTTTCTCAAGGAAGACACCATTCCGAGCGACAAACACTTTGCCCTCTTCCCGGTTGTAGAAGTAGTACCCCAAGGTTTCCCTCGGATACCCCACGAAAATACACTTATCCGACTTGGGCGTGAGCTTGTCCGACTGAAGTCGCTTGACAAATGCTTCACAATCCCAAATCTTAAGAAAAGACAAACTTGGCTTTTTGCCAGTCCACATCTCATGCGGTGTCTTCTCTACCGACTTTGATGGTACTCTGTTTAGTGTGAAAGCTGCAGTTTCTAGACAATAACCCCAAAATGATAAAGGTAGATCTGTCCGACTCATCATTGATTGTACCATGTCCAACAAGGTCCGATTTCTCCGTTCTGATACACCGTTTCTCTGCGGTGTACCCGGAGGAGTGAGTTGAGGAACTATTCCACAACTCTTTAGATGGTCATCAAACTCATGGCTCATGTACTTGCCTCCACGGTCCGACCGTAGAAACTTTATTTTCTTGCCGAGCTGATTCTGTACCTCACTCTGGAATTCCTTGAACTTTTCAAAGGCTTCCGATTTGTGTTTCATTAAATAGATATATCCATACCTACTCAAATCATCAGTGAAGGTAATGAAGTACTCATAACCACCTCTGGCTGTCGTGCTCATTGGACCACATACATCACTATGTATTAGTTCCAACAAGTCGGACGCCCTTTCACAACTCCTTGCAAAAGGTGTCTTGGTCATTTTGCCTAGTAGGCATGATTTGCATGTCTCGAATGACTCTAAGTCAAACGAAGTTAGAAGTCCATCATCATGGAGCTTCTTCATGCGCTTCCAACTTATATGACCAGCCGACAGTGCCAAAAGTAAGTCATATTCAGATCATTTGGTTTCAACCTTTTAACATTTATGTTATAGACCGATTCACTATCAAGATTCAAAATAAATAACCCGTTCTGAACGGGTGCAAAGCCATGAAACATATCTTTCAAATATAAAGAACAACCATTATTCTTAATATTCGACTCATAACCTTGTCTCATCAAACATGAGGCGGAAATAATGTTTCGACTAAGCACTGGAACATAATAACAATTATTTAGCTCCATTAAAAATCCTGATGGTAAATGAAGTTGCATCGTGCCGACTTCCAACGCAGCGACTCTCGCCTTGTTGCCGACCCGAATATCAACCTCTCCTCTTGCCACGCTTCTAGTTCTTACTAGTCCCTGCAACGAGTTGCATATGTGAATAACTAATCCGGTATCATATACCCAAGAACTATTAGGCGCATCAGCAAGATAAATGTCTATAACATTGTACACAAGTGTACCTGAGTCGGAATGCATACCTCCACTCTTGGCTCTGTCAGCCAAATACTTGGTGCAGTTCATCTTCCAGTGGCCATCCTGCTTGCAATAGAAGCAATTGGCTCCGGCTGTAGGAGATGGTTTAGTCTTTGAGGGAGCACTCTGGACAGGGCCATGGGCGCTACCTCCTGACTTATCCTTCTTCTTCTTAGTCCAAGAACTCTTCTTGAATTTAGCCTTATTCTGCACCATCAACACTTGACTGGCGCCTTTCTTGATATCAGCCTCTGCCGTTTTGAGCATCCCATGTAATTCAGTGATACTCTTATCCATACCATGCATATGGTAGTTCGAGATGAACGAACCATACGCACTAGGAAGAGAGTTCAGAATTATATCAGTAGCGAACTCTTCGTTAATTGGGACGCCCAGCCAATCCAGAGACTGAATGTAACCAATCATCTTGATTACATGCGGACTCAGTGGATTTCCATCTTTCAGCTTACAACCCAGCAAAGCTTGAGAGACTTGATACCTCTCGGTCTTTGCCTGAGCCTGGAACATACTTTTGAGGCTTTCGATCATATCGTACGCCTCAACATTCTCGAACTGCTGCTGCAAGTCCGGTTCCATGTGTGCAAGCATAAGACAGGTAATTTCCGTAGACTCATCTCTAGTCTTACGGTAGGCATTCATGACAGAGACAGTCGCATCGTCATCAGGCTCATCTGGAAGTGGAGTTTCTAGAACATGTTCTTTCTTGTCATACTTGAGGACTATCCTCAGATTACGATACCAGTTGGTGAAATTAGTTCCATTAAGCTTATCTTTCTCTAGGATTGACCTCAACGCAAACGCGGACAACTGAGGAAGGTTGCTAGGTGCCATTGATCTACAACAGAAAATACGCAAAAACACTTAAGACATGTATTCATAAAAGAGCAGGCATATTAAACACTTTAATACTTATGCTCCCACTAGAACCAACATCCCTCCGATAGTTGCTAAGTGATTCAAGACCCTAAATAAGCAAGCCGACTAGTGAGCTTTAGCATCACTGCTAGCCGTCAAGTGATCTAGGTAGGCAACACCTTGCCAATCGTATCCAATACGACTCCTGTTAGTTGGGTGACATCACATGCCCCGGCTCCCAACCTACCTCGCCCCGAGCCCCACAACCGTTGTGATGGACTCGTCTAGATTACCAAGTGCTTCCGCTTGTAAGAGTCCGACTCAAACCCACCTAATAGGAAAGAATTGGTAGCACCTCAATTTCATGAGCCCACTACCAAGAATGTCCGACTTGTGATGGTGCAGCACTGGCGGGGCGACCAACTAGACCTTCTTTGAGGGATTAAAGAATCTACCAACTATCTAAATAGAGGTAAATAGAGACATAACAATAACACAAATAAAGCAATTATAATGTGAAATGGTATGGCTCTCTTCATGGTGATCTCCATCTCCACGAAGCTTGTAAGTCGACTCGTGCCAACTCTTGTCACGTGCCATCTTACTCCATGTAGCCGAATTGTACATCGACTTGCATGCCTTCCGGGTTCTCCAACAAGCTACACTAGATAGTAAATGAAAATTTACATAGAGAATCCGACACGCAGGCCGGTATACAATAAAATGACAACACCTAGGCTCCAGCCGGCTGACAAAAACATGATACGCAGATCATATATGGATTACACACATCACATGCACATAAGCCATACCATTCACAACTTCCTGCAAAAACAAGTTATGCATAGATACGATATATACCGGCGTTGTGAAACTCGCAACGACATCTAAGGCGCTACGACAGGGCGAAGCCGGCGGTCCCCGAATCTGATCCGTATTCCGATTCGATCAAACTCTTTGATCTTCGATCACCGCAACTGGATTTATGTGTCACGGTATACCCCGATGGCGGAAACCGACCAGTAGGGGCAAGTTGTTCCACGACCTTAGCAGTATGATCACGGAAACCTGATCATCCATTAACCCCGAGTACGATTGATCCAATCAACCTTGTACAAAACCGATCTATCTCATAGACCGACCACCAAAACAACAATTAGATCCAATCTAATGCTAACTACATATCACATATGTACGGATCTCGGGCCTAATAACAGAAGCTACCGCTCTGATACCACTGTTGGAACGCGTAGAGATAAACAAAAACTTTTCCTACGCGATGCTTCCAAGATCTAGCCGAGGTAGAAGGCCACGAGTATTACCACTAGACGCGCAGGTGCGGATTATCGATGCAGCGCGTCGGGGCAGTGCAGTCCCACGATCCGGTCCGGCCGATCCAATCCCTCGAACGTCAAAGTGCTGAACATACAGCACCTCTGCCGGTATCCACACGTACGAGGAGGAGCTCCGACGGCGGACTGCTAGGTCCGGTGCGGCGGCTGGACTGAGTGGGGCTAGGGTTCCCAACGCATGGGAGAGTGGACTAACGTGCCCGCTGGGCAACCCGCGCCCCTCTTTATATAGCGTATGGTAATGGGCTTCACAACACTTGTGGCCCATTCCCTCTGTGAGTCCGACTCACAAAACCAGTCCATTTCCGGTTTGGGTCCAACCCGACCAATACTTGCTCCCGCTCTTAAGTGTGCGACCCTGCAGGCTCATGGCGACTTGGACACGATTGGAGTTCAACTCCCAATCGATCAATCGGTAGCGGCTCCTAGCAGAACGTGCTGACTCCCAAGTACCATTGAGTCATGAAGACATACCTTTCAATGTGATATTCATCTTAGTCCCTTTTGCCTGACGATATACCTTGTCAAACTATAGGCGATTTATCGTCATCCCTTAAATAGCTCAACTCTCTTCTCGGTCCGTGATATGTGATTCATCTGACTAACTCTTTAGTCAACAGACACAGTTAACACTTAACTGAGTCGCGCATGGCCATGCTTCCTGAATCATATCACTCGAGAGGGCCCAGAGAATATCTCTCCATTCGGAGGGGCAAAATCCCATCTTGATTATCCACATCACGCAGCTTGCTTCTCATTCGACCCGAACTCTGCCTTTATAGTTGCCTTGTCACAGAATAACGTTTGACAGAACCTAAGTCGGTGATCCACAACTCGGATTGTGCGACAACCTCAGGTCTAAGGATTACATTGATTGAGACATGCAAATGACGACTTGATCGTTGCATCTCAATGTGGGTCAGTCCGACTTGCTAAACTCTTTAGCCAAGTCCGTGAACGTTGGAATGGCATCACCATGCCCATGACAAGTGGAACCGTGTCATCAGCCAACACTCACATTAGTCTAGGGTGTGTGTCCAGCACAACCTAAATGACCAAGGACAATCTAGTATGAACAACATGAATATATAGTTCCACAATCGAATCACATATTCAATGACATATATCAGATGTTGAAAACAAGGACAACTTAATAACTTTATGAATACAGTGGGAATTACATCATACATGATTGCCTCTAGGGCATATTCCCAACAGATAGCTCAAATGGTGTCCATCTCAACCTTCTACCAGGAGGAAGAGATTCAGGCAACTCCCGAGAACTCCAGCGACAACGAAGAGGAAGACTCGAATTCTTCTGATGCCGCCTAGTTCCTGAGTAGCTGTTCGAGAAAAATCGAAGCATTACCGTTCTTTCCATGTAATATCTATTGTAATGCTATCTATCTTTTGTATGAAACAAGTGTTCACCCCTTTGCAGTAAAATTAAAGTCTTTGCAAGTTTTTCTGGGTTTTGATTCCTTTTCCTTCTAAGTTCTCTGTTTTGTATGCTTTAACTTTCCTTAGTGTTTGAAGTGGCTCGAAAGTATTTCATATTCACACCAAGTGACTGGGCATAAACCAATCAGTCGAAACTTGGAAACATGGATCATACTTAGGCACTTTTACTTACTAATTCCAGTGACCCAACATACAAGCAGATAATACTTAGGAAATAATAAGGAATTTTGAAAATTATGAAACTCAGGAACGCAGACACAATCTTGGTTTCCTTAGTCCTTTTTAGGCTGTAAAAGCATTCAGTTTTCTAACACCGAGCACGCAGGCACAATTCGGGTTAACATTGAAGCATTTTGAAAGATCATTGGGAAATAGATAAGAAGGACTTATGCTTTGAATGTAAATAACCAAATAAAACAGGAATGCATGAATTCCGACAACTTTATTTCATGAGCTCAAATATGTTTACATAGAAATTGAACTAAGTTTAGAAGGGACGTATGTTACACCCCAGTTTTTGGACTCTTGGACTGTGCTCAAGAAGACAAAAATTAGGGCCAACATTTTTTTTAACAACATGATTGTTTGAACTAACATGTGTTTATGATATTAATCATATTTTCAACACAAGTTTTGTTTCTTTATTAAACCAATACCAAATGTTTCTGAAAAATATTCCTGATATTTTTCCCTAATGTTTTCCTATTATTACTTGAGTGGATTTTTATTCCAAGACTTGGATCATTCTTGTTTGCATCTTAAAACAAACTTTTAACTTTGTTGGATCCAAGAAAACAAGTTTTCAAAATGAGTTATGAAAGTTTTCTTTTAAGTTTTCTATGGAAAACAATTCCTGAAAATAAAGCCAAGTACCTGTTTTCTACCTTTGTTTTCACTAAGCTATAAATTGTTATTTTATGGTTTCTTGACATTTAATTAATCCTTGATATATTTACTTCAAACCGATAAGCTCACTTTTGTTTTTGGAGAAATAAAAACTATCTTTTGCTTGTTGTTTTTGTGGTATAAAATTAAGGCAGAAAAAGTCATTTTTGAGAAACAGATAAAAAACAGAAAGTATACCTTTTTCCACATTGTTTTCATGGCCTTAAACCATTTCAAAATTGTTTTAAAAAGTTGTTCCTGAAAGTATATAACATGGTTAACAACTCCATACCTTGAAAACAAATTTTGGAAAACAATTTAACCTTGAAAACAAACTCAACCTTTTCAACTTTTTATCTGTTTTCAACACTTAGAAAAATTCTATGCCATAAGACTGAATTTTCTGAATTTTTTTCAGTGAACAGTTAAGGATACACTTTTGCACATTAGTTTTCTTGATGTTTCCTTGATATTTTGGAAGCATGACCATACCTAGTGTGTTGACCATAGTTCCTACTCGAGCCAGGATATTTTGGTAGCCTTCTAGAAGCCTTGTGGACTAAGATAAGAGGGGAGAGAGATGGTGACTAGGACAGGTATGGGCAGCCCTTGTTTTTCTTTTTGACCTTGCCACTTGCCCCACTTTCTCTCTAGGGCCAGGTTAAGCTTTGCCCACTCGTGGTCTTGACCTAGGACACCAGTGCTCACAAATGGAAAAGACCAAAACCCCCAGAACACCTCTATGCCAATGGTTGGCATCAACCCGAGATGCCCATTATGCCCTTGACCTCTTCCCCTCGTCTATAAGAGCCCAAGCCCCAAACCTTTGTGCCCTGCACCTCCCTCACACTCCCTAGTAACTTCCTTGCTTCTACCCAAGCCCACCCCCCTGGAGCACGCACGGGCCTTGTTCTGGCCGCCGGTGACCACCACGGCCACGGCAAGACCCTGCCCGCATCCCTCAATCCCAACCCCTCCCGCTACCCTAGATCAATCCCCCATGACTCCCTGAACCCCCCGGACAAGTTCCCCTGCCCTCTACTCGCCGGAGTCATCACCGCCGTCCGTGGGCGCCGCCACGGACGTCTGCCCCGCGCCGTCGCGTTGAGCCACGCCGGTCGACGCCGTCGCCGCCCCTCGACGCCCTCGACCTCCTACAACCTCACCGCGCCCACGCCGTCCCTCCCCGAGCTCCCCACGGTGAGCTACCGGCCGCTCCTTTTTCCTTCGTTTCGGGCGAGAGAGAGAGATGTGAGGAAGAAGACACACCCGCACCGTTGGATCGGAGATCTACGGTTGCGCTTGAACGCGTCCGTTCCCGCGCCGGATTCCGCGCGCGCAAGCGCAGTGGGCCGCGCAGCTGCTAGCTGGGCCGCGCCCACAGTGAATCCAGCCCTCTCTGCCCAGTTTTTATTCATTTTTTTTATCAGAACTGTACCTTTTACTTTGGACATGTCTAAAATACAAGACCTGCAAAATAAAATCTGAGAAAATTCATGGACCTAAAGTTATGAAATCTAAACCATATAAAATTTGCAGATCTATGTTTGGACCAATATGTTGGGCACAAGAACTGTTTTGCCACAGACTGTCTATGAGAATGTTTTGAACATAACTTTAAAAATATGTAACCAAATGGAACAAACTAAAATTTTCTGGATAGGTATTGAAAAGATCTATCCAATGCAGTTGAACTCACATCAAGGTGAGTTATAGAATGAAAATGCCATCCAGATTAATAAAAGACCAGTAGGCTCTTCTATGATTTTTATAATGAGTTTAAAAATGATTTTTGGAGAAAATCCAATTGGATGAGTTTGGTATTGACCATATCTATCTTATCCTAGCTTAGATTAATTTTTGGATCTATAGATTATTTTTGGTGGACAGATCTAGAAACAACAACTTTTCTGTTTTGTTTTCTTTGTTTGTTTTTGTTTGAAATGAATTATGTGGATGATTTAATATTTCTTCCTAGCATGTAGAGAGTTGTTAGGACTTGTTATTAAGTTTTTTTCTTATAGTACATCTACCTTAGAAAGTGTGTGCATGTTTGGAAAACTCAATTAAAAATGGAACTAGCATTTGTTACCTTCTAGTTTTATTACTTTGGAGTTTATGTGTGAGCTAGATCTTTGGGTGATTGCTTTAATAAATTTTGTGCTATGATTGCTTTGAGTCCAGTACCATTTTGGTACTGTTATTTTGAAGTTAATACCTCTGTTAGCTTGCATGTCTTTTTATAGTGAAGCATGTGTAGGTTTTGTTATTCTTATGCACTAGTATTGTTTTCACTAGAATAAATAGCCTTGTTTTATTTATCTTTCATACTTGTGTTTGTCATGAGTAACCAGAGGCTTAGTACCTCTTTTGCCTTGGTATTAGTGGACCCATAACCCACTGGTCCCATTGCATCTTGGTTGAGGATGAAAATTCCCAACCATGCACATGTGAGAAAATAACATGTTTTAATTATATGATTGATTGCTATTTTCCACCATGGAAAATATATTTGTTTGTTTTCACTTATGCACGCGAGAAGTTTATTTCTTATCAGAAGATACTAGTATATTAGATGTGATCTATTTGTTAGCATAATATTCCTTAGGAGTATCATGTTAAGAAATGATTCACTATTGAGTGCTAAATTAAATTGTTTGCAAATAAACCAAATTCCTTTTGATTGATAGATTGTTTGTGAATAATTTTAAATTGAGTGTTTGGATTTTTGAAAAGGTTTAGATGAATTCTCATTAAATGCATAGCTACTGGTTGTGTAGCATATACCATGCTCACTTGCTAGTAATTAATTAGGAAGAACATAAATTGCTAGAATTGGTTTATGCATGCTTAATAGTTGTTTCATGGAATTATTTTGATGTTTGTGCTTGCTAGAATGAGTAAGATTCGTGTACTGTTATTAGGTACATTTATGTTCATGACTTGCTTGTTTAGATTTGAGCATCATGGTAGCATTGTTTGCTTCTATAGTGTGGAACTAGTGTCACCACTAGAAATTGTGGTTTGCTCTAGCATTGCCATTTATTTTATTTTATTTTATGAGTGTATGAGTTTATTATATCATGTTTAGGAAGTTATTACTTCTGTTATTATGCCATGAATTATTTAGTTGCATGTGCTATAGTTGTAGATTAATAATTATCTCTTATAGCATGCTTGTGTAGATTTTCAATACTAGTGTGTAATTAGTGCATTCCTGTTTTTTATGCTTGTTTAATAGTAATATTATCTTGAGTGAAGATTGTGTTTTAGATTATTTTTGTGACTTGTTATCTTTGTTTTTAGCTACTGGTTGTTTGCTAAACTTTCATGATTGATGGATTCCATAACTTCAATTAAACATTAATGTAGTAAATTAATAGTCTATTCATCTGTGGTGTGTTTACCTGCTGTTTGGAAATCGTCTGAGTGTGTACCTTAGCATGAGTGTCATACTTGTGTTATTTTTTGTTCTAGTGTTGTTGTGGTGTTTAGGAGTATCTCGTGAACTAAACATACACATTAATCATAAACTTATTAAGTGAAATTGTTTGCGTGTTGCTAATACCGACTGCCATGGGTATTGTTCTGTCTGTTTGTTTTACCTTAGCAACCTAACCTTTTGCACCCACAAGCTATATTTTTAGCTTCTTGTGTACCTTATTATGAGAGTGGTACACCACTCCATATATGGTATGTAGGATGTGGGGTTTTGTTTTCTAAACCATACATGTTGTCAGACGATAGTTTTGGACCGTGAGAGTTATGTGAGACAGTTTTCGCAATATCGTTTCGAGAGAACTCGTGAGTGAACATTTGTTGCTGTATGTGTTGTTTGTCTTTTAGATCTGACTGTGTGTCTTGTATTCTTTTACGACGCTAGAAAACGAAGAAGAAGAAGAAGCAGTTGTGGAGTTGTGCGTCAAGTTGTTACTTCAAGGCCAGGGACATTAAGAGATTTAAGGCAAGCCATCCTGATGCTTGCTGATATTTACACTTATCATTATCTATCATGCATGTTTTACTTCTGAAAAGTTTTACAAAACTTTGATTTCCAAAAAAAACTATTTTTGAGTGAATACTACTACTACTATTATATTTATACTATGCCATAATTAATACTTGGTGTTACCAAGCCCATAAGCCACCATATGGTATTTATTACCATCACAAATATTAGTCCCAAAGTGGACACCTTAAAATTGTGTTTTTACAAAACAAAGGCTTTATGGAAAACCTGGAGAAAAGGCGGATCCTTATTCTCCGGAGGAATGTGGAAGTGGTCATTTTTGGGAAAAACGTGTTTTAAAAAATGACACATAACCTAGTCTTCGCCGGACAACCTTTACCGTACTGCCACCCTACCCCAACATGGGAACGGAGCTTAACTTGAAGTTTGTCCTTGTTAGTGTGTGTTCTATCTCAATCCCTATAAGGGGCGTCGTACCCTCGAACCGAATGTCGTCAAAACTCCCAATGTTGAGACATAAAAAGTGAGGGATTAAGTTACCCCCGGTCGCATCAGTTGGGGCATCCTGGCTGGCGGGGAATAGCTTGGTGCCGGGGATGACGGTAAAACTCAACTGAGAGATAGACACATTCTAGCTTGAACATAGTGGAAGGTTATGATCAGTTATGTGATGTTCTACATACTGTTGTTACAGTCCGTGGTTGTTCACGGCAGGTCTACTGGATCTGGTGGATGTGTACACCTCTACAGAGTACAACTTTTTCGAAGAAGCCGCGTCCTCGGATATGGACAGTTGAATGGCCATGTAGCTAGCATTGTGTCAATGTTTTCAAAAAGATGTTTTCAAAAAGGTGTTGAACTCGGTAAGTTCGGAAAGGAAGGAAATCTTGTACCGTGGAGGTACCGATGATGAAAAGCCAGAAGTTGTTCTACAAAAGTTTTGCAAAGAAAATCTTTCTTGTCTAAGAAAACATCTGGAAACTGATTGCAAGAAGTTTTGCAAAGAGAAAACTTTCTTTTAACAAAGTTTGACAAAACCTCTTGTACATATGATATCTACAAGAGAAAGAAAAACTATATTATTTTCTTCTGAAGTATCTTCTTCAACGAAGATACAGATTAACCTGACTGCAACCGTGGTGTCATCCTATATGAACACCATTGATAGTGAACCCTATTTATAGCCTACCTATTACACCATACAAGCATACTTGCATTTGGTAAGTTACATGATGGATGTCTTGCTGAGTACATTCAAATGTACTCATATTGGTTTCGTCCCTGGTATCAACTTGCCAAATTTTGAGAAGGAGTCTCAGAAGAAGATCAACGAAGAGGAGTACGGAGCTGATGGCTTTGCAAACTAGGATCGTCTCCGGGTCAGCTGCCTGTAGGTTAAGGCGTGACTTGGGCTCTACCGCGTTTGTGTGTGTTTAGTCTTCCGCTGTGTGTGTTGTGTGTTGTCCTGCGTGACAATCGTGTAGGCTTGGTCATGTGACCATGTGTCTTTGTAAGTGTTTGTGTAACCGTGTAAAGGATATTGTATTTGTGTACCAGCTTGATATGTTGTTCACGACTGAATTCCTGGGATCGTGAATGTATGCATATCGGGGGTGTCCTTGAACAGTGGTTCGAAGGGCGGGCCCTACAGAGTTGGTATCAGAACTATCCTGACCTTAGGAGACCTTAGTTAGCATGGACGTTAGCTAGTATTCTACTAATTAAAGTTAATAACCCCAGGTCACTAAGATGACTATTTTTCAAAAAAAAGAATTCTATACTCCATCCCCTCCGTGTTTCCATAACCCTATTTACACTAAGGTTAAAAAGGAGCATCTTAAAAATTTGCACACTGTTACCTAACTTAATCCACTTTAAAATCTTGTGTAGATGGCAGTTGTCTTCACCAAGTCCTTCCGGCTGGGATCGCATGCACCTTGCTACCGCCGCTTTGAGGAGGATTTGATCAAGATGACTCATCTTATCGGTCGTCCCACACCTGAGTTGAAGGGAGCCCAGATTCACCATGATGGACGAGAGTTGTCCTGGTTGGTGGTCTGCACCATCCGTGCACCTTTTCTAGCACCGTCAACCCCAGAGATCACTTGGGAAGTCATGGAGAACAGTTGGGAAGATGGTATCCTTAGAGTGATGCAGCTGACCATTGCCAAGCTCGCAAACTTCTTTCGCGACAAGTTTGCAGGCACCCCTTATAGATACTTTGGAAGACGCGACAAGGATGACAAGCCAGTAGAAGTCACTGGAGACTTTGTGTTTGCTCGTCACTTCCAGCACCTGGAAGGACAGCTGTACAACACCCAACTCTCCCTTGATAAAGTTAGAGCAGATTATGATCTCCGAGGCAGAGAGATAGACCAGCTTGAAGCCAGCCTGAGTGCTTCTTCTGCTACCGAGCGTCGTCTCAAGGTACTGAAAAAGACCATGAAGTACACTGACTCCCAGCACCGCACACGAGTGAGAGCCCTTCAGTTTCAGCTTGCAGCCAACAAGACCAGAGTTGAAGAGTTGGAGGAACAGCTACGCGCTTCCTCGAGCACTTAGGATTACCGCAGGATGTTAGGAGTTGTGTTATTTCCAACCAGACGCTTGTTTGTCTGTATTGTGTGAACTCTGTTAGAGCTTTGAGTGTGCTAGTTGTGTTGCAAGCCTTATGTTTTAGCCTTGTGAACTCTTAAGTTAAGTTACGATGTTAAGACTCTGTTTCCTGCGTATGTTAGCCTTTGTTTGAGTTGGCGATTGTTTCTTAGATGCTTGCTTGTTGTTGTGTCACCTGCCGTTCTCATCTCCGTTATGAGCCGGTATGTGTCACAAAGTTTTCAAAAAAAACCAAAACCACCTTTAGTTGCTCTCGTCTTACACCGTTCTTTGTCTTCAGCACGGCCAGCAAGTTGCCTCCATCACCTGAGCCGACGGTTTCTCAACTGTTTGCTCTGTTGAGGGAAGAAAGTGAAGCCGCTCGTGCTGAACGCATAACCACCCATGCTGCCCTGGAACAGTTGACTCAGCTTGTCATCACCAATGCCGAGAATACTGCTTTCCTTATGAGAGGACCAGCAACTGCTTGCTGGAGAGAGCCACAAACGGAAGATAGTGACGCCAGGAGAAACTAGTTCATGGGTGACTCGCAGCATTTTGCCTGCGATGCCACAATCTTCAAGGAGGCATGTGAAGGTCAAGCCTAGAACCACGGGTTGCTTTACGTGTGGACAGGAAGGACACTTTGCTCGCGAATGTCCCAAGAAGAACAGTGTTCTATTCCATCCTGATGAACCCCAAGAAAACCAATGTCCATCCCAGAAGAAACGCAAGAGTCTGATGAGTGGTCCTCGAGACCAAGGTGATGTTGCAGAAGCATCTGCGACTCATTCCATAGCCAATGGTACGTTTTCGAACCAAACCCGTGAACCCCCTAGTTTGTTTGTCATCATACCCTGAAAGACCCGACGTAAATGGAACACTAGAATTGTCACGTCGGACTAAATAAAATCTTAAATAATTAACGATACTAACAGAATCTCTTCTAATTTTAGTATAACACCCTACAGAAAACACCCTACAGAGTAAATTAAATTGTTGCCACCCTACAGAGTTGGTAAAATGGCTTCATCTAATTCCAATTCAAGACCTTAGAGAATTGGAGACCTTACACAATTGGTAATATAACCTCATCTAATTTTTAAGCTTAAAACCCTACATAGTTGGCTCATCATATTTTCGTTTTAATACCCTACAGAGTTGGTGTCTAAAGCCTAATATCTTACAGAGACCCGTTTAAAAGAAAACGTGTAATCAACTTTTTCCAAAAAAAAAAACAAAGAGAAAGGTGCCTTAGGATGATTCTATAGCTGTTTTGAAGAAGTGAAAGGTTGGAAAAAAAATATTGGATGGATAAAACTATGATCGTTACTAGGCAACAAGACCTCTCGTATGTGTGTTTTGGAGGAACCAGATCTTAGAATATGAGATGGGCGGAAACTCATTGAGGTTTAGATTAGGAAGGAAAGATTGAGGATCATATGATTTTTAGTGGAGTTGGATTATGATATAATATCCGGGGATAACCAGTTGTGGACCCCAAAGAAGTGGAAGTTATCAGTAACTAAGATTTGTAGTTTTTGAAGAATGGTTGAAGTTTAGAAAGATTTGTGGATATGAAATGATGATGATGGATTTTAGGAAAAATCAATATGACTTGGATTTAGTAGATGATTATTCTTGATGGTTTATTCTCGGAGCTTGTCACACTCTTTTGAGATTGTTGGAGGAAAATGATCTAGCTTCGGTCATGAGAAAAGAGTTTGGAGATTTTGAAAGGACCTTACGGAATCGGAAGTACACATAGTTGGTATAGCTTTATGAGCTTGATGAAATACCTTTGAGGGAAACAAATGACTTGAGACTCGATTATATTAGAGTAAGAGGAAGATAGTGGATTTTCCTGGATTTTGGAGATGAGGAATGGAAAGCTGATGCTAAATAAATGTTGGTGGGTGTCCATTAAATTGAACATTTGAGATTGGAAAAAATAGGTATTAATCTTAAAAAAAAAACCCTGGTTTGGTAGCATGGTTTTAAGGAACAATAAGTTCGAGGTTTAGAACATGGCACCCAAACCTTTAAAAAGGAAACAAATTTACCGGTGAATTCTGGTAAGATTAATCAAAGGGGGAAGCCCCTGTAAATAATGTTACAAATCACCAACACTTGTTTTGTAAACAAAACATCTAACATTGTTGTTTTGACCATACCCTCTTTTCGCTTGCCTGCGAATCTCGGGACGAGATTCTTTTAAGGGGGGAAGGTCTGTCACATCCCAGATTTTGGACTCTTGGACTGTGCTCAAGAAGACAAAAATTAGGGCCAACAATTTTTTTTAACAACATGATTTTTTGAACTAACATGTGTTTATGATATTAATCATATTTGCAACACAAGTTTTGTTTCTTTATAAAACCAATACCAAATGTTTCTGAAAAATATTCCTGATATTTTTCCCTAATGTTTTCCTATTATTACTTGAGTGGATTTTTATTCCAAGACTTGGATCATTCTTGTTTGCATCTCAAAACAAACTTTTAACTTTGTTGGATCCAAGAAAACAAGTTTTCAAAATGAGTCATGAAAGTTTTCTTTTAAGTTTTCTATGGAAAACAATTCCTGAAAATAAAGCCAAGTACCTGTTTTCTACCTTTGTTTTCACTAAGCTATAAATTGTTATTTTATGGTTTCTTCAAATTTAATTAATCCTTAATATATGTACTTCAAACCCATAAGCTCACTTTTGTTTTTTGAGAAATAAAAACTATCTTTTGCTTGTTGTTTTTGTGGTATAAAATTAAGGCAGAAAAAGACATTTTTTGAGAAACAGATAAAAACAGAAAGTATACCTTTTTCCACATTGTTTTCATGGCCTTAAAACATTTCAAAATTGTTTCAAAAAGTTGTTACTGAAAGTATATAACATGGTTAACAAGTCCATACCTTGAAAACAAATTTTGGAAAACAATTTAACCTTGAAAACAAACTCAACCTTTTCAACTTTTTATCTGTTTTCAACACTTAGAAAAATTCTTAGTCATAAGACTGAATTTTCTGAATTTTTTTCAGTGAACAGTTAAGGATACATTTTTGCACATTAGTTTTCTTGATGTTTCCTTGATCTTTTGGAAGCATGACCATACCTAGTGTGTTGACCATAGTTCCTACTCGAGCCAGGATATTTTGGTAGCCTTCTAGAAGCCTTGTGGACTAAGATAAGAGGGGAGAGTGATGGTGACTAGGACAGGTATGGGCAGCCCTTGTTTTGACCTTTTTGACCTTGCCACTTGCCCCACTTTCTCTCTAGGGCCAGGTTAAGCTTTGCCCACTCGTGGTCTTGACCTAGGACACCAGTGCTCACAAATGGAAAAGACCAAAACCCCCAGAGCACCTCTATGCCAATGGTTGGCATCAACCCGAGATGCCCATTATGCCCTTGACCTCTTCCCCTCGGCTATAAGAGCCCAAGCCCCAAACCTTTGTGCCCTGCACCTCCCTCACACTCCCTAGTACCTTCCCTGCTCGAGTTCTACCCAAGCCCAGCTCCCTGGAGCACGCACGGGCCTTGTTCTGGCCGCCTGTGACCACCACGGCCACGGCTAGACCCTGCCCGCATCCCTCAATCCCAACCCCTCCCGCTACCCTAGATCAATCCCCCATGACTCCCTGAACCCCCCGGACAAGTTCCCCTGCCCTCTACTCGCCGGAGTCATCGCCGCCGTCCGTGGGCACCGCCACGGACGTCTGCCTCGCGCCGCCGCGTGGAGCCACGCCGGTCGATGCCGTCACTGCCCCTCGACGCCATCGACCTCCTACAACCTCCCCGCACCCACGCCGTCCCTCCCTGAGCTCCCCACGGTGAGCTACCGGCCGCTCCTTTTTCCTCCGTTTCGGGCGAGAGAGAGAGAGAGAGAGAGAGAGAGAGAGAGAGAGAGAGAGATGTGAGGAAGAAGACACACCCGCACCGTTGGATCGGAGATCTACGGTTGCGCTTGAACGCGTCTGTTCCCGCGCCGGATTCCGCGCGCGCAAGCGCAGTGGGCCGCGCATCTGCTAGCCGGGCCGCGCCCACAGTGAATCCAGCCCTCTCTGCCCAGTTTTTATTCATTTTTTTTAATCAGAACTGTACCTTTTACTTTGGACGTGTATAAAATACAAGACCTGCAAAATAAAATCTTAGAAAATTCATGGACCTAAAGATATGAAATCTAAACAACATAAAATTTGCAGATCTACGTTTGGACCAATATGTTGGGCACAAGAACTGTTTTGCCACAGACTATCTATGAGAATGTTTTGAACATAACTTTAAAAATATGTAACCAAATGGAACAAACTAAAATGTTCTGGATAGGTATTTAAAAGATCTATCCAATGCAGTTGACCTCACATCAAGGTGAGTTATAGAATGAAAATGCCATCCAGATTAATAAAAGACCAGTAGGCTCTTCTATGATTTTTATAATGCGTTTAAAAATGAATTTTGGAGAAAATCCAATTGGATGAGTTTGGTATTGACCAGATCAATATTATCCTAGCTTATATTAATTTTTGGAGCTCTATATTATTTTTGGTGGACAGATCTAGAAACAACAGCTTTTATGTTTTGTTTTCTTTGTTTGTTTTTGTTTGAAATGAATTATGTGGATGATTTAATCTTGCTTCCTAGAATGTATGGAGTTGTTAGGACTTGTTATTAAGTTGTTTTCTTACAGTACGTCTACCTTAGAAAGTGTGTGCATGTTTGGAAAACTCAATTAAAAATGGAACTAGCATTTGTTACCTTCTAGTTTTATTATTTTGGAGTTTATGTGTGAGCTAGATCTTTGGGTGATTGCTTTAATAATTTTTGTTCTATGATTGCTTTGAGTCCAGTACCATTTTTGTACTGTTATTTTGAAGTTAATACCTCTTTTATCTTGCATGTCTTTTTATAGTGAAGCATGTGTAGATTTTGTTATTCTTATGCACTAGTATTGTTTTCACTAGAATAAATAGCCTTGTTTTATTTATCTTGCATACTAGTGTTTGTCATGAGTAACCAGAGGCTTAGTACCTCCTTTTCCTTGGTATTAGTGGACCCATAACCCACTGGTCCCATTGCATCTTGGTTGAGGATGAAAATTCCCAACCATGCACATGTGAGAAAATAACATGTTTTAATTATATGATTGATTGCTATTTTCCACCATGGAAAATATATTTGTTTGTTTTCACTTATGCACGTGAGAAGTTTATTTCTTATCATAAGATACTAGTATGTTAGATGTGATCCATTTGTTAGCATAATATTCCTTAGGAGTATCATGTTAAGAAATGATTCACTATTGAGTGCTAAATTAAATTGTTTGCAAATAAACCAAATTCCTTTTGATTGATAGATTGTTTGTGAATAATTTTAAATTAAGTGTTTGAATTTTTGAAAAGGTTTAGATGACTTTTCATTAAATGCATAGCTACTGGTTGTGTAGCATATACCATGCTCACTTGCTAGTAATTAATTAGGAAGAACATAAATTGCTAGAATTGGTGTATGCATGCTTAATAGTTGTTTCATGGAATTATTTTGATGTTTGTGCTTGCTAGAATGAGTAAGATTCGTGTACTGTTATTAGGTATATTTATGTTCATGACTTGCTTGTTTAGATTTGAGCATCATGGTAGCATTGTTTGCTTCTATAGTGTGGAACTAGTGTCACCACTAGAAATTGTGGTTTGCTCTAGCATTGTCATTTATTTTATTTTATTTTATGAGTGTATGAGTTTATTATAGCATGTTTAGGAAGTTATTACTTCTGTTATTATGCCATGAATTATTTAGTTGCATGTGCTATAGTTTTAGATTAATAATTATCTCTTATAGCATGCTTGTGTAGATTTTCAATACTAGTGTGTAATTAGTGCATTCCTGTTTTTTATGCTTGTTTAATAGTAATATTATCTTGAGTGAAGATTGTGTTTTAGATTATTTTTGTGACTTGTTATCTTTGTTTTTAGATACTGGTTGTTTGCTAAACTTTCATGATTGATGGATTCCATAACTTCAATTAAACATTAATGTAGTAAATTAATAGTCTATTCATCTGTGGTGTGTTTACCTGCTGTTTGGAAATCGTCTGAGTGTGTACCTTAGCATGAGTGTCATACTTGTGTTATTTTTTGTGCTAGTGTTGTTGTGGTGTTTAGGAGTATCTTGTGAACTAAACATCCACATTAATCATAAACTTATTAAGTGAAATTGTTTGCGTGTTGCTAATACCCACTGCCATGGGTATTGTTCTGTCTGTTTGTTTTACCTTAGCAACCTAACCTTTTGCACCCACAAGATATATTTTTAGATTCTTGTATACCTTATTATGAGAGTGGTACACCACTCCATATATGGTATGTAAGATGTGGGGTATGGTTTTCTAAACCATACATGTTGTCAGACGATAGTTTTGGACCGTGAGAGTTATGTGAGATAGTGATGGCTAGGTTGAGACTCCAAGTGCAGAGTGTGTAGCTAGTGGCAAGCCTTCTTCCACACGAGGTTGACTCGAGGGTTTATATCGAACTCTTGGGGAGCCAGTATTTCAGCAGTTGTCTTCCAAGCTGTAACACCTGGGGTGTTTTCCCTAAGTAAGAAAATTGGTTTTTTTTTTTTTGCATTGCATCACATGCATCATATGCATTGCCCTTGTTTTCAAAAACAACTCAAAAGTTCCAACCCATTTAAACTTTCAAACATGTCCAAAGTTTCCAATTTCAAAAATTGCAACTAAACAACTCAAATTGTTTCCAATAGTTTTGAAGTTGATTTATTTAAAATGCTTGTTAATAAAATCCTTTTATTAACAACTCAAATTGTTTCCAATAGCTTTCCCCTCCTCCTTAAAGCCACCCCCCTCTGCCTCCAAACCCTAGCCGCCTCCCTCCTCCCTTCTCCTCCCTGCGCCGCCACCTCGTTTTCCCCTTCCCTTCTCCTCTCTGTACTCCGGCGGCTGGAGGTTGTAGTGGATGGTATCGCCGTCGCACCTTCGTCTCCGTCACCGTCACGCCCAGCCAACGCCGTCGACAGCACCCCGGTGAGCTCCCGTTTCCATTCCCGGCCTTTCCCGGTCGTGTCGTGTCTGTTTGCAACATGCCCCTGCCAGAGCACCTCGGTGACGCCATGGACGCAAGGGCATCTGCCACTCTGCTGCTCACGCACGGGAACCCGACGCACATGAGCACACGCCCGTACCCCTCTGTTTCCCCATGCCGCACGCATGCACCAGTGCCCCGCGCCTGCACGCACACACGCTCACGCCCGGCAGCAGCGCTGCAGTCGCCGCCGTCCGTCGTCCTCGACAAAGTTCAGTGTCTGAACTTTGTTCAGTTCAGTTATCACGCGAGAGCTCACCCTAAAACCCCACGCGTGCTAGAGCTAACACAATCGCAGCAACAGCCCAATGGCTTGGGTCCTCCCAGCACGCACCCGAGCCCCGGGTTCGATTCCCCTTAGGCGCAAGCCACCCCCTTTTTTTTGCCCCTTTTTTCTTTTATTCCCCGAATTCCAGAAACACAGATCTGTTTCATTATTTGTAAAATCAATATAAAATTGAATATTGCTCCAAATCTAGTGGTTCAAGTTTCTGTGGATTCAGAATTTCATGCTCTTCCTGTTCATGTCAAGTTTGCAATATGTTTCTGTAATAATGTTTGCACTAAATAATTAATTACTGAAATTGCAATTAAAAGTTGAAACTTTGGAATTTCATAACTTGAGTTTGGTTCGTCCAAATTGAGCAAACTTGGGCTCTAAAAAATTGTCTTAACAAACTCTACACATTGGTATTTTATTTGGTCACAATTGAATTAATTTTGAGCATGTTGTCCTCTGTTTACTAAAAAGGGCAGAATAAGACTACTTATGAAAAATTGCATAATAAATTCAATAATAACCCAAAAATTATGTTTAATAGCTCAAAATGTTCAGTGAAACATTTGCTACATGTTTTCAACCTTTTCAATGCAATTTGTTTACTGTTTTCCCTAATTAAAAATGGTTCGATAATTCAATGCTTTAATTAAACCTCTTAAATTGCAAAAATTCATAACTTGGGCAATTCAAATCCAATTCCAACATGTAAAATATGTTTTCCATCCCATTTTTCATGAAATTTGCAAATATCAACTTTGTTTTCTATTTTGAATAAATTAAATTGCTGAAAACAACTGTTTCTTATTTAATGCATTTAAAATTGTCAAATTAATAACTAATTCATTTTAATTCCTTTTTCAACAAATGAAATATGTATTCCATCTAAAATTTTGTGTTCTTTCCAAATATAAATTTTGTTATCTGTTTTGAACAATTAAAATGGGTGAAAACAACAAATGCTTGTGTAAATCATTTAAGAAGCCAAATTTCATAACTTAATAGATAAAATTCCAAACTTGGTAAACCCCTTTTCAAATTGAAGCTATTGTTGTTTTCTCATTGTTTTCCTCATCCATGCATCATTCTAATCAACTTTCACATGATGGTTATTTGTAGATCATTTGATTCAACATTAATTCATGGGCTTTTCCATATGCAATCCACATTGCATATGGGCCCATTTAAATATGTTTACCATGTCAACTAGTTTATCTTTGATGCATCCTTAAACTTGTCATGCATCCATATCTTGATCATGCTGGATCTTTTGCCGCAGTAGTAATTGTTGCATCCGGTGTTTGTTCGAGGTTCGTTGCTTCTTCGCGGATAGGACGTTGAGATGATGTGAGCAACGACAAGTTCTGCGGATGTACCTCTACTTGCTGGATTCCAGGAAAGTATACTCACTTGCTACCTATGGCTGCCTTTCATCACTTGTTACCGATTCTTTCCGTTGTCTTTATTCTAGCCCTAAGATTCGATGCTTGTGTCTCGATCCTATTATATGTTACCATGCAGCCATGATATACCCTTCCTTCCACTTCCTATTAACTGTTGTTTGTTTACCTTGTCGACCCTCGTGTCGTAGTTGCATGCTTAGTGTTGTTTGCGCTCAAGTCTTGTTGTCCGTCTTATCACCTGTTTAGTTTGATAGTTGGGTTTCAATTCAATCAACACCATGTTAATGTTTGGGGTAATAATAATTTGATGATAAGGCACCGGCAGGAGGCCCGGCGTGGTTTTTGAGGCCTGCTAGTGTCGACCCTAACTAGGAAAAGGGTCTTGTCCATTGATCCATGATGAGCGCACTAACCGCATGTGGGAAGCGAGTATGGGCGCCCCCCGCAATTCTGATTCGATTCGCATCTCGTCCAAATCGCCACACTTAGTTCGGGCTTTCCATTTGATGCATGCATATGCAGGTGCGAGCCCTTGGCGCCAGGGTGGAACTTTTGTAGTCGGCATTTAGGGCGGCGTGGTCTTCCAGTGCTATGAGGGTCCCCCTTTTCTTCGTGGGGGCTCGATTAGCCGCGCACGCACAACACGTGGTTCTTTGGGCTTGATGCGAAGAAGAGTTGGGTTGTGTTGAGTGGCCTGCTTGGTGGGTTTGCTCCCCGCCTGGCGGGTCATTCTTACGTGTACGGCCAAATTGGTGCATCCCTGCAGGGTTAAATCTTCTCGAGAAGCCGTGTTGTCCGCGGTTATGGATGACTTGGTGAAAGTGCTGGCTAACAAGTACTCAGACAACTTACACTTAACGATGATAACTTGACTAGTAATATAGATTACCTCCACCATAAAAATGAATGTCACCTTAATCAACAGTGTGAGTTTCCTTGGGTTGCTTCCTTAGTAGGGGGTAACATTGGATGGGTATTGTTTGATGAGTAGTTATAGTTGGTTTTGTCGCGCTATCTTATCCCTTTCTTTTAGCCGGATGTTGTAGCGCGTCTCTGTAGTTAGTTAGTGCAGCCCGCTGCCGCTTCTTTGCAATAATCCCTTCCTTTCCGTTGTACCCAAAGTATTTGTATCTTGTGATGATTGGTTACGCTGGTATCTTGTGAGTATGGTTTATCCACTTGCCAGTACTTAATAGTACTAACCCACGAATCCCTTTCGTGGCTGCGTATTCCACATTGCATTCAACAGGTTTGAAGTCTGACGACGTTAGCTTGGGAATCCCTCCGGCTTGGCCTGGGCAGGGATTGGACGCCATCGGTTATCTTCAGGACTCTTAGTTCAATTTGTATCTTGTCCGTAGTCGGACGCTATGTTGTTTCTTCCGCTGTTATTTGGATCTTTGTATTGTAAAAGTTGTATCCTTGACTCGTTTGAGTCATCTTGTATATACCTCCTCTGTTGTTGTTGTGGATTATTCGTGAACTGTTGTAATGTTATCACAAGTGGCAACCTGAAATCGGTTATTATGTGGATTTTGGCGGAAATGCTGAAATTTGCATAGTGCCCGATCTCGGGGCGTCACAAATGGTATCAGAGCATGGTTTCCGATTCCCGATGTTGTTTCGATACGAATGGTTATCGAAGCAACGGGTCCGCAAAGCCTGTAGGATAACCACGCTAACGGTCGTTGTTTCTAGAGTGTCAGAAACTATTTCTGCTAAACTATTTTGGAAAACATCTCAATAGGATTCTTGTTTTCTCCTTATCTCTATTCTATTTCCCCTCCCATCTTATTTGTTTTGGAGTCTCCCCTCTTGTCTATCTTTCAAAGTTTTAGGATCCTACGTGGGTGGACGTTTTTTGAGCCTTTAACCTAATAGGTTCGATCATCGGAAGATTCCTGGTGGAAGAACATCGTCGTCACTCCGAGCAAGAATCTCTTGTTAGTGGTGTCGAGAAACCCTTGTTAGTGGTGTCGAGGAGATCAACTGGAAGCATGAAGAATCGATAGTCGAACTTATTTCCCCTCCCGGGTTAGTAGGTGGATTGCGAGGGCGCAATCCCTTGTTAGTGGTGTCGTCTGTAACACCTGGGGTGTTTTCCCTAAGTTAGAAAATTGGTTTTTTTTTTTGCATTGCATCACATGCATCATATGCATTGCCCTTGTTTTCAAAAACAACTCAAAAGTTCCAACCCATTTAAACTTTCAAACATGTCCAAAGTTTCCAATTTAAAAATTGCAACTATACACCTCAAATTGTTTCCAATAGTTTTGAAGTTGATTTATTTAAAATGCTTGTTAATAAAATTCCCTTTTATTAACACCCTAATGGTAAATTCAAATTCAAATCAAAATAATCCATACTTGGCATGTTCCAATTGTGGTTTGAAATTAAAATATTGCAAACATTTTAAATTCAATAAGTTTTCATAATTGGTTGAGTTATTGAATAAAAGAATTGTTTATTTCAAAAATCAAATCTATGTGAAACCCTATTTGAAATTCAACTAACAAATTCAAATCAATTAACATTTCAATTTTTTTGAAGTTAATGCTAACATGATTTGACCTTACTGTTTTGAAAATTAATAAAATTATTTCATGAAAATAAAACCCTTTTATTTATCTCTCTCTCTTTCATCTCTTACAAAAAAACAGAGGGAATAAAAAAAAAGGGAAAGAAAGATGGGGAAGGCAGGCCAACCGGCCCACCTACCACCCCATCAGCCTAGCCCAGCCCACCTTTCTTCTCCGTACGACGCGACCACGAGGAGGACGTGATCCCCTCCTCCTGTCGCTGTCCGCACCATGGACCCCCCTCCTCCTAGCTTTCCCCTCCTCCTTAAAGCCACCCCCTCTGCCTCCAAACCCTAGCCGCATCCCTCCTCCCTTCTCCTCCCTGCGCCGCCACCTCGTTTTCCCCTTCCCTTCTCCTCTCTGTACTCCGGCGGCTGGAGGTTGCAGTGGATGGTATCGCCGTCGCACCTTCGTCTCCGTCACCGTCACGCCCAGCCAACGCCGTCGACAGCACCCCGGTGAGCTCCCGTTTCCATTCCCGGCCTTTCCCGCTCGTGTCGTGTCCGTTTGCAACATGCCCCTGTCAGAGCACCTCGGTGACGCCATGGACGCAAGGGCATCTGCCACTCTGCTGCTCACGCACGGGAACCCGACGCACATGAGCACACGCCCGCCCCCCTCTGTTTCCCCCTGCCGCACGCACGCACCAGTGCCCCGCGCCTGCACGCACACACGCTCACGCCCGGCAGTAGCGCTGCAGTCGCCGCCGTCCGTCATCCTCGACAAAGTTCAGTGTCTGAACTTTGTTCAGTTCAGTTATCACGCGAGAGCTCACCCTAAAACCCCACGCGTGCTAGAGCTAACACAATCGCAGCAACAGCCCAATGGCTTGGGACCTCCCAGCACGCACCCGAGCCCCGGGTTCGATTCCCCTTAGGCGCAAGCCACCCCCTTTTTTTGCCCCTTTTTTCTTTTATTGCCCGAATTCCAGAAACACAGATCTGTTTCATTATTTGTAAAATCAATATAAAATTGAATATTGCTCCAAATCCAGTGGTTCAAGTTTCTGTGGATTCAGAATTTCATGCTCTTCCTGTTCATGTCAAGTTTGCAATATGTTTCTGTAATAATTTTTGCACTAAATAATTAATTACTGAAATTGCAATTAAAAGTTGAAACTTTGGAATTTCATAACTTGAGTTTGGTTCATCCAAATTGAGAAAACTTAGGCTCTAAAAATTTGTCTTAACAAACTCTACACATTGGTATTTTATTTGGTCACAATTGAATTAATTTTGAACATGTTTTCCTCTGTTTACTAAAAAGGGCAGAATAAGACTACTTATGAAAAATTGCATAATAAATTCAATAATAACCCAAAAATTATGTTTAATAGCTCAAAATGTTCAGTGAAACATTTGCTACATGTTTTCAACCTTTTCAATGCAATTTGTTTACTGTTTCCCTAATTAAAAATGGTTCAATAATTCAATCTTTAATTAAACCTCTTAAATTGCAAAAATTCATAACTTGGGCAATTCAAATCCAATTCCAACATGTAAAATATGTTTTCCATCCCATTTTTCATGAACTTTGCAAATATCAACTTTGTTTTCTATTTTGAATAAATTAAATTGCTGAAAACAACTGTTTCTTATTTAATGCATTTAAAATTGTCAAATTAATAACTAATTCATTTTAATTCCTTTTTCAACAAATGAAATTTGTATTCCATCTAAAATTTTGTGTTCTTTCCAAATATAAATTTTGTTATCTGTTTTGAACAATTAAAATGGGTGAAAACAACAAATGCTTGTGTAAATCATTTAAGAAGCCAAATTTCATAACTTAATAGATAAAATTCCAAACTTGGTAAACCCCTTTTCAAATTGAAGCTATTGTTGTTTTCTCATTGTTTTCCTCATCCATGCATCATTCTAATCAACTTTCACATGATGGTTATTTGTAGATCATTTGATTCAACATTAATTCATGGGCTTTTCCATATGCAATCCACATTGCATATGGGCCCATTTAAATATGTTTACCATGTCAACTAGTTTATCTTTGACGCATCCTTAAACTTGTCATGCATCCATATCTTGATCATGCTGGATCTTTTGCCGTAGTAGTAATTGTTGCATCCGGTGTTTGTTCGAGGTTCGTTGCTTCTTCGCGGATAGGACGTTGAGATGATGTGATCAACGACAAGTTCTGCGGATGTACCTCTACTTGCTGGATTCCAGGCAAGTATACTCACTTGCTACCTATGGCTGCCTTTCATCACTTGTTACCGATTCTTTCCGTTGTCTTTATTCTAGCCCTAAGATTCGATGCTTGTGTCTCGATCCTATTATATGTTACCATGCAGCCATGATATAGCCTTCCTTCCACTTCCTATTAACTGTTGTTTGTTTACCTTGTCGGCCCTCGTGTCTTAGTTGCATGATTAGTGTTGTTTGTGCTCAAGTCTTGTTGTCCGTCTTATCACCTGTTTAGTTTGATAGTTGGGTTTCAATTCAATCAGCACCATGTTAATGTTTGGGGTAATAATAATTTGATGATAAGGCACCGGCAGGAGGCCCGGCGTGGTTTTGAGGCCTGCTAGTGTCGACCCTAATTAGGAAAAGGGTCTTGTCCATTGATCCATGATGAGCGCACTAACCGCATGTGGGAAGCGAGTATGGGCGCCCCCCGCAATTCTGATTCGATTCGCATCTCGTCCAAATCGCCACACTTAGTTCGGGCTTTCCATTTGATGCATGCATATGCAGGTGCGAGCCCTTGGCGCCAGGGTGGAACTTTTGTAGTCGGCATTTAGGGCGGCGTGGTCTTCCAGTGCTATGAGGGTCCCCCTTTTCTTCGTGGGGGCTCGATTAGCCGCGCACGCACAACACGTGGTTCTTTGGGCTTGATGCGAAGAAGAGTTGGGTTGTGTTGAGTGGCCTGCTTGGTGGGTTTGCTCCCCGCCTGGCGGGTCATTCTTACGTGTACGGCCAAATTGGTGCATCCCTGCAGGGTTAAATCTTCTCGAGAAGCCGTGTTGTCCGCGGTTATGGATGACTTGGTGAAAGTGCTGGCAAACAAGTACTCAGACAACTTACACTTAACGATGATAACTTGACTAGTAATATAGATTACCTCCACCATAAAAATGAATGTCACCTTAATCAACAGTGTGAGTTTCCTTGGGTTGCTTCCTTAGTAGGGGGTAACATTGGATGGGTATTGTTTGATGAGTAGTTATAGTTGATTTTGTCGCGCTATCTTATCCCTTTCTTTTAGACGGATGTTGTATTGCGTCTCTGTAGTTAGTTAGTGCAGCCCGCTGCCGCTTCTTTGCAATAATCCCTTCCTTTCCTTTGTACCCAAAGTATTTGTATCTTGTGATGATTGGTTACGCTGGTATCTTGTGAGTATGGTTTATCCACTTGCCAGTACTTAATAGTACTGACCCACGAATCCCTTTCGTGGCTGCATATTCCACATTGCAGTCAACAGGTTTGAAGTCTGACGACGTTAGCTTGGGAATCCCTCCGGCTTGGCCTGGGCAAGGATTGGACGCCATCGGTTATCTTCAGGACTCTTAGTCCAATTTGTATCTTGTCCGTAGTCGGACGCTATGTTGTTTCTTCCGCTGTTATTTGGATCTTTGTATTGTATCGGTTGTATGCTTGACTCGTTTGAGTCGTCTTGTATATACCTCCTCTGTTGTTGTTGTGGATTATTCGTGAACTGTTGTAATGTTATCACAAGTGGCAACCTGAAATCGGTTATTATGTGGATTTTGGCGGAAATGCTGAAATTTGCATAGTGCCCGATCTCGGGGCGTCACACAAGCTTCCTCCAGGATCCTGCAAACAAATAGAGAGTTTTGTGCCCTCAACCTCACCAAGTGGTTGTCAAGGACAAGGTGTGAGACTTCTAAATTGCAATGCAAAACTGAAAGTAAATGTGCAATAATTAAATCTACTACTAAATGCAAATGAGAAAATAAATATGCAATGGATTGTTTTTGTATTTTTGTGATGGAAGTGGTGATGGAGATAATCTAAATTCGAATTGGAGATGCAAGTAATGTAAAGTGCAGCAAAGTAACTAGAGTGTTTTATTATAATTAAAATAGGACCGGGGTTCATGGTTTCACACTTGCATTCTCTCAAATAAAGTGGTAGACGGTGGACATAAAGAATTACATGTGAGATTACAATAACATGTTTAACATTGAGTACTTTCATATGGGCATCACGTCCTAGCATAGAGATCTCTACGGTCATATTGATCCCTCTTATACTCCACCAAGATGCGAAATAAATCATAACACCTCGATAATTAAGGAAAAACCAGAGTAAAGCTTTAAGCAATGTGACATGAAGTTGAAGTAAGAACTTGCTAGATCTAGTCATGGAGATTGATTAGTGTCACTTCAAATCCCGGTAACAAGGTACTCCTTTTTATCCCTAGTGAGGTAACTAAGAAAGGTTTAACAAAACCTAAGTGGATCGCTAAACTTCTGTCACTTTCACAGCACTAGCCACCCCCCGTTATTCCAACTAATGCACCCATCACCCCACACACGCTCTCAAGAACTAGATTGATCAAAGCTAGCAAATAAGAACGGGGTACATAAGATACATCTACTCAAATAACTCAAGAGAAACAATTGCAATCTCAGATTCAGTAACTCATAGAAAAGATCCACCACATAGGAATTACAACGATGCCCGTAATCATGTGAGGTAGCTCATACGGATCTAATTAGTGAAGCACATAGAGAGAGAGATACAAGTGCTACTTCCACAAACCCATAGCCCTAGGGTGGACTACTCCCTCTTCATGGAGATGTCGATGGAGATGACGTTGGAGGGGTAGGAGATCACACCGGCGGCGCCCCGCCGGAGTTTTCCCCCTCCAATCTGGAACTTCTGGTCTCTGTTTTGGTGTGTCGGTGTTTCGGCGGCGCTCTCCTCCGTAAGGGTACGGGGGACCCTTTTTATAGTCGGTTTTAGGTCAAGACGGAGTCGGTAAGTCGAAGATGGAAGGAATTGGGGCCACAGGGGCCAAAAGGGGGCCTCTCACGCGGCCAAGGAATCTGGCCGCGTGGAGGGTCCTCTTTTGGGCCTCCATGCCCAATTCTCGTGGATCCTTCGCCCGCAAGTCTTCTCCTTCCAAGAAAATGATCCCCGCAGATTTTCAGGTGATTTCACGGAAGTTTGCCCCCTGAAACGTCAAAAATATAGAAAACGAGGTTTCTGACAGGCAGGGTTAATTCCATAAAAGTTGGGGGACTTTGTAATTTAACCCCAAAATACTACTCCCTCCGATCCATAAAAAGTGTCGCTCATTTTGTACTAAGCTAGTGCAAACTTTATACAAAGTGAGCGACACTTTTTATGGATTGGAGGGAGTATAAAACATTGAATTATACCCTTATATGATGCAATATGTAATAGAAAACCATGTGAAAATATGCAAAATTCATCTATGCATTTTACATGTATCAACATCCCCAAGCTTAACCCATGCTCGTCCTCGAGTATGAAGGTGATAAAACTAAGATGGGTTTTGCATATTGAAACAATCATGGGATATCAAGGAGGATTATTCATGCTACATGTAATCAAATGATTAATACTAGAAATGAGTAGCAATATACAATTCATGTTGTAAGAAATATCAAATATGCAAGCAAAGATGCTTCATGAAAGTTCACAAAGTGTATAATGAAATAAAAGCACTATGGACCAAATGCATACACAAAATGAAAAATAAAATCCTATATTGGTCAAAGAATATCATAATGGAGAATAGAAAATATAATGGACACTTTGGAGAAAATTGAGTAGAGGTAAAACATGATCAAGTCTTATTTAGCCTCTAAATTATTCAACTAAAATTATTAATTGAAATGTGGTATCCATTGATCTAGGACTCTCATTGCCCCTTTATCACTAGCATCTTAAAATTGTGAGTATTGAAGTAATGAGAATGACAAGGTGGTTGAAAGCCTCATGCCCCGTGAGTGTGAAACCCTACTCCATGATTACTCAACTTAAGATTCCTAATAATCTTTGTACAATCATAATAAGTATTAATGACATCATATAGAACCGCAAAGAGGTACCTCTTGCCCCATGACATGGAAACAAGCCCATGTCACAATGACAAGATGAACAAACGGAGTAGACTCATCATCCTTTTTATTTTCATTCACTATTATGCATAGCTTCTTATTTTATTATAGGATGTGTTGTAGAGTCACTCAAGCTGTAAGTAAATTTCCACCATGATAAAGCATGGCTTGGGTTAGCGGCCCAATGCGTTTCTCTAGTCATATAGATACTTACTCATCAAAACTTACTATTCCTCTATTTCATTTCGGCATGGCAGGAGTCCAAAAACAAAAGTATATGATATCAACCAAATGTAAATTTTTTGTGCAATGTTGAAATCTTTCCGGTGATACACGTTTATAGCTAGCTCTCAACCACACACTTGTCAAACACAAAACTTGTGGCTCCCATTATTGGGTCATGTTTATTAGATGCATAAAAAGTAAAGTGTGCCTTCAAAAGTTCGTGAGAGTCCTATCCCAAGTTCAACCCATGACAATTAATAAAGTGAATATCTTAATTTAGAACATAAATAACACAATAACATGGTGAACATACTCGGAATAGCAATGAAGCTAATGGGAAGATATGGTGGACTCACTGGAAATACTTGGCTAAGGAGTGTTGGAAACAAGTTTTTACTTGTTGGAATTTTTAAATTGTTGGGCTAGCAAGAGGGAGATAGTTGACCAGCTACTATGCATGCATATGTCCATAGAACTACTCATTTCATGACAAACTAAATAAACCATCAATTAACATCAAGGACATGAACAAGAGATAGCTCAAGACAACATTATTGCAAATTTCTACACATAAAAAGCCTATAATCATGCAAACATATGTAGCTCTTCAAATCAACCATGGAATCCCTATTCCAAGTCATAATACTAGCATACAATACATTCCAACCCCAAACTCCAGTAGCTCAATCTCATATAAAATGATGGTGGTGGTCTTATCAAAACAAAAATAAAAACAAAAACTAGACGCTTCAAGTCTCTACGATATATGCTTTGCTTAGAAAAACAGAAATTAGACGTGTGCTAACCAAAAGAGTGTAGCTCTAGTGGGGTATTCATCACATCCCCAAGCTTATGGATTTCACCATTCTTGGATGTCTTGAGGCGCAGCTCCTCTATTCCCATGTGAAAAAACTTCACAAAACATGTTTCTCCCATTCTTTTTCTGTGGGGTGAGATTAGCAAGGACAAACAAATCACATGCTTGCTGTGCAAAATTCCAAATCAAATGCTCCATTAGATAGACAATAAGGTTTATTATGTTGTATGTTCACTCTCTTGCTTGAAAGAATCATGGAATTCGATTCCCAAGCCCAAAGAGTGCATAAAACAAAAGGAGGCAGAATCTGTCCAGAAAAGCAGCAGCAGCAAAACGAACGTTTTTTCCCTAAGCTAGACTCGTCAAAAAATTAAGCCAATTTTTGTGATTACAGAGGACGGAAAGTTGCAGAACATACTTAAAAATTAGCTCAATCCGACATACCAATAAAAAACGTAAAATCATACGGTGAGCAGACTCGTGCTGAAACAGAAATTTCATGCACTAGGATAGCAACTTATAAGTCCAAATGGGTTTGACTTGACTCTTTATTGAAAACTCCAGAATTAAAACAAAAAAACTAATCTCTTGAGACAGCAAGAGAACACTAGAAAAATCCAAACAAAAACAACCGGGTTGCCTCCTGTAAAGCGCTTTCTTTATAGCCATATAGCTAGGCTTTACTTACTTGATAATCAAGAGGGATAAAGCTCATGAGGGAGCTTGTTCTTTAGCGTGCCCCTCTTCCTTGGGAAGTGCTCCATGATTTTCTTGTGAGGGAACTGAAACTTGACATTCCCTTCCTTGGAGTCTATAATTGCACCTGTAGTACGAAGAAAAGGTCTACCCAAAATAATAGGACTAGGGGATTTATCCCCCATATCCATAATAATGAAATCAACGGGTACGAAAGTCATGTGCAATTCAATCATAACATCTTTTACTTGTAGTAGGTGCAACCTACCCAAGCTTAGGTGTTTGCACACCTTGTTGGTGATGAATACTTCTTGTGAGCTCCCTTGGACAACTCCTTCACCTATGGCTCCCCGGCAACGGCGCCAGAAAAGCGCTTGATGGCTAGGTTGAGACTCGAAGTGCAGAGTGTGTAGCTAGTGGCAAGCCTTCTTCCCCACGAGGGTGACTCGAGGGTTTATATCAAACTCTTGGGGAGCCAGTATTTCAGCAGTTATCTTCCAAGCTTCCTCCAGGATCCTGCAAACAAATAGAGAGTTTTGTGCCCTCAACCTCACCAAGTGGTTGTCAAGCACAAGGTGTGAGACTTCTAAATTGCAATGCAAAACTGAAAGTAAATGTGCAATAATTAAATCTACTACTAAATGCAAATGAGAAAATAAATATGCAATGGATTGTTTTTGTATTTTTGTGATGCAAGTGGTGATGGAGATAATGTAAATTCGAATTGGAGATGCAAGTAAAGTAAAGTGCAGCAAAGTAACTAGAGTGTTTTCTTATAATTAAAATAGGACCGGGGTTCATGGTTTCACACTTGCATTCTCTCAAATAAAGTGGTAGACGGTGGACATACAGAATTACATGTGAGATTACAATAACATGTTTAACATTGAGTACTTCCATATGGGCATCACGTCCTAGCATAGAGATCTCTACGGTCATATTGATCCCTCTTATACTCCACCAAGATGCGAAATAAATCATAACACCTCGATAATTAAGGAAAAACCAGAGTATAGCTTTAAGCAATGTGACATGAAGTTGAAGTAAGAACTTGCTAGATCTAGTCATGGAGATTGATTAGTGTCACTTCAAATCCCCGGTAACAAGGTACTCCTTTTTATCCCTAGTGAGGTAACTAAGAAAGGTTTAACAAAACCTAAGTGGATCGCTAAACTTCTGTCACTTTCACAGCACTAGCCACCCCCCGTTATTCCAACTAATGCACCCATCACCCCACACACGCTCTCAAGAACTAGATTGATCAAAGCTAGCAAATAAGAACGGGGTACATAAGATACATCTACTCAAATAACTCAAGAGAAACAATTGCAATCTCTGATTCAATAACTCATAGAAAAGATCCACCACATAGGAATTACAACGATGCCCATAATCATGTGAGGCAGCTCATACGGATCTAATTAGTGAAGCACATAGAGAGAGAGATACAAGTTCTACTTCCACAAACCCATAGCCCTGGGATGGACTACTCCCTCTTCATGGAGATGTCGATGGAGATGACGCTGGAGGGGTAGGAGATCACACCGGCGGCGCCCCGCCGGAGTTTTCCCTCTCCAATCTGGAACTTCTGGTCTCTGTTTCGGTGTTTCGGCGACGATCTCCTCCGTAAGGGTACGAGGGACCCTTTTTATAGTCGATTTTAGGTCAAGACGGAGTCGGTAAGTCGAAGATGGAAGGAATTGGGGCCACAGGGGCCAAAAGGGGGCCTCTCTCACGGCCAAGGAATCTGGCCGCGTGGAGGGTCCTATTTTGGGCCTCCTTGCCCAATTCTCGTGGATCCTTCGCCCGCAAGTATTCTCCTTCCAAGAAAATGACCCCCGCAGATTTTCAGGTGATTTCGCGGAAGTTTGCCCCATGAAACGTCAAAAATATAGAAAACGGGGTTTCTGACAGGCAGGGTTAATTCCATAAAAGTTGGGGGACTTTGTAATTTAACCCCAAAATACTATAAAACATTGAATTATACCCTTATATGATGCAATATGTGATAGAAAACCATGTGAAAATATGCAAAATTCATCTATTTATTTTACATGCATCAGATAGTTTTCGCAATATCGTTTCGAGAGAACTTGATGGAGGGATGATAACCCGGTATGCTAACGTCAAGGAGTAACTCGGCCCAAAGGACGCTGTGCAAGACCCGGCTTAAGGAAAAGGAGCTTCTAGAAGGCCCAGGAGTGTAGGCCTCATAACCCGGATTGTGGGTTCCGATAAGGAAGTTTAGGGTTTTGTAAGTAGTGTCCGGGTAGGATTCCAAGTACGCCTTGGATAGCAAGCCAGGGGATCCGGGGATTATATAAGCCGGTCTTCTAGGGTTAGATCGACGAGTTCACCAGAGACACAAGTTTACGAGATATAGATTGTGAGATATCAGGCATCCATTGTAACACGAGTATCGAGATAGTATATTCAGATCGTAGACTCGGCGACTTGATTGCCGGCTATCAGATTGCGTATCACCATGCTTTCCCTTGAGCTAAACCCTCTCCCAAACACCAGAGTCGATTTGCCCCAAGACAAGTTACCCCCGGTAACGTCTGCCGTGATTAACCCACGACAGTTGGCGCCCACCGTGGGGCCTACGTCCAAGGGTGTTTACATCACGGGAGAAGCTCGGGAGAACATGAAGAACCTCGTCGTCGGCGAGATCTACACCAACCCTGAAGGAGAGAAGATGGTGGACGATTTTGGCTGGGGGCCAGAGTCGGATCTGCTCGAATCCGGATCCGTCATCACGATCGGCCGGGTCAACGTCTTCGTCGGCATGGTACGTGCGTTCGGTTCAATCCCTGACGATTTTGGATTTGATTCTGTGTCAGGAGAGGCCACCCACGTTCAGTCGGACGGAGAAGAATCGGTCGGGACGGTGGATCTGACAGAGGAGCCCACCACGAAGAGGGAACAGCCGGAGGAGCCGGCATGGACCCCGCGTGGCCGGGTCGTAAGGGAGGATGATACCGAGTCTATCTTGCACCTGCTGGAGAACCGGTACGAGGAAGATAGCTACGATGAAGAGGAGTATGAGTCTTCGCCAAGCATTGCGCGCCAGGTCGCGGTCTACACGGCCCCCACAACCAACCTCAATCAAGGGAACGTGACTACGGCCGCGGTCGGAGCGGCGCAAGCATTGGCCCAGCAACAAAATCCGGCTGAAGGAAATCCGGTTCTGACCCGGGTTGACGGAGAGTCGGCTTCAGTCACCAGCCGAGCGGCGGATAGCGGGATGCAGGCAAATATGTTTGGGTTCTTGGCTCACAGGACGCCGGGGGCAGGTCCTTCGAATCCGCAACACCCGGCCCTGTTCAGTAACAGTATTGTCTTGGACCCAACAGTGTTACCTACTGTGATAACCCCGGAAAACGCCGCGGCACGTGCCAGGGACTTGGAGGTAGCACACCACGCGCTAGAGCAACAAAGAAGAGATGTAGAAGCAGAAAAGCAAGGGGTAGCCACACGCCAACGTGAACTGGACGCGCTGGAGAACCGGCTCCGAGCCGAGACAAGCAGGGTGCATCAGAGATATCAGACAAGATTACCGGCGATGGGAGGAATCATAAACCCTAACGCACTATTCATCACACCCCAGGATCAACCGATTCCAGCTGTGAATCAGGAAACTGTGCATCAACCGGCAACTGGAGCAGGAAAACCGGCAAACACGCAGGCCGGGTTACCCACACTACAAATTGGGGCCCCTGTCGGCAACACAGCGCCACCACCACCACCATCACGATTTCGTACACCACCAGGTCACTTCAATAACCCCATGGATAATGTATATGCCGCAACGTTAGCATTGAATCAGATTCCCGTAAGAGAGTCACCCCATGCGGAGCAGACCCGACGGGCGATTGATTTATTGCATACGGCAGTGGCTCAGCAGGTTAATTACCCGGATAACAGGAGTGGAATGCATGGAACACCTTATATCAGCCAGCAACACGGCAACGCCGGCAATATGCAAACAATTTCAGCGTGCCGGAGGGCAGAGCAGCAGCAAATGCCGCCTCCTCCCCGCGTGCAAGCAGCACCAGCAGTATCAGCAGCACAACCTATTGTGGATAGTTCCAGGGCTAGGAGAGCCGCGGCCGGGTCTGCGGTGCATGGACCAGCGGCAGCGCCACGTCCAGCCGTACCCCCCGCAGCATCGCATGTTTCACGGGTGAGGCCAGTACCGACTAATCTCGCTGGGCCCAAGTGTCTGACGGATAACATAAGGGCTGAGCCTTACCCAGATAAATTCAAGGAACCGGGTAAAGTAGTGAACTATGAGCCGACTATGGATCCAGAAACATGGTTGAGCAGTTACGAGATGGCTATGTCGATTCGCAACGCGTCGGAAAACCTTCAGGCCAAGTTCATGTATCTAATGATGTCCGAAGGAGCAGCAAAGTTGTGGTTCAACAATTTACCGGAAGGATCTATCAAGTCATGGGGAGAGTTGAAAACTGCGTTTATCAAGCACTTTCACGGAACATGCAGGAAGTTGTTTACCATCGACGATCTGGAACGGTGTGTACAAAAGAAGGGAGAGTCGGCGCGCAGCTGGGTGCGCCGGGTTATGGAGATATTGCATTCATCTACAGATATTCAACCGAAAGATGCATTGCAGGCTATGGCCAAGACATGCAAGTATACACCTTTAGTGCAAAAATTAACTCACATGAAATCCAGTCGGAATGCTTCAGAAGTTACAATGGGAGAACTAATGGATGCGTGCAACAAACACGCTGCAACGGATACCACGGAAGAGGACGTTGATGACAAGAAAGCAAAAGCAAATACAGGCAATAATGGAAGAACCGGCAACGAATCTACGCCGGGTAACCATGGAGGTAACAATGGGAACAACCAGAACAAGCGCCCGTTCGAGGGGAATTCCGAGTTTGTCGCCAGCACAGAAGCCGGGTCTTCAAGGCCCAGGGCAGAAGGAAATTTCAACGCAGGAAATCATAATGGAGGAAATTATCAAGGGCCACCAAGGCCGGGCAACAACTGGGATATATTCAGAATGGCGTGCCCGAAACACAGCAGGAACGAAAGGCCAGCTAACCACTCATTGGAGCAATGTGCGGATTTGCAGAGATGGAAGAACGAGGAAGTGAACAAGGCTATGCGAGGTGCAGGCCGGGGAGGAGGACCGGGTCCGGGTGGAAACCCGGGCAACGGCCCACCCCCAGCAGGCAACCCGGGAGTTGGGAATCCGGGTAACAACCAGGGAGGAGCTGGCGGTTTCCAAGCCAACCCCAAGCAATTGGGCCAATACCACGTTCACACCACAGGAATTTCTAATAAGGATAGAAAGATACTAAAGAAGGCAGTAAGCTCGGTTTCCTCAGCTGTCCCGAGATACCTGAGGTGGTCCGAGCAGGATGTAACATGGAGCAGAAGAGATCACCCGGAAAGAATAGAACACCCGGGAGTGCTAGCATTGGTGGTTGCACCACAGGTTAATGGTTATGAACTGAAAAAGGTCTTAATGGACGGTGGAAGCAGCATCAACATCCTATATTGGGAAACCTTCTTACGCATGGGTCTCAAGGAGTCTCAGCTACAGAAAAGTTCAACAGTTTTTCACGGAATAGTGCCGGGTCACTCAGCGTGCCCTGAAGGAAAGATTACCTTGGAGGTTGCTTTTGGAGAATCGAAGGACAATTTCCGAGTTGAGTGGCTCACGTTCGAAGTGGTGAAGTTGTGCAGCCCTTATCACGCGCTATTTGGGAGGCCGGCTTACGCCAAGTTCATGGCCAGGCCGTGTTACGTGTACCTACAGCTAAAAATCCCGGGTCCTAAACAGACCATCACCATACATGGGAGCCGGGATATAGCGGCTGAGTGTGACGAAGGAGATGCGGCAATGGCAGAACAAGCATGTAGAAAGGAGGAGCTTAAGTACTACCGGTCTCAAGTAGACCCGGATGACAGGACAGCGCTGAAAAGGCCGAACACCGAGGATGAGAGAGCAAAATTCAAAGCAGCGCAAGATACTAAGATGGTAGCTTTCGTCGAAGGTGATCCCTCCAAGCAATTTGCCATAGGATCTAACTTGGATGATGAGCAGGAAAAAGCACTTGTGGAGTTTATTCGTTCAAATCAGGATGTGTTCGCTTGGACGCCTAGCGACATGCCGGGTATCCCGACAGAGCTGGCAGAGCACAGTTTGCACGTCGATCCCAAGTCCAGGCCCGTGAAGCAGGGACTGAGAAAGATGAATGAGGAAAGAAGAAGGGCTATCGGCGAAGAAATCGCTCGGCTGTTAACAGCCGGCTTTATCATGGAAGTATTTCACCCGGAGTGGCTAGCAAATCTGGTTCTCGTGATGAAAAAGACCAATGAGTGGAGGATGTGCATTGATTATATGAGTCTCAAAAAGCATTGCCCAAAGGATCCGTTTGCGCTTCCAAGGATAGATCAGATCATAGATGCAGTGGCTGGAAGTGACCTATTGTGCTTCCTGGATGCATATTCCGGGTATCATCAGATCAAGCTCAAGAAGGAAGATTGGGAGAAAACATCGTTCATAACCCCTTTTGGAGCCTTTTGTTACAAACCATGACCTTTGGATTGAACAACGCCGGCGCAACCTATCAGCGGTGCATTCAGAAGTGCTTTGAGGATCAAATTGGACGCAACGTTCATGCTTACGTGGATGACGTGGTGATCAAGACCAGAAAGGCAGAAACATTTATTGATGACCTCAAGGAAACATTCAAGAACCTGAGAAGATACGAGATGAAACTTAACCCGACAAAGTGTGTATTTGGAGTCCCAGCAGGGAAGTTACTCGGTTTCATTGTTTCAGAGAGAGGGATTGAAGCAAACCCGGATAAAATCAAAGCGATCCAGAGTCTGAAAAAGCCGGAAAACCTGAAGCACGTACATAAGCTTACGGGGTGCGTAGCAGCGCTGAGCCGGTTTATATCAAGACTCGGAGAGAAGGCAATACCCTTGTACCGGCTCTTGAGGAAATCTGATAAGTTCGTTTGGGACCAAGAGGCGGATGAGGCATTCGAGGCACTAAAAAAGCAACTATCTGAGGCACCAGTCCTAGCAGCTCCGGGTCCTAAAGAGCCCATGTTATTATACGTTGCGGCGGGGCCCCGGGCGGTTAGCGCAGTGGTTGTCGTTGAGCGTAAGGAGGATGGAAAAGATCACCCGGTCCAAAGGCCGGTTTATTACGTCAGTGAGGTATTATCAGAAACAAAGCAGCGCTACCCGCATTGGCAAAAGTTGGTTTTCGGGGTCTTCATGGCCAGCCGGAAATTGAAGCCGTATTTTCAGGAACACCCCATAACAGTGGTTAGCTCTATACCAATGTCGGATATCATCAGAAACTCGGATGCAACGGGTAGAATAGCCAAGTGGGCGATCGATATGGGAGATTATCACATCAACTACGAGCCCAGGTCAGCAATCAAATCTCAAGCTCTAGTTGATTTCATTAACGATTGGACTCACACAGGCATGCCCACCATGGCTCCAAATTCCGAGTCTTGGTTAATGCACTTTGATGGTTCCAAGCAATACGAGGGATCAGGAGCTGGAGTGGTGCTAACATCACCCAAAGGAGACAAGTTAAGTTACGTGTTGCAGATTCACTTTGATTGTTCCAATAACGTGGCCGAGTATGAGGCCCTATTGCACGTCTTAAAGGTAGCCAAGGAGATGAACATTAAGAGGATACGATGCTTTGGAGATTCGGACCTTGTGGTACAGCAGGTCTCAGGAACTTGGGATAGAAAAGATGCAACTATGGCAGCATACCGCAGAGAGGTGGACAGGGTTGCCGGATGTTTTTTCGGGTATGAGGTGGAGCACATAGACAGAAGAAAAAACGAGGCAGCAGACGCACTCGCCAGACTCGGCTCGCGCAGAGAGCCGGTTCCACCTAATGTTTTCCTGGATGAGCTATGGCGACCATCAGTTAAAACCGAGTCTGAGGAAGAACTGGCAAATCAAGACTCGGATTTGGAGCTCGTGGCCACAGTACGTGCTGTTCCCGAGTGGACAGAGCCGTTCCTGGCCTACCTATCACGGGGCGAGTTACCACAGCAGGAGGTATTAGCACGACAAATTCTGAGGCGAGCAAAAGGATATTCTATCATCAATGGGGAGTTGTACAAAAGAAGTGCAGCAGGAGTCTTTTTGCGCTGTGTAGCACCAGAAGAAGGCCGACAGATCCTCAAGGAGATCCATGAAGGCGATTGTGGGCATCATGCATCCACAAGATCCCTCGTGGCCAAAGCTTATCGACATGGTTTCTTCTGGCTCACGGCCCTAGCAGACGCGGAGCGCTTGGTGGCAAGGTGTGACGGATGTCAAAGGTACGCTCGCCAAACCCATGTGCCGGCTATGGAATTGCGGACTATCCCGTTAACTTGGCCGTTTGCGGTTTGGGGTATGGATATGGTTGGCCCCTTCCACATGTCACCTTGCAAAAAGACACATCTCTTAGTGGCTGTTGATAAGTTTACCAAGTGGGTTGAGGTCATGCCAGTTACCAATTGTGAAGCAATTACAGCAGTCAAGTTCCTGAAAAGGATTATCTATCGGTTCGGATATCCCCACAGCATAATTACCGACAATGGAACCAACATGTCCCTTGGCGAGATGGAGAAATTTTGTGCCAACAACGGAATCCGGCTTGACATAGCTGCCGTAGCTCATCCACAAGCCAATGGACAAGTGGAGAGGGCGAATCAGGAGTTACTTCGTGGATTAAAGCCACAATTACGAGTCCCGTGCATCAGAGCTGCTGGAGCATGGGTTGAGGAGTTACCTTCAGTGGTTTGGGGTATTAACACTACACCTAACAGATCTACTCAGATGACACCGTTTTTCATGGTTTATGGCGCAAAAGCGGTGTTGCCGAGTGATATCATCCACGACTCGCCTCGAGTATCGGCTTACGTCAATGTGGAGAACGAGAAGACCCGACAGGACGCCGTGGATATGTTAGAAGAATATAGGGAACAAGCTTTGGAAAGATCAGCCATATACTAGCAGGATCTGAGGAGATATCATAGCCGCAGATTCAAAACCCGGGTCTTCCAGGAAGGAGACCTGGTTCTGCGCCTAGTACAGTCAAAGGAAGGAAAACACAAGTTATCTCCACCATGGGAGGGACCGTTCATCATAAGCCGGAATCTGCATAACGGATCATATTACTTGATAGATGCAAGGGAAGAGTCGGCAACGGTTAATGACACCGCCCATACCACTTCATCTATGCAAGAGAGAGAAAGACCTTGGAACGTAGCTCAGCTGCGTCCCTACTATACCTAGTCTAGACCAGACTTACAAGTGAAAATTACACGATGTAACAGGCAGCAGGTTTCACACGCACTCTTTTCCTATCCAGGGTACCTAAGGGGACTGGAGGGTTTTTAATGAGGCAGCTTGCTGACCTAACTTTTCTCATGTCAATAAAGAGATGGTTAAACAACATATTCTTTTCCTTTCATGTGTTTTTTATTAAGTTTTTTATCTTTGTTGTGTTTTATGTCTTCTTCCAGGTAAGTATTATTTATTGTTCTTAGTACATTAGTTTCTTTCGTAAATTGCATATATTTAGGTCTTGGGGGCTGATTGCTTGAATAGCACAGTTACAAACTCAAAGACCCGGCCATGATGCCTATGAGTTATAAGGGCCGATTACTTGCAAACGAGTACGGCTGCAAGCTTATAACCGGACAAAGGAGCCAAACTTTCTTGATTTTTCTTACTTAAGCTCGATGTGACTCGCACCAAAGTGGCATGATTCGCTAGCGTATGATTACAATCAGTCATGATGCCCAATGGGACTTGCCTGACCCTGTCTTCATACAGCTATAGCAACATGATTATCCACGCGAAAGCCGGCTTACAGTACAAGAGAGTCAAAAGGGTCATCTAAACCACAAGTTATGCAGAGTACAAGGTTAACAACCGGAAACTCAAAGTTTATTAAGCATAACTTCAAAACCTATGTGAAACGGCTCTAGGTTTTGGGCTTAGAACGTAACAATTTGTTCCTTTTGAAAGACCCAATACCCCAGACTCGGAATTTCGGGCCTTGGGGACTCGGGAATTTGAAAACAGAAACAAATTATCTAGCTATTCAGCTCAAAAACCCAAAAATCCGAGTCTTGGGGACTTGGGGACTTAGAAAAAAGTCCACTAGTCAAAACCCACGAGACCCGGAAACCGAGTCTCACAATAGGAATCATAGTAGAAAGTCAGAAATCAAGGACAAAAAAGCTCAAAGCTAAGAAATATCAAATTCAAGCAAAAGGCCAGAAGGGCCACGAGATATATTAAGGTATCAAAATGCATTACAAGCCACGATAGTAGTATCATAAAGCGCACAAGCGCGCTATCAAAAAGAATAATTGTTTTACAGAAACATTGGCTGAATGAGGCACTGAGACGGCATCGGTTAAGAGTTTACTCGGCCTCCTGGGTTGGGTCGACAGCCTTGCCCTTGTTTTCCGGGTCTTCGTCTTGGGTTTGCTCCTCGGAGGCCTTCCTAGTGTTGTCACCCGGATTCACAGTATCAGGGCGAACAGGCGGGCGGCCAGCCGGTGTAGAGGAGGAGGGCACTGACTCCAACTCGGCTTTCTTCTTCACGACTTCCTCCCTCTTCCTGGCCGATTCAGCATTCCACTTCTCCAAGATATCGAAGGGCAAAGGCATATCTTCCTTCACAGGTTTATCCGCGGCGTCGTATGGAGTTACATATCCACTCAGGTCCAGAGAGTCGGCAAGAGTAGTTGCCGAGTGACGCACTTCAGTCTGCACAGCTTTGAAGTCCTTGGCGACGAACCTGGAGCCATCGGCTTTGAACTCTGGAAACCCGGCCACCAGTTTTGCCGGCTCAAGCTTTGGAAAGTAGGCTTTAGCCAGCATAAGACCCCGGGTCATCCCAACCCGGCATGCCGAGCGTTTCCAGAGCTCAATCCATGCGGGGACAGTAGAGCACGCATGGATCAGGGTTTCCATACCCGGACATCCCTCAGTCGGCCATTGTATGGTGTCCAGAATCCATTTAGTGCCGGCGCAGAACCTCCGGAGCACAGTCCTTAAATTTTTCACCTTCTGGATATCATCTTCTTCTTCGGGCGCAAGGTTAGCGCCTGCAAGGTAAATAGTAAAAGGTTATGACAAAATATTCCGAGTATCATGGATCAAGAAAAAACCGAGTCACGAACCAGCAAGTAATAGTATCTCACCAAGTAGGACACGATAAGTGTCGGCAACTTGGGCTGATAACTTCTTCAGTGCAGCCTGAACAGTGGTGTACTTCTTCTTGTACTTCGCAACATATTTGTTAAGCGTCTCCACCTCAGCTTCAAGCGCCTCTCGCAGCCGTACCTCAGTCTCCAGGAGTTGATTGGTCTTGGCCAATATCTCCTCGGTCCGGGCCATTTGTGCCTATAAGGGACGGAAGGGTAAAGTTCAGTCGGATATCATAATAACCCAAGTATCTAAGAGGTAGTACCAAGTACAACTTCGACAAGTTATACTCGGAACTTGGGGACTAGATGGATACTACGAAATACCAATCAGTATTACCTGATGTTCAGAAGCCATGCGCTCCAACATATTTTTCTCTGTGGCCTTCAGGGCGAGAAGGGCGCTCATCGTCTAGTCGAAGGAATGATTACCCGGGTCGGAAGACCCGGGGTCCTGGTTACTCGGAGACCGAGCTCTTGCCTTGACAGGGGAAGACACCCGGGTCGCTCGAGTGTCGGAATTCAGCTCGCCTCCCCCTGTGCCCAGGATTGTGACCTCTTCGTCCTCAGGCGTGTGCGAGGCTATTGGATACTCGGCTTCTCGATCAGCCGGGTTCTTCGGTGGCACTCGCTCCCCCTCGCTGCCAGCCACGGCCATTGTGTCATCAATCGGGTTCTCCTTGCCCGGGTCATTAGTTTCCAGGTCGTCCTGGTCGCTGATAGTGACTTTGGCCCTGAGAATGATAAGAGCAAGCGGTTAGTATGCAGCTAGATAAAATTATGGGTGAGTATTAGAACAGCAAGAGAGGAACCTTACCCGGAGTTCACCATGAAGTCTGAGGGGAATTCACTGCTGGACCCGGAAGAAGCTGACAAAGATTGAGAAAGTGAGACGCGGAGTCGTCCCGCTAAGGGGTGATTGGGAGAAGGAAATCTCCGGTACTCGGGATGAGGTTGAGAAGTACCGGCGTGCGGAGCCGGAGTTGGTGGGATGCCCGGGTTGAGCGTGGCATCACCCGGAGTGTTCCGGGTCACCCTGCGCTTGATCAGGGGTGGTTCCTTCAAATATGACCAGTCGGATAGTTTACGGTTTAGCTCTCACATATTAGTGAAGGAGTATGGTTTGGAGGCAAGGGAGCGATATGGGACCTTAAAGACGACCCCTCGGGGTTTCCTCTTAGCTCCGACCTCGGCGATCGATTCAGCTTCACTCTCGTCACTTTGTGTTTCAACCCCATCTTCCGGGTCTTCTTTCTCTTCCTTATCCTCCAGCCCTGAATCACCGATGAACACAGTCGGAAAACAGGAAGTGTGGGGTGACAAGTTAGCAGGAATTGGGTTGGGTGAAAACCCGGAATGTACCTTCTTCTGAATCAGCTGCATCTTCATCTTCTTCTGGGTCTTCGGAGGAAGGGGAGGTCTTGATATTCCAGAAAGCATTATCGGCCTGAGGTAAAGGCATAAAAGCAAGAGTTGGTGATCGTATCAAGCGTAAGGGCAAGGATGAAAGTGAAAGTATAAGTGCCGTATCTTACCGCGGGAGCCGGATTCTCGCGTGTATATGGATTTAACCCGGTAATGTTCCGGATCACGTCCAACTTCTCCGTCAAGAAACTCTTGATAGTCTTGTTGGTATCGCCGGCTGGGTAATTCTTTGAGGAATATCGGAGCGCGTCTGTGACGTACCCCGAGTAGTCACACATCAGCTTGGCGCGAATAGAGTTGGGCTGGATCCGGAAGTCCACCCATGTCTTGACCAGGTTAAACCCAAGGAGGCCTTGGGCAGAAAGAACGGCTATTTTTGATAGAAGGGGCTGGATGGCTTCCCTGTCCGACTCAGGGGGGGAAATCATTAAAAGTATCGGAAAGATCTAAGAGACCCTCCGAATAACCCGGCAACTTCCGTTCGCCGGGTGGGGAGGTATCCCGACAATAAAAGAAGAAAAGCTGCCAATGCTTAACATGAGAGTTTAAGTTTAGAGTTGGCATGGGAGAATTCTTGCGGCGTTGGATGGAAACCCCGCCGCAGGCCAAAAGGGCCCCGTCACCGCTTTCGCGGCACGGTTTGCATTGGAAGAGCTCGATAAACAAAGCCAAATTTGGCGGGATGCACAAATAAGACTCACAGAGAACTATAAAGTGGGTTATGTTCAACATAGATTTAGGCCCTATGTCGAACACCCGGAGGCCATAGTGGCGGAGGACTTCACGGAAGAAAGAGTGACCCGGGGGCGAAACCCCCGGATCACGTGCTCGACAAAGCATATTACCTCGTCGGCGTTGGGGGTGGGCCGGGTCTCGTCACCCGGAACCCTCCAATGAATCTCCTTCTGAGGAGGAAGGATGCCTGACTCGGCCAGCTCCTCCAGCTTGGCCTGGGTCACGGAAGACCGCGCCCAATTGGCGGAAATGGACTGGGTCGTCCTTGCCTTAGCCGGCTGCTTCCCTTTGTTCCTAGGGGCCATCGGTTCGGTCTGCAAAACACAAAGCAAAGTGCACGAAACATTAAGACTCGGAAATCATGAGTTATCCGGGTATTCACAAGCAGTATCAGTAAGAGGCATGGAAACTATGAAATTGTCCGGGTATCACTGGATAGAGCGAAAATTACAAACTATCCGGGTATTGATGAGCAGTATAGAAATTATGGGATATCTACGTATCGGCAAGCATTTATGGAAAAAGGTTGATTGCCTATGTATCTAGTGCAAGTAAAAGAACCGGGAGAGGTGGATTTTCCGCGTATCAAGCGCAGCCGCGGAAATTTGGGCGAACTGAATCCAGATTGGAAAATTTATGGATGATTTCGTTGTGAAATTAATGATTACGAGCGATAGGGGAATGATGTGTGGTCATCTATTAAGTGATTGGACAAGCTAGCATGGAGCTATGTGACCTAATCCGGCGTGAAGCAAGAAATGACCCGCGGGAGGACCAAGATCCGATCTAGGTCAAACGGGACAATCAGGAGCTAGATCAATGGATGTAAGGACTTTACCGGAGTGGATTGGAGAAGGGCGCGACGGCGGCAGATGGCGCAGTCCTGATGCCCCTTTGTGACTCCCGGCGGGCAGGTCGAGGGTGCGGCGGCGGAGACTGGCGGCGGCGCGGGGCGAACCGTGGCGGAACGCAGCTGGCGGCGGCTTTGCTCCGGCGGCGTGCGCGAGGTCTCAGTGGTGGTGCTCTGTGGGCTCGGATGGGGAGGTGCTGGTGAGGAGGAAGAAGAAGGAGTGAATCGTTGGGGTTAGGTCACGCCCCTAGGTACCTATTTATAGGTACGGGTGGGGGAACCTAGGCCAACGAGCGGGAACCGAAATTTTTGGGATAAGGGATACCTGTCCTGATTTTCTGGGATACGCGTTAAGTGCTGGACGGGATATCCGGAATGGATAGGAAGCAAATCTCTTCTGCGATATCTGGAACAATTAACGAGTGAAGTAAGCCGGATCTTTGGCATTTTCATCAGGGCATTGACCCGGAAAAGTAAAGGATAGATTCAGAGGAAGCCGGGTTATTATATGGACCACCGATGGAGTTAGGCCTAGCTGTTTATCAAAGCGACTTAACCCGGCCTCTGTGAATTTGTATGTTTGTCATTTTTGCAGGGAATAGCATGCGCTTCAAGGAGGATCCCGTGAAGCCCAGGCTATTCTGGGGACTACTGATGGAGGGATGATAACCCGGTATGCTAACGTCAAGGAGTAACTCGGCCCAAAGGACGCTGTGCAAGACCCGACTTAAGGAAAAGGAGCTTCTAGAAGGCCCAGGAGTGTAGGCCTCGTAACCCGGATTGTGGGTTCCGATAAGAAAGTTTAGGGTTTTGTAAGTAGTGTCCGGGTAGGATTCCAAGTACGCCTTGGATAGCAAGCCAGGGGATCCGGGGATTATATAAGCCGGTCCTCTAGGGTTAGATCGACGAGTTCACCAGAGACACAAGTTTACGAGATATAGATTGTGAGATATCAGGCATCCATTGTAACACGAGTATCGAGATAGTATATTCAGATCGTAGACTCGGCGACTTGATTGCCAGCTATCAGATTGCGTATCACTATGCTTTCCCTTGAGCTAAACCCTCTCCCAAACACCAGAGTCGATTTGCCCCAAGACAAGTTACCCCCGGTAACGTCTGCCGTGATTAACCCACGACAGAACTCGTGAGTGAACATTTGTTGCTATATGTGTTGTTTAGCTTAGTTGTTTGTCTTTTAGACCTGAGTGTGTGTCTTGTATTCTTTTACGACGCTAGAAAACGAAGAAGAAGAAGAAGAAGAAGCAGTTGTGGAGTTGTGCGTCAAGTTCAAGTTACTTCAAGGCCAGGGACATTAAGAGATTTAAGGCAAGCCATCCTGATGCTTGCTGATATTTACACTTATCATTATCTATCATGCATGTTTTACTTCTGAAAAGTTTTACAAAACATTGATTTCCAAAAAAACTATTTTTGAGTGAATACTACTACTACTATTATATTTATACTATGCCATAATTAATACTTGGTGTTACCAAGCCCATAAGCCACCATATGGTATTTATTACCATCACAAATATTAGTCCCTAAGTGGACACCTTAAAATTGTGTTTTTACAAAACAAAGGCTTTATGGAAAACCCGGAGAAAAGGCGGATCCTTATTCTCCGGAGGAATGTGGAAGTGGTCATTTTTGGGAAAAACGTGTTTTCAAAAATGACACATAACCTAGTCTTCGCCAGACAACCTTTACCGTACTGCCACCCTACCCCAACATGGGCATGGGGCTTAACTTGAAGTTTGTCCTTGTTAGTGTGTGTTCTATCTCAATCGCTATAAGGGGCGTCGTACCCTCGAACCGAATGTGTTCAAAACTCCCAATGTTGAGACATAAAAAGTGAGGGATTAAGTTACCCCCCGGTCGCATCAGTTGGGGCATCCTGGCTGGCGGGGAATAGCTCGGTGCCGGGGATGACGGTAAAACTCAACTGAGAGATAGACACATTCTAGCTTGAACATAGTGGAAGGTTATGATCAGTTATCTGATGTTCTACATACTGTTGTTACAGTCCGTGGTTGTTCACGGCGGGTGTACTGGATCTGGTGGATGTGTACACCTCTGCAGAGTACAACTTTTTCGAAGAAGCCGCGTCCTCGGATATGGACAGTTGAATGTCCATGTAGCTAGCATTGTGTCAATGTTTTCAAAAAGATGTTTTCAAAAAGGTGTTGAACTCGGGAAGTTCGGAAAGGAATGAAATCTTGTACCGTGGAGGTACCGATGATGAAAAGCCAGAAGTTGTTTTACAAAAAATTTTGCAAAGAAAATCTTTCTTGTCTAAGAAAACATCTGGAAACTAATTCCAAGAAGTTTTGCAAAGAGAAAACTTTATTTTAACAAAGTTTGACAAAACCTCTTGTACATATGATATCTACAAGAGAAAGAAAAACTATATTATTTTCTTCTGAAGTATCTTCTTCAACGAAGATACAGATTAACCTGACTGCAACCGTGGTGTCATCCTATATGAACACCATTGATAGTGTCGTGGTGGTGTCACGGCAGATGCCATGGGATGGCTAAAGATGTGGGGACGATGGACGCTGGAGGTGTCCGGGGAGGGATCACGCGACGAGTAGCCGCGTGAGATAAGATCCACACAACACAAACAACACGATGTACCCAGGTTCAGGGCCCTCGTGAGGAGGTAAAACCCCTACTCCTGCCTTTCCCTATGTATTACGGTGTCTCACCGAGTAGCCACAGTACAAATGGTAACGCTACCGAGTAGCCCCTTGCCCCTCTCCGAGTAGAGCTAGGTCAAGGACTTAGGGTTTCTAGGGTTTCTAGCGAGCCACTATGAGAGCATATGAGCATTCCTCTGTGAGTACGTGTCTCGCGCAGGAGGCGGCGGGGCACCTTATATACACGGTGCCCAGCCGGATACGTCCAAATCCTAGACAAGTGTCGACATAGTGTCCACACTGTCCTTTCTCCGAGTACCCGCTGACAGCTTTGGTCGTTGGTCTTGGCTGCTTCTGTAAAGTCGTTGGGCAAAACTAGGGGACAGACTGGTATCACTGTACCTAGTCACAGAGTAGGTCCCCCTTATCCTGCCACCGACTGCTTCCATGCTGTCACTGTCAGACAGACCGTCCCCACGTGAACAGTAGTTCGAATGCTGCCAAGTACGGACCCAGGATACGGGGGATCCTGTGTCAGAACGGCTCCTTTGACTTCCTGCCCGAGTAGTTTCCCGCCAAAGGTTCCCGCCAATTGTACTCGGGCCAAACCTTCTACTCGACATGGTAGAAACTGACTGATATCTCCTTCTGGCCATCTTGAGGTGAGACCGGGTAGCAGTCGACCGGGTAGCGAGTACCCGGTAGTCGGCTACTCGGCCAAACCTCTCTTCCGTACGCGGCCTTTACCACCTGTCTTTACCCTACTCGGGGGTAACCCCCCGACAGCAGTCCCCGAAGCTGGTTGAGTCTTGCGAACTTGTTCACTAGGCTCTGCCAGCTTAAAACCAGCCTTTGCATCTCAGCCATCGAACCTCAAGATGCCGAGTAGGGTTCTCCGAGTAGCTATCCGGAAAGTATCTTGAGTCTCCTCTTTCCGAGTATCACTTGCTTTCTACTCTGTATCCGAGTAAAAAGACTTAGCGAAATTTTGCAAACTGAGCCTCTGCAGCGCAGAGCAACATCCAGCCCTTCACGCAGGCACTGCCTACGTGTCAAGCATCCACGACCTTGTCGTTTGGTTGCCCAGGACACGACGCCACGTGTCCAGTTTTCACGCCGTGGGCCCACCGGCCGTCATGTCCCATCACGCGCAATTACTGGCCACGATCTGAAGGTGGGATCAAATGCGGCCGTTACGCGCGCAGCCCGCGCTTGTGTGCGTTTCTATCCGGCCACAGGACCCACCACACGCCACAGCCGATCCCACTACCGTGGTGGTAACGGTAATCTCGCCGAGGAGGTATAAATACCCCCGCGGTAACTTTCTTTTCCCCTTCCCTGCTCATTTCCTCTTCTTCCTCCCGTTCTTCTCCGCCACCGAGCGCTCCGCCGCCGCGCTAGCCTCTGCGCCGCCGCGGACTCGCTCCGCCACCAACCCCGTTTGATTTCCGATTCTTCCACCCGCAACCATGGCCAAGTCCTGCTGGGCCGGTTCCTCCATCACCCAAGCCAACCTCGCCTGGCTCGTGAACGAGAGAAGGGTTCCCCCCGGCGTGGAGTGCCGGGCACCCGACGACGAGGTCGTGCCCAAGCCCAGGGATGGAGAGCGCGTGGTGTTCATGTCCCACTTCGAGCGCGGGTTCGGGCTGCCAGCATCGGACTTCATGCGTAAGTTCCTGAATCACTTCGGGCTGCAGATGCACCATCTGCCGCCCAATGCAGTCGTTTTCCTCGCATACCACGCCGTGGTGTGCGAGGCTTTTCTCGGCATCAGGCCCACCGTGGAGACGTGGCTCCACTACTTCCATCTTCGCCAACAATCCGTCGGGAAGAAGGACAGCGCGGGCGTTCCTCGCGCCACCGACGTCGGCTGCGCCATGATGGTGCAGCGGAACGGGACGAACCACCCCCGCATTCAGGGGCTGGATTCCTGCCGAATGTGGCAGCAAACGTTCTTCTACGTGAGGAACGTTGCCGCCGCTGATGGAGCCCCCGTCGACGATCGGATCAACCTGCCCCCTTGGAGCAAGCGTGCTCCACTCGGGTCGAATTGGAAGGAGAAGCCCGTCAACGACGAGAACGCCATCGAGATAGAGACGCAACTCGCCTGGCTGAAGACGCATGGCCTCAGGAATGACGATCCAGTAGCGTGCTGGATCAAACGCCGGGTGCTCCCTCTGCAGGAGCGATGCCACCTCATGTGTTACATGGGAGGGCCTCGCGATTGCACCAGGACCACCACCGTCGAGATCGACGACGCTGACGTTCCCCGGCTTGCCAGGAACATCCTAAAGACCAGCCTCAACGAGAAGTGGCGGTACGGGTTCCTCCCGTTCAGCCGTAGGACTCCAATCTTACGGGTACGTCTCCCTTACTCTGTTTTCGTCTCTGCCTTCCGAGTAGATAGCTTCTCTTTTCGCCTCGACTAGCAATCGCCTCGTGCACCGAGTAGGACACTTAGCTAAATCGCCTTAGGCTTAGTGTGCTTTGTGCCTGCACGCCTCGTCGAGTAGGAAATTTAGAAAAAAGCCTAGGCTTAGTGTGCTTCGTGGGTGCACGCCTACCCGAGTAGAGTTCTTTTCTGGTACTCGGCTAACTTGTGATCCTTCTCTGCCTTTCAGACTCTTACTCGCCAGCTCACTGAAAGCAGCGAGGTCTTCGAGGACAACTGGTCCAAGGATCGCGAGGAGGATGATGTACCTCCCTCTGATGACGCGGAGCAGAGCAGCCCCGTTCCCGAGAAGCGCGACGTCCTTAACACTTGGGCGGACGACGGCTCTGACGGTAATAGCATCCTCATCTTGCTTGTTTCCGGGAAGCATCAACTCCTTGTATTGCTATTTCTGATTCACTTCTCCTTTCCTTTGAATTTCTCAGATGAGGCCGCTGCGGAGAAGGACGACGAGGATGAGGACGAGAACGAGGGCGATGCGCCCCTTGTCGTCAAGCCTCTGTCGGTTGCCCCTCCCGAAACTCGCAAACGGACAGGCGGCGAAGCACGAGCGCCCCCTGCCAAGAAGAAGAAGAAGCCCGCCGAGGAGGGAGAGACCCCCGAGAAGAAGAAACCCACCAAGCTCACCACGAAGAGAAAGAGGAAACAGCTCTCTTCCACTACCGCGTAAGCTTCCTTCCCGGTCGTCTTTCTTCTCGCGCAGTACGACTTTCCCCATTTTCTTCCAATTCCTGATTCCCTTCTCCTCTTTCCGCAGAGCTCCCCTGGACGTGAACGCCGCTTGCGCATCCGGCCAAGCCAAGGAAACTCCAATTCCTCTGATCAACGTCGATGATGACGAGGAGGACAACACTGCCCACGCTGCTGCCGCCAAAGCACCGATCACTTCCGCTCAGGGAGCCGGATCAGAAGCGGCAGCTCAGGACGCTGCCGTCCACCCCGAAAGACCACCTTCTCCTCCGGCTAGCAATGCCGAGGAGGTCCGAGACCAGGATATGCAAGACACTGCCGCCCCCGAGCAGCCTGAAGTAGAACAAGAGCAAACCAGCACAGAGGCTGGTGCACGAGACAATCTTGCTGCCGAGCAGCAAGTAGGAGACAACACCGCTGCGGACGCCACCGCCACGGATGTTTATCCGTTGCCAGGCGGCGCTCCGAGTAGCGCCCAGCTAGAGACTGCACTGGGCGACGGGTCTGCAGCGCCACCAACTGCGCAAGACCCTACACCGCCGACGTCTTCCTTGTTGCCACAGAGTAAGGACACATCCAGCCCTCCTGGGCGAGTAACCAGGCAACGGGCCCTTGATGCTCTGAGGGATTACTGCTCCGAGAAGGGCCCTTCTGAGAAAAAGACTGCCGATAAGGTGGCTGCCGAGGAGGCCAAGGCCAAGGAGGAAGCCGCCGAGAAGGCCAAAGCCGAGAAAGAAACTGCTGAGAGAGCCAAGGCCGAGCAGAAGAAGGCCAGGGCTGAACAGAAGAAAGCCGAGAAGCGAGCTGCCGAGGAAGCAGTCGCCGAGAAGGCAAAGGCCAAGACAGAGGGGAAGAAACCCGAGGATCCCGAGAAGCAGAAGATCGAGAAAGAGCAGACGAAGAAAAGGGCCAGGGAGCAAGGCGCATCCGCAGGCGGAGCAGTCGTGATCCGCGACTCCGGCCCGATTCCTGCTGCACTCTCTGCGGGCGCTCGCGCTGCTGGCCAGCCTTGCTACCCGGAATATATGATTGAGGTTAGCCACCAACATAGCATCGGCTTCCCTCCCCAAGATAAAGCTGTAGCTATTCAGAAGGGGAGGAAAGCAGTAGCCAGGAATACTCCTCCCTTCGATCCAGCCCAGAATAAACCCGTCAATATTGCTTCTCGGGGACCCCAAGACAAGCCAATAACCTCCAAGGGTCTTGAGCAGGTACTGGACACTGTCGGCTACATCAGCGCCAAGTGGGACAGCGGGGTTCTCGGAGAGGATAAGTGGCATGGCCTGACCCTTGGCTCCGTCGACCACTACCGCGTGGAGTGGAACAAGATCGACCTGGGACACCAGCCCATGTCCGTCTCCACCGACACCGCCACCCTCGCAGCCAAGATGTTCTTGCACCGCAAGAACGCCGAGGATATCGAACAGAGCTACGCAGTAAGTCTTTTTGCCTTTTCCGAGTTGAATTTTCTTCTCTTCTACTCGCCTTTCTTCTTTCTCACCATCACTCCCAGTCCCCGAGATTTGGGTCGAGTAGGTGGACACTCTCCGAGTAGCCTCCTACTCGGGCCGAATCTTCTCTGCTTTGCCTAACTCATTTTCTTCTCGGTTTTCAGGATAGCGTTCTCAAGCGGACCAACTTGTACCGCATCCTTCTCTGGAACCACTCCATCGCCAGGAGACGCATCACCGCCCTGGAGAAAGAGAAGGCAGATGCCGAGGCCGCAAGCAAAAACGCCAATGAGAGCAGCCAGCAGCTGGCTGAAGTGCAGGGTAGGCCTTTTAGCTACGCGGTTTCTGCGTTTTATTTTTACGCCCGCTCCTGCTTTCTTTGGCACTAACCTTTCCTTCTCTGCAGCTAACCTGAAGGCCCTAGTCGACGAGCACGAGAAGTGCCGTGCTTTTGTGGCAGACTCCGAGGCCACCATAAAGAGACTTGAAGGTGAGCTTGTTGTTTACTCGGTTCTGTCTCGAATTTGTTTCTTCTCTGCATATCTGCTGACCTTATCTTATCTTTTCGCAGAAGATTATAAGTCATTTGCTGAGGCGCACCAAGATTGCGTCCAGCCAGCAGCGGTGGAAAAGCAGCTGTCCGATCAGGCCATTACTCTGATTAAGGACCACACCAGCGAGATGGAGAAACTGCAGGTCCAGCTTCAGAACGCGCTCCAAGACGCCGTGAAGATTGGCGCCGAGAGGGACGCGGCCATCGCCGAGAAAGCCAAGGCCGAGACCACTTTCAAGGCCAAGGAGAGGGCCCTCGAGGCTGAGTGCGAGACTCTGAAGAAAACCAATGCTGATCTTTTCGCCCAGATGGATACCCTGCGCCAGGTCCAATCAAAGCAGATTAACAACGAGGAATCCTGGAGAACCAAGCTGCAGCAGCTGCGCCGCCAACTAGTCGGTAAGTTCTTTTCTTCCCTGCATCTTTTCTTCTCGGTCCTATTCCTTCTCGGCTTCCTCTTTCCTTTCTCGGTTTTTGATCTTGCCACTTGCTATTTCAGATATTTGGCCTCGTCTTGAGTCTACCTCTGCGCCCACGATAGCCAAGGCCCGAGCAGTTCGCCTCTCGCTGGGTGAACCGATTGACACCAGGGCTGACATCGAGGATAGCTTGGTGGTGCTCAAAGGTTACTTCGAGCAGCTGGCCGGCTGCGGGACTGATTTGATGCATGCAGGCTTTGAGCTCCACCGGCTGTTCTGGCCCCATGATCCTGAGCCAAAAAGCATGCGGGCGCTCGCCCTCAAGCTGGAAGGCGTGAAGGCCGAGTTGAAGAAGTGGCGAGCCTCCGGAGCCCGTGCTGGTGCGGATGTGATGCTTCTCTGCATTGCGTCCTGGTATGAGAACCTGGACATGCAGCTCATCCGCGGGAAGCGCAATAACTCCAAGTGGGAGACTGATGCCGACAGCGTGGCCTTGCGCAAGCAGATTGCATATGATGTCGCAGAGTGCGCCGAGACGGAGGTCTACATCGATGGCGTCCCTGAACCCGACACCGAGTACGAGGACGACGAAGATGACGATGAGGAGGAACTTGGGGAGTACTTCGAATCTCCCAAGGGCAAAGCCGGGAAGGGCAAGGCCACCGTCGTCGCGAGTAGCGATGAAGACGAAGGGGCGCACATCGACAGCGAGCCACTCGACTTTGGCACCTCCTCAGGTGCTGCTCTCGACGACACGGTGCCTCCTCCTGGCCACGCTTCAGGCTCCTCCTCGGCTCCAGGACCCGTCTCGGTAGCCACGGCCACTTCCGAGCAGACGGCCACTCAGGAGGATGCCGAGATGGAGGAATCCACCGTCGTGCAGACGGGAGCGGATGCCACTCAAGCCGGCACCGAAGAAGCAGCTACCGCCACTGCTACTGAAGAAACTGCTGCCAAGGCCGCCGCCGAGGAAACAGCCGCCAAGGCCAGCGCCGAGAACATCTCCACTGCAACTTGAAGCAACCTGCAATCTTTTCTTTCACTTGAACATTTTATCAGATCCCCGGGATGCCGGGAGCAGATGTAACAGACTACCTTTATCTTGCTTGCTACTCAGTTTTTATGCCCACTCGGTTTACGTTGACATTAATCAATTTGCACGACAATGGCTTAATGCCGAGTTGTGTTTCCATGCGAGTCCCCGAGTAGCTTTTCTTATTCACCCTGTCTTTTCATCTCTGCTCTACCTGCGACTTGTCGCTTGTTTGGTATTCGAGTCACAAGAATCAAAGAACAAGACTGCAAATACTTAGCCGCTAGAAAACAATCATGATAACGCAGCCCACCACCTAGCCGAGAAGACGAAAACAAGGAATAAAAAGCAATCGACAATCTACTCGGTTCCTGCACTTTTTTCTTCCTTAGCGATTTTCGTGTGCTCATTGACCTTTTGCTTGTTCTCTTGCTTGCCATGAAGCCGGGTTTCGGACAGCAGCAAAGTCGAAGAGTTGGCATATAGGTTTAAACACAGTACTCAATGCACCTTTGAGTTCTGAAGTGAAGCAACCGAATAGACAAAGGAACGAGCCGAGTAAAAACACTTAGAGCAATTTTGGACGAGGGCAGTCCCCGAGAACAATTTTAGATTGCAGAGTAGAATTTCAACTCGGATGAAAGGGTACATACACATCTTTGCTTACGAATGAAAACGACGAAGTAGAGCTACATTCCAGGGACGCTTGGTTTCCTCTCCAGCTTTATCTGCCCTGTTCGCCTGCGGCGGGCGCACATCTACAAGATAGTACGCGTCATTGTGCAGCGCTTTGCTGACAATGAAAGGCCCTTCCCATGGAGGAGACAGCTTGTGCATCCCGGCTGTGCGCTGCACAAGCCTAAGGACCATGTCTCCTTCTCGGAAGACCCTTGGGTTCACCTTTCGGCTATGATAGCGCCGCAGGTTTTGCTGGTAGATAGCCGAACGTGACAGAGTCAGCTCTCTTGCTTCTTCAAGCAGGTCAACGTCGTCTTCTCGAGCTTCTCTCGCCTCCACCTCAGTGTAGAGGGCTACTCGGGGGGAGTCATGCTCTAAGTCTATTGGCAACACGGCCTCAGCCCCGTATACCAAGAAGAATGGCGTGTAGCCGGTTGACCGGTTAGGGGTAGTCCTTAGACTCCACAACACCGCTGGCAACTCTTCTAGCCAACACCCAGGTGTTTTCAGCAGTGGCTCAATCAGCCTCGGCTTGATGCCTGCCAGTACCATCCCGTTTGCTCTTTCAACTTGCCCATTGGAGGCAGGGTGCGCGACTGACGCAACGTCTAGTCGGATATGCTTATCTCTGCAAAATCGCACCATTGCCCCCTCTGCAAAGTTGGTGCCGTTGTCGGTGATGATACTGTGCGGGTAGCCATATCTCATGATCACATCTTTCACAAACTTCACAGCTGTGACTCCATCGCACTTCCGAATAGGCTTCACCTCGATCCACTTGGTGAACTTGTCCACCATGACCAAGATATGTGTCATATTGCCCTTAGCCGGCTTGAAAGGACCAACCATATCCAAGCACCAAACAGCAAACGGCCATGTGATAGGAATTGTTTTCAACTCGGATGCTGGCACGTGAATCTTACTTGCGAACATCTGGCAGCCGGCGCACTTCCTCACAATGTCCTCAGCTTGCTGCAATGCAGTGAGCCAGTAGAAGCCATGCCGAAACACTTTCTTGACTAAAGCCCGAGAAGAGGCGTGATGCCCACACTCTCCTTGATATATCTCCACCAGGATTTCTTCTCCTTCCTCTGGGCTTACACAGCGTTGCAGCACACCAGTGGCACTTCTCTTGTGCAGCACATCTCGGACTAAGGCGTAGCCCTTGGATCTTCTCTGAATCTGCCTCGCAGTCACCTCATCTTCAGGTAAAGTGCCGTCCCTTAAAAAGGATAATATGGGCATTGCCCAACTCGGTGTCTCCCGCACGGGAAACACTGGTTCGTCCATTTCCATTGGGACAGGCTCTGGTGGTTGCACAGGAGGAGTAGGAGCGCTTCTCTGCAGCCCAGATCGATTGGCGAGAACTTCTTCAATGAATGCAACAGCTTCAGGGTTGAGGGCGGCAGTCCCCGAGTAAGGAATGGCAGTCCCCGGGTAAGGAACGGCAGTCCCCGGGTAGAGAGCGGCAGTCCCCGAGTATAGGACGGCAGTCCCCGGGTTCCCTGCAGCACTCTCCCAGTCAATCTCCATTGGGTCAGATTCCTCACTTGGCAGAGAAGGGACAAAGATGGATTCCGAGTTGGGGGAAGGCTTGATGGATGGCTTCCTCAAATGCTCCAAGGCAATCCCTGCCGGGATGGACTGCCGAGAAGATCCCAACTTGGACAGCTCATCTGCTGCTTCGTTTTCTGCTCGGTGAATGTGCTGGAACTCACAGCCTTCGAAAAACCCAGTCATTGACTGCACCAGGAAGCGATACGACGCCATGTTGGCATCCAAGGCATCCCAGGTACCCGAGACTTGCTGCACCACCAGATCTGAGTCGCCATAACAGATAATGCGCTGCACGCCAACCTCCTTTGCTACTCGCAAACCATGCACAACTGCCTCGTACTCGGCTACATTGTTGGATGCCTTGAAATGGATCTGCAACACATACTTGAGCTGATCCCGCTTGGGTGATGTAAGCACAACGCCAGCACCAAGGCCTTCTTTCACCTTTGAGCCATCAAAGTGCATCTTCCAATAGTTGGAAACTGGAGCAGGAGGTTCATACTGCATCTCGGCCCAGTCGACAAGAAATTCCGCCAGTACCTGAGACTTGATTGCTTCTCTTCTCGTATACGCGGGAGCGTACGCGGCTAGCTCAATCGCCCACTTGGCTACTCTGCCACTCGCCTCCTTGTTACCCATGATGTCCGAGATGGGAGCTGAGCTCACGACAGTGATGGGATGCTCCTGGAAGTAATGTTTCAGCTTCCTGGCGCCCAGGTACACACCATATGTCATCTTCTGGTAATGTGGATAGTTTTGCTTGGAACTGGACAGCACTTCACTGAGATAGTAGACTGGGCGCTGCACACTCTTGCCTTCTTCTTCTCGCTCCACCACTATCACCACGCTGACTACTCGGTTGGTCGCGGCAATGTACAGCAGCATGGGCTCCTTGGGTAGCGGACTAGCCAAGACGGGAGCGCTAGCCAACATTGCTTTCAGCTCATTGAATGCTACATCCGCTTGCGGAGTCCAGACAAACTTGTCGCTCTTCTTCATCAGCTGGTACAGAGGCAGAGCCTTCTCGCCCATTCGGCCCAGAAAACGGCTCAGTGATGCCAGACAACCCGTGAACTTCTGCACATCCTTCAATGATCTCGGCAAAGACATGCTTTCAATAGCTTTTATCTTAGACGGATTGGCTTCAATGCCCCGACTAGAAACCAGGAAACCGAGTAGCTTTCCAGCTGGTACACCAAAGGTGCACTTACTCGGATTCAGTTTCATTTTGTACCTGCGTAGGTTAGCAAAGGTTTCCTCCAAGTCGGCAAGCAGAGTATGTGTTTTATTCGTTTTGATGACAATGTCATCTACGTACACCTGCACATTCTTGCCGAGTTGGTCGTGCAGGCATTTCTGCATGCATCTCTGATAGGTTGCACCCGCATTCCTCAGGCCAAAACACATGACACGATAGCAATAAGCCCCGTACGGGGTAATGAAAGCAGTCTTTATTTGATCAGCAGGATTGAGTGCAATCTGGTGGAAACCAGAGTAGGCATCTATGAAAGACAACAGTTCACAGCCGGCAGTGGAATCGATCACCTGGTCGATGCGAGGTAGCGGGAAAGGATCCTTGGGGCATGCCTTGTTCAAGTCGGTGTAGTCGACGCACATGCGCCATGCAGTGGCAGCCTTGGGATCTTCCTTTTTCTTCTCGACCATGACCGGGTTGGCTAACCAGTCCGGGTGCAGCACCTCCATGATGAAGTTACTGATCAGCAGCTTGGTGATTTGATCACCGATGGCCTTCCTTCTCTCATCCCCGAAACGGCGCAAGGCCTGCTTCACGGGCTTGGCGTCAGGACGCACATGCAAAGAGTGCTCAACCAACTCCCTCGGGACTCCTGGTAAATCTTCATTGGTCCAGGCGAACACGTCCCGATTCTCACGGAGGAAGTGGATGAGCGCGCTTTCCTATTTCTCGGCCAGCCCGGCACCAATGATGGCCACGCGCTCCGGGAACTCGGGGTCAACCTGGACTGTCTTGGTCTCCTTGGCCGCTTGGAAAGCAGTACCATGTTGAGTACTCGGCACACCTTGTGCGCCAGCTTGTGCGGACTGAGCCATGGCCACCACCTCGTACATCTTCTTCTTCTCGGCAGCAATCACCATCGATTCCGCCAGCTGAGAGCTAGCAGAGGCACACTCCATGGACTTCTTGTAATCTCCCGAGATAGTGATGATGCCATTGGGCCCGGGGATCTTCATCTTCAGGTAAGCCACGTGGGTAGAGGCCATGAACTTGCTCAGAGCAGGCCTGCCGAGTAGAGCGTGATATGGACTCTGATGATCCACCACCTCAAACTGCAGGCGCTCTGTGCGGCAGTTCTCCCGAGTACCGAATAGCACATCAATCCACACTCGGCCAATCGGGTTGCATGAGATCCCGGGCACAATGCCATGGAAAGTGGTCTTGCTGGGCAGCATCATGTTCTCGGCCAGGCCAAGCTTCTCGAGTGTGTCTTTGTACACGATGTTGATGCTGCTGCCGTTGTCGATCAGCACCTTGCTGAACCTCACGTTCTTCTCGGGGCCCAAGAAGGTGGGATCCAGCACCAAGGCATAGGTACCCGGATTGGGCATCACCTTGGGGTGATCCGCCCGAGTCCACCTGATCTCCTGGTCGCACCAGTACATGTAGTGAGGGACAGCCGGAATCACTGCATTGACCTCCATGGCCCGCCTATGCTGTGACTGCTTGTCGACTGCCTCGGAAGTGAAGATCATATAGCTCTCATGGTGCTCTTGGTACTGGTTAGGGCCATTGCCCCCATTGTTGCCGTTGTTGCCATTGTTGTTGCCCTGATAGTTGTTGTTGCCTCTGTTGTTGTTGTTGCGGTTGTAGTTGTTGTTGTTGTTACGGTACCTCTCGTTGTTGAAGTTCTGGTTGGCTCCTAAAGCCACCTGGTTCACATTCTCTCTTCTCGGATAGACTGGCGGCCGAGCTGCGGGTGCCCGAGTAGGCTGAACAGTGGCATTCGCGGCTGGCAGAGGAGGTGGAGGAGGCAAGCCATCACTCTTGATCACATCCCACCATTCGCATTGCCGAGTAGTGTGGTTCGCAGGCCTTGAGGGGTGGTGAGTGTGGAAGCTGCATGGACCATCCTTCATGTCATCGAAGACAAACTTCTTCGGCTGCTCGGAGTTCCCGCTACTCGGCTGCGCAGTGCGGAACGGTTTCTTGTTGCCTTGGCCCTGGTTCTGGTTCTGCCCGTAGGCTCCAGCAGGTTTCTGCCTTTGGCCACCACTGCCTCCAACATTCACTGCATTCACCTCCTCGGGATCATACCGAGTATCTACTCGGCGCTTGTTGCGGAACTCGTTGCGCTTGTTGCTGTTGAAGTTTCTTCTCGGCTCAGAGGAGTCCATCAGTGGCTGAGTAGGATCACCGAGTGCGTACTGATCCGCAATCTTGATGGTCTCGGCCAGGGTGTTGGGCATTTCCCTCTGCAATCTCTGCCACAGCATGCTGCCATGTCGGCAACCCTGCGCAAACCAAGTGATGGCCTGCGCTTCATTCACACCCTCACAGGTGTTCCTCAAGGTGCTCCACCGAGTAAGGTACTCGCGGTCCGTCTCGTCTTCTCGCTGCCGGCAAGCCGACAACTGCTGTGGCCTATTCGGCCTCTTGTAGGTGCTGGTGAAGTTGCTGATGAAGGCATCCGAGAAGTCCAGCCAGCAGTTAATGCTGTTCTTGGGCAGGTTGTTGAGCCAAGTGCGAGCTGGACCCTCTAGCATCTGCGGCACATAGCGCACCGCCCATCTCCTGTTGCCGTTCGCGATATGGACCGCGGTGACGTAGTCGTTGAGCCAATCTTCAGGCTTGGTGCTACCATTGTAGCTCTTGGTGCCTCTCGCGAGCTGGAAGCCCTTCACGGACGGCTCGTTCATGATGCGCGGGCCAAAGCACTCGGGGCCAGGAGGACCCGTGCTCTCAAGCCGCGCCGACAAGCTGATACGGTCCAGCTGGTGCCTTGCATCTCCAGGCGCCAACACGCGCTCACCCACGCGGTCATGGATGTCATAACCAGCCATCTCCATAGCCGAGTAGCCATCATCATACCTATCCACCTGCATAGCAGCAGGCTGCTCCACCGGGTTGGCGACTGGTGCCACCGGGCGCGGCTGCTGCCTCTGCCGAGTAGGCGGAGCTGCAGGTTGCCGAGAAGTACCCGGGCGTGCGGCTTCTCGGACACGGCTTTGAGCTTGATGGGCTTGAGAGCCTGCTCTTGCAGCGTTGTGTTCCTGCCCGGGCTGCTGCGGCACAGCAACCTGTTTCGCGGCAGCAGCCGGGTCATACACCTGCATTTGCCTGTCTCTACCCGAACGCCCGCTGCGGCTCTTCTCGCGGCTAGGATGCGGAGATGAGGCTTGATCGTTAGATCTTGCCGCGTGCGAGTGAACCACCTGCGAAGCTCCAGCTCCCGGGTTGGCCTTCCGGAACTCCTCGTTCTGCCTGGCGGCCTCCAGTACCAACTCGCCAAGCCTCTCCTGCTGCCTGCGACGCGCCTCTCCCTCTAGGCGCGGCAACTCGGCAGCCACAGCCTCCGCAGCTCGCAGCGTCTTGGCGGGTGTGCTGTACCTTGGCCTTGTGAAGGTGTTCGCGGTAGCCGACTGCGCGGGCTCCTCCGCCACAGTCGCCATCTCGGCGCCTAGGTTGCGCCGCGTAGCGCCTACCCTGCTGGGCCTCCTGGCCACCGGCGTGAAGCCGTGAGCCTTGTTGTATTCGAGCTGGTCCAGGCTCAGCTCCAACCTGATCTTCTCCAACTCCGCCTGCTCGGCGAGCAGCTCCTGGCGTTGCCGCTCGAGCTGCTCCTTCTCGGCTAGGAGCTCGAGGTCAGTGGGAGTGGGCATCCCGGTTCGCGCAGCCGAGGCGGGGATGACCGTAGACGTGGAAGGCGGCAGGTTGCACTCCTTCTCGTAGGGCCGGCGTGTCCTGCCACCCGCGGGCGGGTCGTCGACCTCCTCGACGACGGCCGCAGCGCCAGTGGCAGCTGCGCCAGCGTTTGCCGCCAAGCCAGTCACCATCACCTCAGCGCAGCATGCAGAGCTGCGCACGGGCCTTCCACGAGCAGCAACAACCGCGGGGGGATCCTCCGCGTCGTGCACCAGCTCGGGGTAGGTGTCGTTGGTGACGGTGGCGACGTAGACGAGGTGAGAGCCGAAGGAGATCACCGAGCCGCCCTCCGGCATGGCCTTGCCGCCGAAACAGCCGGCGTTGTCGGTGACGAAGTCGAAGGAGCCGAATCTGTGGACAAGGCCACAAACTACGCGCTCCGCAGATGAAGATCCCGTCCGAACAGAAACTCCAACCAGCGCCGCTGGTTGCCCCACGGTGGGCGCCAACTGTCGTGGTGGTGTCACGGCAGATGCCATGGGATGGCTAAAGATGTGGGGACGATGGACGCTGGAGGTGTCCGGGGAGGGATCACGCGACGAGTAGCCGCGTGAGATAAGATCCACACAACACAAACAACACGATGTACCCAGGTTCAGGGCCCTCGTGAGGAGGTAAAACCCCTACTCCTGCCTTTCCCTATGTATTACGGTGTCTCACCGAGTAGCCACAGTACAAATGGTAACGCTACCGAGTAGCCCCTTGCCCCTCTCCGAGTAGAGCTAGGTCAAGGACTTAGGGTTTCTAGGGTTTCTAGCGAGCCACTATGAGAGCATATGAGCATTCCTCTGTGAGTACGTGTCTCGCGCAGGAGGCGGCGGGGCACCTTATATACACGGTGCCCAGCCGGATACGTCCAAATCCTAGACAAGTGTCGACATAGTGTCCACACTGTCCTTTCTCCGAGTACCCGCTGACAGCTTTGGTCGTTGGTCTTGGCTGCTTCTGTAAAGTCGTTGGGCAAAACTAGGGGACAGACTGGTATCACTGTACCTAGTCACAGAGTAGGTCCCCCTTATCCTGCCACCGACTGCTTCCATGCTGTCACTGTCAGACAGACCGTCCCCACGTGAACAGTAGTTCGAATGCTGCCAAGTACGGACCCAGGATACGGGGGATCCTGTGTCAGAACGGCTCCTTTGACTTCCTGCCCGAGTAGTTTCCCGCCAAAGGTTCCCGCCAATTGTACTCGGGCCAAACCTTCTACTCGACATGGTAGAAACTGACTGATATCTCCTTCTGGCCATCTTGAGGTGAGACCGGGTAGCAGTCGACCGGGTAGCGAGTACCCGGTAGTCGGCTACTCGGCCAAACCTCTCTTCCGTACGCGGCCTTTACCACCTGTCTTTACCCTACTCGGGGGTAACCCCCCGACAGATAGTGAACCCTATTTATAGCCTACCTATTACACCATACAAGCATACTTGCATTTGGTAAGTTACATGATGGATGTCTTGCTGACTACATTCAAATGTTCTCATATTGGTTTCGTCCCTGGTATCAACTTGCCAGATTTTGAGAAGGAGTCTCAGAAGAAGATCAACGAAGAGGAGTACGGAGCTGATGGCTTTGCGAACTAGGATCGTCTCCGGCTCAGCAGCCTGTAGGTTAAGGCGTGACTTGGGCTCTACCGCCTTTGTGTGTGTTTAGTCTTCCGCTGTGTGTCTTGTGTGTTGTCCTGCGTGACAACCGTGTAGGCTTGGTCATGTGACCATGTGTCTTTGTAAGTGTTTGTGTAACCGTGTAAAGGATATTGTATATGTGTACCAGCTTGATATTTTGTTCACGACTGAATTCCTGGGATCGTGAATGTATGCATATCGGGGGTGTCCTTGAACAGTGGTTCGAAGGGCGGGCCCTACAACGTAAGTCTCTCCTAGTTCGACATATATATTTCTTGTTCTCTTGCGATTCGAGTTTTTAGGATCATCCTCCGTATCTCGAATATCTACAAGGTAGTATGATCCATTTTTCATAGCCTTGCTAATGACAAATGGTCCCTCCCAAATTGGGGCTAATTTGTGCTTCCTTTCTTGTACCAATCTTAGCACCAACTCACCTTCTTTAAAAGAACGATGTTTGATTTTCCGACTATGATATCGTCGTAGTCCTTGCTGATAAATGGCGGATCTTTGTAGCAAAAGTTCTCATTCTTCTTCTAGAGATTGATGGCATCCTGTCGTGCGTTTTGGCATCCGAGTCATCATAAGCCTGCACTCTTGGGCTATCATGGATCATGTCCGTAGGAAGCACTACTTCTGCACCATAAACCAAGAAAAACGGTGTTTGCCCTGTTGATCTATTCGGCGTCGTTCGAATACTCCAAAGTACAGAAGGTAATTCTTCTACCCATGCACCAGCTGCTCTGTGAACAGGACATTCGAGTCTTGGGCGTATTCCTTGCAGGATTGAGCTATCCATTCTTTCAATCCGCCCATTGGATTGGGGTGTGCCACAGAAGCAAGATCGAGGCGAATTCCGGTTTGTCGGCAATACTTTGCCAACTCCCCAGTGGAGAAATTTGTCCCGTTATCCGTGATTATGCTGTGTGGAACACCGTATCGCATGACTATGTCAATGACGAAATTTCTGGCAGTCACACCGTCAAGTTTTTTGATGGGTTTTGCCTCCACCCACTTGGTATATTTATCCACTGCAACGAGTAGATGCGTAAGTACACCTCTTGCAGTTTTGAATGGTCCCATCATATCTAGTCCCCATACCACAAATGGCCATGTAATGGGGATAGTTTTGAGTGCTTGGGCTAGCATATTCGTCTGCTTGGCGTAATACTGACATCCGGCACATGTGTTTACTATGTGTTCCGCGTCTGTCTTGGCTGCGAGCCAGAAAAACCCTACACGAAATGCTTTTTTCACTATGCTTTTTGATTGAGCATTATATCCGCAATCTCCTGCGTGGATTTCTTGCAAGATTTCTCGGCCTTCCTCTGGCGAAATACATCGCTGAAAAATTCTGGTAGTGCTGCGTTTATACAGGCAACCATTAATTACCATGTATCCTTTGCATCAACGTTGTATCTTCCTTTGCAAGACTTCATCTGCTCCATCCGGGAACTTCTGATCAACTAAGAAGTTTAAGTATGGAATTGTCCAATCCGGGTTAACAAGCAGAACTTCTATTGACTCGGAAACTAGAGGATAGTCAATATCTCTGCCTTTTATTGATGGTTCATGCAAGTGCTGGAAAAACACACCAGGCGCTAGAATTTTAACCCTTTCCGAGCCCATGCGGGCTAAAGCATCCGCGTTCCAATATTCTTCACGTTTGATACTTCAAATCTTAGGAAGCAAATGGCAAACTCATCCACCGTTCTCCGATATTCGTCCATGATGGGACTTTTGGCATCCCATGTTTGGTTTAGCTGATGATGTACCAAATCCGTGTCGCCATAGCAAAGTATAAGCTTAACTCCTATTTCTTTTGCAATATGCAAGCCATGAAGCAATGCTTCGTATTCTGCCACATTGTTGCTGGCGTTGAAGTGTATTTGTAATACATACTCCATAATGTCACCTTTTAGGGATTTTAGCACTACACCAGCTCCAGCGCCTTCTTTCATCTTGGATCCGCCAAAATGCATGATCCAATATTCCAACTCCTGTATTGGTATGTTTTTCATTCAGCGATAAAATCTGCCAAAACCTGGGACATAATTGTCGTCCTGGGTTGGTAATTAATGTCGAACACAGCCAGTTCAATGCCCCATTTGGCAATTCGGACTGTTGCGTCCGCATTGTTGATGATATCCCCTAGTGGTGCTTTGCTAACCATTGTTATGGAATGTCCTTGGAAATAATGACGGAGTTTCCGGGATGCAAAAAACACGCCATATGCCAGTTTTTGATAATGTGGGTACCTTTGCTTGGATTCAGAGAATACTTCACTCATATAGTATACTGGATACTGATCTGGTATGCTCTGTTCATCTTTGCGCCTTTCCACGATTATCACTATGCTGATAACCTTGTTAGTTGCTGTTAGGTACAATAACATGGGTTCTTCGTCTTTTGGCGATGCCAAAACCGGAGCTTTCATCAAATTTTCCTTCAACTGGGTTAATTCTTTGTCCGCCTCTTCTGTACATTCAAATTTGTCGGTTTTCTTCAATAGTTTGTATAATGGCAGAGCTTTGTCCCAAAGCCAGCTTATAAACCTGCTTACGGCGGCTGCAGAACCCGCCAATCTTTGGACATCTTTTAGGCACGTGGGCCTTTTGATGTTTAAGATTGCTTTGATCTTTTTCGGGTTAACTTCTATTCCTCTATGAGAAACGATGAAACCCAGAAGTTTTCCTGAGGGAACCCCGAATACGCACTTTAATGGATTCAACTTCATTTTATAAGTGCGCAAATTTTCGAAAGTTTCTCGTAGATCTTCAAGGAGTGTATCCTTTTCCTTGGAAACGACGGCAATGTAGTCCACGTAAACGTGCACGTTTTTGCCAATTTGACTATGCAAACAACGTTGCATGCAACGCTGGTATGTTGCACCCGCGTTCTTCAAGCCAAAAGGCATGGTTAAGTAATAGTATGTTCTGTAGGGTGTTATGAAAGAGTTTTTGATTTGATCTTCTTCTTTCATACGTATTTGATGGAACCCAGAATAAGCGTCCAAAAAGCATAAAAGCTCAGAGCCAACAGTGGCATCTATTATTTGATCGATCCATGGTAACGCGAACCTATCTTTCGGACACAATTTGTTCAATCCCGTGTAATCTATACACATCCTAAGAATAGTACTATCCTTCTTTGGGAGTAATACTGGGTTCGCAGACCAATCAATATGTATTACTTCCCGGATAAAATCAGCTGCTAGATGCCGGATAATTTCCTTGCCAATAGCCTTCCATCTTCTTCCATCAAAACGACGAAGACCTTGCTTGACGGGTTTTGATCCTGGAATCACCTTCAATTGATGCTCAGCAAGTTCCCTGGGTACACCCGGCATGTCCGCTGGACACCAGGAAAAAATATCCCAGTTCTCACGGAGAAACTTGATGAGCGTGCTTTCCTATGCGTCCGTCATCCCGGTTCCCACAACGACAAATTTTGTCGGATCTTTGGGATCTAGGATAACTTGTCTTGTATTCTCTGATGCTTTGAAGCTATCTGCCGGCTTTCGGCTTTCTTTTCCTGCCGACATTTCTGTCGGCGATACTTCCTTTGCTAGCTATTTCAGTTCTTCCTTTGCGATTACTTGTTTAGTGCAAAGGGTGTTTCCTTTTTCCAGCTCGTTCTCCAATTTGAAGTCTCCAGATATGGTGATTACTCCTCCTTTTGGCCCTGGCATCTTCAGCCTGTTATAGATATAACATGATCTTGTCATGAACTTGGCGAAAGCTGGACGTCCGAGTATTGCGTGGTATACACTTTCGAACGGCACCACCTCGAATGAAATCTTTTTCTGACTGAAGTGTTCTCTTTTTCCAAAGGTTATATCTAGGGAAATTTCTCCTAGGGATTGTGCTTGTCTGCCAGGAACGATGTCGTGGAAACGTATGTTGCTGTGATTGAGCTGAGTCTCGGAGATGCATAGATGCTTCAATGTACTTAAGTACATGATGTTGATACTAGATCCTCCATCCATCAGCACTCTTTTGAGCCTAGTGTTTTGAACAATAGGGATTGCGACTAAAGCATGTGTGTCGGGTTCTGGGATGTTTCCGATGATCAGACTGATCCCAGGTGATTGACGTATTTGAATACTTCAAGACCTTTAGGGTTGGAGGCACAATCGCATTGATTTCTCGAAGTGTTCTTTTCGCATGTTTTGCTGAGGGAGTTTCCAGGAAAGTTAAGTTACATTCTCAATCAACTCTCGAGAATTTTGGCTCGCCTTTCCGTTGTTGTTCCTGGGTTTTGTCATCAGTGTCCGATTCACTTTCTTCCCTTTCGGCTTTTGGCTTTTGCTTGGAGAGCTTCCTCTTGGAATTCTTTCCTTTGTTCCTGGATCCTGCAGTGTCTTTCATGTGCTTATTAAGCCGGCATTGCGCATTGGTATGGGTAGGATTCCCAAATTGCGAATGGTGGATACAGTTTTCCGATTTAATATTTTCCCACTCTTCCTTTGAGTAGGAGATAGGTTCTGCGTTTCTTCCCTTCCATTTGCTGCCATTATCCTTTCCAAAGGTTAAGTTAACTTCTTTGGGTTTTGGCTGCGCTTCTGGAGTGGCTTTCTTCTCAGAACGAAGCGTCTTTTTAGCCTGTACCAAAGCATCAATATTTCCACCTCTCGCTCTGATATCATCTTCGGCCGCTGCGTGCTCATTGGCGGTAGTAAGCATAGATCCGAGATCTTTGTGTTCCTTTGAACCAACCATGAACGGTACGAGACCGGGTTTTAAGCCATTGATGAAAGCATGCATCGCTTGTACATCACTTACTCCAGAGCAGCTGTTCTTCATTGCTGTCCATCTTGATATAAAGTCGACATACGACTCGTCTTCAAACTCGACGCAGCGATTTAGCTGGTTAATGCTCTTAGGGCGTTTGTACGTACCCCGAAAATGCTGAGTAAATATTGTAGCCATATCATCCCAGCTATCCACGGTTCTTGACGGAAGCCCGTTGTTCCAATCTCTGGCTCCATCTAGCAACATTAGGGGGAGGAATTTTACCGCCTCTAGGCTTGTCCCTTTGTTGATCTGAACAACAGTATAATAGTCTGAAAGCCATGTATCCGGGCTTGTACTTCCGGTATACTTTTGATAAGTTGGACCAACTTTGGCAAATCCAGAATGTAGAGTTATTGTTCGGATCCTGTCAGTAAAGCATTTAGGTCCAAAGTATAGATCATCTCTTTCCGCCTTATCGACGTGAGCGGAATATCTGCCGGCTGAATGGACAGAAGGGGATCTGCTCCTTTCTGGGCCATTGTTGCACGAGTGCGCTTTTCCGAAATTATCCCTGTTTCGTCTGTTATCATGTCCTTTGGAATAAGGTGGAGTTCTACTCCTTGGCCTTTCTTTGTTCCTAGGAGGAGTACGGGATCTCTCACGCATGTGAGGATTGTCATATCTTCCAGCTTTTTCAGTTGGGCGTCTCGGAGGCGGCATCATTTTTTCGTCTTTCCGGTTTTGTTCCTCCCGTTCTTTGTAATCACGGGGATTATTTCCACCTTTCGGCGGATGGGATCCTGTCCTAGACGCTGCATCCTTATTATCCGGGATTTTCTTGTCCTTTCTAGGATCTCCCTTCTTTTCCTTAGAATCGCCTGAATCTCCAGATTCGCCAGGTCCAAGTGCTCCAGCGGCGCATGTGGCAGTTTGGCATAGGGCCGAGTCATCATGTAACTTCCCTGATCTTGCAAGTCCTCGCTGTTGCTATTGTAATGCTTTTCGTAGGAAATCATACACTCCTCGAAGTTTTTCTTCATTGGAGTACAAATCGTAATTAAGGTTGGCGAACGTGGCCTCCGCGTTTTCGGCTGCGGTTTTGTATATGCGTTCGCCCTTGGCATTGGTGTCATTTACCTGCCTTTGCCAAGAAGGGTTTTTGAACCTCTTTCTTGCTGGCAGTTCATCCGGCTTTGCAATTCCGGGTAACAACGTAGGTTGTATGCCAGATCTATTCCTTCTTTTGTATTCTTCTATCTCTTCCTGCTGCAACTTAATGTCAGCCTGGGTTTTCATGAGGTTTTCCCGAGTACGGAATAGATGTAGCCTGGGCTTCCAGCACTTCAGGGGGTTCATCTCGTCCCACTGGGGTTTGGATTAGATCAATTTCGTCCTGTTCCAACATTTGTGGAACGGTTATTTCCTTCTTTTTCTTCTCCGCAGGTGTGACTCCGCTTCCTCCTCCTACTTCCAAGTTTTGGTTGGCAATATCTGCCAAAATTTTCTTCTGGAGTTTATACTCGAGTTTCTTGGTATTATTATTTTTCTTCTTGGAAGAGGGAGGTTTTTTGCCAGGTTCGTCCTCTGTCAATTCTTTGACATCGGGGTAGATTGGACTGGTTTGGCCATCCTCTCTTTGCTCATCTGGCGGAGGTGTTTTGGGGTCTTCATCGTCTTCGGCATCCGTGTTTTCAGCCGGTTTTGCCATAAGCACTTCATGGAAGTTCCCCCACATAGATTTGACCTTTCTCTCAAAAGCGTCTTCATCTTCATCTTCGGAATCTATATCTTCAGATCCGAGTTCCGACTCTAATCTTGCTCCTATAGCAGCTAATACGCAGTCGGCTTCCGAGTTCGTCGTTTCACCGACGGGTGTCAGATCTTCCACTTGTTCTGTGGGATTTTGTTTTTCTGCTTCTTCCACGGGCTGTTTTATTCCGTGTTTTCAGCGACCTCGGACTGCACCATGCCAATAAAATGAGATCTGATTGCGGGCATCTCCGAAGAGGCAACAAATTCAGCAGGGTATTGGCGATCTGAGCAGAACCGGTATCATAGTTTTCCTCAACTGGGTATAGGGCGGGTTGGATAAATTTACTTCCACCACAGAATCCCATTGCCTCTGCAGTTAATCCGATAAAGATATTTGCAGATCCAATCGATAAAACGCACGCACTTACCAGGTGATTCCGTGCTGGCATGTATGATCCGTTGTCGAGGAAGCGCCCGACGCCGTCGTCAAATTCCAAGCTTCCGACAATTATTGTACTGCCGATTCCACCGAGTATCCCCGATCGAAACGTAACTCTTGACGTTGCTGGCCCCACGGTGGGCGCCAACTGTCGAGACATCGTAGTAAGGATCATAGACGGGGGTGCCATGAGCCTACGGGTTGAGACGTGGGGGACGTGCTAATACAACAATCGAGAACACCAAGTTTTACCCAGGTTCGGTACGACGCAACTAGGCGGCATTCCTACTCCTGCAATCTCACTAAATCAGGGATGAAGCCTGAAGTATACAAAGTACAATGTGAGTAGGATTTCGCTAACTCGACGAGGATCAACTTCTCGGCGAGTTAGATTCTAGCTAATTGTCTGTGTCTTTCTCTCCTGTCCGGCTTTATATAGATAGCTGGGTTAGGGCTTCCAGAAAGGAAACCTAGAAGACTACGGACTGTATTTAAATTGGAAAGTAAGGAATCCGTCTTCTCCTCCAAGCCGCACTACTTTGGGCCGTGGTCTGGGTTCTTCTAGAATCTGGCTTCCTGCGCATCAGCTTACTGGGCCGCCCAATAGACTGTGGTCCATTACCAACAGGCCACCCGGGTAATCCGGCTCTTTACACCAATGGCGGACATACCCCTATTTGGTATATATATATCCGACAGGAACTATACCGATGATCCAAGATTGCAAATAAGATGGTATAATATTCTCCTAAAGAGAAGCAAGCAATCAAAAAGATCCAAAAAACCAAACGAACAAGGTATATTATGGTTTGAGCAAATAAGTGTTTTTAAATAAAATAGAGGAGCTCCCTATATTTGTGCATGATTTATAAATATTTCATTTTGAATGAAAAGTCCACAAAAATGAAATCATAACTCCCTCACTGTTGTTCAAAACTCAAAGCAAGTGCAAGTGATCATAAAAGAAAACAAGGCATATCACTTGGAGCAAGAGGTGGTTGAGCCATAAGATAAGTTACCAATAAAAGGATGGACACTAAACCATTAGGATACCAATAAGACATGTAATTCTTATCATGTGTATAAGTTTCTAAATAGACCACAATCATGATGATGTACATCCATAAAGAAACATGTACACACAATATAGTTACAAAGAGAAAGAGAGAGATATCAAATTTGAAGACATAAATACGACAATAAGATCTTTGCTTGAAAGCATAGCACATAGCTTTAATTTTTTATTTATCTTAAAGGATATGAATGACCTTCCAACAAAACACATCAAATACATCACAAACATTAATAAGGGAAAAAGAGATAGTTTGGACGTTTTGATAAAAGAAAAACGTATCACAAGGAGTAAATATGTTTCATGCCATGATACAACCTACAAAAGGTTGAAATGTTAGAGTATATGCATGAGGTAGATACTTGTTACCGAGGTAGCATTGGTGATGTTGTACTAGATAAGAATTCATACATCATAATAGATTGACTCCAATAAGCATGTAGTGATAACACCTTCTTTGTGAATGAGTCAAGCACCCAATTCATATAAAATGTACCTAAAACATATTTAAGTACAAAAATGGTCCCCAAACTCATTGGTTACAAAGTAGTTAGACAAACTACAATGTATAGGACACAATCCGCATGAATATGGGCATATATATATGAAATTGAATATCATGAACATATTAGCCAATTTAGGATTGATGGATATTATTCTATATAAATATTGGATCAAGGAAGATAAAAATGCCATAACATATACATTATTAATTATGCATGCAATCACTTTAAAGTACCAAAAGTGATGTAATTTGGACAAAACACCTAGTAAACCAAGATATGCACACAAAGGCATGACACGACATAAAGGTTGTCCAAATTATATCAAAGGTCCACGTCAACACATGAAAGGAGATACCAATTGGAACCAAACAAAATCAACTCGTGATTGATAAGATACCAATTATAAAATATACCATGTAAAAATAAAATACCAAAGGAAATACTTATTACTTGGGGGATACTAAATAAAAATGCATCAATGAGTAAAATATTGAGATCCCAATAGACATCAAATGAACCATGTCAAATTCCAAGAGATGTCAATTGAAGCAAATATCTATGAGTGAGATATCGAAATCCAATTAATACCAATTGAGAGCATCAAAGCAAAACAAATGAGCATAGAAGATGAATATATAAAATATGCTCAAAGACTTATATCATTCAAAACAATAGAATGCAAAACAAGGAATGAGATAACCAAGCCCTATACACTTTTTATGATGGCACAAAGTACAAAAAAGAAAAGTTGTTCCTTCCACAAACACACAAGATATTGATTAAAATACCAATTTAAAAAGATATAATATAAATTGATGATAACTAGTGTTCAAAAAGAATCTACGATAGCTCCCCCATGATCTATGCATGATTTTTGAATTTGGCACACAAATGGGATCATCACTCTCCATACGCATACACTAGAAACTTTCATTAAGTGGCAAGAAGATCCAATTGAAAATATAGTGTTCTAAAAGAAATAATATAGCTCTCCCACGACTTGTGCATTATCTAGATGTTTGCATTTTAATACAAAAGCACTATAAGGGGATCCTCGCTTTTCTTACAACCATTACACTAGAATTTTATTTGATTATAACACATAGATCTTCAAGAGGCAAGACAATGGGAGCTCATTCGAAACAATTTCTCGTCGATAATACAAAAGGAAGCCAAGTGCAATGTAAATATGATCAATAACTTCTACCACAAATATGGTTGTCACTTGTTCAAGGACAAGGAGGGTATGGTGTTACTTTTCGGTGGTATATTGCAAAAATATTCATGATCATGTTCAAACACAAAAGCTATGGAAAAGGATATGCGTTAATTACCATGCTTACATAGAGATTCTTGGTGGCTTCAACTAGTCAAATGATCATGCAAAGCAATGCTTAATATATCTTGAGGCAACCAGTTTCCCAAATAATACATATATGCACATTTGAGGAACACCGCACGAAGAAACTCTCTCAAATTCAAGAAACCAAAATATGAGATACAAAAACTCATTTAAGGAAGTATGTAACTTGTTTGAGCTAGTCATGCCACGTAGTGACAAGATAATTTAAAATATCAATTCTAAGTGTAATTACCTCACATGTTCACATTTTCTAGGATTGTAATATGCACATAGCTTATTACTCCCCCATAATGTGATAATACATTTATTTTCAACAAGAGGCAAGTGGAATCAAATAAGAGATAATTAATGAACATTGTAAAATTTGAATTTCTCATGAGAATGAAATACCACATGGAGACTATATAATCTTGTCACATTAATAATAAGTGATATACCTCATGTGCACATATTTTAGGATTGTGAGGTGGCAAAGCACATCACTCCCCAAAAATGAGATAGTTCATTAATCTCTCAAAAGAGACAACTAAATTAATCATAAATTGCAATAAAGGATCAACACAAAACAAACAAGTACATGGAGTGCAAACCAACAAACACATACTAGATTACTCAAGATTGGTAATTAGTAAGCACACCATATACAAACACATGCTAGATACAAAACTAACACATGCAAGGGGCAATCAACTTTCAATGTATATAATTTAAATACAAGTTACTGCAAGGAGACACATTGGATATGAGATAGATATATGATGATACAAATGACTTGGCTTGCGTAAATATAATTGATGAAGATACCTTAATTCTTCATAAGATAGCCAAATCTCTAATGCCCTCCAACAACACCTATTGATCAAGTTTTAGCTTGTTGGTCCCCAACCAAGTTGGATCCTAAGAGGTTAGTCACAATAGGCTTGGAAACCCAAATGGTTCGTTTCTTGACACCACTTTGAGTGCCAACATATTTGGCAAACACATTGCCAACCTTATCCTTCTGAAGGGAATAAACATCATCAATAATGATAGGGTTGGATAAGGTACCATTAGTACATGCGGAAGAAAAGTGGCCCTTTGCACGACATAAGTAGCAACATCGGCTTCCTCCTTTCTTATTAGTTGATTTCTCAACTTGAGGAGTTCTAACTTGATTATTCTTGGGAAGAGGCCTTTCTTCATCTTGAGGTTGAGCATGAGATTGATCTTGTGGCCGCTTCCCTTGTTTCTTATCACTAAGAGGCTTCTTCTTTAATGGGCAAGACCTAACATGGTGCCCTTCAACCCTGCACTTGAAGCAAACAATATTGGATGAATTCTTGACTTGTCCTTGGCCCTTGTTATTGTTGATTGTATGATTCTTCTTGATATTGGACTTCTTGTTATTATTGGAGTTGAATCCAAGTCCACTCTTGTCATTGGGTAATCTTTGGACACTCAATATGTTGTCAAGTGCAGACTTCCCATGACGCTTTTCCAAGTCTTTCTTCAAAGAAGTGACTTGGACCTTGAGCTCTTTTATTTCCAATACATGTTTAGTAGCAACACAAGTAATATAGGAAGTAGATGCTTCATTGTTAGAGCAACAAGGTGGAAAGCAATTCATCACAAGATGTAGAGATATTATGAGTGAATGAATTAATAGGAATAGCACGAGGCAAAATAGAATTTTGAGTAGAGTTTGTGCTAATGTCCACATGAGGCTCACAAGATATCACCTTGGTAATAATATCTTAATGAGCTAACTTTAGCTTATCATGTGAGACTAAAAGATCCTCATGCGAGCTTGAGATCTTTTCATGACTTTCTTCCAATTTCCCATAATTGCTAGTTAGCAACTCAAATTGAGCCCTTAGCTCAACATTCTCCTTCAATGTAGATGCTTCACAAGAAATAGAGTTAGTAGCACAAGCATCATTATTAATAGAAATAGGAGAAGGCAACTTGGCAAGCCCTTTTGAATATGAAGCTTTAAGTTGAGTATGTGCGACTTTTAGCTCATCATTTTTAGTTTTAAGACAATTAACCACCTAAAGATTTCTATCATGAGAGTCCATTACTTTTGATAACTCTAGAGTAAAAGTCTCTTCAAGAGATTCACTGGTGGTTTGTTCTTCTACAAGAGCTTCCTCTAGTTTTGCAATTTCATTGGAATCATCACGCCCGCGGCTATAACACGCGTCAATGCATGCTTCCAAATCCTTAATGGCGATATTGCGCCTATCAAATGCTCTAATGATTTCTAGGAAATTGGCATAAGCATATTTATCCTCATAAAGGATATTGTGAATCATTTTAACTTTCTCCATTAACGAATCATTATCATCGTCATCGTCATCATCATTAGTGGCGAACCTTAATTTTTTTAATCATTGGGTTCATCAAACTATACAAGTGCACATAAATTAATAATTTGGAGCAAATTAATAGTAATTATAAAAGGATTAGCATAATTTCATTGGGTTCAGCTGAACCCAATGCCTATGTGCTGGCTCCGCCACTGATCATCATCATCATCATCATCATCACCATCACCATCATAATCATCATCATCATCATCACTAGATACATTGGTGTTCAAAGTAGGAGCTACCTTTGAACCTTTAGCCATAAGGCATAAGTGAGATATGGTAGATGATGATGAACCATTACTTGAAGCACCACTTAAATCCACATCTTGTTCCATGGAATGTTAAGTTTCTTCTACATGATTAGTAACAAAAGTACTACATGAAATACAACCATTTTTACTATGGCAACAAGATGTATCAATCATATCATCATAAGATTTAGTCAAGGAATTTCTACATGATATGCATGGAATATCAACACAAGCATGTAAATCATTTTGGGTGCTAGATGTATTTAAGTCCATAGACAAAGTATTGCAATAGGATAGAGATGAAGAATCGTCAACAATAATCTTACTATCAAGATTGCAATTTTTGTCACTACTCACCATATCATTATGTTGTGCCTTGCCACATTTTGGTGAAGTAGAAGAAGTTGAGAACTCATCACGCCCGGGGGTGGAGGGAGAATAATCATTCCCACAACTTTTGGACACATCATATTTATCTTGAAGCTTGGTCCATATCTCATGAGCTTTCCAAGATGTCCTAATTGACTCAAGAACTACAATGCTCAAATATTTGAAAAACTTATTAGTAGCTTGAGTATGGAGATATAAGTTTTTCTATCCTCTAAAGAGCAATCAAGACCCCTTGGAGTAGAAAAACCCGTATCTACAATTTTCTATATAATTGGACCCATGTCCTTAACAATATTAAGCATACTAATTTTCCAAGTATTATAATTTGTGCCATCGAATATAAAAGTGTCATTATGCACTAATCCCCTAGCCGACATCTTTACTCTCTAGGTTGTGAAACCCTATGAAGAGAGACCCGGCTCTGATACCAATTGAAAGGACACGGATGTCGCCTAGAGGGGGGGTGAATAGGCGTTTAAAAATAATTACAGTCAAGGCTTGAATAAATGCGGAATAAAACTAGCGTTTTATTTATCAAGACAAAACCTAAACAAACTAGGTTCATCTATGTGCACCAACAACTTATGCTAAACAATTCAAGCAACTATGTGATAGCAAGATATGTTACTTCAAGATCGATGGCTATCACAAAGTAAATTGCATAAGTAAAGAGATCGGGCATAGAAATAACCGAGACACGTGGAGACGATGATTTATCCTCAAGTTCACTCCCCAATGGAAGCTAATCTCCGTTGGAGAGGTGTGGAGTCACAATGACTCCAAGCAGCCAATGGCTCACCTTATTATCCTCGTGCCTCCACCAATGCGGAGTGTCATGATCCACTATGGGACCTTTGAGGGCGGTCACCGATCCCATACAAGGTTTGGACAATCTCCACAACTTAATTGGAGGCTCCCAACAATATCCAGCTACCAAAACTTCGAGATAGCAACAAGAACTCGAAAGCTTCCCAAGCTCCAAGGCAACAATCAACCGTCTAGGGCACTCCAAGTACCCAAGAGGACAAGCTCAAGGGCACTCCAAGAACCCAAGAGTAACAAGCTTCTCACCCTTTCACTCGAACGAATCCTCGTGGAGAACTCAAACCGATGCAACCCATGCAATGGCAAGAACACAAGAAGTGCTCAAATCCTTCACTCTCAAATCCCACCAAAGCAACAAATGCTATGGGGGGAGTAAAGGGAAAGAACGAGGAAGAACTTAACAAATGAATCTCCAAGATCTAGATCCCAAAGGATTCCCCTCACTAAGAGGAGATATGGATTGGTGGAAAGATAGATCTAGATATCCTCTCTCTTATCCCACTAATTGGAGGCAAGAATCATGGAGGAATAGAGAGAAAGCAAGCTCCCAGAGGTCAACAATGGTGGGGGGAAACTTGCCTAAAAGGTACGGAACCATTGGGGAAGAAGACCCCTTATATAGCCCCGCCAAATCAGCCCGTTGGGGGCATTCTGCGCGTCCCCGGCCTCCGGGCCAGCCTGACTGGCCTCCAGGCCGGCCACCTAACAGACCCGTCCAGCCTAGAGCCCGGCCTCGGCTGGCCTCTCTGCGTTTCCCGAAAAACACCTACACTAAGAACGCGGTATCTTTTGCCTCCGGACTCCGTTTTAGATGATCTTTGGCTCGTTGAACTCACAACGATGAGCAATATAAGACCATGTAGAGAAACATCATAGTCCATCATTGGAGGATAAAACCAAATAATGAAAGGTTTGACCTCTCTATAAAGGAACAATCGGTAAAACCTCCAATATAAAAAACGCAATAAGTTCTTCATGCGAAACCCGTTTTTGATGAACTTGAGCTTGTATTGAAACACATGACAACCTATAAAACCACACACGAAGAAAACAAAAATAAGAACCAAGAAATATGATGCCAAGTATGCAAAGGTTTGAGCTTTCTCCGAGTGATGCGATCAAGTTGCTAATATGAGAGCCCCTCTTGATAATACGGTTATCTATTCTATAACCCGGTCTCCCTCCTAATGCCATGAGACCGGTAATATAGAAAACCTATCAAGATCATACCTTTGCCTTGAGCATTCCACTTGATCTAGATGATGAACATCTTGACCTCCTCAAGATGGAACACCTTTCTTGATTTCGCTTTGCTCGGTGAAGACACATAGATTGCTCCCCGATAAGCCACTATGGGAGAGGCTCTTTTAGGTACATCTTCACTTGGACATTATCTCCAAAAGAGTGGCAAGATTCAAGCATGTGATCTCTTCGATATGCTCCCCTTGAACTTGCACTTCTCGAACTTGATGACGACCACAACTTGATGTCATCCACCATGGACTATATGAAATCTTCATTTTGATGCAAGCCCATGGAAAGATACCTAACCCCACATAGATATACCACGCACACATATGATGGGTTAGAACACAAATCTATATGAAAAATTACTTACCATACCATGATCCCACATGGTACATCTTCTTGCTTTGTGAGTTGATTAATATTAACCATCGCTTAGCACCTTGCCTTGATCAACCTTGTATCTTTTCTTCTCTCTTCATAATAATGATGTCTTGAAGGTAAAGATGAATGTTCACACAATATTCTTCTTCAATACATACTTGCAATATGCTCAACTCTCTCATGACCAAACTTGGGATATTCACATGAATAGCACCTTGATCACCACTTTATTATCTTGAATCCAACACATGGACATCAAGCATTGCCTATGGACAAACTCTACAAGTATAGCTCAACGCAACCATTAGTCCATAGTGATTGTCATCAATTTCCAAAACCACACATGAGGGCACCATGCTCTTTCAAACTTTTCTGAAACTAAAAACAACAGAAAACATGAACTGGCTCTACGACATCTTGTCAATAGGTTAGTCCCAGAAAATCGATAAAAATGGCATAAAGTGTATAGGAAACATGTAGCATAAGGCATGAAAACAACATGGAACATAAGAAATTATGGATACGTTTATGACGTATCAGTCTTCCACTCCAATGCCAATTTGGGGTCGGGCCTTGATGCGGTCATGGGCACCGTTAAACTTGTTGAACGGGTAGTATAGGCATCTAGAGTGGGGTGAATAGGTGCAACCTTCAAATTTTATTACCTTTTCGATTTAGGCTTGACACAAAGGTAAATTCTCTAGATATGCAACTACGGTGAATTTACCTATATGGCAAGAGCTACGCTAAGCAAGATACAAACACAAAGTTGAGGGAAAGGATAGAAGGAACCGATAGCAGAAGCATGGAGAGACAATGATATATTCCCGAGTTCCACCTTTTGAGGGGAGGGGTACTTTGATACGTCCATTTTGCATCACTTTTTTATATCGTAATTTTCTGTTATTCATCGATATATTTCATGTTATGATGCATTACTTATGTTATTTCATCTTATTTTGCATGTTTAATAATTATTGGAGAATAAACACCAGGACCAGAAATCTGATGGAAAAAGCAGCGTCAAGATACCCTATCTCAGAAGATCAGAAGAAGAAGGGGGGCATCGGAGGAGTCTTAGAAGTCCATAAGAGGAAGCCAGTGATGCACCCAAAATGCATCTACTTTTCCAAGCACTTTGCATCGTATTTCTCTCCGGAGTCCCCCCATAATTGAATAAATCTGCAGAATCTGACGCTGTTTTAAGCAAAAGTCTTCTTTCCGCCTATTTTCGCAGGACTTTTCACAGGGGACGAAAACCACGTAACTTTTTATGGAAAAGAAGGGGAATGAGCACCAGATGGGGCCGGGGGGGGCACCCGAGGGCCAAAAGGGGGCCCCACACGCGGCCAGATTCCTTGGCCGCGTGGGGTCACCCCTTTTGGGCCCATATGGCCCACTCCGGCTAGGTCTTCGACGTACCCCCTCCATATATACGAGAAACTGACGGGTTTCGAAGGGGAGGGCTATTCGCGAAACGGAGCGCTGTCGCCACCACGATCTTCGATTTCGAGGTCAGATTGATCCGGGATTTCACCCCGGAGGTGGAATTCGAGGGGCTTCGTCACCATCATCATCACCACCATCATCTCCATCAACCATGAGCTCCATCACCCCCTCCATGTGTGAGTAGTTGCTGTAGGCATGTGAGGTGTGAGGGGTTTTGGATGAGATTGATCATGTAATTGCTACCCGGTATGCGGGATCTAGGGGTTTGTCTTGAGAATTCTTATGTCTTATGTTGATGCACTATTGCTAGGCTTAATGCTTGTTACTAGGGCCCAAGTGGCATGATTTCAGTACTGAACTTACATTGCTACACCATATATTTTAGTTTGGTATCTATCTGCAATGTGTATTACCTGCTATTATGTTGAACCTGCGAACCCTAAAGTGACAACTAGGGAAAACAAGGGGGATATGTTCTAGTTTGAGGATTATATGTGTTCATGGAGTGTTAATGCGTTGGTCCGGGCTATTCGAAAGGGTAGACCTTAATTACTTGTAGTTCCAAATTGGCCCTGGTGAAATGGGCAGGTAGGACAATAGGCTTTGTGCAAATTCTCTTGGTTAGTACGCACAATAATTTACGGATCACACACCTACATAAAACTGAGATAGAGAAAGGCCCCGCTGCTAGCAAAACATTATTACATGATCAATCTTATCTGTGCAACACCCCGCTGTCACCTCATGCCTGCGTTTTAGTCTCTGGTTTACTTTCACTCTTTTCCGGTGAAAACTGGGAAAACACTTGCTCTCCATTTACTTTCTGTTTGTTTACTTTCACTGCATTATTACACTCACCACTCTCGCTGCAAGTTTGTTGATACACAGGTGTGGTTGGGAGTGACGTCCCAATTGCTAAAGTCTCACCGGTATTCTTGTGTTCCCACTGAGTCGAACTACAAATTTGGGTAATACTTCCCATCGAAGACTACGATTGATCTCCTGCACTTGGGAGCCATCAAGACTGTTTTCTGGCGCCGTTGCCGGGGAGCCTAGCTTTATTGGTAAGACCACTTGTTATTGTCTACTTGCTGCACTTTCTTGTTCCCTACAATGGGAAAGGGAAAGGACACTTCGAAGGAGGGAATGCCTTCGACTACTCGTTCTGGTAATGATTTGCCTAGTAGACCAAATTTTTCACCTAATATTGTTTCTACTGTGGCTGCTAAGAAAAAGAAAGGAATAGCTGGTAAATCACCATTGTCAAAAATGTCTACTATTACATCTAATGATCAAACACTTAATAATGTAGACAAAGAACTAGCTTCTGAAATTCCTGAAACTATTGAAATACCTGAGGCAAATGAAACACCTGAAACAACTGAAATTCCTGAATCTTCTGTAGATGAAAATGTAGAACTTGAGCTAGAAAGAAATGAGACTCGTAGAGAGTATGAATATGGGGCCTCTTCTGAAGAACAAGAAGCATTTATTGAGGCTTTATATCACCTGATTATACAAAACTTGATAAACTCTCTATTTATGACGATGCATCTCTTGGAAACTGTTTTGCTGCCACTAGGAATTTGTGTGGCCCAGCTATTAGAATTAGAGATAAAGATTATGAATTCAATGTTAATCCTGAGATAATTGAGATAGTTGAGAAGTCTAGATTCCGTGGAAAGGATGAGGAGTCTCCTCTTGATCATATTGCCGAATTGCATGCTTTATCTACTACATTTGGGAATGATGAAATTCGTCAACATTATTTATTCTTAAAATTGTTTCCTCTTTCTTTGGGTGAAGATGCTAGAGTTTGGTATAATCGTTTAGGACCTGCATGTATTACTACTAAGGAAGAGTGCTTGCAATTGTTTTTCAATAAATATTTTCCTGCTGAAAGGATACATGCATTAACTGTTGAAATTGGCAATTTTAAACAAGATAAGAAAGAGAGTCTACCCCAAGCTTGGGGGAGATTTGGTAAAATGTGTAAGAAATGTCCTGGTCATGGTTTTAAACCTCATGAATTGCTTGATATATTCTATAATGGACTAATGGGGGAAACAAGAGACTACCTTGATAGTATTGCAGGGAATATCTTTAGGGACAGAAGTGTTGATGAAGCAATTGAATTACTGGAGTCTATTCTCGAGAATGAAGCTTATTGGAACATTGAGGAGATAGATAAAAATGAGACACTCCCAGATAAGAAAGGAGGAATACTCGAATTGAACCAAGAAACAATGGCTGAAGCTTCCAAGGATATTAAAGAGAAGGGAATTAAAACCTCTCATCTCAAGGAATTATCTGAAATGGGTATTAAACTTCCTACTGATGAACCATGCTTTCCAATTCAAGTGAACTCTATACTCCCTATGGAAGGTAATGAGGAGGTAACACCTCCTGTTGATGTCTCTTATGTTAACAATTTTGCTTATCATGATAATCCTGAGGAGCGTAAAATTAGAATGACTATCATGTAAAACCATCATAAAATTAATTTCCTCCGTGAAAATTTAAATGCTAGTGTAGGGGAAGTTAAAAGAATTGTTAAACATTCTGAAATGATGAACAATCAAGTTGAGAAAATGATTTCTTTACAAAATCAATTGTATGAAAATCTGAATAAACAAAAACAATTATGTGGAGTTAATACAAGGGGAGGTGCAAGCACCCGGGATCCTGATTATCCTGATGATCATCCTAAAAGAAAAGAGCAAGTTGCTCTTAAAGATAAATCTTTTGCAGGAAAATCTCCCAATGAAAATGAGCATGATGATGACTCCAATGAGCAAGACAAGGATATTTCTATTTCTGATGCTGAAACTGAGGATGATAATAATGAAGAAGAAGAATCATCTCCACCTGATATTGAACAACATGATGATAATAATGAAGAAGCTGCTGGTAAGGAGGATCCTCAGCCTCCTATTGAGAAGACCAAGAAGAAGAAGAAACCAAATAAAGATAAAGATAAAGTTAAAGAAAGGGATCCATGGGTACAAAGACCCATTCCATATCCCCAAGAGGTATCAAAAACAAAAGATGAAGAGAGCTATGGGCAATTTTATGATATGATTAAGAATATGAAATTAGAGATTCCACTTATTGATGCTATTAAGAATCCTCCATATTCAAAATACATGAAAGATATTGTCACTAATAAAAGAAAGATACCTACTGATGCTATTACTGCTATGCTTGCTGATTATTCATTTAAAGGAAAATTGCCTGAAACACGTGGAGATCCTGGTATTCCTACTATTCCTTGCAAAATTAAAGAAGCCTATGTGAAATATGCATTATGTGATTTAGGAGTTGGTGTTAGTGTTATGCCTTTCTCACTATATAAGAAGCTTAATTTGAACAAACTAGTTCCAACAGAAATATCTTTACAAATGGCTGATAAAACAACTGTTGTACCTATAGGAATATGTGAGGATGTTCCCATCTCTATTGCTAATGAGTTGATACCTACTGATTTTGTTATATTAGAAATGCCTGAAGATGATAATCTATCTATTATTCTTGGTAGACCTTTTTTGAATACTGCAGGAGCTGTGATAAATTGCACTAAGAGCAAAGTGACATTTAATGTTAAAGGCAAAGAGCACACTATTTATTTTCCCAAGAAGAAACATGTTACAAGTATGAGCACAAGTGTGAATGCTATACAAAGAAATTCCATTAAGATTGGTAGCATTGAAATACCTATACCACCTCCAGCACCAAGGTATGAAATACTGATGATTGGGACCATTCCAATCAAATATGAGGTAACTTGATTTATTGTTTTATAATAAGTAATAATAAGAATCATGAGCTATATTCTTTACATGTTGCTAATGAGACCTGATCAACCTCATTACTAATGTGGAAATGATAAAGGCATGATTCACAAACATTTAAATTGCATTTTTTTAATATTATTTGCTTTAAAATTGTGAGACATAGACATAGTATTAAAAAAATTAGAATCAGAAATCACAGAATATGAAGTTTTAGAAATACTCTGTAGAAAAGTTTCACGTAAAATTCCAGAAAAATTAGGGGGTCAGCTTTTTGCCCGAAGGGACCAGCAGCCAGTGGGGGAGCACCAGCAGGCCACCAGGGGCCAAAATAGGTACCTCCACGCAGCCAGATTCCTTGGCCGCGTGGGATACCCCATTTTTGGCCACAAGTGGATGCTGGGGCCCATCCAATGCTCATCTGCTCCCTTTCGACCGAAAACCAACCCCAGTTCATCTCCTCCATTTTTCCCGTGCTCTGTTTCTCCGTCAATCCTCGATCTCCACATTTGAGGCAGATTTTTCAAATCTGTTTGATGGAATCACTCCTTGGTATGTAAGTCCTTCACTCATCCAATTACCTTTTGCTCCCATGCTTTGTGTATGAAGTATTTTGCTTCACTAGGTGTCACCTATTATGTCTAAGAACTCCATGAATTTAAGTTTTCTAGTTGATATGGATGCATGATATTGATTAGAGGACTAGTTATGGATGCCTTAGCAATGTTTTAGAGTGATACAATTTAATTTTTGTTGAATTTTATTTTGGTACAGCAAGGTAACATGCTGAACAAGGGAAAGGCATCGCTTGGGATGTCCTCAAGGACAAGGAGAAGAGAATCAAGGGTGTCCAACAATCACGATGATAATCAGTTATGGGAGGATGAATTGGTTTTTGCAGGTGAAAATCTGCGTGTCCATACCACAGGATGGCAAGACCCCGAAGTTCTTGAACATTGGGGGATTGCTGAAGATTTCCAAGCCTTTGCTACAACTACGGGGCTGCTTGAGTTCTCACGCCATCCACGCAACACATATGTGGAACTCTCGAGGGAATTCCTCTCTACATTCAGGTTTGAGGGACCGGTGGTGCACCGGAAAAGTAAGTCTAAGAACCCTCCTCCAGCTACTTTTATCATTAAATTTACAATGAGGGGGCAGCGTTTAGTCATGTCATTAGAGGAATTCTGTAAGGCTATACGTGTACCAACTACGGGGTTATGGGATGAAACATATGCTGATTCTAGAGAAGAACTTGTCACATTCTGGCGTAGCATTGCTAAAAATATTCCTGAAAGAATGAATAGAGGCAAGCTCACATGCATCCAACACCCGGGCCTTAGATATTTTGCATTGTTTCTTGCTATAGGATTCCTTGCTAGGGATAACACTTCTGCTTGCACTGGTCCTATGATCTATTTATTAAAATGTGCAATGGAAAATACAACACCTATATATAACCTGGGAACCATACTTGCTAGAACTTTGCATTTAGCTGTGAGTAGGAATGGCACGGATAAAACTCCTTTATATGTTGGTGCCATTGCCACTTTAATCCATGAATACATTATGGCAGAACGAGGTTTTAATGATAACTTGGATACCATGGTAAATGAGTCTCGACTGCTGGATTTTGGTTTACTTTTTCGCATGGATATGAGCAGGGCTGAGAAAGAATATTTTTCATATTGCTATAAGGATTCTAATGGGCACATTGTGTCTGTTAGGCTCCCTTGTGCTGACTTGTTTGACAGGGAGACAAATTGGATTGTGCAAGAAAAGCCACAACAAGAAGAGCAACAACAGGAGGAGCCCCAATACCAGGCGCCTATGGCATATCCCTGGGGCTTCCCTGAACCACACCTTGGAGCACAGGCATGGCAGGATCCATCCTTCTTCCAGGGAGGTTCGTTGAGTGGTGGACATGATTACCACCCAGGATACTAGCTTGATCACAAGCTTGGGGGAGTATTTCTCTCCCTCCTCATTCGTTGTGTTATACCACTTGCATGTTATTTGTTGTTTTATGTTCATTAAATCTGAAAAACAGAAAAATATTTTTGTTATTTGTTAGCTAGTTTACTTCTGGTTATTTACATTATGTTTCTAAAAATCAAAAACCACAAAAAGATTTTTGTTTTCTTGAGTTTAGTATAAACACGGAGCTGCAGGAATTGCTGAAATATGTTCACTGTTATATGCTTTAATCTTTACTTGTGACTCCGTTTGAGCTGAAAATTTAATCACTACTGCAACTTTTTATGGCCTTCACCTCTGTAAAACATGAGAAACTTTTGAGGTGTTTAGGTAGGTAAACAAATTGCTGAATGCAGTAACTTTTTATAGCAAGATTTGAGTTTTTATTGAGCAGTTCAAGTGGGGAGAGGAGAACAACAATGATATGATAATGTGCTTGAAGGGATGAAAGGTATGACACCTTTGTCGTGCTTATGTATGCTTTTTAATAACAGAAAGTGCACACCTTATGATTCCCTTAACACTTAGTGACATAATAGCCATTGTTTATCTTCTCCGTGGTTTAGTAGAATATATTCTGATGCAACTGAAATATTGTTTAGTGTCATTACTTGGCTGATGGATTGAATAATTGTAGCCTTAAGCAAAGGTTTACGCATCCCATTGTGCTTACTGAACTTGCCAACCAAGGAAATAATTAAAAGAGAAAATTTTATGAATGATAAAAGTGGAGTCTTATGCTTGACGAACTTATGGTTGGGGGTTAGTCTAAATGTGTATCACATGGAAGACTTTCAACGCTGCACTAAGAATTCTATATTCAAGTTGATATCATGTTCTTTTAACTGTGGATGCATGTCATGCCGAAATGAGGTAGAGGAATAGTAAGTCTTGATGAGTAAGTATATATGATTAGAGAGACGCGTTGGGCCGCTAACCCAAGCCATGCGATATCATGGTGGAAATTTACTTATAGCTAGAATGGACTCCGCAACATATCCTATAATAAAATAAGAAGCTATGTATATAGTGAATGAAATAAAAAAGGATAATGAGTCCATTCCATTTGTTTGTCTTGCCATTTTGACATGGGCTGGTTTCCATGTCATGGGGCAAGAGGTACCCCAATTGCTGCTCTCTATGATGTCATTAATACTTACAATGATTGTACAAGGCTTATTAGGAATCTAGAGTTGAGTAATCATGGTGCGGGACTTCGCTTTTAAGGGGCATGAGGCTTTCAACTTGTATTTTGTCAAGCATAAGAATCAAAATGAAAAATTAATGCTTTAGAAAAATTGAGAGCAAGGTAGTAAGCACAATGATTTTACTTGTCAACATATGAAAGAATCAGAGATCTCAAAAATCTTGATATGATTCAATCATCAGCGATGCACAAGCCTTTGCTTATGTCTACAATTGAGCAAACGCATTCAAGTATTAACACTTCATGTTATTTCTATTGCAACAAGTATATATGCTTCAACACTGAGTAGATGCACACTTGCTAGTATTTTGCTACTTGTTACAGGAATCATGTCTTGAGTATTTGCTAGTATTAATTGATGATGCATATGCAATGCAAAGTTCTTGCCAAAGTTTTTATCGCTTCTGCACTGCGTTTGAGTTGTTCGAGGACAAACAACGAGCTAAGCTTGGGGGAGTTGATGCACCCAAAATGCATCTACTTTTCCAAGCACTTTGCATCGTATTTCTCTCCGGAGTACCCCCATAATTGAATAAATCTGCAGAATATGACGCTGTTTTTAGCAAAAGTCTTCTTTCTGTCTATTTTCGCAGGACTTTTCACAGGGGACGAAAACCACGTAACTTTTTATGGAAAAGAAGGGGAATGAGTACCAGATGGGGCCGGGGGGCCACCCGAGGGCCAAAAGGGGGCCCCACACGCGGCCAGATTCCTTGGCCGCGTGGGGTCACCCCTTTTGGGCCCATATGGCCCACTCCGGCTAGGTCTTCGACGTACCCCTCCATATATACGAGAAACCGACGGGTTTCGAAGGGGAGGGATATTCGCGAAACGGAGCGCCTCCGCCACCACGATCTTCGATTTCGGGGTCAGATTGATCCGAGATTTCACCCCCGGAGGTGGAATCCGAGGGGCTTCGTCACCATCATCATCACCACCATCATCTCCATCAACCATGAGCTCCATCACCCCCTCCATGTGTGAGTAGTTTCTGTAGGCATGTGAGGTGTGAGGGGTTTTGGATGTGATTGATCCTGTAATTGCTACCCGGTATGCGGGATCTAGGGGTTTGTCTTGAGAATTCTTATGTCTTATGTTGATGCACTATTGCTAGGCTTAATGCTTGTTACTAGGGCCCAAGTGGCATGATTTCAGTACTGAACTTACATTGCTACATCATATATTTGAGTTTGGTATCTATCTGCAATGTGTATTACCTGCTATTATGTTGAACCTGCGAACCCTAAAGTGACAGCTAGGGAAAACAAGGGGGATATGTTCTAGTTTGAGGATTATGTGTGTTCATGGAGTGTTAATGCGTTGGTCCAGGATATTCGAAAGGGTAGACCTTAATTACCTGTAGTTCCAAATTGGCCCCGGTGAAATGGGCAGGTAGGACAATAGGCTTTGTGCAAATTCTCTTGGTTAGTACGCACAATAATTTACGGAACACACACCTACATAAAACTGAGATAGAGAAAGGCCCCGCTGCTAGCAAAACATTATTACATGATCAATCTTATCCGTGCAACACCCCGCTGTCACCTCATGCCTGCGTTTTAGTCTCTGGTTTACTTTCACTCTTTTCCGGTGAAAACTGGGAAAACACTTGCTCTCCATTTACTTTCTGTTTGTTTACTTTCACTGCATTATTACACTCACCACTCTCGCTGCAAGTTTGTTGATACACAGGTGTGGCTGGGAGTGACGTCCCAATTGCTAAAGTCTCACCGGTATTCTTGTGTTCCCACTAAGTCGAACTACAAATTTGGATAATACTTCCCATCGAAGACTACGATTGATCTCCTGCACTTGGGAGCCATCAGCCAGCCATGAGGATACCCGGAGGGGGCCACCAGGGGCCCACACCACCAGGTGGCGTCCCCCTTGGCCGTGCATGGGGGTGGTGTGGCCACCCTGGCCCACCTCTGGTCGCCTCCTTTCGCGTACTTCATCCCGAGGGAACCCCAAGACCTACAGAACAATCAAGGAAATATTCCGCCGCCTCCTCGGGGCGGAAAACAACAGAGAGAAAAGCTCTTCGGCAGGGAGAAATCTGCTAGGGAAATTCCTCCCCGGAGAGATCATCGCCATCGTCATCGTCATCGCTCCGGGCATCATCAAGATCGTCATCGTCATCATCATCACCAACACCATCACCCTCACCATCCATCTCCACCCTGCTGTAACTATTAGGGTTCTATATTGTTGTTTTCCACTAGATCTCTCTCCCGGTGTGGATTACTTGTTAGTAGTTGATGCTTACGAGATTTATCGGTGTTTGCACTTTATGACCAGATTGTTATTCACCATTATATCACCTCTGATTATGATCCATATGATGTCTTGTGAGTAGTCCGTTTAGTTCTTGAGGGCATGGGAAAAGTCAAGATGTTAGTAGTGGAATTATGTTGAAGTAATATGTAATGGTTTGATATTTAAGGTTGTGGTGTTTGACGAAGGGATGGATCCTAGACCTATCGGGTGAGCCTACCCGGTCTAATGCCCAAGACCCAAGATCCAAGGGAGACGCCATGGACTGTTCTAGAAGGCCCAATCAAGGCCCACCCGCAAAGCCTTGTGTGTTAAGAAAGGAAACCTGTAACCGACTTTAGGTTAGGGTTTGTATCCCCCCTGGAACGGTTTGAGACATGGCTACCTATATAAGCCAGGAGAACCACCGGGAGGGGGACCAAGCAAGACCGCACCACATAAGCCTGGAGATTGAGATCTACTCTCGACTTGAGCACCCCACTGTAACCAATCTATTGAGCTAATACAGATCGACAGAAGCAGGAGTAATGGTTTTACCTCTACGAGGGCTCCGAACCTGGGTAAATCTTGCCCCTGTTAGCCGATGATTGTCACCAGTGCCTATTCGTTCTCTTACTCGAAACCCTATCGGTTCACCCGAGGGACTTTTTGAGATGCATATTCGACAATTGGTGCCGTCTGTGGGAACGGCGGGCGCTGGATCCACGACATCTTCGGCCTCATCGTCACCAAAATTCAGCTGGAGCCCCGGAACTTTGACTTCGGCCAATCCGATCCGGATCGGGTCAGTCATCGTCGCGCCTCACTCGCCGGAATCACGTCCGGTGTTTAGCGACCTGGAGAAAAGCGTCACCTTGACGTTTGGAAGCTTCAAGTTCTACACCAACAAAGAGGGGATCACACGCTTCCCCGAAAAAATCGATCTTGAAGGATCGGACTCCGAGTCAGTCTCGAAACCTGAAGCACTTAACTACGCAAATCGCGATCTAGCGAAAAGCGGCGAGTCCATCCGTCCGAACACTCGCAACTTCCACACCATCTCCGCGGAAGAACCTTCTCGGGTTGGGGAACCTCTCCAATCCACGCCTAGGACTCACGGGCCATATCTGGCTCAGGTCTGCATGGCAGGATCGACGGACCCGCCCGAGGAGACGGAAGAAAGCGCGACAGAACGCGAGCACATCAAAGTGTCACGAGCAGCCTGGCTTAAGGCAAAGGCGGCCGTGCACTCATCCAAGCCAATCGAAGAGGGAGCCCCTCAAGAAGAGCTAACCGCATACCACTACCATCTAGTGAAAGCGACGACATTAATCAAAGAAGCTCGCAAAGATCAGGCCGAGCGGAAAAAACTGGCGGATGAATCAAGCTAGCACCGTGCAGCACTCTCTAAAACGCACTCGGTGGGGAACCTACCCGCGAGGAAAAGACGCGTCTCAAAGACCGCGACGATGGATGACGAATCCCTGGCCGGGATCATTAGGTCACTCGAAGCCTCTCTTATGCGCGTCGACAAAGACGGGAACGTATATCCTACGACTCCAGCCGCCGCAGTCCTGGCCGCGGCCACTTATCTGCAGACAAACCAGCCAGGGGAAAACGATCCCCGCGCGGAGCAATACCGACAAGTCCAGAAAGGGTTAGGCATGGCAGCCGCAAAACTTGCCTCCTATGACCGCAAAAAAGCGACTTCACCAAAAGACAAAGAAGCACCTCGCGGACACAGGAGTACGTCACCCAGAAAGGCTAAGTCACCTCGTCGCGCACGAGGAAAAGAAGCTCGACGGAGCGGAGATAGCCCGAGTGGGAGCGACGACAGCCCGAGGGGTCGAGATCGCATCCCGCGGAGAGATCGAGATCGCAGCCCACGGCGTCACAGCAGCCGCTCGCGACACCGCAGTAAGGAGCCACGGAAAGACGACAATCGCGACGAGCCCGGGTACAACGCGCGATCAGACATCGCTCAGCATAAAGTCGACAAGGCTCGAGCGGCCAGGAACCGCGCGCGTTCCTCATCTACCTCTTCCGATGAAGAGGCCTGCGACGCATTATGCTTTACTCGCGACATCCGCGAAGCACCAATGCCCAAGAGGTTTTAAGCTCACTACGGAGGTGCCGAAATACGACGGTTCGTTGGAGCCGCAATCTTGGTTGTCAGATTACCTCACGGCAGTAAAGTGCCAACGTGGGAACAAGAGCACAACTATGCAATATCTTAACCTACATCTCGTAGGCGCTGCGCGCAGCTGGCTCGAAGGAAGACCGAGGGCGTGCTACGGATCATGGGACGATCTAACCTTCGACTTCCGCAAGAACTTCCAGGCGACATACAAAAGACCTGCGACCATCGAGGAGCTACGAGCTTGCAAGCAGAAAAGTGGCGAATCTACTCGCGAATATATCCAGCGATGGACCACACTTACGAATACGGAAGGAAATATATCAGAAGAAGTTGCAGTCGAAGATTTTGCCAAAGGAGCTCGGCAAACCGCCTTCCAGGAAGAGCTGGGACGGGCCGCGCCCAAAACCATTAGAGAACTGATGGCTATAGCCGATAGATGGGCCAACGGCGAAGACGCGGTGCGCAACGAGAAAGCATCTTCACCAGCACCAGAAGACGACCGCCATGGCCGAAAGAAAAGGAGAAAGCATTACGATCACGATGATCGGGAAGAACTGGTGGCAGCAGAATTCACAAGAAATCGCGACAACGGACATCGTGGAAATCGCGAATGGAAGCCGAAGCCAGAGGATAAAACTCCCGAGGAGGACCTCGATGGTTAATGCACGCTACATCTATTTACAGATAAGCGCACTGGCAAAACTAAGGCAACACACCTTCTCAAGGATTGCCGAAAGTTCCTTGACATACGCGAGGCCTTCTCAAAGAAAAACAGAGCAGCAGTCAATCAGGGCTACCCGCAGCTCCCTGGAGGAGGAACCCAAGGATTCCACCCGCCGCAAGCCCTACCCCCACCAGGAAACCAAAACACGGTGCTAGCCGCGCTACCAGCGCCACCCGCCGCAAACCAAGGAGCCAACGGGTACCCGAACCCAGCAGGACTCCTAGGGATGATACATAAAGTTTGCCCGTCCCGTAGGGCCCAGAAAACAAACACTCGACAAGTATTCATGGCCGTCCAGGCCCCACCATCCAAACCCGAGTACCTGAAGATGGCCGACCAGCCGATAATTTTCTCCAAGGAGGACCATCCCCCCGAGTCTATCGACCAGGGCATGCCACACTCGTCATCCAGGCACAGATAGGCAACAACGAACTTGCCTGAGTGTTCATGGACGGAGGCAGCGGGATTAACATCATTTACGCAGACACACTCCGCAGGATGAACAGGAACCTAGACGGACTCACAGAATTAGAGACATCTTTTCACGGGATAGTACCAGGGAAGGCAGTCCGCCCACTCGGAACAATAAACTTGGAGGTGGTGCTTGGCAACCGAAGCAATTACAGACGAGAATTCCTCAACTTCGAAGTAGTCGATTGGCCCTCACAATACCACGCTATTCTTGGCCGAACAACATTCGCCAGATTCATGGCAGTACCACACTATGCATACCTGAAGCTCAGGTTACCTGGGGAACATGGCACCATCACCATCGACCGCGATTTTCAAAAATCCAATAAATGTGACATTGAGTTCAACGAGATCGCCAAATCCTTCAGGATACAGGAGGAGCTGGAAGAGATAGCAAAAACCACGGATCACTTCGTGATGCCTCTCACCAAAAAGAACGCCCCAGAGCTCGAGTTCCGCGCAAACAGCGGCACTCGAAAACATCAGGTGCACCTGACCGAGTCTACGAAAATGGCGATGATGTCCACCACTCTCTCGCCAGCATAGGAAGGCGCGCTCGTCGAACTCCAGCGTGAGTACTGGGAAATTTTCGCATGGCAGCCTTCAGATATGCCAGGGATACCCAGGGAGTTCGCTGAGCACTCACTTGAAGTTTACAAAGACGCCAAGCCTATCAAGCAGACAACCCAATGGTTTTCAGAGCCAAAGCAAAAAAGCACTTGAAGAAGAAGTGAACAGATTACTCGCAGCAAAGTTCATCCGCGAGATAAAGATCTCCACCTGGTTAGCAAACCCGGTTTTGGTCCCGAAGAAAAATACTGACATCCTTCGCGTGTGCATCGACTACACGCCGTTGAACAAACACTTCCCCAATGATAACTTCCCCCTACCACGGATCGACCAGATCGTGGACTCCACAGCAGGCTGCCAGCGCCTCTCCTTCTTAGACGCCTACTCGGGTTATAATCAGAGCAGGATGAAAAAGGAGGAAGAGGAGAAGACAACGTTTATCACACCGCACGGTGTATACTGCTACACGACAATGCTCTTCGGGCTAAAGAACGCAGGCGCAACATATCAGCGCTGCATGCAAAAATGCCTCGCCAAGCTCATTGGCAAGAATGTACAAGTGTATATTGACGATATCGTCATCAAGACTCGAGTAGAGGACACGCTCCTCGATGACATCAGAGAAGCATTCGACGCGCTGAACGCGTAACGAATCAAGCTCAGCCGACCAAATGCGTCTTTGGCGTCCCTGCAGGACAACTTCTCGGGTACCTGGTGTCTGGTCGAGGAATTGAAGCCAACCCAGAGAAAATCCAAGCGATCCTGACAATGAAGGAGCCAACCAATCTCCGAGGTGTGCAGCAACTCGCAGGACGACTAGCCGCTCTGAGTAGATTCATTGCGAGGCTAGGCGAGCAAGCATTGCCCTTCTACAAGCTACTGAAGAAAACGGATAAGTTCGAGTGGACACCCGACGCACAAAAAGCATTCGCAGACCTCAAGCAAGATCTGCAGAGTAGGCGTATCCTGGCAATGCCACAAGAACGAGAGCCACTGTACTTATACCTAGCCGCAACAAATCAAGTCATTAGCACAGCGATCGTGGTCGAGCGACCGGAGGGCGGCAAGGCGTATGGCGTCCAAAGACCAATATATTACATCAGCGAGGTGCTTTCGCCGTGCAAACAAAGATACCCTCACTACCAGAAGCTCGCGTACAGTGTGGTACTCACAGCTCAAAAACTCAAGCACTACTTCCAAGAACATACCGTCACGGTGCTAAACGACGCATCACTCGGTACTATAATGAACAATCCCATGGCATCTGGAAGAATTGCAAAGTCGAGTATCAAGCTCGGCGCCTGGGACATCATATATGCAGGGCGCAAATCTGTGAAATCACAAGTACTCGTGGAATTCCTGAGCGAGTGGACAGAACTGCAAACACCAGGCCCACCAGAATACACGAGCAACTGGATAATGTACTTCGACGGGTCGAAGAGAAACGAAGGAGATGGCGCCGGGATTGTCCTGATATCCCCCAGAGGAGACAAACTGCAGTACGTCCAACGATTGGATTTCCCACCCATGACCCGGCATCAAACAACGATGTAGAATACGAGGCCCTCCTTCACGGCATGCAAATGGCGATCGCCTGCGGAGCCACCCAACTGATGATCTATGGAGATTCAAACCTCATCGTACAGCAGACGATGAAAGAGTGCAACGCTATTGCAGATAACATGGTTTCCTATCGAGATATGTATAATCTGCTCGAAGGAAGTTTCAAAGAGTGCGAACTAAAGCACATAGCGCGATCTAGCAACAAGGAAGCAGATAAACTGGCAAACATGGGGTCTACTAACACACCTATACCACCTGGAATATACTCCGAGAGGATGATCAAGCGTTCAGTCAAGGTCAAAAAACTAGCAGAAGCACCCGCAACATTGGAGACGGAGGTTAGCCCGCAAACCGCTATGATCGAGCTCAGCCACAACATTTCAAGACAAGTTTTTCTGGTCGAGCCAGTCTGGACACAGAAATACCTCGACTACTTGTCCAACAAGCAGCTTCCAGCAGACGTTCGCGAGGCTCGACAGATAGTACGACGCAGCAAAACTTTTCGGGTGCTCAACGGAGAGCTATACAAACAGAGCATATCAGGAATATTAAAGAGATGCATAGCACCCGAGGATGGCAAGGAACTGCTGCGAGATATACACCAAGGAGATTGTGGACACCACGCCAGCTAGAAGGCAATCGTGGGTAATGCTTTCCGAGCAGGATTCTACTGGCTCACAGCGGCCAGAGACGCAAAGGACCTAGTCGACAAGTGCAATGCTTGCCAACGATTCGCGCCCAAGCCACATGCCCCTGCCACTAAACTACACGTGATCTCAATCGCCTGGCCCTTTGCACAATGGGGGCTAGACATGGTGGGGCCACTGCGCAAGTCGACACCCGGAGGATATACGCACTTGCTCGTAGCAGTCGACAAATTCACGAAGTGGATCGAGGCTATGCCAGTCACCTCCGCCAGCGCCCAATGCGCTGTGAAATTCCTCGATTCCATTGTGTGCAGGTTTGGCATACCGCACAACATCATCACCGACAATGGCAGCAACTTTACAGCAAAGGAAACACATGAATTCTTCCAGCAGAAAGGAATCACCCTCAGCTTCGCCTCAGTGGCTCACCCGCAAACCAATGGTCAAGTCGAGCGATCCAACGGATTAGTCTCAGCTGGCCTCAAGAAGGGGCTACTCGATCGCCTAAACCCAGCAGCAGGGCACTAGGCAGAGGAGTTACCATCAGTACTGTGGAGCCTTCTCACAACGCCAAATCGGTCAACAAACTATACGCCGTTTTTCATGGTCTTCGGAGCCGAGGCCGTCCTACCTGAAGACGTCAAATTCAGCGCCCCCCGAGTCGTCGCGTACAATGAAGAAACCTCAAACAGAGCACTCGCAGAAGACGTGGACGCACTTGATGAAATTCGCGACATTGCACTCGCAAGATCGGCGGTATACCAACAATCACTGCGCAACTACCATAGTCGTCGCATACGCCACAGATCTTTTGTGGTAGACGACCTGGTGTTGCGGCTCAACCAAAAGGAAGGACACAAGCTCAAGCCACCATGGGAAGGACCCTTCATCATACACGAAGTTATCCCAGGCGGCGCGTATCGATTGAAGAACCCGGACACCAGTGACATTTACTCCAATCCATGGAACGTTGCGCATCTCCGCAAGTTCTATCCTTAGGATTATCCTATTCGCAAAAAATAAGGCTATACTAGCCATCTTATAGCTCGAGGAAATACATGGCTTCTCAGCCATATTAATAAAAAACACATGGTTTCTCAACCATAGCTATTCATGTTTCTTCATTTTACATGATAAAACAACAGGTATACACCCCAAGCGCACGGGGGCTACGCCTAACTAAGCATTAGAGCAAAATTTAAAAATACAAGGTACAAACAAGGTTCACGCCTTATAAAACACCTTATAAAATCTCGAGTGAACTATACAAGGTAACATGATATCTACATCCTACGATTACACCTGACGATGAGAAGTCTTTTTTGCTAGCATCTGGCAACCTCTTAAGAAGCCAGTCGAATGATCTCCTCCGCCGCAGGTTGAACGACTGCATAATGAGGAGTAAAATCGACTGGAGCATTGGGAAGCCTAGCCACAGAGTTGAAATTGACCTCAGGATGCCACACCCGAACAAAAGCAAGAGCTACTTGAGATCCGTAGATAAGATGTTGGAGGACACACTCGCGCACTTCCCCTACTCGACCAAAGATTCTTAGCAGCTTGCTCAAACCTTCTAGAACTTCACCCAGCGGATAAAAAGTCTTGTGCACAGATGTCAGAGCTTCACGACAAGAATCAACAATGATCTTCGCCTGGCCTACTCGATACTTCAAAGTAGCCAAGATGAAGCCTCGACTGCGGTCAGACCAGAAGTTGTTCGCATGCGGCTTTGAACTACCGGCTTCATGAGCAATGTGATTATCCACCCAATGCGTTTCACACGGACCGTCAGGCTCAACAACTACAAAGAATAGTACAAAGGGTTAAAAGGTGAAAAGAAGGTAAACAACAAAGTGCTAGGGGGCTCGCATGCTTACAAAGCATGTCTTTGGCAACAGCTGCCACCTCCTCCATCACGAACTGTTCACGCTCAGCCGCAAGCTTTTGTTTTGACTTTGCCACATCAGTAACTCCATGCAAAGCTTTCAGCTTGCGCTTACCGTCCGCGACGCGATCATGGAGCGAGGCAAAGGTACTAGCAGCAGCAACAAGGGGATCCACTCGTGCAGCAGATCCACTCGAAGACTCTGCGCTAGGACCCACTACCTGGAAGGAAATGAAGAAAGTTCAGATACACTACAAGACCCCACTCAAGAAACATAACACCTAGTTAAGAGGTGCTCGGGGGCTACTCCCATCGGGAGCTCATAACTGTCAATCGCAAATAATCACATTTTAGACATCAAAGAACACTTCGATTAAAAGCAAAATACGGGAATACATCCCAAGGTTCATTACATCGAGAGGGCAAAGTAAAAACAGACTATCCTATGGAACTGCAGAGGTACTGCCACTCGCAGCAGGATGCCCCTTGCGACTAGCGTGGGCAAGCAATTCAGATAGCTTCTTAGCAAGGGCTTCAGCCGGATGGCCAGAAGGACGAAGCGCTACCTATCTGCCTGTGGCGGCGTCGTAAGGAAGGCGCGAGTACGCCTTCTCCAGGCCCGCAGCTCCGTGTGCCAACGCAAACTGGATAGCAGTCTTGGCTCCACATTCAGACTGGGCAACTGAAATCCTCCAGGAAAACTTTCAGAAGGCCGCCCAGCATAGGCGGAACCACGACATCCACCAGAAGGCGCTCATGGAATTGCGTCAACACTCGAATGGCTTCGCCAACGAGGGAGCAGATCCCACTCGCGTGTTTCTAGAGCTGGGTGCAGGAATCGGTCAAGGCATCCAATCGCCGGCTCCCAGGTAGCTCCAATGCAACGCCAAGGACATCTGCAAAAGGACACCGTTAAACTCCCGAGATAGCCAATTAAAATTGCGTCGCAACAGAAGTCAAGTGCAACTTACCCGCAAATTGCTGAGCCAGAGGGCGGATGATGCCAACAAGATCGTTATCATGTTTAGCACCAGCATCTTCCAACTGCTTCAGCGCCTCCTGGGCCTCGGCCAGCTTCCCCTCAAAGTCAGCCGAATGCTTGTGAGTGGACTCCAGCTCCTTTCGGGTGGACTCCAACTCGGCCTCAAGGGTTTTCACCTGAGTGACAGCTTCAGTTTTCTCGGCCTTTAGGAGATCGACTTGAGCTGCAGAGCAGTGAATTCAGCCTAAGAAAACCTATATGATCAAAAAAAATAGCGAACGAAAAATGGAGCGGATTAACCTACCTTGGAGAGCTTGGCCGTCCTCGACGAGTCGATCACGATCCAGCCGAAGGGAAGCGCAATCTGCCTCAGCCAAAAGCACGCGGCGACCAATGGCGGCAAGAGAGTCAAGAAGAGACTGCAAAAACACAAAACGAAGTTCAAGTTAAAGGAAAAAACTCTTGAGCCTATTCACGACTGTACACAGTCGAGTATTGCATCGGGGGCTACTCCCATCGGGAGCACTGCCGTGCACCCGATAAAATCAAGGAAAGAAAAAAGCTTAAACTTGAGTCCGTGGTCAATCGCGAGAGATTAACCACGGCCTCGGGGGCTACTCCCATCGGGAGCACTGACGTGCACCCGATAAAAAACATAAACGAACGAAGCAGAGAATACAACAGAGGTGACAAGATTTACCTGGCCATGGGCAGTGCACACAGGGTCCGCCGAGCTACCCGAAGCTTCTTTGCTCGCCGAAGCTCCACCCGCGAAGCCAGGCAACCTATAATCTGGAGCCGCAGCTGCCGGTGCTGGGCTCGAAGACTTCTGCGTGGCCTTGACGACTGGAGTTTCACCCGCAGTTGCTTCTTTTCTCTTCACAGAAGGAATAGAAGAAGAAAACTGGCCAGGGCTGATGGTTTGAAGCCTGTCATGAAAAGAAAGAATCAAACAAAGGCATAAAGGAAACAAGAGAAAACTTTCAACTAAAGGATAATGCGAAAGAAAGAACTCACTCATCGTTCTCATCATCATCCAGCATATCCGCGTTCCAGGCGGTGGTGACCTTCGACTTGGGGGCTGGAGGAGGAAGCACGTTTAGAGCCGTCACCACGAGAGGCTCTGTCGCCTTGCCAGATCCGCTACCCAAAGAACTATCTTTGGAAGTGGCTTCATCGTCCACCTACCGGCGGCGCTTGCGGTGATGGAGGTCGCTACCCGACTCTTCCACGTCGTCTGAAGAGCCGTGCTCGGAGCTCGCGTCGGCCTCAACAACACTGGTGTCGAGAGCAGCCTCAACATTGCTCGCCAGGAGGTCCGAGACATCCTCAGCCAAGACTGGCGGGTAGCACGTTGCTACTTCCAAACTTTACAAGAGAATAAGAAGAAGAAAAGAGAAAACTCAGTCGACAGACTCTCGAATGACAAAAAGGTTAAAGCAGAGAAGAGAAGAAAACTTACATCGGCTGGAGGAGGCTTTGAAGCCTCAAATGAGTCAAGAGGGCAAGCCGCAAAGTGCTCGCCTACCTTCAGCTTGGTGATAGCCGCGATTTTCTTCTCGAATTCGGCATTCGAGAGGATATCCTGGCACACACGGCTAGGGTCCTGGATGCCCTGGTACTCCCACATAGTCGATTACCTCTCTTGAAGAGGCTGGATCCTACGCCGGAGGAAGACGCTCGCTAGGTGCAAACCATTCAGCGCGACCCCCGTTGTCTGGTCGCGAAGAACTTCCACCTTCACGAGTAGTGGAGCGACGACCCGGTTTTTTTCAGCTGAGAGCTTATGCGTCCAAGACTTTCGTCGCTTCAAAACAGCGAATGGGTGGAATTCATGAGCTCCACCCGCGCTGTTGTCGATGACATAAAACCACTTCCTCCGCCATCCTTGCGCGGAGTCGATGAAGTGCATCTCCAAATAGGAGCTATCCGTCTTCGCCTAGATTCCGAAGCCGCCGGTGCGCAGCGTATCTCCAAGCTGGTTCTCCACCCGCGACTTCTCGCGGAAGACCTGCACTTTGAATAGGGCCTTCCAAAGGCCCCAGTGCGGGAGAATGCCTAAGAAGCACTCGCAAAGTACGATAAAGCATGAAATGTGTTGAATCACATTTGGAGGCAGATCGTGGAGCTGTATGCCATAGACATACAACAGTCCTAGGAGGAAGGGCTGAAGAGGAAGGGAAAGACCGCGCGAGACGCGATCCGCGAAGATCACGCGCTCGTTCGCGTGAGGATTTGGTACCTCGTTCTTGCCTAGGCGAACGCGCTTGTCGCCATCAGGGGGCAGCAACCCCTCCCTCTGCATCTCCTTGATGCTTTTGTTGGTGGTGTTGGCGGAGCGCCAATTGCCCGTCCTCGCGGCGGGCAACACAGGGACATCCTCGGTCGCCCTCGACGATGAAGCAGCACCACCACGCTTCTTGCCTCCCGCCATGAGAGCTCGTGAGTACTTGCAGATGAGGAGATGCGCGCGAGGAAGAAGAAAGGGAAGCAAATGACCGGGAAGTTTTTTACTTTCGGCCTAAGGGTGGATATTTATACACAAGCCAAGCCAATCTGGACCGCAGATCAAGCAACATGGCATCCATCGCGTCTGCCACGCGTGAAGTGGAAACGAAGCGGCGGTAGAAAGCTGTTTTATGCCACGATCTTAACAGCGGATCATGCGCATTTACTGAGTGTGGCTCACGGAAAAACAGGAAACGACGTCTCGTTTCCGGCCAAAAAGCTGACAAGGTGGGCCAGCGTGGCCTGTTTTCACTTCGTCATGTCCCATCGGGAGGAGTCAGAGCGAACAAAAAGCACAATGACATCATTGCGTACATCATCAAACCCGAGAATTCCCTCAGGTAGGATCTTAAACACGAAATTTCTTTCGTATGGACACATCAAGACGCAAAAACTCTTTCGCATAAACTCCATAACACAAAATTTCTTTCGTATGGACACATCGAGACGCGAAAACTCTTTCGCATAAACTCCATAACACGAAATTTCTTTCGTATGGACACATCAAGACGCGAAAACCTTTTCGCATAAACTCCATAGCACGAAATCTCTTTTGTATGGACATATCAAAACGCGAAAACTCTTTCGCATAAAAGCCCTCGACACGAAATCTCTTTCGTATAGGCACAACAAGGCTTCAGGACACGAAGATTCTCTTGTATGGACAGGAAAACACAAATACAAAAATCCTTACGCGTAAATACAACAAGGAAAAATTCTTTACTCGCAAAGTCGCGAGGAAATATTCGCGAGTGAGCAGTCTCTGCCACTCTAACATTCGATGTATACACATCTTTACCCTGGATCGTTCGGCCGACTAGGCACATCCGGATGCCGTATCCTCTCGATACGAAGGTAAGACCCAAAAGATCTCTCTTGAGGGCCTGGAATCGCACTCAAGTTGTGTCCTCCGGTAAATTTCCGTGTCAACAACATGAAGAAAAATCCTAGCGGACACGCCGGGTACCCTCATAGGTTAAGTTCGACTCGGTAAGACCTCCATGGCCCAGTCGCAATGATCACCTCACCAGATTCGAGTCGGAGGTCTCGAGTCTGCGTAGGTCAGAACTGTTTTTGCCCTAGATGCAATTAATTGGCCCTGAGCTTTCGGGAGAGCCAAGCAACTGAGCCACATCCTTCTGCGAAAACAGCCAATACACAGGCACTTTTATTTTCTTGATACCCGAGTAAAAGAAATGCATCGCACACAGGGTACACACCCTCTTCAGACGATTGAAGCTATCAGTCGAAAAGAAATCAAGACGAACTTTGAGCGTCTACCCGACAGATTCTCAGCCGAGTAAATGCTCGGGGGCTACTGATGAAGGGATGAATCCTAGACCTATCGGGTGAGCCTACCCGATCTAAGACCCAAGACCCAAGCTCCAAGGGAGATGCCGTGGACTGTTCTAGAAGGCCCAATCAAGGCCCACCCGCAGAGCCTTGCGGGATAAGAAAGGAAACCTGTAACCGACTTTAGGTTAGGGTTTGTATCCCCCCGGGAACGGTTTGAGACCTGGCTACCTATATAAAGACAGGAGAACCACCAGGAGGGGGACCAAGCAAGACCGCACCACATAAGCCTTGAGATTGAGATCTACTCTCGACTTGAGCACCCCACTGTAACCGATCTATTGAGTTAATACAGATCGAAAGAAGCAGGAGTAATGGATTTACCTCTACGAGGGCCCCGAACCTGGGTAACTCTTGCGCCCTGTTAGCCGACGATTGTCACCAGCGCCTATTCGTTCTCTTACTCGAAACCCTATCGGTCCACCCGAGGGACTTGTTGAGATGCATATTCGACAGTGTTATTCTTCTAGTGGTGTCATGTGAACGTCGACTACATGACACTTCACCTTTTGGGGCCTAGGAGGATGCATTGTGTATTTGGCTACTAATTGTGGGGTTGCCGGAGTGACAGAAACCTAAACCCCCGTTAGGAAACCGGTGCATTAGGGAGTGCAGGACCCCAGAGTTTAAGGCTTAGGTTAGATTGATCTTAATTACTTTCTTGTATTTGCGGATGCTTGCAAGGGGTTTAATCATAAGTATGTATTAGTCCTAGTTGGGAGGTGCATTAACATAGGTGCACCCACACAACACCTATCAAAACAATAAATATTAATCAACTGTATGAAACGAAAGCGCTTGACGAAATTCCCATGTGTCCTCGAGAACGTTTGGTTATCATAAGTAGAACAACCGACTTGTCCTTTGCTCTCAAAGGGATTTGTCCACTCACTCCAATTATATTTACTGTCTTTTATTTACTCGCACTTTATTTATCTGCTATATCAAAAACCACCAAAAACCTATTTGTTAATTTTACACTGAATCCTCTATCCAACCTGCTTGTCAACACCTTCTACTCCTCGTTGGATTCGACACTCTTATTTATATAAAGTACTACGATACACCCCCTATACTTGTGGGTCATCAAGACTATTTTCTGGCGCCGTTGCCGGGGAGTGAAGCTCTATTGGTAAGTGGAATTGGTAAGAGAAACTTTCACTGTGAGTGCAGTTTTTATTTCTGTCTACTGCTTTATTTTATTATGGAGAATCCTTTTGCTTCTCTATTTAGGAGTACTACTACTATTACTATTAGGGTAGCATATGACCCGTTATATGCTGAATTGGATCCTTTTAAAATACCTATGAAAATTGTTGGACGTGTTATGGATAACTGCTATTTTGGAGATCGAACTGTCCATCCCGGTGATCATCTGCTCTTTATACATGAATTATGCGAGTTATTCAGGTGTGCATGTATTACAATAGATCAAGTTAAAAGGAAATTATTCTCTTTATCACTGAAGGGCAAAGTTGCTGAATGGTTTAAAATGATGAAGAATGGTCAATCTATTGGATGGGAGGAAATTGTTACCTCTCTTTTATACTAAATTTTATCCTCCCAGTGAGATTCATAGAGATCGGAATCAAATATATAATTTCTAGCCTCATGATGGAGAGAGTATTGCCAAAGCTTGGGGTAGAATGAAGCTATTAATGCTTAAATGTCCCGTTCATGAGCTCTCGAGTAATATTGTTATTAATAATTTCTATGCAAGACTTTCTCTTCATGGTAAGGATTTGTTCGATGCTTCTTGTTTTGGATCATTCACACGTATGAAGGAAGAAGCTAAATGGGGTCTTCTTGACCGTATCCAAGAAAACACTGAAGGATGGAAGAATGACAAAGGTAGAAAGTGAGGTATAAATTATGATTATGAATGCATTAAAGATTTTATGGGAACCGATGATTTATATAATATTAGTGCTGTTTGTGGTCTTGATTCTCAAATCTTTGCAAAAAAAATTAAAAGCCTTTGCCTTCTATCTTGATATTCCAAAAAAAGAGTTGAGCAAGTACCATGCACCTTATAAAGATATTGTTAATTCTGTTCCTGCTAGAAACATAGAAGTGCATACTGTTAATCCTGCTGTGCCTGAACCTTATATTGAGAAAATGCCTTTGCCTGATAAGGTAAATGAACATTCTATTGTTGCTAGTGTGGTTAACTAAAATATAAATAAATCTATTAAACCTGACGAACAAATAACTGTTGAACCTACAGTAGCAATAGTAAAAGACCTTGTCTCTAGAAATGTAGAGGATGAACACATTGTCTTATGTGAGGATGCTTCTAATATTGTTTCATGTCCCAATAGACCTAAGAAAACTAGTGTTCACGTGCTTTCTGTTAAGATTGGTGATCATTTCTATTATGATGTGTGTGACATTGGTGCAAGTTCTAGTGATATTCCTTATGAGCTTTATAAAGAAATCATAAATTAAATTGGTTCTTATGAACTTGAAGATATTGATGTGGTTATTCAGCTTGCTAATAGAGAAACAATTTTTCGATTGGTATTGTTAGAGTTGTGGAAGTTTTATGTGGTAAAACTAAATATCCTACTGATTTTTTTGTACCGGGGAAACCTGGTAGTAAAACTTTTCCTATTATCTTTGGTAGACCTTTCTTGAACGCTTGTGGAGCTGTCATAGATTGTAGGAAAGAGAAATATAGAATAAATTTGATGTAAAATCTTATGAGTTTAATTTCTCCAAATTTTCTATAGCTTCTTATGAATCTGAATTGCACAATGAAAATTTTAGAGTTGAACAACTTGCTTATATTTCTATTGCTCCTAACAATTCTTTGCAGCAATATTTGGAGGACCATGAAAGTGAGGTATTTATGGAAGAGAGAAATGAGATCGACGATATTCTTCTTCGTCAATCGATGATACTGAAACACAATTTACCTGTGGAAGACTTGGGTACCACATTACCACCTTCGGAGGATCTTGTTTTTTATTTAGAACCTTAGCCTGATGATATTAAATATGATTATATTGATGATAAGAAAATATATCCTCTTATTATTAGTTCTAAACTTTCAGGTGAAGAAGAGAAAAGGTTATTATGAATATTGAAGAAACACCGTGAAGCTATTGGATATACTCTCTTGATGATTTGAAGGGGATTTCTCCTACTATATGTCAGCATGTTATTAATATTGAACCTGATGCAAAGCTAGTAGTTGAACATCAACGCCGTTTAATTCCTAAGAGGAAGGAAGTTGTAAGAAATAAGGTATTAAAACTCTTCGATGCTGATATTATTTTTCCTATTGCTGATAGTAGATGGGTAATCCCTGTGCATTGTGTTCCTTAGAAAGGAGGAATTAATGTTGTGACTAATGAAAATAATGAGTTTATTTCTCAAAGAGTAGTAGTTGGTTATAGAATGTGCATTGATTTTAGAAAAGTTAATAAAGTTACTAACAAAGATCATTATCCTTTACCATTAATTGATCACATGCTAGAAATGTTATCTAAGAAAACTCATTTTTTTGCTTTCTTGATGGTTATTCTGGGTTTTCTCAAATTGTTGTTAGGGAACAAGATCAAGAGAAAACAACTTTTACTTGTCCTTATGCTACTTATGATTATAGACGTATGCCTTTTGGTTTGCGTAATGCTCCTGCTACATTTTAAAGATGCATGTCTGCTATTTTTCATGGTTTTTGTGAAGAAATTGTGGAAGTATTCATGGACGGTTTCTCCGTCTATGGAACTTCTTTTGATAACTTCTTGCACAATCTTGATAAATTTTTGCAGAGATGTGAGGAAACTAATCTTGTTCTTAATTGGGAGAAATGCCGCTTTATGGTGAATGAAGGAATTGTTCTTGGACATAAAATTTCATAAAGGGATATTGAAGTTGACAGAGCTAAAGTGGAAGCAATAGAGAAAATGCCCAGTCCCAGGGATGTTAAAAGTATTCGTAGTATTATTGGTTATGCTGGTTTCTATAGGAGGTTTATTAAATATTTCTCTAAAATACCAAAGCCTCTTACTAATCTTCTTCAAAAATACGTACCTTTTGTTTTTTATGATGATTGCAAAGAAGCTTTTGAAAATTTTAAGATGGTTTTAACTACTACTCCTATTGTTCAACCACTTGACCGGAATTTGCCTTTCGAAATTATGTGCGATTCTAGTGTTTTTGTTGTAGGTGTTGTTCTTGGACAACGAGTAGATACGAAATTGAACGTTATTCATTATGCTAGTAAGAATCTTGATGCTGCTCAAAAGAAATATGCCACCACTGGAAAATAGTTCTTAGCTGTAGTTTTTGCTTGTGATAAGTTTAGACCGTATATTGTTGATTCAAAAGTCACTATTCATACTGATCATGCTACTATTAGATACCTTATGGAAAAGAATGATGCTAAGCCTAGGCTTATTAGATGGGTGCTGCTTTTTTCAAGAGTTTGATTTGCATATTGTGGATAGGAAGGGTGCTGAAAATCATGTTGCTGATAATTTGTCTAGATTGGAAAACATTTCTTATGACTCTATTCCCGTTAATGATAGTTTTCCAAATGAACAACTAGCTGCAATAAAACTAAGATCACGAGATAGTCCATGGTATGCAGATTATGCTAACTTTATTGTTTCCAAGCATTTGACTCCAACATTTACAACTCAACAAAGAAGAAAATTCTTTTAGGATTTGAGGCATTATTTTTGGGATGACCCACTATCGAGACTTAATAGTTAGGATCATGGAAGGGAGGGCCATAACCTACTGGTAAAACCGTGGGTGGAAATGTCAGAGTACTCGAAACGAGGACACAATTTACCCAGGTTCGGTACGACGCAACTAGGTGGAGTTCCTACCCCTGCAATCTCACTAAAATCAGGTCTGAAGCCTGAAGTATACATAGTACATATGTGAGTATGGTTTCGTTAACTCGGCGAGGATGAACTTTCCCGGCGAGTTGGCTTCTAGCTAATAGAACTGTTGTTCCCTCTTCTCATGTTCCTTGTGCTCCCGTCCGGCTTTATATGATAGCCGGGCTAGGGCTTACAGGAAGGAAACCTAGAAGACTACGGAAAGTATCTAACTTGGAAAGTAAGGAATATGGCTTCTCCCCCAAATCGCACCACGTTTGGGCCATGGTCCGGGTTCTTCCAGAATTCGGCTTCCTGCGCGTCAGCTTACTAGGCCGCCCAATGAACTCCGTTCCATTTCCTGTGGGCCACCCTAGTAATCCGGCCTTCGGCCAATGCCGGACATACCCCTATTTGGCATATAGCTGACAGAAGTAACTGGGTAAAGAAATATCACCGAGAGAAATGCCGGCAGAAAAAGAAAGACGGAATCCGGCACACAGCTTCAAAGCCTCAGAGAATACAAAGCAAATCATCTTGGACCCCAAAGATTCGACAAAACTTGTCGTTGTGGGAACGGGAATGACTAACGCAAAGGAAAGCGTGCTCACCAAGTTTCTCCGTGAGAACTGGGATATTTTTGCTTGGTGTCCCGTTGACATGCCAGGTGTACCCAGGGAACTTGCTGAGCACCAATTCAAGGTGATTCCAGGATCAAAACCCGTCAAACAAGGTCTCCGTCGTTTTGATGGAAGAAGGCGGAAGGCTACTGGCACGGAAATTATCCGGCTTTTAGCAGCTGATTTTATCCGGGAAGTTATACATACGGATTGGTCTGCGAACCTAGTATTAGTCCCGAAGAAGGATAGTATTATTCTTAGGATGTGTATAGATTACACCGGTTTGAACAAATTGTGCCCAAAAGATAGGTTCGCGTTACCTCGAATCGATCCAAAAATAGATGCCGCTGCTGGCTCTGAGCTTTTATGCTTTTTGGAAACTTATTCCGGGTACCATCAAATACGCATGAAAGAAGAAGATCAAAAAAAACTTCTTTCATAACACTCTACAAAACATACTATTATATAGCCAGGCCTTTTGGCCTGAAGAACGCTGGTGCAACATACTAGCGTTGCATGCAAAGATGTTTGCATAGTCAAATTGGCAAAAACGTACGTTTATGTGGATGATATTGCCGTCGTTTCCAAGAAAAAGGATACACTCCTTGAAGAACTACGAGAAACCTTCGACAATCTCCGCACTTACAGAATGAAGTTGAATCCATTAAAGTGTTTATTCAGAGTTCCATCAGGAAAGTTTTTGGGTTTTATCGTTTCTCATAGAGGAATAGAGGTAAACCCGAAAAAGATCAAAGCAATCTTAAACATCAAAAGGCCTACATGTCTATAAGATGTCCAAAGATTAACTGGTTCCCAATGTTATTAGATTCATTTCTCTGTTGAACAGTGTTGCGGAACCACGACTAGTCCATTTTTCTTTCTTTCCTTCCAGATTGTTCGTAAGTAGAGATGGCAACAGGTACCCATTAACCGCATATCTTGCGGGTAAAAACCCTAATAGGATAAGGGTTTAGGACAAAAAAATTATGGGTATGTAAATGGGAAAATTTTCTTACCCATCGGTTAGAAAGGGTATGGGTATAGGAGTATATACACTCCTATACCCGTGTACCCATGTACCCGTTCGAAATCTAACAAGTGGTACTTTATTGTAATGCGTATTTCAGGGCCTTATGTATGATCAAATTATATCTATACTTTTTTGTACGTTTGCATACTTAAAGTGTCATGACCATGTGTTGTTATTTATGACTATGTGTTGATGTTTATCATTTATTATGTGTTATGGGTAAGTGTTGTTTTGTATGATAATGTGCTCCTGTTTACAATAGCTACTGTTTACAAGTATTGTTGTTGTTTACAATGTCTTGTTGTTTATAAATTATGGCCGTATATGTTGTTGTTTATGACTATTTTTGGGCTCAATTTGATGTAATACAAATGCATATATTTTTTACCCACGGGTACCCCTTACCCTATCGGGTGACATGTATGAGAAAATTTGTACATGTTCACGGGTATAGGTACGGGCGACAGGTAAACTCGAGTAAGACGGTTAAGAGTATGGGAATACCCCGCTGGTGAAATCCCTATTCATAAGGTATACATGTTATGATAGTGTGATATGATCTGCTCCAAATTATGTGTTAGTGCTACTCGTGTTTGTATGAACCGGGCCTGCGAAATCCTTAAACAATGACCTACTTGTGCATGGCATGTGCAGCATTTGGGAGTCCCTAAACAATGGAAGCTCCTTCTAGTTGTGCCTCCTCTTTAGGTGGTTGTACCTAACCTAAATCCGTGGATAGTACGACTAGATCACGACGCACTAACTCTAGCGAAATTTCCCATCAGCATAGAAGTCCCGTGGATCTAGACGGCGTAATGGTCTAGCTTACTCGAGTGAAGCAGCCACAAAAGTTTTCTCCTTGTGCGCCATATGTCCAAAGGATCCACTGCCAGGGCATCAAATCATCATCGCCCCTGCTCACAAGAAAACCAAATATTCGCTCTAGGATACATTAATACATCGACCTGGCCTGAATTGGAGGCACAGAGATTCCGTAGGATCTATTCCGCGCCTCTTCTGAAACAGCGATAAGTTTTGATTAGTCCTCCGGTGAACACACGCCGCTCCTTTGGTTTCGGCACCTAATCATTCTTACTAACTAATGATTTATGTTTAAACTTTGTGTCCGCATCGCAACCCTGCAAGCACTGACATTCTGGAGCTCTTTTCCAGCATTTGTAAATTTGTTAATACTGACAAGCACTCACTGAGTAAGCTAGTTCCGGTATAAATATGCCCCATCTGCACTTGCAAGTTGCATATGTTCTGTGTGACAGATCGATCGAGCCGGTGCATCGATCTTCGCTGACCATGGTGTCGCCTTCAGATGTCGTTCTTCCTAAGGTCTGGGAGTACTTACCCACTTGGTGATTCGGACACTGCACGTAGTTATACTTTTACTTGCATCGTGCTGATGGATGCATCGTGCTCCATGTTCATGTGTGTGTCGACAAGTCTGATGACCATGCATGCATCGTCAGTACTTATAACTGGTGTTCTTTCTTGATCATCAGGTGGTCGACGGTGAGAATGAGCCCGCGGCCCGCCGTGCCAAATGGTGGTACGTGACGTTCCACAATGTCACGGCGATGGTCGGCGCCGGCGTGCTCAGCCTGCCGTACGCCATGGCTCATCTGGGATGGTAAGTTTGTTGCTGTACGGATCGTGCGTGCCATGCCTGTCAGTAGTATGAAGTATATTCAGTGTTTTGTTCTCGGCGAGTGTCCAGGGGCCCGGGGATCGTGGCGCTGCTGGTGGCATGGTGCATCACCCTGTACACGCTGCGTCTTCTCATCGAGATGCACGAGTGCGTCCCCGGCGTGCGCTTCGACCGGTACCGCGACCTGGGCGTGCACGCGCTCGGCCCGCGCCTGGGCCTCTGGGTGGTGGTCCCGCAGCAGCTCATCGTGCAGGTCGGCTGCGACGTGGTGTACATGGTCACCGGCGGCAACTGCCTGCAGAAGTTCGCGCAGTCCGTGTGCCCGTCCTGCACGCCGCTGCACCAGTCCTACTGGATCTGCATCTTCGGCTCCTCCCAGTTCCTGCTCTCCCAGCTCCGGGACCTCAACTCCATCACCGCCATCTCCCTCGCCGCCGCCGTCATGTCGCTCAGCTACTCCACCATATCCTGGGCGGCGTGCCTCGCCAAGGGCCCCGTGGCCGGCGTGAGCTACGCGTACAATCAGGCGGGCACGGCCGCGGACTCGGCGTTCCGGGTGTGCGGCGCGCTCGGGCAGGTGGCGTTCGCGTTCGCCGGGCACGGCGTGGTGCTGGAGATCCAGGCCACCATCCCGTCCACGCCCACCAAGCCGTCCAGGGTGCCCATGTGGAAGGGCACCGTCGCCGCGTACATGGTCACCGCCGCGTGCTACTTCCCCGTGGCGTTCATCGGGTACTGGGCGTTCGGCCAGGGCGTCAGCGACAACGTGCTCGTGGCGCTCGAGCGCCCGCCCTGGCTCGTCGCCGCGGCCAACATGATGGTGGTCGTCCATGTCCTCGGGAGCTATCAGGTAAATTTTTTCAATAAAGACAACATAGTGGCACGCGCATCTACCTACGCATGGATAACATGACTACATGATCATATTCATATAACAAAAAACAAAAGTGATCAGAGAATCATCATCAATCAAAGAAACCTTGCATTTTCCTCGAAAGAAAACCTTGTTTAGACAGTGGCCACCGAATCTTTCGGTCCCAGTACGTAATGGAGTACTTTAGGTAGGTTGGTAAGTCAAGATGCAGTACGACCCGGCATCATGGTACGCTGACTGAAGCACTGAGCCGCCGGCGATGAGCACTCGGAACTGACTGACGTACTACCTACCTGCAGGTGTACGCCATGCCGATATTCGAGAGCATCGAAACAATTCTGACCACCAAGTTCAGGGTCCCTCCAGGGGTGCTCCTCCGCCTGGTGGCTCGATCCACCTACGTCGGTAAGAATCACCGGCTCGCTTTGAATCAGCCAGCCCGTCGTCGAACGGGATCAAGTTGTCTGACATATGAGGGTCTGTTCATGATCCAATCGATCATGCCTTTGCAGCATTGACGCTCTTCGTCGCCGTCACCTTCCCCTTCTTCGGCGACCTCCTCGGCTTCTTCGGCGGTTTCGGCTTCACGCCCACGTCCTTCTTCGTAAGCCCCAACTGTCCAGGCCCTTCTCATGTATCCGTCGTGTGTCCGAGCTGAAAGTTCACACGGAATTCTTCTTACTGCTGCAGCTCCCCTGCATCCTGTGGCTGAACATCAAGAAACCCCGCAGGTTCAGCGCGTCGTGGTTCGCCAACTGGGTACACACAACTTCATAAACTCGCAGATTTCAGCTTCAAGTCAGATAAGCTTCTTGCCAACTGTATGCGTTTTTTTGCTGCAGGGGTGCATCGTCCTTGGTGTGTTGCTGATGCTCGTGTCCACCATCGGCGGGTTAAGGAGCATCATCCAGGACGCCTCCACGTTTAAATTCTACTCTTGAACGATTCTCTTACGGCCCTAGCTGCATGTAAGATCGATGCGTGTCAAACTAATGGCGTGCCTACACATATACAATAGCTTCTTGATTGCTGAATCACCTGAAGGTCAGTCGTTGGCTTCAGTTTAGAGGGTGACCTGCTTCTGCAGAGTGTCAAGATTAATGTCGTCACATGCGAACGGTAGATGATGTTTCCGCGATGTGCGTATGTATTACTCCCTCCGATCAACAATAGATGACTTCCACATATCTAGATATGGATGTATCTAGACATATTTTAGTATCTAGATACATTCATATATAGATATGTGAAAGTCATCTATTGTTGAACGGAGGGAGTAGTATTGAGGACTTAATAAAAACATTATCAGTACGTGTTGCAACATGGATCGGTAAAGGAAAGGGCCGTGCTAGGTGCCAGCCGGCTGGAAACGTCGCAACGTCAGACTCCCATGCAACATTTTTTTCTCTACTACCGGGATTCACTTCGAGTAGCAACGGGGGACATTTGTCGAATATGTTGCAATAAAAACATTGAAATATGTCATGAACAACACGAGAAACCAAACGTATGCATCATATCATACATACATACATTAATGACATATACAACAACAAAGAAACATATCTATAACATGAGAAAATCGACTTTAAGAGACAAATCTGGGACATTTGTTTGTGGCAACATCAATCTTTTGCATCAACAATTCTCCACATGTATGCAACAACAACACCGCTCTCGAAAAAAACCCGTACAAAGTTGTGTTAGCATTTTTAACGTGTCCACGCAGGAAAGTTTCTACGTATGCAAGAAAAAAAAAATCCCCATTCGGTGCAGCAAAAACATTAAAATGTGTCACGATACTAGAAATGAAATGTCCATGTATGTTTTAAATATATTAGCAATTTAGTATATGATTGAATCCGAAATATCATCAAGTAAACCATGCCAGTAGCAAATAAACTAAGCATGCACAAATCTAATACAATAGACAAACATATCCAATCTACGGCAAAAACTAGACATAGGAATTGCAGCAAGATGTCGTACAGATGAAGAGAGATACGTACGGTGCAGCGGCAGCGGAATTGGCCGCGGTGTTGTCCACATTGTCGTCGATGAAGAGGTTGGAGAGATACGGGAAGAAGTCGTCGTTGGAGAAGTAATCGCCGTCAGCAGTTGCGCGGTTGCACTCCCCAAAGAGCTGATTGCCCCTCTCCCGTACAGAATCACAAGAGGCGGGGTTTCAGAGGTCTGTTGTCCCTTCTCGCGGTGCACGCCGGAAGGAGGGATGGAGAAGACTTGATTGACGGCACAATGCTTTGGAACGGTGTGAAACCACATGAGAAGTTCTTGGCTAGGGTTGGCGTCTGTGAGTTTATATACCGCGGGCCGGGAGAGATGTGGGAGAAGCCTACATCCAAGTCGGTTCGGTTTCACAATCCAAAGAAATCAGAAATGGCTTACGAATTAACGCGTCCGTTAATTACCAAATTAACGACTCATTGAATTTTTCCAACCAGCAAAATAAACATTCTCGGCTCGGCTTATTCCCGCGGCGTAGCGTGTCGTGTCGTGACGAGGCGAGGCGGGCGGCGGAGGAGAAGCGCGCGTGTGGCACACCTCTCATCATGTCACACCAACTCATACATGAGGTGAAATGGCTCACCTTATAACGTGGTGTCACTATCTCCTAACTAGACATGTGGGACTAGACTCTAGTACCACTCTCTGCACTTGTTGCTATGTATGAATGTGCCATGCCACTTTCAGATTTTAGTTGCGCTTTGGGGCTAAGCCCAAGTATAAATTTTAACAATCCCCCACAAAGTGTCATTGGCACATCTCATAATCTCGGTTCAAAATATTGTTTATATACCGATACTTATTGGAGATTGTTAACTTGAACTTCCACTTAGAATATTATGCCACACTAGTTCACAACTTGGATAGTGGACTATGCCTTGAACTACAAGTTTGTTTTGATACTAGTTTCACACAACGTCTAGACCGATACTAGGCTGCCGCAAGCCTTCCCCGTGGATGGAGCGTATACGTCATATTTCAAAGGCCTTTCATGAGTTTATTAGAGAGAATCCAATACTCAGAGACTACGATTTTAACAGCCAGACTCATATAGCTGAGTTCCTCAGGAGATCTTCTACATGACACATCTCTGCTTATATAGATAAGACACTTCGAACACATTAAGACAAATGTCAACCAACCATGCATATTATAAGAGTATTGCATCTTCACGTAGTGGGATAAAATATAAGGGTACCCTCCTCTCGGCTGACCAACAGTTTGTCTCCCACTTCTACTTCACGGGATCTCCGATCACATAGAGTAGGTTACCAATATGGACAACTTATACCGTGGGTCTCAAACCCATCTCCCTCGATGCATTATCTATCACATTGCGTGATAAACCCTTCGTGAAGGGATCGACCAAGTTTATAGATGTTTGGATATAATCCAACGCAATAACTCCGAATTTTTTCAATTTCCTGACAGATTTCAATAATCTCTCCACATGCCTTGATGACTTCATATTATCCTTAGAACTGTTTACCTTGATGATCACAGTTTGGTTATCACAGTTCATTAGGATTGCGGATATTGGTTTTTCAACCACAGGCAAGTCCATCAAAAGCTCACGGAGCCACTCTGCTTCAACAGTGATTGGGTCTCCCAATGAACATGTGTCCACATGCCATCAAGCTCTTTTCTGGCGCCGTTGCCGAGGAGGAAGAGGATTTCTGCAAGGGAAGTCTCTCACTTCCAATATCTTTACTTTATAATTGTCTTGTTGTTTACTTGCTTTATCATGCTTGCTATCAATGGTAGATTTGTTTGAAACTAGATCTTATTGGCAAGGTAGGTTCATGGAAGAACAACAAAAATATTATAAGGAACACCGCTTGTCACAAAAATGGATACATTTATGGGAAAAAATTAATAAATTGAATAACTATGCTAAAAACTTGTGCTCTACTTATAATGTTACTTATTGTTTCGATAAATCTTGTTGTTGTAGGAGGTATAAAAACCTCCCTTTTCAATGTTAGTATAATGATAATGTTACCATATCTTCTTATGTTAATGGAAATTATGAATTTTATGATGTGGAACAAATTGAAGAATTTAATTCTTGAAAGGGTGCATTCGAAATTTCTTATTTGCTTGAAAAATATTGATGATGCACCTTATAAATATGAGATTTATGATATACTTGAATTTTTCTTTGATAATTACAAGGAAGAAAATGGCTATATTCTTAAATATTTTTATAGATGATCTCCACCAAAGGAAGAGACTAATGCCTTGCAGGAGCCTATGAAAGAAGAAATTGCTGAATCTACAAGCTCATTGGATGAAAAAGAGGAGGAGAGTGATAATCAAGAGGAGTAAGAATGGAGTAGCTACCCATGTCTACCTCCCAATGAGCGTAACTCTTTAACTGATACCTTATTTAATTTCCCTCCATGCTTACCAAAGGAGAATGATTGTTATATTGATAATTGTGATGATCCTATTGATTCTTTTGAAATATCCAATTTTGATGAAATTGATACTTGCTATAGTTGTGACCTTGATACTACTATGAATGAAACTTCTGAGATTGATATTTCTACTTTTATTTATGATAATCCATGCTACTTTGATAAATCCTATGATAATACTCTATTTATTCCAACTATTGATATGCATGACAATGAGGAAGTTTTTTAGAAAATTTATATGATAATGCTCTAGATAATGGTCCTATGTTACTTGATGTTATAAATTATAATTCTACTTAAAATATGATTGCTTAAAATTATAATTCTACCTTTTAAGAGTGATCGATCATCTTGTTTTGCTATTGCTAAAAGTGAGAAAGAAGAGGTCTTTATTTTTAATTTTGATCCCACGTTTTTTGAGCTTGATATGAATTGTGTGCTTTTAGACCATGACAAACATGCTTTATGTGATAATTATGTAGTTAAGTTTGTTCAGATGCTACTGAAAATTATTATGAGAGAGGAAAATATGGTTGTAGGAAGTTACATGTTACTAAAACACCTCTCTTTTTGTTTGAAAGTTTTGAAATTGCTCTTGTTCTACCTTCCCATGATTTCTAGTTTGAGCTTCTTTAATTTATTTCTTTACAAGATTCCTATGCATAGGAAGTGGTTAGATTTTAAAAAAAAATTATACTTTCTTCTTGATACTCTCTTTTGCTTAATTCATATTTCTTATGTGAGCATCTTCTTGCTTTTTGTGCCTAGCTGAAATGCGTTAAAGAAAAGCACTCTTGGGAGATAACCCATATTTTATTTCTGTAATTTTTCTTTTGTTTTGTTTGAGTTAAGGTGTTGTTTACTTATGTAACAACTCTGTTGTATCTTTACTTTTTCAAAATTTTGTGCCAACTAAAGTCTCTAGTGGAAAGTTGATGGTAGATTTGGATTTCTGCGCAGGAACAGAGTTTTGATGTCCACCGTTTAATTCATAATAAATTCCAGAAAAATCACAACATCCTAATTTTTTGTGTGTGTGATCTTTAGATATGTACACAAAATTTCTTAGTTTTGCGTTTTCTTATTTGAGCAACGTAAGTACCTCGAACAAATTCATCTTTACGGAATGTTCTGGTTTTGACAGATTCTACCTTTTACTTTGCATTATCAGTTTTACTGTGTTGAGTGGATTTCTTTGCTCCACAAAACATCAGTGGCTGTAGCTAATGTTGAGAAAGTATTGATAATGCTTGTGTCCATGCAGAACATGTGAATTTTTTATTATGCACTAACCCTCTACTGAGAATTACTTCGAGTTTGGTGTGAAGGAAGTTTTCAATGGTCAAGAGAAGAGGATGATATAATGTGATCATGAAGAGTGAAAAGCCTAAGCTTGGGGATGCCCCCATGGAACATCCCAGGAAATTTCAAGAAGACTCAAGCATCTAAGCTTGGGGATGCCCAAGGCATCCCCTTCTTCATCAACAATTTATCAGGTCACTTCTAGTGAAACTATATTTTTATCCAGTCACATCTTATGTATTTTACATGAAGCGTATGTTTTTTTTGTAATAAATTTGGTTGGATCCTAGCATTCTTGTGTGGGAGAGAGACACTCTCCGCTTTTTCATATGAATACTCGTATTCTTCATTTATTTTCTAGCTGTTGCGATTCTTTTAGCTCATGTTTTTCATGCATCTCTTATTCAGAGCTGTTAGTTCTTGTAGAGTAGTACTCTCTTGTTTCATTGATAAATTATCTGGAGAGTATTTGTTGAAATAAATTTATTGGTGTTAGAGAACAATAAAATATTTCATGCTTATAATGGTGCAATAGAAGCTTGTTTAGACTGTGGCTTAGACTTTAACATGTCATGTTAGATATTATTTTAATTTTATGCTTAGTAGTTATTGATGTAGCATGAATTGTCTCAAATATGTGAGAGTGCTTAATGTGCCATTGCAAGAAATCATGAGTTGTTTTTATCATATCGAAGCATAATGTTGTGGTATTCTCCTTTGAATGCTTTATTTGGGTTGACTTGGTGCATGCTCACACCATGGTATGACTACAAACCAGTCACCTCTAGACTCTATGATCATTTACTTTTTGACTTGTAATATCATTTATGCTTTGATTAATAATGTTTTGTCTCTATGCATGATTGTGGCCATTATTGCTCTCTTAGTTGGTCGCTCCCAGTATCTTGTTACCCTTCACCTGTACTGAGTATGAGCTTTACTCGTGCATCCAACTCCCAAAAATCCAAAGTTTGCCAAATGTGTCCACCATACCTATCTATATGTGGTATTTAGCCGCCACTCCAAAGTAAATTGCTCGTGTGCTACCTTTAAAATCTTCAAAATTAACCTGTTCTGTGCTCCTGTTTTAACTCATGAGAAAGTAGTTTAAAGTTTATTGTGTCTTATGTCAAGCAAAGTTCTTATTCCTCTTTCACCCGATGAGTATGGAATCTGTGCTCATCTAAATTTTCTCAGAGCTGGTGCCAATTAATATAACCAAAAAGGCACTTCCCCATGGTTTGATGAAAGCTAGTGGGTACCCGTGAACACGACTAGCCCTGGTTTGTGAAAGTAAGGTGGGGGAGTGCCGAACTAATAAACAACGAAAACCGCTCTCAAAAGTCTAAACACTTTGCTTGGCATGAGTTATGATAGATTTTTCATTACCATTCGTTGACATAGACATACACCTCTCTCAAAATTATTTTCAATACCTCTGTTTATAAAATAAAAATCTCTAACACATGAGTAATCCCCGCTTCCCTCTGCGAAGGTCTTTCTTTTACTTTTATGTTGAGTCTTCATGTTCTAACTTTATGCACTAATTAAGAGAGCATAGTTGTCATTCTAAGTATAATGTGCATAGTCACAAAATTTATTATTGATTGATTCATGATTATGTTATTACTTGTTCTCAGATTATTTGTATCTAGTCACCACTTGAACTTTGAAGGTGTCATGTCATTTATATTTTGCTATCCCTTTAAGGAAAAGCTGAATACCACTTTGCTATGTTTTCTCTATGCTCGAAATAAGCGTATAACTTTCAGTGCATTATTATTCATGATCTTTTCTTGATGTTACTTTTCATGTTGCAACATAGTTGCTAAGTTACGTTGTTGGAATTATATCTATCATGCCTATGTTTATAGTACTTTGATCTCAGCTTACAATGCTTTTACAATAATGTTGATCAAAATTGTGTGGTAGCATGTCACCTCGGAAATTATTTTTTTGTTATCGTTTTACCTACTTGAGGACGAGTAGAACTAAGCTTGGGGATGCTTGATACGTCTCCAATGTATCTATAATTTCTGATGTTCCATGTTGATATTATGCCGATTGCTACATATTTTCTATACACTACATAGTATTTTTATGCATTTTCTGGGACTAACCTATTGACAAGATGCCACAACGCCAGTTATTGTTTTATGTTGTTTTTGTATTTGAAAAACGTGTTCTGGAAATATTCTCGGAATTGGACGAAAAAAAGTCGAAGTCCCTATTTTGTTGTCACGTACATGGAGTCCGAAGGAGACCCAAAGGGGGCTAGGAAGGTGGCCACACCATATGGCGGCTCGCCCCCTCGCCGCGCCACCATGTGGTGTGGCCCCCCTGGGCTCCCACCGACATTGTCATTCCTCCTATATAATGTCTTTCTCGGGAAAACCCTAAACACCCGATCCTCCATCCACGAAAAGTTCTGTAGCTGCTGCCATCATCAACCCTAGTTCGAGAGGGTTCCGAAGCTCTTCCCGGCACCCTGTCGGAGAGGGAAATCATCACCGGAGGGATCTTCATCACCATGCCTGCCTCTAGAGTGATGCATGAGTAGTTCATCCTTGGACTATGTGTCCATAGAAGTAGCTAGATGGTTGCCTTCTCCTATTTTATGCCATCATGTTTAGATCTTGTTAGCTGCCTAACATGATCAAGATCATCTTATTGTAATGCTACATGTTGCGTTTATTGAGATCCGATGAAAATTGAATACTATGTCAAGTTGATTATAGATCTATCATATATGTTATTTGTTATCTTGCATTCTCTCTATTACTAGTAGATGCTCTGGCCAAGTAGATGTTTGTGACTCCAAGAGGGAGTATTTATACTAGATAGTGGGTTCATGCCTCCAGTAATCTGGGAGAGTGACAATAACTTCTAAGATTGTGGATGTGTTGTTTCCACTAGGGGTAAAACAACAATGCTTTGGCTAAGGATAATTGTGTTGTTTATATTATGCACTTTACTTAATGCAATAATCTGTTGCTTGCAACTTAATACCCAAAGTTTGCTCGGATGACGTCCTGAGGGTGGATTATTAGTCATAGATGTAGTTGGATAACGGTCTATGTATCATGTTGTAATGCCCAAATGAATCTCATAGTAATCATCATGTCATGTATATGCATTACGGTGCAGTCTCTATTTTGTCAATTACCCAGCTGTAATTTGTTCACCCAACATGTTATGTATCTGTTACGGAGAAACACCACTAGTGAACTGTGGACCCCGGTCCATTCTTTTACACTGATAATACAACCTACTTCAAACACTGTTCATTTTCACTACAAACACTGCTATCATTTCACTCACTGCAAACAAACATCATTTTACACACTATACGTCTAATCCTTTGTTTTCAGCAAGACCTGTGAGGTTGACAACCTCACTATTTCGTTGGGGCAAAGTATCTTAATTGTGTTGTGTGCAGATTCCACGTTGTTGCAGAAAAGCAAGTATCTACCGGCGATATATTCATTCGAGTATCAACCAGCGTCAACCAGTTGTCAAACTCCAAATATTTCGCTGAGCCTGGTAGTGCGCCCTGCCAACATCAGCTTTCAACAACTTTCAGAAGTGATTTCTTTCTCCTACTGGTCCGTTTAAACATTGGTTTCTTTCTGAGGGAAAATCTTGATGTTGTACTCATCATACCTTCCTCTTGGGGTCTCCAAACTAACGTGTGTCCACACGCCATCAAGTCACTATACGCGAAGCGACTCAAGACCTTTTCCACATAGTGAGACCGAAGCAGTGTAATCCCACCATTATCATATCTCATCATCTTGATGTTCAAGATAACATCAGCTACTCCTAGATCCTTCATCTCAAAGAAACTAGATAAAAATCCTTAACTTCCTTGATTAAATCAAGATTGGTTCCAAATATCAGTATGCCGTCGACATATAGACAAAGAATAACTCCCTCGCCCCTACCATGGCGATAATACACACACTTGTCAGCCTTGTTTACAACAAAGCCTTCAGTAGTCAAAGTCTTTTCGAACTTCCCATGCTATTGCTTAGGTGATTGCTTGATGCCATATAACGACTGCAATAACTTGCACACCTTTCCTTCTTGACCGGGTACTATGAAACCATATGGTTGCTCCATGTAAATTTCCTCGTCCAACTCTCCATTAAGGAAAGCCGTCTTAGCGTCCATTTGGTGAACGAGAAGACCGTGCGAGGTAGCCAATGAAAGTAGCACACGAATAGTGGTCAGTCTAGCCACATGTGAGTAAGTATCAAAGCAGTACTCACCTTGTTTCTGGGTATAACCCTTCGCCACAAGCCTTTCCTTGTACTTTTCAATTGTACCTTAGGACTAAGACATTTCTTGAACACCCACTTACATCCTACAGTTTTGCACCCATAAGGACGATCCGTGATCTCACATGTTTCGTTAGACAAGATGGAATCCATCTAGCAACAAACAGTCTTCTTCCAGTAGTCAGCATCAAGAGATGCATATGCTTCTGAAATGGTCCTGGGTGTGTTATCCACGAGGAACACAATGAAATCGTTACCAAAGAACTTTGCAGTCCTCTGTCTCTTAAACTTACAGTAACTTCATTGTCATTCTCCACAGGATTCTCAATATGTTCTATCGGAATGGCGGGTTCGGGAATCTCAGCTAATTCCTGACTTGATGAAGCAGGTATCTCCTGATTTGATGAGCTAGGCATATACCTCATAGGGAATATATTCTCAAATAAAGTCGCATCATTCAACTCCATAATCGTACCAACATGTATGTCGGATACCTAGCTCAGATTTTACTATCAAAAATCTATAACCAATTCTATTAAAAGCATAGCCCAGAAGAACACAATGTACAATTTTTGGTTCAAACTTGCGCTTCTTGAGAATTGGTATATTGAATTTCGTCAAACAACCCCAAGTACGTAGGTAAGAGAGATACAACCTTTTCCTTTCCCAGTCCTCAAATGGAGTAATGGTTTTATTCTTTGTGGGAACTCGGTTTAGGACATGACATGTAGTCATTACTCATTAGCGCCTCCCCCGCCATGCCTTGGAGAGACCTAGAGTTTCTAACATGGAGTTAACCAAATCAGATATAGTTTGGTTCTTTCTTTCCGCCACCCCATTTGACTGAGGTGAGTACGGAGGCGTACTCTCATGAATAATACCGTGTTCTGCACAAAACGAATTAAATTGGTTCAAAAGATACTCTCCACCACGATCATACGTAAGGCGTTTTATTTCATGATCAAATTGGTCCTCTGCTTCGGCCTTATACTTCTTGAAGTAAGTTAAAGCTTCATCTTTAGATTTCGGAAGATACATATAACAATATCTAGTGGAGTCATCCATAAGTGTCATGAAATATTTATTTCCACCTTTTGTCAACGCGTAATTCATCTCGCAAAGACCAGAATATATAAGCTCCAGTGGTGCCAAGTCTCTTGCCTCCACAGTCTTATGGGACTTGCAAGGTTCTTAGTTTAAAAACACACTTGAATTTGGAACCTTTGACAATACTGAATTTCAGAATTAAACTCATATTTGCATGAAATTAAGTGGTATCCAGTTAGCTCACCTATTTAATATGTAGTATCATTTTTGAGTGGGAGCTGAAAATCTTGCCTGATCAAAATATACGGGTACAATATTTGAGTGGGAGCTAAGTCCTTATATGTGAAAACATATAATAAGTTGTACTAGTAGAATTAATTAGGAGTAATTATATAATTAAATTAAGTTTTATGATAAACATTAATGGTTGAGATGCTTTATAAAAAATCCGAGGAGTCAGAATGAAACAAACCAATAAAAGAAAGTCTTAATTGGAAATATAAAACACTTAATTGATGGTTATAGAATATGATGCATCACTATGAACAGATCATAGTTGGCGACATATATAAAATAATGTTATGAAGTCAACATAATGTTACATATGTTCTTATGAAGAACAAAATGCTGAAATAAATTTCGTGAAATTCACGTGTTCTTAGAAAGGACAGATGTTGTATAAATTTATTGTAAATTTGCTAGCATAAGAAGTAGGCATATGTAATGTTTGGTGGATCTAACGGTAATTGTTACGTGAGAAAGTTTCAAACATCAGGATAAATGTGAAGCATGGTGGAAACATCAAAGTGATGTTAGATAGGCTATACGGATCTATGTTATATTAAAAATGTATTTACTTTGAAAGGAATGAAATATAATTTATTGATAAGAAAGGTGTTTCTCAAAACTGAAGGTGTTTTAGTGCACTTGATTAATCAAGGACACATTTACCAATAATTATATCCTTGAATTATGGTAATATGGATTGATGTCAAACAAGGTGACATCAAAATATTTGCAAAAAACATACATAATTGTATTGTACAAACCATTGATTATAACATCTTACATGAGCAAGAATGACCAGAAACACTTAATTAATAAGGTGTTGTGATTAAAGAAAATGCAGCTAGTTTATTTGTACTCTAGTACAAGTGGGATACTGAAGAAGATATGCCCTAGAGGAAATAAATAACAGGTTTTTATTTATTCTATATCTCATAAAATTTATAATAAGTTTTTATGTCATGCTATAACTATATTAATAGGAAACTTTAATACATTTGTGATATATAAACAAACAAAGTCCCTAGTTATCAACTATCCTCTAAATGGACTACTTCATTGGGCATTGATTGATCGAAGGTTTCACGATCATGTGACAATTGCGTCAATTGACAATGAAGCCATTTTATTGGTTGAATGAAATGATAGACAACCCCATTATAAGTATTGCAGTGTGATCATGTCACAATGTTCACAGTTTTAATATTAGTAATATATGGTATCCTAATCCTCAGATCGTGAGATCATATTTAATCGTTGTCTAGAGGGATATTTTGATTGCATCAAGGTCATGTCTTAAAGGAGTGATTAAGGTGTACATTGAATATTCCTAGAGATACGTTGAGGCGTATGATCGAGATCGATATTTTTTCATCCACGTGATGGTGAGATACTCTGAGCCCACTCGGTGAAATTAGATAGATATAGCTGTAGCGTTTGACTAGATTAAGGAGATGTAATATCACGACAACGGGTAAAGCAATTCTTGCCGGAAACGAGATTGAACATGACATGGAGGTGTTAATGCTCACATCTCGTACAAGATATGTATCTAAGTAACCAAATAAATTGGACGCCATAATTATGGTTAAAACGGTTTAATTCTGGAATGCACAGGGGTCATTATGGGTATCTAGATCCCACTATTTATCATTGACCGGAGAGAGTTCTCGACCATGTCTTGAGTATTTCCAAACAAGGTGAATACACTTAAGGGCTTGATGACTCTTGGAGATCATTATAGGAAAAATAGGATTTATCGGCTATAGAAGAGAGAAACCGAAATGGTTCCGGAGAATGGGAAAAACATCGGAATGGTTCTGAGAGAGAAAATACCGAAATGGTTCCGGAGAATGGGAAAAACATCGGAATGGTTCTGAGAGAGAAAATACCGAATAAGTTCGGAGAGATCTCGAAGGGTTTCGGAGTCATTTTTAATTAAATAATATAAATATATTTAATTATATTTATATGTTAATCTAATATTAAAAGAAATTAAATTATTATATCAAATATATTTATTAATTTAAATTAATATTAAATAATTAATTAAAAATTGAAAAAGGGAGGTAGCCCACAAAAGGGGGTTCGGCTCCCCTTATGGGCCTAGGAGACCCATGCGGCTAAGGGAGAGGGGGCCTAATCCCTCTCCCCTCCTCCCCTCCCTATTAGTCTCACATTGGGACTTTGGAGGGAGGTGACCCCTCCCTCCACCTATATAAAGAGAGTGAGGGGTGCTCTTTTCAACACAAAAAATATAGGAAAACCCCCAAAAAAATCCCCAAAAAAATAGCCGGACGAGTTTTTCCCTCCTCTCGCCGTCTCTCTCTCCCTCAGCGTAGTCCCCAAAGCTGGACAACGCTCGGGAGCTTCTCGCTCTTCAAACCACTGCCGTTTTAAGAGAAATTCCATTTCGGGAGATCTACTTCTGTAACCTTTGTTGGATCGGAGACCAGGAGTTGACGTGAAGCATCGTACGTGTGCGAGTACTTGGAGGCGGTGTTCATCATCACGAGCAACACCGTCGTTGCGCCGTGATCGTCATCAACTCATCAAGTTCTTCATGACCCTAAGGTCGGCTACACCATGTTCCTCGTCAACGCTTGTGCGGGGCCGTAATCCTCGATATTCGGTCTACAATAGGTATGTTACCGAAGCACTGATGACCCACAAGTATAGGGGGTGTATCGTATTACTTTTGATAAATAAGAGTGTCGAACCCAACGAGGAGCAGAAGGTGTTGACAAGCAGTTTCGATGAAGGAATAACTATAAATACTAAAAGATAAATTTGTAGGGGTTTTTGATATTGCAGATAAATAAAGTGCGAGTAAATAAAACGCAGTAATAATAATTGCAGCAAGTGTCCCAATCCTTTCTTCAGCAAAGGACAAGCCGTTGGGTTTACTTATAATTAACAAACGTTCTCGAGGACACACGGGAGGTTTCTGCAAAGTGCTTTTGTTTCATGCCGCTGAATAATCTTTAGTGTTTTGATAAGTGTTGTGTGGGTGAACCTATGCTAATGTACCGTCCCATCCAAGACCAATACATACTTGTGATTATACCCCTTGCAAGCATCCGCAACTACAAGAAAGTAATTAAGAAATAAATCTAACCACAACTTTAAACTCCGGGATCCTACGCTCCCTCGTGCAATGGTTTCCTAACGGGTCTTTAGGTTTCTGTCACTCCGGCAACCCCACAATTAGTAGCCAAATACACGATGCATTCCCCTAGGCCCATAAATGGTGAAATATCATGTAGTCGACGTTCACATGACAACACTAGAAGAATAACACCACAACTTAAATATCAAACCATTAAATATTATTCAACATTACTTCACCACTAACAACTTGACTTCTCCCATGTCCTCAAGAACAACACAAACTACTCACAAGACATCATATGGGTCATGATCAGAGGTGATATAATGGTGATTAACAATCTGGATATAAACCTAATCCAATGGTTTCACTCAATAGCATCAACTACAAGTAGTAATCAACACCGGGAAAGTTTCCCCTATGAAATAGACAAGATGCAACCCTAGATGTTACAGTGGAACAGAGTGGAGCTGAGGGTGATGATGGTGGAGATGATGATGATGATGATCCCGATGAATTCCAGCTCGATGACGGTGACGACGGCGATGATTTCCCCCCTTCAGGAAGGAATTTCCCCGGCAGATTTCTCCCTGCCGGAGAGCTTTTCTCTCTCTGTTGTTTTTCGCCCCGCAGAGGCGCCGGAAAGACTCCTCGATGATTCCCCCGTGTCTTAGGGTTCCCGGGGGATGAAGGGGCAAGCCAGAGGTGGGACAGGGCCATCTTCACGATCCCCAGGCGCGTCCAGAGGTGGGCCCGCGCCTGGGCATGGTGAGGGCCCTTGGTGGCCCTCCTCCGGCTTCCCTTTTGGCTTCCTCCATCTTCGGGTGAAATAGGAACTTTCCCATGATTTCCAGGGTGCTCTGATCTTCGTGAATATGGTATCCCGACGCTCCGTTTTCCAGCAGAATTCTGACTCCGGGGTTCAACTCTCCAATTATGGAAAACATGCAAAATAGGTGAAATAACATAAGTATCATGCTCCAATATGAAATATATCAATGAATAACAACAAATTATGATATAAAATAGTGATGCAAAATGGACGTATCAAGCACCCCGTAACTGTTACCACATTACTCCTAGTTAGATCCTGGCTAGTTTTAGTGTTCACTACATAGATTTTTTTTGTATTTCTGCTACGAACCCATTCACCCACAATGGAACCATCAATAATACCGAGAAGGGAACTTTTGAACATAGTGTTGATCCTCTCAAAAGCTTCCTGCTGTGCAGGATTAAGATCGCCCTCACACTTACCCTTGGTGGCCGCATAGCACTGCATGGATTAAATCCATAGCACTTTTGTTGTGCGCCACCTCTTATAGTCCACACCCTTAAAAGGGTTCAGCTTTGTCGATGCAAGAAAAACATGTGTAGGAAATTTCCTATAATCGGATTTTGGATTGACCAATATATTAGCAATTTAGCATATAATTTAATCTGAAATATCATCAAGTAAACCATGAAGGTAGAAAATAAACTAAGCATGCACATATCTAGTACAATATACAAACAGATCCAATCTACGACAAAAACTAGACATAGGGATTGCAGCAAGATCTCGTACATATGAGAGAGAGATATGTACGGTGCAATGGTAGTGGAACCGGCTGCGGTGTTGTCCACTTTGTCGCCCATGTCGTAGATGAAGTGGTTGCCGATATCTGGGAAGAAGTAGTCGTTAGGGAAGTGATCGCCATCAGTAGTTGTCTGGTTGCGCTCCCCCAAAAATCTGATCGCCCCTCTCCCATATAGGATCAAAAGAGGCAGGGTTCCGAAGGCCTACTGTCCCTTCTCGCGGTGCACGCCAGAAGGAGGGATTGAGAAGACTTGATTGACGGTGCAAGGCTTTGAAACGGTGTGAAACCATATAAGGATTTTTTTTGGCTAGGAGTGGCGTCTATCAGTTTATATACCGTGGGGACGGGAGAGACGTTGGAGTAAGCCCACGTCCAAATCGGTCCGGGAGAAACGGATTACGAATTAACGCGTATATTAATTACCAAATTAATGACTCAATAATTTTTCTCAAACAGCAAAATAAACGTTCTCGGCTGGGCTAATTCCCCCAACCCATGGTGCGACATGTCTTGACGAGGCGAGGTGAGGCATGGCGAGGCGGGCGACGGAGGAGGAGCGCACGTGTGCCACACCTCTCCTCATGTCACACCAACTCATACATGAGGTGGAATGGCTCACCTTATAATGTGGTGGCACTCTCTCCCAACTAGCCATGTGGGACTAAACTCTAGTCCCACTATCTCCACTTGTTTTTATGTGTGAATGGGTGTGGTGACCCAACACACCACTGCATGTGTAGTACGCAAGTCGATGACATAATACTCACAGAAGGACTTACCTGTGAATATTACATCCCTCAGAGAGTACAACATAAACACAGCGGGTCCAGGCAAAACTATAGGATACAAACTTCATTACAAAATCTGGAGAATCTCTTTGAGGAATCAAAGAAGATCTCATACAAATGAAACATCAAAAGAAACAATTCGAAGCTCCAAGCTGGAGAAGAACTCTAGCTCAGAACTAATCTACTACGGCTAATGTCAGCCCTAATCTATGGCTTACAACAACTAACTCCAAGAATGGACTCCACCTATGCCTTGATAGCTTCTCCTCCATCAGCGTTGTTGATGATGATGCTTCACGATGACGACTTCCATCAGGCTTCAACTCTAAGCAGGGGTCAAACGGGAACGAATGAGTAACGAGCGTTACTCAGTAAGTTCATGATATATAGAGGATAGTTTGATGCACTAACTACAGCTTTAGACTCAAAAAGATTCATAAGCTAATGCAAGATTTTTGTAAATCTTTCTTCAAGAGGTTGCTTTTAATTCTGAAGACTATGCCCGCCAGATCTTCACAGGACTAGAACTTCATGGAGTTTCCTTTCCTGCGGCGTTCGCAGCTCCTTCCCGGAACAAGGGGTAACATGTCACATCCTTTTACACTCTGCAGAGGTGCGTTACTTTACCCATGGACGACCAAGACCATGTTGCACAACCAGGTGTACATTCATGTCCACTCCCACTCAGGTATGGGGCTCGGTTGTTGGTCCAAGCCAAACCGTGCTTCTCCGCACAACGCATGCCCACCCATTTCTTCCAGCAGGTTGAACGCCTGATTTCGCCCCTCACGATGGATATCTACGCGCCCCTGGAAGACACTCATAGACCCTAGAGTCCGTGGGACGTAAGGGCTCCCACCCATGTGCATGTAGTCCCGCAGAACCTACAGCGTACGTCTCTGGCAGCCCTTTGACATGCGAACGAGCAAAGATGACAGCTAACTTACTCCCCCCATAGAAGACCCATGGTTAACGCAAATTTACGGTGCAAGAATCCTGACGATAGTTGTGATTAATCCTAGGTAATACTTTCTCATGCAGATGGAACCTTCCCTTGACCTATTCATTTTACCATGGTCCCATCCGCCCACCAAACAGAACACTACCACTCGGGTAGTCATTCAATTTGTCATATTATATAAAAATAATATCATGCATTATTTTAAGAACAGGTGCTAATACGATAGGGTTTTTGCAAATAGTTCGTTATGAGGTACTGCAAATGATATGAGCAAGTGATGAACTTGCCTGACATTGAAATAACAATAATAAACCATGTCTTCGGGGTTCGAGGGTCGCGTAGAAATTCCCGACATCTGAAAGATAGCAAAGTAGTCCTGGTAAGGACTACAGAAAACAATGGCAAGATGATACATGCATAGTAAGGAGATGCATCCTGAAATACCCTGGAAAAATACCCCAGCTTAGAAGTGTAAGCCACGTTTGATACGATATCTCAATCACACATGTTTTAGGTGAATTGTTTCATTACTTGAGGTGATGTGGTTATTAGTTCTTTTAGACTTACATGTGTTTCACTTTTACTTGGCAAACTATTGTTATCATGTTTAGGTAGAGGTGTTTATTACTTGGTTAGATAACAAAACAACAACACATGGAAAACAACTATTAAAAAGATAACAGATACAATTTATTTTATACTTTTAAGTGTAGAGCTTATGACAAAGAGTTGAATGGAAAACGATTAATTACTACAATCTACTCTATCATTACATAACTTGTTATTGCCATGTGATGATAGATTTAGTACATGTGAAAACATGAGGGTTTTATTAATAATGAAAATAATATTGTGGTAGTTATTTCTTGTCATAATGAAATATAATAGAATTCCAATATATGTGTAGAAACAAGCTTGTAAGTTAAACAAAATGTTTTATGTTTTACATATTTGAATTGGAAATGATTTTCTCTTTAATTTGGTATATCATTTGAAGTATTCTGAAAATATTTGAATAAGATATTAATTTATTAATTTTAAATGGATTAAATGATTAGACAAAGTATTGCACTCATGAAAACTTGGTCAAATGGCTTTTAAAACATCATAGTTGATTTGCATTTTTCATTTTGAGAATTTTGATATATAACTTGTATTTTTCTGATTTTATGAATTATTTATTATTTTTCTCAATTTTTAAATGATTTATTTTAATTGAAGAAAATATTTAATTTAAAATTTTATTAAACACTTTTTAAAAGTTGATAAACAAATAGATTTTATTTTTCTAAACATTCTCATATTTTATTTATATTTTTCTGATTATTGTATTAAAAGTTATTGAATTATAAAGTTTAATTAATTTCTGCCATTATTTAAATTGACAGGTGGGTCCCACCTATCAGTTTAATTTCTAAAATAAAAAAAAGAATCTCTCTCCTGACGTCACGATGACGCCAGGGTGATGTCAGCACGGAGATGATCTCACAGATCCCTCCCAATCCATCGATTTAATCCAAATTGGTTCGATTCATTTGAACTACTATTTACAGGGTGTGCTAAGGAATCTAGGGGTGGTGGTGTGGTGACCAAATGGTCACCGGAATCTTGCTGGCGGCGAGCTTGCGCGGTGGCGGACGGTGATACACGGCGGTGGTTCGATCTCGGGCGTAATAAAATGAATTAAGAGCACCTAGTGGTTCCTCTTCTCACCCTGGAACTCGTGGAGGAGTCGGTGAAGCTCAGCGAGGTCGGAATCGCCGGTGAGCTTCCACGGCGGCCGGCGGCTGAAGAAGAAAAGGAACGGCGCGATTCTCTGGCCTCCCGTCATCCCGGCAAACGAGACTCGGTGGAGAGATTCAGGACGTCGAGATGGAGCTCTAGGTGGTCTCGGTTTCTTCCGAAGTGGCCAGAGTCGACTGCGCTGAGCGGTGGCCGGAGCTAGGGTTAGGGTTTCGTCTTCGGGGAAGCAACATAGAGCGAGGGGGACTGCGAGGAGGAAGAGGGATGCACGGCACTCCCTCCTGGTCCTTATACGTGCGCGAGGAGGCGGCGGGAGACGACACGGCGAAGGTGACTCGACGTCGACCGCTTCAGCCTTCTGGCCGGAAACAAAGAAGAAAGGGAAAAGAAATGCCACTTTTCGATAACCCCCTGGATTCTTAATTATTCGCAAATAAGTCCCTCTGTCTATAAAACAGAGAAGAAACCCCTGTTTTCAGGGCTTATTTGGAAACATAAAAATTATAAAAAAATATATTTGAATTCCTCATCAAATTTCACATCTCCCCATGTTTTGTTTTGGTGAATTAGAAGAATATTTGTATTTTTTATTTAGGGTGCTAGAATAAGTGATTTTTTTTATTTCCCTCCATTTAATTTATTAAATGGCTTTAAAATTTATTTTAGGCATGAATAACATACCTATACGCACATATGGTTCACCAAGTGGTGTGTTCTCATAGGACCATTTTAGATACAAATTCTTTTTAGAAAATAACTTGGTAACATTACTTGGTATTGTTTCTGTGTATTGAAATGAGAATCACTTAATAGAGATTTGTATCCCATGACATACTAAATTATTTTTATTAGGTAATGAACTTGTTTTCTCTTATGAAGCTTTGTTATTTTCCTAATTGAAACTCCTAGCAAGTTTGGTTGACATTTTACTGAGGTATGTGTATTCTATGTTTGCTGTTTTCAGTACTTGATCAAATGGAAAACATGTGTGGTTTTGTAATCTTATTTACTTGTTTTCCACATAGGTTCCAATTGTGGATAATATCTAATGTTGTTTTAAAACATGTAATCATTTACATGGTTATATATAGATGAGCTTTTGTTATCATCTGTAAGTCTTACATGTGAAAAGGGTTTGGAAAACAAGGTTTGAAGCTTGTTTTCATCTACCTCCACATATCAAGACATGTGGATGTAATGGCTTGTTATTATTCCATACTTGATAATTGTTTCCATTAAAGATATTATTATGAGTTCCTCATCTCTGATGAGCTTGACAGAGGTTAACGATTCTCTATTATATCCTAATGATTCACTTGATAAATTCTTATGCTCCCTTACTGAGGCAGTGTTGCTTCCTGTGGTCTTCTGTTGCTTTCACCTTGTATCAATTGCAAGTAATATCATCTCTTGGGTTAAATCTTCAACTATCTCACCCTTGTGGTGAAAACAAATAGTTATTCCAAGCAAAGACTTTACTTAGATGATTATATTGTGGTTTCTTGTTTCCTTAGTGTTATTTTTTCTATTGGTTGATGATAAAAGGATTGTAGGTGTAGTTTATGACATCAGTTAGCCTTAAGCATATAAGAAGAATATGTTGACAAGTTTGCAAGGCTTGTCCCAAATTACTTTTCATATACAAGAGACTGAGATGTACTAGGTTATTCAACCTTCTGTTTATTTGTGTATGACACTCAATTGTTTGAGTATACAAAAGTGATCTGTCAACATTGCTAGAAACTTGTTACCAAACTACTTCTATATAACACTAACATTGGAGTATCACACAATTTCAAGAGGGTTAATATGATCAGATCAAGTTATAATAGTCCAAGTACTCTTATAGTAGCTTAGAGTAGCACTTCTAGCACACTCTAAATAATCTTCTTGTAGATCTTCTGGTGGTGGTTCCTCTTTTCTTGTGGGTGCTTCTCTTGTAGAATGACTTAGAGAAGATTGGAAATCAAGATAATTTAGACAAGGTAGAAAGATCTTGATTTAAGAGTTAGTTCATGCTTTTATTATCCTTCCATATACTTCTTATTTTATTTCCTACAGGATGGATACTTGTTCATATATGGTTGGTTTTATTTAGCTTTCAATCCAATTCCTCTAATAGGGTTATAACTTTTTGTTATTCATTGCTTGTATCCAGAGATACTTTATTTGTTGAATGATGAGTTGGATAGAAATGTGGAGTGTTTGTGGAATGATGCCTTAATAGTGAGTTGATCAAATAGTTCATTGATGTGTTGAGATTTCAGATACTCACTTATATAAGATGATTGAGACAATGAGCATGTAAAGCTTATTGGGTTTTAATGACTTATGTCATAGTTGTTATTTATTTTCTCTGGTGTCATGATTTTGCTTTATATTCTTATCTGTATTAACTTTGTCATTCATAATTCAGTTATAGAGATTTCGGAATATCCTATGTAATGATCAAGGTTTATCAATAGTTTAAGACGATTTATTTCTTCTTGTAGGTACTCCTTTTATGATTGATGAGATATGTACATATTCGATAAATATGTTAATACACTTATTATGTCATTTCCCACTTGTGGGTTTGAGTTAACACTTGTATGTATCACTTGTGTTCTATTGAAACTTTGTTATTTACTTGTGATGGTTCACCTAACAATTATGAGATAATTTATCAAGATGTTGTGGAAATGAATTGATAACTTAGGGAGTTGTTGTTTTTATAGAAGATCATATCTCTGTTGATGAGATGGTTCAATTATGCATTACTCATTGGTGGAAGTATGATTATCACTTATGTGATTTGGATACTTACCCCTCTTTGGTTGTAATTACCTAATGAATTATCCCAAGTCACTTATAGACTTGTGGTTAAGGTTGTTAATAGTTTGTGTTTGATCATAACCAATTATGGTTTGTCTTATCAAGTGATTTGGTTTCTAAAGATATTAGTTATAAAGATCATTCCAAATGTACTCCTGACTAGATGAACTAGACCTATTTCATCATGTCAAGTGAATCATTGGTCACTTTGTTTCATTTAAACTTTCGCGCCAAAATTTCCCGTACTTTTAGATGCATGCTTTGCAAATGCACATATTAAATTTAGATCCTTATAACCTCCCAAACACTGGGATGTTACAATGGGCCATGCCACTTTTAGATTTTAGTTGCGCTTTGGGGCTAAGCCTAAGTATAAATTCCAACAGTATACAACATACAAAAACAATGCAAACAACAACAATGAAACCCGTTTGCGATATGAGGATTCCCCCTCTTCATTGGCAACTTTGGGCATTCCATCATTGCAAAACACTCGCATGCATCGTTTTTCTAGATGTATGCAACATTTACACCCGCTATCAGAAAAAACCTAACAAAAGTGACAAAGAATTTCTAACGCATATAGGAAGAAAAACGAATCTATATATACAACAAATCCAGTTGCTGCCAATGAAATTTTGAAATGCGTATCACAACACTCGCAAAAAGAAAAACAAGGTATGGAATATACATGAATGACACATCCAATAAAAAATTTAGCATACTTGCAACATGAGACAAATCCCCTTGAAGCATACACCCATAATTACTGCAACAAGATGACAGTGTGCATGCAACAAGCAATGCCAATGGAAGCGTGTTGAAACAACATATGCAACATTTTTTTTCCAAAACCTCTTTTCACCATCAACTATTGAGCCACCAACTTTGCCACTTCAGGCTTGCTAGAACCCCGTCTAAGCTAGCATCCATTCCTTGCGGTTCAATGTCTTCCCAAAATTGGTGGCACAAAATCATATTCCACCTCTCGGAACACCCCATCCACTATGAGAGCTCTACATCCAACATTATAGGATAGAGAGAAACAATGAGGAGAAAGATTGAAGGAAAAGGAGCACTAGAAAATGCTCTAGGAAGAAGGGATAATTATTTAGAACTGCTCGTGAGAGGATGGATTAGGAAAAGAGAGTTCTATGGGTTTAACCGAAAAAGGATTTCCACTCTGCTTTATAAATAAAGCAACTACCAATCCGAGTTCATACAACATAACCAACAAAGAGAAAATGGGAGTCAATTAGACAATAGCTCTCTGGGGCACAACACAAGTAATCCCAAAGTAACAAAATACGAAAAAACAAGAGGGAAAAGGGGGAGTTCTAGGGGTTTCTTTGAAGGAGAGACCACATATAGGATGCAAGTTTGCGCAAGCCGAGGGAGGCGAGAAGCAGATCATGCAACTTGGTGGGTATGCCAACTTAGCCCACCTAACCACCTAAATTAAACCGGAAAACTATAGCTATAATAAATTGGTTACCGAAATTGAACTGTGCATAATTAAGTGGGTTCCACTTATAGCCCACTAGAAGCAATTCAGATTGTTTGACGTAAATTCAGGTGAATCTAAGTCGCCTCGAAGTGGAATAATTTTGATAAGGTAGAAACTTGTAAACTCAAAATTCACGTGGGTACCACCCTACTTTCTAATGTTGTTGCCAAACCTAGCCATCTGGGCCCGTGCCAGCGGGCTGGCCCGTGAGCACGGAAGCACGACCCACCATGGGCTTGGCATGACATGTGATTTAGCGGGCCCTCGTCGGCCCGTGGCCCGCCTGGGGCCTGGTGGCCGAGCCCGCGTGCTGAAACGAGCAATGCCCGTTATTAACCGGCCAGGCACGCGGAGGCCCGCATCGGCACGCCAGGCACGCGGAGGCCCGTGGCGGCACGTCTCACATGTGCGGACGATTAGAGCCCAACGGGGGGAAATTATGTCGTTGGAGGCGCGCAACGGTCACTTTTGGCCGGTTAGGGCATTTTTTAAGCGAGATTAGGGCCTTTTTAAACAAGATTTGTCCAGATTTAGCAGGATTTTAACTATATGGCCGTTGGAGGGCTGTTTTAGTCCGAAAAATATCATTTTTTAACTATGAAAAAGGCTACACACCTCTCTCATTTCTCACACTCAAACATGGCTGATCCCAACATGAATACTATCTTCCACCTTGAAGATCCCGACCCCGACTTTGCCGGTCCCTATGCCTCTTTTCCTCTCTTCGACTACGCTGACACCCACCACGATAGTGATCCTTCACTATCTCAATCACATACTTCTCAAACTTCTCATGCCACCACCTACACCTCCTCCACCGCAAAAAGGCCACGCAAAAGAACCTCCAGGGTGTGGGATCACTTTGAAGAACAAAGAGTGGTGCCGCCTGAGGGAGGTGAGCCGGCTCTACAGAGAGAAGGTCTTTGTGCTATGATTGCTTCTAATGATTTATCATTAGGTTTTGGTGAGTCGGATGGTTTTGTCGAATATATTCAAACTACTCAAAATCCTAATTTTAAACCTGTTTCTAGACAAACTACATCTAGGAATATGAAAAAATTAGGAAAAAAGAAACTTGCTCAAATTAAAGATAACTTTGCTGAATGCAAATTTTCTGTTGCTTTAACATCTGATATTTGGAGTGGTCGGGCAAAGCAAAACAAAATTTGTGTGGTAGCCCATTATGTTGATGAAAAGTGGGAACTCAAAAAAGGAGTCATAGGATTCGAATTAATTGATGTTTCACATAGTGGTCCGAACATTTCAAATGCTATAAATAAAGTTGTGCAAGATTTTTCTATCAACGACATTTTTTTGCAGTAACTATGGATAATGCTTTGGCAAACACTAATGCAATGAATTACCTCACTCCTTTATTTGTCCACTATGCTGCACCCTATTTAATGCATCAACATTGTGCTTGTCACATACTTAATCTTATTGCTAAATGTGCTTTAAAGAAGGTAAAATACTAAGTTGAAGTATTTGCACAAAGCAATTACTTATCTCGTGTAACATCCAAGTATGAAAACTACCTAGTGTTTCCGTTCCTTGTTTAATTTATGCAATGCATCATGGCATCATCCTCATTTTATTTTCTGTTGCATTGTTTTCTTAATGAAATTCAATCTTTAATCAACAGTTGTTTTCATACTTGTCTATTACAATCTTTTCAAATAAGGAATTGCAAAACAAAACCTCCCTTGTTTTCCAAATAATTCATTAATGATCACTTCTCAAATTGTTGCTTTAAACCAAACAAATATTTCAATCAATTAATTCTAATTCACTTCAATTTCAAATCAAATGTATTTCAAATCAGTACCTATTTGAAACCATGAAATTCACCCAACAATTGTAATCCTTAAACACATTAATTCTTAGGGGTAACCCTATTAAAATTGTTGTTTCAATATTGTGTTTAATATTAAAAATTCATCCAATTTGATTTCAAATACAAACATTATTTTAAAATGTCAATTTTTGAAATCCAATCTTGGAAAATGGTTTCCTTTTACCTAATTAGCTTAAGCTATTTTTTCTGTAATTTTTATCAACCAGAACCTTAACATTTTCTTCCAAATTATGTTTCAGCAAAAAAAAAATAAAGCAGAAAAATAAAAAAAATAAGCAAAACGCAGCGCGCGCGCGGCAGATAACGCTACCCAACCCACATATCCTACGCGCGCGCCAGCCCAGCCCAACTAAACTCCCCCGTACCGCTTGGAGATTCGTGCGGTCCTTCTTTTTGAAGTACGGCAGCCATCGCCGAGCGCCACCGCGGCACCGCGCGCGACTCCGGCGGCCAACCTCGCTCTCCTCGCCTATAAAAGCCCCTAGGCACCTGGCGCAGCCGCCCTAACCCTAGGTCCTCGCTCTCCGCGCCGCGCCGCCTCTCTCTATCTCTCTGTCGCCAATTTCCACCTTCTCTGAATCCAACCACCAGCGGCCACCGTCTGATTATCCACTCGCCGCCGTCGCCATGGCGCTCATCCACCCTATCTAGACCTTGGAACCACACCGCCTCTCTCTCCTCTCTCTGCTGGACATCCAATTACCACGGGTAAGCCCCTAATTCGCCGCCGCGATCTCTTCCCTCTCCGGCCACCGTGCCACCATTTCTGAACCCGAGGAGATCGTCGCCGTTGCAGGGCCTCTCGACGGCGTTTGAGCACGGGGACGACATCGCCACCTTCCCCTCTTCGCGTTGGACGTCTGATCTCGCAAGGAGGAGCCCGGAGACCACGCCGCCGTCCACGACTAGCTCGTCACCGCCGCGGTTTTCCCCTACGCCGTCAGAAAACGACCACGGCAACCTTCTGGTGAGCCCGCCGTGCTCCCTTCCTCTCTCTGTGGCTTCGCATCCGTGCACGCGTCATCCATCTGCACCGTAACCATCCATCACCAGCACGAGCTTACGTTTGATCGCCGGCGAGCCGCGTCTGTCAGTCGAGGATGCGTTCCGTCGTCAGTTAAAATTTCAGAAACCTGGCGTGGAACAATAACCTCACTGCGTTCGTTTCCCTGTCACACGAATTCAGTTAGCGCAGTGGTTCAGTGCGAACGTTTGCACCGCGAGCTCGCGGGATCGATCCCCCGCGGCCGCACACTTTTTTCGCGAAATTCCTCGCGCGCCTGGCCCCACGCGACAGTGACCCCCACTGCCACGCCAGCGCGCGCTCGCCACGCTGGCCACGGCCCCCCCGGCAGCGTGTGGGTATGTTTCCTGCACGGTAACAAAAGTATTGAAACAAATCTGTCTAATTTCTATTTCTTTTTAATTGGCAGAATAAAGCACTAAACTTTAAAAATCAATAACTTTTAATCCGTAAGTCTAATAAATAAAACTTGTATATGTTTATTGCTCCAAATTTCATAATCTTTCCAACTAGCCTATTTGTGTTCTGTTTTGAGTTTTCAAAATGCATTTAAATTTCAAATTTGAATAATTCAAATGTAATTTGCAATAATTCATAAATAATTCATACTATTTCCAAATAATACAAATAAAATATGTTTTTCACACCTTTTGAATATCCTATTCAAATATAAAATTTGTTTCATTGTTTGAATAATTTAAATTGCCTAAATAATTTAATACTTGTTTAATTCAATTAAATTTGATAAAATCATAACTTGCTTAAAATAAAATAATTTTAAACATGCAAAATATGTTTTCAAACCACCAAAGTATGAACTTTTCAAATGTGAATTTGAATTTATGGTTTGAACAAATAAAATTCAAATAATATTCAAACTTGTTTTAAATTCAATTAAGACTTGCTTGATATTGTTTACTTCATAATAAATTCATCCTAATTCAAATTTCAAAATGTGAAACATGTAATCCAACTAAAATTTGATGTTCCTTTCAAATATAAATTTTGTTAATTGTTTTGCACACTTTAAATTGGTGAAAACAATAATTGTATGTGTGGCATGTTTAAGTAACCAAAATTTTCCAAACTTAATAAATAAGTTCTAAACTTGTTCTATTCCTTTTCCTTTGCATCTATTATTGTTATTTGTTGTTATTTTGTTATTACCATCATGCATGCATCATGATAACAACTATCACATAATAAATAATTGTAAATCATGTGTTCCACTTATTTCAATGGATCCTTTTCCATATGCAACCCTTGCATATGGGTCCATTAAATTTGTGCTATCATGTTAGTCAGTTTATTTGATGCAACCATTAACTTGCCATGCATCATCTTGATTGTGCACAATGCCATGGCAATGATTGTTTACATTTCTGTTGTGTTTGTTTGCTTCTTCTCGAATAGACGACGACGTTGAGGCAGACGACCTTTACAGCACCCCTTCTGAGGATCTAGCTCAGTACCCGGCTGTTGAGTTTGCAGGAAAGTTATCACTCACATGAACCATCGTGTTCCTTTCAACCCTGGTTACCGATACTTTCCGTTGTCTATATCTTGCTAGCCTTAGTGGTAGATGTTTCTGTTACGAACCTATCACATGAATCCTTTAACCCTGATATTGCCTCACCACCCCTCCTACAACCCTATTGATTGAGCCAGTGTCTTACTAGCATGCTTAGGTTGCTTTGCTCGAGTCTGTTACCCGTTACTTTCAGTTACTATATCTTTATTATGTTCTGGGGGCTCGATGTTTAATCAATCAATCAATCATGCTAATGTTATTACTGTTAATAATAATTTGATGATAAGGCACCGGCAGGAGGCCCTGTGTGGTTTTGAGGCCTGCTAGTGTCGACCCTAATAGGAAAAGGGTCTTGTCTACTGATCCATGATGAGCGCACTACCCGCATGTGGGAAGCGAGTATGGGCGCCCCCCTCAATTTGATTCGATTCGCATCTCGTCCAAATCATCTCATTTAGTTCGTGCTTTCTATTTGCCGCATGCATGTTTTTGCGAGCCCAGCGCAGGGTGGAACTTTTGTAGTCGGCATATAGGGGGACACGGTCTTAGAGTGCTATGAGGGTCCCTTTTCTTCGGGGCTTGATTAGCCGTGCGCCCAAGGTGCTTTGGGCTTGATGCGGAGAAGAGTTGAGTTGTGTTGAGTGCCCCGCTTGGTGGGAGGCATCCCATCTGGCGGGTTATTCATACGTGTACGGCCAAATTGGTGCAACCCTGCAGGGATAATCTTCTCGAGAAGCCGTGTTTTCCGCGGTTATGGACTACTTGGTGAAAGTACTGGCTAACAAGTACTCAGGACAACTTAAACTAATGATTCACTATTTCACACCCCATGATTAACAATTTGACTAGTAATAGGATTATTGTCACAATAACTTGATTCATCTTAATCCAACTGTGTGAGTTATCCTCGGATTGCTTCTTTGGATAAGGGGCGAGATCCAGGATGGGTTTGTTTGCAGTTATCTTTCAGTTGGTTACAACCCTCGATCTTATCCCCTTTCTAATAGTTGGAAGTGATAGAATCTCTGTAGTTGGTTAGCGCAGCCAGTTGCAGCATCTTATATACCCCTTCTTTCCGTTGAACCCAAGTCATCTGTGCTTGTGTTGGCGGGCTATACTTTGGTGAACTGTGAGTCTTGCTTGCCAGTACGTCTATGTACTGACCCCTTTGGGGATGTGGTTTCCGCAGACTACGACTACGGCTACGATGACCACCAGGATGGCTACTTCGTGGAGTTTGACGAGACTGCAGACGAGTAGATAGCTGGACCAGGGCTGGATCCAGAACCTACGTGGACGGGCTTCATCTTCTTTATTTTTCTCCGGCTTCTTAAGCCTGTTAGATTTGTCTGTACCCAGACACCTTTGATTGCTTCCGCTGATGTAATGAATGCTATGTTGGGACATGTGTCCTCTGGATGATTGTATTTGCTATCTCTGCCTTAGTGAAGGCCATTTGCAACCTTATTTCAATCTTTTGTGTCTTAGAGATAAGTTGTGATCATCATTCGTTCAAAGCTGTTGACGTACAGTGTGTGATTGATATGAAGTACGTCGACAGTAGTGCCTATGACTTCTAGTGGATAGTTTACATCGACGGTGGAATAGCAGGGCTTGTGTTGTCGCGCATAAGCGCAGGCCTACCAGGAAGCTGGGACGTGGGAGCAGTTATGCCTCATAATCCAAGCATCTGCTATCCAGTTCGTACGATGAGTATCCCTTAGAAGCCAGGGTGCGACAAATGGTATCAGAGCCTGTCTGCCTGTAGGATCCCTTTTTACTGGTCGCAGTTGAGTCTAGAAACTATTTTGTAGCTATATAGGGAAAATGAAACGTGAGAGTAGGAATTCTGCCATTTTTCTTCTTTCCCCACCCACCCACCCTTTTCTGGTAAGGAAGTGCAACGATGTTTTTCTGTTCTCACCTAAACTTTCAAGTTAGGATTTCACGTGTTTTGGGTTCTCCATAGCACCTTAGGACTTTTGGTCTCAAGTTTTCCCGATGTTGCTTCGATATCATGTTCTTCTGAAGAACCTTTCGTCCGTTGAAACCTTGTTGTTACTTTCCACATCAGTTCTCTACCGGAGTCTAATCAAAACTTCCCCGATCATCTGCAGATGGATCTCAGGTTCTACCCGCAGGTGGTTCGGATGACTCGCTGTGAGAGCACCGCCGGTTATCCGGAGATGCTGAGAGACATGGTTACCTATCTGGGGTTCCGTTGGGCACCAGAATACCAGGTCTACGAGCAGCAGCGAGAGTTTGACCAGACCTGCTACCGGGCTATCGTCTACATTCTGTCGGATGATGGCAGGAGCATTGTCCACCGCTACGAGGCAGTAGGTTCCACAGTGGATATGGCCGTGCAGCAGGCAGCGTACGTGAGTCTCACCGTCCTCCGTGCTGACTACTGGGGGTTTGATGATTCCATCTATCGTCACATCCCCCGTGGTTACATCACGGCAGCAGGAGTTCACTTCACCCTCCACAGCAACCTGGATACCTACGAGTCTGATAGCTCCAGGCTGCACACCACTGCCCAGTTCGTGAGGCACAGTGACGCAGTTGCTTCCGCACTATCTCAGGAGTTAGCCTCAGTCAGGGAGCAGCTCCACCTTGCTCTCACTCGTCTGGCGACGTACACCACAGACTTTGTTGGAGATGAGCGCTTTGCACGTATCGTTCAGACAGCTGGGTTACCGCTGCCAGATGCTGGAGGTTACGAGCCGATCAGAGGCCCACTTCTCGACCTCGGAGCTGGTTACACAGGGATTCCCCGCTATGGAGCACAGGGAGACGACGCTTTCTACTTCACCACACCGAGAGTTGCTCTCAGGGCAGTCCCGCTCTACGTGGATCGTCGTCATACCTACTTCCGTGGGATTCCTCCGCACCGTATCTCTCGTCGTACTACTCACCGCCGTCCTGCGTGATGAGCATGGGAGTACCGATGTATCCATTCCTAGCTATGTTTAGTTATCCTTTGTCTTTCGAACCATGTATTGGTCTGTTGGATATTCTGATGTATTTGAACATGTGATGATGTACCTGTTGGTTATCTATTCATGCGTCGGAATAATCTATCTTTCGGTTACCAAGTCTATCCTTTTCTGTTGTTGTGCTAAAATGAATTTCTGTTCAGGATGCCTCCAACCAGGAACAACCCGCCTCCGCCACCACCAATGGGGGAACTGTTAGCTCAGATGACCCAAGTGGTGACACAGATGGCCCAGATCCAGGCTAACCAGCACACCAACCAGAATGCTCCGCGAGTCAGCATTAAGGAGTTTCTGAGCGTGGGGCCGAGAGCTTTCGTGGCAACACGTGAGCCTCTGGATGCTGATGACTGGATCAGGGAGATCAACAGGGCTCTGGAGATTGCTCATGTTGCTGAGGAAGATAAGGTCAAGTATGCCACCTACCTACTGAAGGGTCAGGCAGCTACTTGGTGGGAGAACTACGAGACCATGAGAGCTGGCTATCCTATCACCTGGGGATGTTTCAAGGATGCCTTCCTGAAGCACCACATCCCGGATGGTCTCATGGAAAGGATGCGTGAGGAATTCTGCTCTCTCAGACAGGGCAAGCTGGACGTCCTCGGCTACCAGAACGAGTTCAATCGTCTCGCTCGGTACGCTGGTGACGAAGTGTCCACTGAAGCCAAGAAGATGGCAAGGTTCCGCCGAGGTTTTAACCCGGAACTGAAGTACGCTCTCACCAACATCAAGTGCAAGGACTTCGTGGAGCTCGTGAACACCGCGCTCAATGAGGAGAATGGGCGCAAGGCGTTCGAAGAGTCCCGTAAGCACTCGCGTGAGGGTGGTTCCTCCTCCAACATGACCACCCCTCCGCAGAAGCGCCGCATCTGGGTGCCAAATGGTGCTGTCACTCGGGCTCCAAATGCCCAAGCTTCTCCAGGCTTTGGTCCCCGCCCACCCAACCCGTCTCAGATGCAGGGTCAGAGGATTCCAATGGGGAAGCCAAGGCCAGGTCCTCCTCGTGTCGTCACTTGCTTCAAGTGCAAGGAGACTGGACACTACGCTGATAAGTGCACTCAGAAGCAGCTACCCCCACCTCCTCGCCCCAACACCAACCAGGCAATGGTTCGTGCTCCCCCGGCTAAAGCCTTCAACTCCAACAACAGGCCTGTCGGGAGGAACGCGAGGGTGAACCATATCAAGGCCGACAAAGCTGAGGAAGCTGCTGACGTCGTTCTCGGTATATTACCCGTAAACTCTATCCCAGCTAAAGTGTTGTTTGATACTGGAGCATCGCATTCGTTCGTGTCAAAGATCTTTGCTACAACGTACAATTTAGCTCTGGTTCTACTAAGCAATCAAATCTATGTGCACTCTCCGGGAACTAAAATGATTACTTCCAAGATAAGCATGGACAATCAGATCCTAATTGGAGGTCGCATATTCCTTGCTTCACTCATGTTGCTGGGAAATTCTGACATTGATGTCATCCTGGGTATGGATTGGTTGAAGACCCACAAAGCTAAAATTGACTGTGCTCAAAAGTCAATAACTCTCTCTCACACTTCAGGCCAGATAGTCTATTCTCCATATGGATCAAGTTCTGTTCAGCTGTTCAACCTCGATGCCAAACCCCTTCCTGCAATTGAAAATGTTCCGGTGGTTTGTGAATTCCCTGACGTCTTTCCAGAAGAGTTGCCAGGGATGCCTCCGGATAGAGCAGTTGAGTTCGTGATCGAGCTTGAGCCAGGTACTGCTCCAATCTCTAAGCATCCATACAAGATAGCTCCTCCTGAACTGAAATTGTTGAAGGAGCAAATCGATATGTACATGGACAAAGGTTACATTCAGCCTAGTTCCTCCGCTTGGGGTTGCCCAACTCTGTTTGTTGCCAAGAAGGATCAAACAAAAAGACTCGTGGTTGACTATCGTCCTCTCAACGAGAAAACTATCAAGAACAAGTATCCAATTCCTCGTATCGATGATCTTTTTGATCAACTTGCTGGAGTCTCAATATTCTCAAAGTTGGACTTGAGGATGGGTTACCATCAGATAAAGATCAGAAAGGAAGATATTCCTAAGACAGCTTTCACCACTCGTTACGGTCTATATGAATACACCGTCATGTCCTTTGGTCTCACCAATGCACCGGCAACGTTCTCAAGACTCATGAATTCTGTCTTCCATGAATACCTCGACAAGTTCGTTGTGGTATATCTCGATGACATTCTAGTCTATTCAAAATCCGAGGAAGAGCATGGAGAACACCTTCGTCTCACTCTCATGAAACTTCGCGAGCATCGTCTGTATGCCAAGTTTTCCAAATGTGAGTTCTGGATTCCAGAAGTTGCATATCTTGGTCATATCATCTCTGCCAAGGGCATAGCCATTGATCCTGAAAAGGTTAAGGCAATTGTTGATTGGAAACCCCCTAAGACGGTGAAGCAAGTCAGAAGTTTTCTTGGCTTGGCTAGCTATTGCCGTCGTTTCGTCCAAAACTTTTCCAAGATTGCCAAACCTCTCACTGATCTCACCAAGAAGGACAAAAAGTTCGTTTGGACTCCACAATGTGATGAGAGTTTCAACCTCCTGAAGACTAAACTCACTTCCACACCTGTTCTAGTTGGCCCCGATACCACCAAACCTTTCCAGATATTCTGTGATGCATCTCTCCAAGGCCTAGGAGCAGTTCTTATGCAAGAACGTCAAGTTGTGGCTTATGCTTCACGTCAGTTGAACCCACATGAGCAAAACTATCCCACTCATGATCTTGAACTTGCAGCAGTTGTGTTTGCCCTCAAGAAATGGAGACAATACTTGTTGGGTAACAAAACTGAAATCTTTTCCGATCATAAGAGTCTGAAATACATCTTCACTCAGCCAGATCTGAACCTCAGGCAAAGGAGATGGATTGAGAAGATTAAAGACTTTGATCTCACCATTTCTTACACTCCAGGCAAGGCTAATGTTATGGCCGATGCTCTCAGTCGCAAATCCTATTGCAATAATCTCATGATCATGGAAATCCAACCTCCACTTCATGAAGAATTCCAGAAGCTCAACCTTGGTCTTGTCCCTGAAGGATACCTTGCTAGCTTGACAGCCAGTCCAACTCTTGAGGACAAGATTCGTTCTGAACAACTTCGTGATAATGAAATCAAGAAGATTGTAGAGCACATCAAGGAAGGCAATGATAAATTCAAGTCCTTCTCAATTGATGACAAGGGAACTGTGTTCTTCGAAGGACGCATTGCAGTTCCTCAGATTCAAAGTCTCAAGGATATCATTCTCAAGGAGGCTCATGAAACTCCTCTATCCATTCACCCTGGAAGTACAAAGATGTACCAGGATCTGAAGACTCTGTATTGGTGGCCTGGCATGAAACGTGAAATTGCTCAATACGTTTCTGAATGCGACGTTTGTCAACGTGTTAAGGCAGTCCATCAGAAAACAGCCGGTCTACTCCAACCTCTGAAAATTCCTGAGTGGAAGTGGGACATGATTGAAATGGACTTCGTTACTGGGTTTCCAAAGTCCAAGAAGGGCAACGATGCAATCTTCGTTGTTATTGATCGTCTCACTAAGGTAGCTCACTTCTTTGCTGTCAAGGAAACTATCTCAGCTAGCCAGTTAGCAGAGCTCTACACAGCAAAGTTGTTCCTCTTCATGGTGTTCCATTGGAAATAAGCTCAGACCGTGGAAGTATTTTCACTTCTCATTTCTGGAAGAGTTTTCAAGAAGCATTGGGCACCAAACTTCTGTTCAGCACAGCTTATCACCCTCAGTCTCAGGGGCAAGTCGAAAGAGTCAATCAGATTCTCGAGGATATGCTCAGAGCATGTGGTCTCTCCTTTGGCATGAAATGGGAGGATTGCCTTCCATATGCTGAATTCTCCTACAACAACAGCTACCAGGCAAGCCTAGGCATGGCACCATTTGAGGCACTGTATGGTCGCAGATGCAGGAGTCCAATCAATTGGTCTGGAGCTGGTGAACGTTCACTTTTAGGCCCTGACATTGTTAAGGAAGCCGAGGAGAAAGTTCGTATCATTCGTGACAATCTCAGGATTGCTCAGTCTCGTCAGAAGAGCTATTATGATAGCAAGCACAGGGATATGACCTATGCACCTGGTGATAAGGCATATCTCCGTGTAACTCCCCTCAGAGGCACTCATCGTTTTGGTGTGAAAGGAAAGCTGGCACCAAGATACATTGGTCCTTTCAACATTCTCTCAAGGCGGGCAGAAAATGCTTATCGTCTTGAACTTCCAGAAAAACTATCTAAAGTGCACGATGTGTTCCACGTGTCACAACTCAAGAAGTGTTTCAAAGATCCAGATCGTGCAGTTGATCATGATTCCATTGAACTGCAAGATGATCTATCTTATGAGGAGCACCCTATTCGTATTCTCGATGAGACCGAGCGTAAGACTCGCAACAAGAGCACCAAGTTCTTGAAAGTCCAATGGTCGCATCATTCAGATAAAGAGGCAACGTGGGAGACCGAAGAGGATCTTCGCAAGAAGTATCCGGACCTGTTCATTTCTCAGTAGGGAATCTCGGGGCGCGATTCCTTCAAGGGGGGGCGTTTTGTAACATCCAAGTATGAAAACTACCTAGTGTTTCTGTTCCTTGTTTAATTTATGCAATGCATCATGGCATCATCCTCATTTTATTTTCTGTTGCATTGTTTTCTTAATGAAATTCAATCTTTAATCAACAGTTGTTTTCATACTTGTCTATTACAATCTTTTCAAATAAGGAATTGCAAAACAAAACCTCCCTTGTTTTCCAAATAATTCATTAATGATCACTTCTCAAATTGTTGCTTTAAACCAAACAAATATTTCAAACAATTAATTCTAATTCACTTCCATTTCAAATCAAATGTATTTCAAATCAGTACCTATTTGAAACCATGAAATTCACCCAACAATTGTAATCCTTAAACACATTAATTCTTAGGGGTAACCCTATTAAAATTGTTGTTTCAATATTGTGTTTAATATTAAAAATTCATCCAATTTGATTTCAAATACAAACATTATTTTAAAATGTCAATTTTTGAAATCTAATCTTGGAAAATGGTTTCCTTTTACCTAATTAGCTTAAACTAAATTTTCTGTAATTTTTATCAACCAGAACCTTAACATTTACTTCCAAATTCTGTTTCAGCAAAAAAAAAATAAAGCAGAAAAATAAAAAAATAAGCAAAACGCAGCGCGCGCGCGCAGATAACGCTACCCAACCCACCTATCCTACGCGCGCGCCAGCCCAGCCCAACTAAACTCCCCCGTACCGCTTGGAGATTCGTGCGGTCCTTCTTTTTGAAGTACGGCAGCCATCGCCGAGCGCCACCGCGGCACCGCGCGCGACTCCGGCGGCCAACCTCGCTCTCCTCGCCTATAAAAGCCCCTAGGCACCTGGCGCAGCCGCCCTAACCCTAGGTCCTCGCTCTCCGCGCCGCGCCGCCTCTCTCTATCTCTCTGTCGCCAATTTCCACCTTCTCTGAATCCAACCACCGGCGGCCACCGTCTGATTATCCACTCGCCGCCGTCGCCATGGCGCTCATCCACCCTATCTAGACCTTGGAACCACACCGCCTCTCTCTCCTCTCTCTGCTGGACATCCAATTACCACGGGTAAGCCCCTAATTCGCCGCCGCGATCTCTTCCCTCTCCGGCCACCGTGCCACCATTTCTGAACCCGAGGAGATCGTCGCCGTTGCAGGGCCTCTCGACGGCGTTTGAGCACGGGGACGACATCGCCACCTTCCCCTCTTCGCGTTGGACGTCTGATCTCGCAAGGAGGAGCCCGGAGACCACGCCGCCGTCCACGACTAGCTCGTCACCGCCGCGGTTTTCCCCTACGCCGTCAGAAAACGACCACGGCAACCTTCTGGTGAGCCCGCCGTGCTCCCTTCCTCTCTCTGTGGCTTCGCATCCGTGCACGCGTCATCCATCTGCACCGCAACCATCCATCACCAGCACGAGCTTACGTTTGATCGCCGGCGAGCCGCGTCTGTCAGTCGAGGATGCGTTCCGTCGTCAGTTAAAATTTCAGAAACCTGGCGTGGAACAATAACCTCACTGCGTTCGTTTCCCTGTCACACGAATTCAGTTAGCGCAGTGGTTCAGTGCGAACGTTTGCACCGCGAGCTCGCGGGATCGATCCCCCGCGGCCGCACACTTTTTTCGCGAAATTCCTCGCGCGCCTGGCCCCACGCGACAGTGACCCCCACTGCCACGCCAGCGCGCGCTCGCCACGCTGGCCACGGGCCCCCCTGGCAGCGTGTGGGTATGTTTCCTGCACGGTAACAAAAGTATTGAAACAAATCTGTCTAATTTCTATTTCTTTTTAATTGGCAGAATAAAGCACTAAACTTTAAAAATCAATAACTTTTAATCTGTAAGTCTAATAAATAAAACTTGTATATGTTTATTGCTCCAAATTTCATAATCTTTCCAACTAGCCTATTTGTGTTCTGTTTTGAGTTTTCAAAATGCATTTAAATTTCAAATTTGAATAATTCAAATGTAATTTGCAATAATTCATAAATAATTCATACTATTTCCAAATAATACAAATAAAATATGTTTTTCACACCTTTTGAATATCCTATTCAAATATAAAATTTGTTTCATTGTTTGAATAATTTAAATTGCCTAAATAATTTAATACTTGTTTAATTCAATTAAATTTGATAAAATCATAACTTGCTTAAAATAAAATAATTTTAAACATGCAAAATATGTTTTCAAACCACCAAAGTATGAACTTTTCAAATGTGAATTTGAATTTATGGTTTGAACAAATAAAATTCAAATAATATTCAAACTTGTTTTAAATTCAATTAAGACTTGCTTGATATTGTTTACTTCATAATAAATTCATCCTAATTCAAATTTCAAAATGTGAAACATGTAATCCAACTAAAATTTGATGTTCCTTTCAAATATAAATTTTGTTAATTGTTTCGCACACTTTAAATTGGTGAAAACAATAATTGTATGTGTGGCATGTTTAAGTAACCAAAATTTTCCAAACTTAATAAATAAGTTCTAAACTTGTTCTATTCCTTTTCCTTTGCATCTATTATTGTTATTTGTTGTTATTTTGTTATTACCATCATGCATGCATCATGATAACAACTATCACATAATAAATAATTGTAAATCATGTGTTCCACTTATTTCAATGGATCCTTTTCCATATGCAACCCTTGCATATGGGTCCATTTAATTTGTGCTATCATGTTAGTCAGTTTATTTGATGCAACCATTAAATTGCCATGCATCATCTTGATTGTGCACAATGCCATGGCAATGATTGTTTACATTTCTGTTGTGTTTGTTTGCTTCTTCTCGAATAGACGACGACGTTGAGGCAGACGACCTTTACAGCACCCCTTCTGAGGATCTAGCTCAGTACCCGGCTGTTGAGTTTGCAGGAAAGTTATCACTCACATGAACCATCGTGTTCCTTTCAACCCTGGTTACCGATACTTTCCGTTGTCTATATCTTGCTAGCCTTAGTGGTAGATGTTTCTGTTACGAACCTATCACATGAATCCTTTAACCCTGATATTGCCTCACCACCCCTCCTACAACCCTATTGATTGAGCCAGTGTCTTACTAGCATGCTTAGGTTGCTTTGCTCGAGTCTGTTACCCGTTACTTTCAGTTACTATATCTTTATTATGTTCTGGGGGCTCGATGTTTAATCAATCAATCAATCATGCTAATGTTATTACTGTTAATAATAATTTGATGATAAGGCACCGGCAGGAGGCCCTGTGTGGTTTTGAGGCCTGCTAGTGTCGACCCTAATAGGAAAAGGGTCTTGTCTACTGATCCATGATGAGCGCACTACCCGCATGTGGGAAGCGAGTATGGGCGCCCCCCTCAATTTGATTCGATTCGCATCTCGTCCAAATCATCTCATTTAGTTCGTGCTTTCTATTTGCCGCATGCATCTTTTTGCGAGCCCAGCGCAGGGTGGAACTTTTGTAGTCGGCATATAGGGGGACACGGTCTTAGAGTGCTATGAGGGTCCCTTTTCTTCGGGGCTTGATTAGCCGTGCGCCCAAGGTGCTTTGGGCTTGATGCGGAGAAGAGTTGAGTTGTGTTGAGTGCCCCCCTTGGTGGGAGGCATCCCATCTGGCGGGTTATTCATACGTGTACGGCCAAATTGGTGCAACCCTGCAGGGATAATCTTCTCGAGAAGCCGTGTTTTCTGCGGTTATGGACTACTTGGTGAAAGTACTGGCTAACAAGTACTCAGGACAACTTAAACTAATGATTCACTATTTCACACCCCATGATTAACAATTTGACTAGTAATAGGATTATTGTCACAATACCTTGATTCATCTTAATCCAACTGTGTGAGTTATCCTCGGATTGCTTCTTTGGATAAGGGGCGAGATCCAGGATGGGTTTGTTTGCAGTTATCTTTCAGTTGGTTACAACCCTCGATCTTATCCCCTTTCTAATAGTTGGAAGTGATAGAATCTCTGTAGTTGGTTAGCGCAGCCAGTTGCAGCATCTTATATACCCCTTCTTTCCGTTGAACCCAAGTCATCTGTGCTTGTGTTGGCGGGCTATACTTTGGTGAACTGTGAGTCTTGCTTGCCAGTACGTCTATGTACTGACCCCTTTGGGGCTGTGGTTTCCGCAGACTACGACTACGGCTACGATGACCACCAGGATGGCTACTTCGTGGAGTTTGACGAGACTGCAGACGAGTAGATAGCTGGACCAGGGCTGGATCCAGAACCTACGTGGACGGGCTTCGTCTTCTTTATTTTTCTCCGGCTTCTTAAGCCTGTTGGATTTGTCTGTACCCAGACACCTTTGATTGCTTCCGCTGATGTAATGAATGCTATGTTGGGACATGTGTCCTCTGGATGATTGTATTTGCTATCTCTGCCTTAGTGAAGGCCATTTGCAACCTTATTTCAATCTTTTGTGTCTTAGAGATAAGTTGTGATCATCATTCGTTCAAAGCTGTTGACGTACAGTGTGTGATTGATATGAAGTACGTCGACAGTAGTGCCTATGACTTCTAGTGGATAGTTTACATCGACGGTGGAATAGCAGGGCTTGTGTTGTCGCGCATAAGCGCAGGCCTACCAGGAAGCTGGGACGTGGGAGCAGTTATGCCTCATAATCCAAGCATCTGCTATCCAGTTCGTACGATGAGTATCCCTTAGAAGCCAGGGTGCGACATCTCGGTAGTGATAATGGTCGAATTGCAAACTATAAGAAATATTGCATTGCATCAGGCACGGTAGCTCACCAATATAGTTTGGACATGCCTATTAGATGGAACTCTATGTATATGATGCTTAAGTCACTTATTAAAGACAAAGCTTCTTTTAGTGGATTTATTAATGCATCATATGGACATGAGATAATCACTCCATATATTTGGCATATTTGCAAACACTTGACAAAAAAATTGGAGATGTTTTATGATTATACCATTACTTTGTCGAGGGTTTATTATCCCACGTCTCCTATGATGGTCCATGTAATCATAGACATTGCCAGTCACTTGAAAACATATGAGAATGATATGATTTTAGACGAATCTGTTGATAGGATGAAACGTAAATTTGAAAAATATTGGACGAACATTCCTCCATTGTATGCTTTTGCGTTTATGTTGGATCCTAGGGCTAAAACTGAAGGGCTTGGTATTTCTTTGTATTTACTAACGGAGGCCACGGGTAGACTGTAAGATGGTGCTTATTTCATTGACATTCGCGATAATATTTCTACCTTTTTACTAAGTATGAACAAAAGTATGGTGCTCGAGTACAACGTCCTCCACCAGCACCAAGTTCGGGAAGAGGGAAAGGACTTTGGAGCAAGATTTACTGCGGATCCTCCTCTACTTCGAGCTCTTCCGGACAAATAGCGCCTTCTTGCAGGTGACGGGGAGCTAGCGAAGTACCTCAACAGCCCTGTAGTCCCATACGCCGACTACGAAGCCAATGCAGATGAAGAAGAAGAGGCTGTTTTCAACATACTACTATGGTGGGAGGACCACAAGGTTACATTTCCGGTGCTATCAATATTAGCACGGGATGTGTTATCTGTACCAGTGTCATCGGTATTCTCGGAGTCTGCTTTCAGTCTAGCTGGAAGAATAATCGTGAATAGAAGAAACAACCTCACTCCTAATATGGTGAAAACACTGATGGCCGTGAAGGATGTAGACCTAGCGAGGAGGAGAAGCCAATACACTACCGAGAACAAAGAACTGGCAGCCTCATTCTATAATCTTGCCATTCACAAAGAAGAAGAAGAAGAAGACGACCACTAGCTGTAGTAATTGTAACTTTTTAAATCTTTTTGTAATTTTTTTTAACTATGGGACAAACTATTTGTAATTTAGATTAGAGCAAGTTGTACTCTTTTTCCTTCCTAGGGATGGAAGGTTTTAATGAGGCAACAAATGATAAAGCTCACTTTTATCCCAAATGACATTTTTCCTCATTTTTACACTATTTTTTCCTGTCTATTCAAATTATTTCTATACTTTGTCTCATTTCTACACTTTGCCTTATTTTTTACATTTACCTCATTTCTACACTGTTTTATTTTTTTCCTGACTATTCAAATTATTTGTATACTTTGCCTCATTTCTATACTTTGCCTCATTTGTACACACTGACACACACATGCATGTGCCAAACCAAGGACAAGGCTACATCAGCGTGCATGCATGCATCGCATTAATTCAGTGATTCAGTGTAGTCACTGATTCAATGATTCAATTCAATGCATGCACGAGGGTGGGCGGGTCGGCCTTCCAAAATATCTTGCGAAATGAGAACCCTAGATCATCTTTTCCTGTTATAAAAGGGCTCTCATCTGTCTCATTTCTTACACACAACTACACACAAACTCACATAGTCACACATACACATAACATGGCTGAACCCATCAAAACAACCACATTTCTGGAGCTGGAAACCGTAAGCCTCGGTCTTTCATGGTATGAGAGCACTACGATGAGGTAATTACCATGGTGGATGGAGAGGAGCAGCTGCAAGCAAAGTGCAAACTTTGCTGGCGGCTGCTGCACGTGTAGAGGGGTGGATCAACCGGCCACGACGCGACGCGCATCCCAGGAGAGGTATGGCGTGCCAGAAAGGCCACGTATACACGAACTCGTTGCAGACAATCGTGCCGTGCGCCACCGCTACGCGCCCGTCCGAAAGCGCTTATCTCCGCTCCGCCCTCACCCAGTCGGCGGCGGCCATGGCGGCGCCATCCCTCCCTCTTCTACTCTGCAGCGCCACCTCCTCCCACTGCGTCGGACTTCTCGCCCCACCTGTTCTTCCCTATCGCGCGGCGGCGCGGCCGACCGTCTCTCCCGTCTGGTCCTCCGGGCGCACCGCTCCCTCGTTGCGGCGAGCAGGGGCACGGGCCCCTATGACGTGCGCGGCCAAGCGTGGAAGCGGGGGAGGCGAGGTATCCCCGAGTGACGGGGAGGGCACGCGCGTGCTGCTTCAGGCAGCGCTGTGGTGCGCCGAAGCCGCCTACATTATCTGGCTCTTCCTCCTGCCATACGCCCCGGTCCGTACCGAACACAAATCTTCACTCTTCTTTGCACGCCGCTAGCTAAATGCAAGGAAACTTCGATACTAATGTATGAAAGACTAGTTACCGTTAGTGCATCCCGATCTGCTTAGCGCGTAGCATCAGTGTTTACCAGTCGTTCCACTGAAAAATGTTTGCCAACCATTGATTCATCAGCAACGTAATGCAGGGCGACCCGCTGTGGGCTATCTCGCAAACCACGATAACTGACCTCGTTGGCCTGTCGCTCAACTTCTTCTTCGTCCTGCCTTTGATCAACTCCGGTACGCCCAAATTTCAGAATTACCAAATGTGCAGCAACTCGAAACTCACTGCATTGCGGCCATGATTCTGTTGGTGAGTTTACTGGGCAATGTAGCTGGAGTTCACCTGCTCGAATCCCCCGTTCTTCATCCGGTAAGAAGCTGTGGCCGTATTTTTCTCGCGATGTTATCATTTTGCTTCCGTGGCTTGTCGGTATAGTGTTTGTGCTAATCCGTTCGTGCCCGCTTGCCTAGATGGCCGAAGGATTGTTCAATTTTGTGATTGCCTGGACGCTGCTGTTTGCGCCGCTTCTCTTCACGGATGCTAGAAGGGACCGGTACAAGGGATCGCTCGACATCCTGTGGAGCTGTCAGATGTTCCTCACTAATAGTATGTGATCTCCTTGACCCAAAAATAAACCAGCACAACAGTTCAGCCTATCTAACATCTTTTTTCCCTGCACATGTAGCTTTCTTGATTCCTTACATGGCCATCCGGCTGAACGATCCTGACAAGGACCAGCCTCCGCCGCAGACATCAAAATTGAGTTCACTTATGGTGAGAGGTGCATCGGTTGTAGGCATAACTGGCGGCCTGGTCTGCATTTTGTCCATTGTTTGGGCTTTCTTCGGCCGTGCAGATGCTGACTTTGGAGGCATTTCGGACCGCTGGCAGTATGCGCAGGACTATGTCTTGACCGAGCGGCTTGCCTATGCGTTTCTCTGGGACATATTGCTGTACTCGATATTCCAGCCATGGTTGATCGGAGGAAATCTTCAGAACGTGAAACCAAAAGCTACAGAGTTTGTGAATGTAGCGAGGTTTATCCCAGTTGTTGGCATTGTTGCGTACCTGTTGTGCTTAGAAAATGAAAAGGCTTAGGCGATTGCCTGTTATGCTGTATTTTCTTCTTTATTTTTTTGTCAATGATATGGGTTATGTTACTACCTACTGGTATACATTTGTGTGCATCGTGGTACGCTGCATCTGTTGACCAGATTTTTGTTTTATTAAGAGCTGCTGTTGGAAATGGGAATTCAGTTACAAAAATGCAGTGCAACAGAACTTATTCAGACAGGCATCCTGATGAACCTGTTACTCCTTTAACCGCCGACTCTGTGAAAGGAAAATCTACAGAGTTTGTGAATGTAGTGAGGTTTATCCTAGTTGTCGGCATTGTTCCCTACCTCCTGTGCTTAGAAGATGAAAAATATTAGCTTGTTGGTGGTTATGCTGGAGAATTGTGTGCACCGTAGTACGCTGCATATTCTTTAGCTGTTTTTTTGCTTTGAGAAAAGAGAGCTGGGCTGAACGAGAATTCAGTTATAAAAATGCAGTGGAAAAGGACTTATTCAGACAGACATCCTGATGAACATTTTACTCCTTCAACCGCTACATTCTTTTGCTGGGACATATTGCTGTACTCGATATTCCAGCCATGGTTGATCGGAGGAAATCTTCAAAACGTGAAACCAAAAGCTACAGAGTTTGTGAATGTAGTGCGGTTTATCCCAGTTGTTGGCATTGTTGCCTACCTGCTGTGCTTAGAAGATGAAAAGGCTTAGCCGATTGCCTGTTATACTGTATTTTCTTCTTACTTTTTGTTGATGATATGGGTTATGTTACTACTTACTGGTATACATTTGTGTGCATCGTTCGTGATACGCTGCATCTGTTGACCAGATTTTTGTTTTATTAAGAGTTGTTGTTGGAAATGAGAATTCAGTTACAAAAATGCAGTGCAAAGAACTTATTCAGACATGAATCCTGATGAACCTGTTACTCCTTGAACCGCTGACTTTTTGAAAAGAAAAGTTACAGAGTTTGCCAATGTAGTGAGGTTTATCCTAGTTGTTGGCATTGTTGCCTACCTCCTGTGCTTAGAAGATGAAAAGTATTAGCCGGTTGGTTGTTATTCTGTATTTTTTTTCTAAACTTTTATCAATCATATTAGGTTATGTTACTCCTTATTGGTATACATTTGAAAGAATTGTGTGCACCGTAGTGCGTTGCATCTGTGGACCAGATTTTCTCTTTGTGAAGAGAGCTGGTTTGAACGAGAATTCAGTTATAAAAATGCAGTGGAAAAGAACTTATTCAGACAGATATCCTGACGAACATGTTACTCCTTCAACCGCTACATTCTTTTGCTGTTACAGATGCTAAGAAAAACATGATGGAACACCTAAACTTCTCTGCGACATAACTCTAATCTGCAGCAAATCCGGAAGAGCTCGTCAGAAAGCTAGAGCTGAAGCCAAGGGGATGAAACCAAGTGCGACAGAAACGGCACCAGCTGTCAGCTTGGACCCGCTGCTGTACCCCGGTGACATCTGGTTGGTAGTGCTCGGTGAGACTGTCGTCAGCGGTGGCGTCTGCGGCGCTTGCCTCGGCGTTGATGGAACTGTGGCGTTCACGCTCGGGCGTGGCGTGCTCACCGGCGGTGTTGGTGTTGGTCCCGCTGGAAGAAGCCCTTCTAGATAGTTCATTCAGAGATAGTTTTCAGTAAGTAAAGCAGATTCCTAGCAGAAGAAAAAACATTTGGCAACACTGAGAACGAAGACTGCATGATGGAGAATGGTCGCAAGCCGTGAGGCTGCAACGGCACGCAGTTAGTTTACCTGCGCAGGCGGCGGCGGCGGACGGGAGATCGAGACGGCAGAGGAGAGGCAGCTCCACGACGCGGGACATGTTCACGTTGACGGGGGACCTCTCGGGGCCGGACGGGCTGAGTGCCTGGCAGAGGCAGAGCGGCTCGTCGTGCACCATGCTCCCCAGGTTGGCGCAGCACGTGTCGGCCGGCGCGACGGAGGCGCCGTCGAGGAACGAGAGGCAGGGGAGGAGGCGTAAGAGCTCGGTAGAGCAGCTGGACGTCGACGGCCCCGTCGTCTGTGGCACCGGTGCCAGGTGGGCGCCGGGGAGGGAGACGAGCAGCAGCGCGACGCAGAAAGCAGCAACGGAAGCCACCATTGTTGCCATCCTAGTATCCTACTGCTTTGTTGATCTGATCGAGCGATTGGCTACTATGGGGGTTGGGGTTTTATAGCATTATTAATGGGAATGCATGGCAATGGCGTGCTCTTGGAATCTCGACGTGGTTTCACGCGGAGCGTTGCATGAGTTACGGTTTGCTAGTTGCTGCTTGCTAGATATGCGTGAAGAGCCGCGTGAGGATGGGGAGTTTTGTGTGAATTGGAGCGTTGGGATTGCGTTGGGGAAGTGGTTGCATTTGCATGGGAATGGTGCTTGTACCTTTTGTAGGTAGGGGTTTCATGTGAAGTGGAATTGTTTGACTCTTACCGGCCACAGGAAACTGCTGACCAGAATGTTGTTCTGACTAAATATAGCACATGAGAAATCTAGCCAGATTATAGTCTTACTGAAAAGAGGTTCTTTTTAGATGGAACACTGCTACTTCATTAAAAGGTATCCAACCATGGAGCAATATGAAACATATCCTCCTCACAAATTCATACATTATAAACTGTATCTAAATGCAGACCAAGTTTTCAAGTGAAAACAGGATATGTAATTATAGCGAAAATAGCATTAAATCAAATTGCACTTCCAAAGACAGGTAGTTTTTATCCCATAACAATTCACACTAAATTAAACATCAATGCACAGGGAGATTGCTCATTATCAGAAAGGACGACCCCAAGCAGTGTATGAGAGTTTACCAAAGTTCTCTGCTTGATTAAACAATGCTTACAATAATATCATTAGGACAAGATTCTAAACGCATGAGCCAAAAATCTGCTCGCTGGCATGAGCTAACCATACAATACGCTGGTAAGGACAGAGTTGAGTACGATAACCAAGAGTCGCAAGGACTTTGCTGATTGTTACTTTGCAAAACTCTTTGGTCTATAGGGCCTTACTTCGCCATGGGAATCCTCCTCGACTGAAAATACCGTAACCTTCCTCCCTGTGAGAAGGAGAACAAAGGCACCTTCTTCTTCTTCTTGTTCTTCTTCTTCTTGTTCTTGTTCTTCTTCTTCTTCTTCTTCTCCCATGACTCAATGATAGGTTTGTCCTTTTCTACATGGATGTCTTCAGAATCGTAATCCTGATTTATGCGGTCCATATTGAGCACCAAAGGAGGCCTGTAAGTGTTTTCAAAGAGTTGTTAACAAAATAACAGTGAACAAAGTCGTTTAACTCCAACAGTTATTCAGTGCACGATTAGAATTAGTTCCACATGTATACTTAATTCATTTCGTTGCAAGCCTCTTTACCTTTCTTTATGAGATCCTACCATACAGATAATCGGTAGAACATCCAACGGGGAAGAAATAGTACACTCCCAGCGGCTTGCTTGGTCGAAACAGGATTAATTTTTCGAATTGATCAAATAACTAGAAGATCGAATCCTATGACTACGACTGTTCCTTGCGAGGACATCGATGTCACTGGCTCACTGCAGATCCGCACGCCAAGTGTTGGATTATTCGGCACCACCATGTCGTGTAGGCGCCCCTGCTCAGTGCTCACAGAGGACGCGGTCTTATTGTACTTGTACACCAGTATTACCATTGGCTTCTTCCTCCCTGATTTTTCTACCGGCATTATATCTTCCTGGTTCCTCTCTCCTAGTCGAACCTTCTAGTACATTCTAGTACCAGAAGTACCCAAATCTTGGACAAGTAAACAATATGAAGGGGGCCATAACAAATTTCCACCAAAAACCAACACAAATATGCTAAAACTCCAAATAATTCCTCGTATACCTGCCCCGACGAGAAACCATATGAAATCCCGGCGTGAACAGCGGGGCAAGTTCGGACACTGAAAATATTTCGAAATTGGTGCCCAAAGCACACAAAAAAAAAAACTACAGGCAAATCAAAACACGGCGCAGGGGGGCAGTAGCGATTCGGGACTTACATCTCGCTGCTCGGGGTAGGCTCACGTCTCGCGGTTAGGGTTTCTTCGCGCCGCCGTCTCCCTTTATCTGCTTCGCCTACCTTTGGGTTGGAGTTTTTGTGTCGTGGAAGGGGTGATTTCACTTCTTTCCTTTTTGCGAGTCCAGAACCGGGGTCTTTTTTTTAAGGGACAGAACAGGATCAGCGCAGCGACTTGGGTCGACTCGTATCACGCCGCGGCGCGGCGTCCAACCTTCTCCGAGACTCTGACCCTGAATCCCGGTGCCGAGCGTAATTTTCATAAATGCCTCATTTTTTTAAACATAAAACTCATCAATATATAAAGCAAGAAAATCGTCCCGTTTAAAACTTTCTTTTTTTAACTAAGGCAGTACTGCCCGACCTTAAATTAATAGGGTCACCCACACAGGGTTCAGAGATGTTACAGAAAAATGAACACGATAAGGCCAGCAAGCTGGACAAACACACCTGCACACACGCAACGTCAACACGACGCACCTAGCACAGGGCCTATTAGGAACCAACCAACACCTAAAGAACAACCAAAACCTCCTCGGACCGCCCCTCAATCGCCACGACCGGCAGCATGAATCAGCCGTAGCTCCTCGGCTAGCCTCCTAAGGTTTGGGGCATCCTCTTCCTTTGCCATCAGAGACCAGAGCTGCACGAAAACCAATGTTTTGAAAATAACATCAGCAGGATGGTTAAACATTTTTCTTTCAATAGCCAACTTATTACGGATTAGCCAAAGGGTCCAAGATTGAGCTAAAAAGAGAGACCACACGACTCGCCTATGCGAGCCCGACAGCGCATCCAAAATACCAAAGAACTGTGCAAAATTAACCAGTGCCCAATTACACCCTAGTAATTGGCGCAACCCACTCCACGCAAAAGCAACAATAGAGCACGAGAAGAAGATGTGGGAAGCGTCCTCCATCCTCCCACACGGATATCCTTCTAGTCCCCTCAGTTATCCTGATAAGAAAAAGTGTGCGTAAAAAACTTGTTGCCTAGTGTTCAAACACAGATACATCGTCAATGTTTGCAAGGAAATCAGTGGGTTCTTCGTGTGAGGTAACTGTTACGAAGCCCTCAAAATGACTAGCTAAACTATGGGCAGCTCCATTAGCATCCCTGAGACAATGGTGGAACATCACTGATGAGAAGTTATGGCATAGCATCACACATTCTCCGTAGATTGGAGCAGGTGGTCCAAGGGAAACCCCTCCGTTGGTCATGATCTCGATAACCTCAACGCAGTTGGAATTAACTTCAGTTATGTTGCAACCAATCTGTCCCGCGAGAATTAAGCCATCCCTTAAAGCAGAAGCTTCTGTTGTCGAAGGGTCAGATATATATGGAATTCCCTTGCAACTAGCAGCCAAAACCATACCTTTGTCATCTCTCAGTATTGCTCCAGTACTCCCAGTTCCAGTGTCAACCGAGAAACCCCATCAACGTTCAGTTTCACGTAGTCTGCTTTCGGCTTATCCCAACCAGTCCGCACCACAGTCGATTTCCTTTTTCGTGATCTAGTGTAGTTTAGGTTTAATGATGATATGGCCTGGGTTGTTCTCACCAACGATTGTACCACCTCACTGTGAGAAGCTTGGCGACGTTCCCACCAAATGTACCATACCGCCACCGCCACGAGGTCGTTTTGGTCTACTTCTTGCAACAAGGGAGCCCTAGCATTTGTGTCCCGTAGCAGCGCTTCGAGCGTTGACGATTCCTCAACCTCCGTGTTGCACTTCTGAAGAACAGTACCAAGCAAACCCAAATGTGACCAGATTTCTTGGACTCGTGGGCACAAGAAGAATACATGTCTTATGCTCTCACGGTCGGTATGACATAGTAAGCATTCATAATTGGACTGCATGTGCCGATTTGCGAGCACACCGTTGCACGTAATTGCGCCATATAGAACCCTCCAACAGTGTATTTTAACCTTCGATGGGACGTTGAGGGCCCAAAGGGTTCTCCAAATTGGAAGAGTCGATGAAGTCCCATAGAGTCGCTCGTCCTCCTCAGTTTCAATCAGTGCTAGTGCTCCCACTCAACATGATAGCAGGATTTAACCGAAAAAACCCCAGACTTATTATAGTGCCATCCAATGAAGTCATCAATTCGACCAATGGATAAAGGAATATTTAAATTCTTTGCACATCAATGGGCCAAAAAAGATCTATGATTTGGGATTTGTCCCATGTTCCATTCTCAATATCAATCAATTCGGACACATGAGATAACAATATGTTTCCATTCCGAGTAGAAATCCTTCTATTCGGGCTATTTGGGATCCAAGGGTCATCCCATATGCTAATTCTGGTACCATACCCTACCCTCCAGATATGAACCCTTTTGAAAGTTTGAATACCTTCCCAAATGCTCTGCCAAGTGAAAGATGTCGCCGCCGTCCTCTACTCCTCCTCCTCCTCCCGTCCCCAATCTGAGGAGGGGGAATCTTCCGCCGCGGTGGCGAAGCCGTGGCGGTCGTCACCGCCACCGGAAGCGAAGACAAAGAAGAGGAAGACTCCGGGAATTGGAGCCAGTGCAACGTTGCCCTGGCTTTGCTCAGCTCCTTGGAGAAAGACGGATTCATCGCCAAAGACAAATGGCAGATGGATGAAGAAGACTCAGAACCTTCTCCAAAAGATGGAGAAAGGGTCATCCTGGCCTCCCATATCCTCCGAGGTATGGGTTTTCCATCTTCCGCGTTCTTTCTCCAGGTTCTTAGCCACTACAGGGTTCAACACCATAATCTGCCACCAAACTCCATCCTCTACATAGCTGGATTCCAGGCTCTGTTCTTATCTAGGAATATAACCTCGATTAGATTTTTTCCAATACTTCTTCAATGTAAAGCGCAATACCACCGGCGGTATTCTTCCCACTTGTGGGACTATCTCCTTCAACCTCCGTAGGTTTAGGGAGGAATGGTTCCGTAAAATAAAAACGTCCGAGTCCGTCAAATTTTGGACGTGCTCATTTTTCTATCACCCGAACGTTCCCTATCCTGGAAAGGAGACGGGAATTCCGGCTTTTGCCAACTTCGCCGCCACTCCCAGAGATAACTGGGCGCCGGACGGAGTCCAGGTTCTGCCTCTAGACCTGCTGCGAATCAAACAACGGATAGAGAAACTCGTCGTTTCCTCTCCTCCTTTGACCGGCATGGACACAGTCCTTTGCTGGCTCGGAAGGAGGTTTCAGCCTCTTGCATTCCACGACGGCCGACGTTTATGCGAATACACCAGGCCAGACGATGCAATAAGGGTGAAAAAGTCCTCCTTATCGAAAAAGGAGTTCAAGAAATGCGTCAACCACTTCGTAGCCACTCATGATCAATACGGGGAGATCCTACCAATGTTCCACGTTGACAACCCCCTTCCAAGGTATGCTTTTAATTTCCGTATTTTGGGAAGTTTTTTCAAACTTTGTCTTTCTCGGATGAATTTACTAATCCGGGTTTATTTCTTTGTAGCTTGCTGATCTCACAGAAGTCCAACTCGTCTCTGAAGCTGAAATAGCGGAGCTAAAAGCCCGCTTTTTAGCGGCCGGAGGATAGAAGCGCAAGAAGATCGTTTCGAGTCAAGAAGTGATCGACCTTGACGGAGTTCCCGTCGCCACCTCCAGGTAAGACTCAGATTTTTCTTTTGCATACTTTTCTTAACCCTTTTTTCTCGGATTTTAGATCTCGGTTCTTTCTTTTCTCTCATTTAGCCTTGCTCCCGTCCCTTTGAAGGGGAAAGGCAGGAAGAAGCTTAAGGCTGCCGCAATTAGAGGGCCTAAGCCTTCCCCTGCAACTGCTCCGGATACTCCAGTGGCAGTTAATGAAGAAAAATCGACTGCTCGAGAGGAGCCCATCTTCCCCCTTCCGAGCCAGTCCAGCCAGTCTGATGCGCCTGTGATGCATGTAAAATGCATAGATGAATTTTGCATATTTTCACATGGTTTTCTATTACATATTGCATCATATAAGGGTATAATTCAATGTTTTATAGTATTTTGGGGTTAAATTACAAAGTCCCCCAACTTTTATGGAATTAACTCTGCCTGTCAGAAACCCCGTTTTCTATATTTTTGACGTTTCAGGGGGCAAACTTCCGCGAAATCACCTGAAAATCTATGGGGGTCATTTTCTTGGAAGGAGAAGACTTGCGGGCGAAGGATCCACGAAAATTGGGCAAGGAGGCCCAAAAGAGGACCCTCCTCGCGGCCAGATTCCTTGGCCGCGTGAGAGGCCCCTTTTGGCCGCTGTGGCCCCAATTCCTTCCATCTTCGACTTACCGACTCCGTCTTGACCTAAAACCGACTATAAAAAGGGTCCCCCGTACCCTTACGGAGAGGAGCGCCGCCGAAACACCGAAACAGAGACTAGAAGTTCCAGATTGGAGGGGGAAAACTCCGGCGGGGCGCCGCCAGTGTGATCTCCTACCCCTCCAACGTCATCTCCATCGACATCTCCATGAAGAGGGAGTAGTCCACCCCAGGGCTATGGGTTTGTGGAAGTAGCACTTGTATCTCTCTCTCTACGTGCTTCACTAATTAGATCCGTATGAGCTGCCTCACATGATTAAGGGCACCGTTGTAATTCCTATGTGGTGGATCTTTTCTATGAGTTATTGAATCCGAGATTGCAATTGTTTCTCTTGAGTTATTTGACTAGATGTATCTTATGTACCCCGTTATTATTTGCTAGCTTTGATCAATCTAGTTCTTGAGAGCGTGTGTGGGGTGATGGGTGCATTAGTTGGAGTAACGGGGGTGGCTAGTGCTGTGAAAGTGACAGAAGTTCAGCGATCCACTTAGGTTTTGTTAAACCTTTCTTAGTTACCTCACTAGGGATAAAAAGGAGTACCTTGTTACCGGGGATTTGAAGTGACACTAATCAATCTCCATGACTAGATCTAGCAAGTTCTTACTTCAACTTCATGTCACATTGCTTAAAGCTATACTCTGGTTTTTCCTTAATTATCGAGGTGTTATGATTTATTTCGCATCTTGGTAGAGTATAAGAGGGATCAATATGACCGTATAGATCTCTATGCTAGGGCGTGATGCCCATATGAAAGTACTCAATGTTAAACATGTTATTGTAATCTCACATGTAATTCTTTATGTCCACCGTCTACTACTTTATTTGAGAGAATGCAAGTGTGAAACCATGAACCCCAGTCCTGTTTTAATTATAAGAAAACACTCTAGTTACTTTACTTGCACTTTACTTTACTTGCATCTCCAATTCGAATTTACATTATCTCCATCACCACTTGCATCACAAAAATACAAAAACAATCCATTGCATATTTATTTTCTCATTTGCATTTGGTAGTAGATTTAATTATTGCACATTTACTTTCAGTTTTGCATTGCAATTTAGAAGTCACCTTGTGCTTGACAACCACTTGGTGAGGTTGAGGGCACAAAATTCTCTACTTGTTTGCAGGATCCTGGAGGAAGCTTGGAAGACAACTGCTGAAATACTGACTCTCCAAGAGTTCGATATAAACCCTCGAGTCACCCTCGTGGGGAAGAAGGCTTGCCACTAGCTACACACTGTGCACTTGGAGTCTCAACCTAGCCATCAAGCGTTTTTCTGGCGCCGTTGCCGGGGAGCCATAGGTGAAGGAGTTGTACAAGGGAGCTCACAAGAAGTCTTCATCACCAACAAGGTGTGAAAACACCTAATCTTGGGGAGGTTGCACCTACGTGAGTACCGTCCTTTCTATCTCGACCTTCTTTCAAGTAGATTGTTTTGTTTCTTGTCTTGTTTTTGTTTTTGTTTTGTTTTTGTTCTTGTTTTTGTTTTGTCTTGCATATTTTATTTTAGTTTGCATTTTAGTTTTGCATTTAGTTATCTAGTTTATTTTAGTATTTCGAATTTGCCTAGTTACTTTACTTTTTAGTTTTGCATAAAAAATTAAAAACTACATAAAACTGTTAAAATGGGTGATAGAACTAAATTAAGTGACTACACAAATACACCCAATGACCAATTCATTGCTAGGCCAATTACTACACCTGAAATACAAGCTGAAAGCTATGAAGTAAGTCCTAGTTTATTGAATTTAATTACTAGAGATCAATTTGGTGGTAGTGCTATGGAGGATGCCTCTATGCATCTTCATGATTTCATGGAAATATGTGATATGCAAAAATTTAAAAATGTGGAAAGTAGTGTTTTAAAACTGAAATTATTTCCTTTTTCACTTAGAGGAAAGGCTAAAGAATGGTTAGTTTCACTACCTACAGCTAGTATAAAGTCTTGGGATGATTTAAAAGAAGCTTTCATTAAGAAATATTATCCTCCCGTTAAAATTTTGCAAAATAGGAATAATATCCTCTCATTTAGGCAAAATGATAATGAACATGTAGCCATGGCATGGGATAGAATTAAATTAATGCTTAGAACATGCCCATCACATGGAGTAAATCAATGGACCATACTACACTCTTTTTATAATGGTCTAAACTACATGTCTAGAAATATACTTGATTCTGCTGCTGGAGGTGCCTTTATGAGTAAAACTGTAGGTGAGGCTAAGAGCATATTAGAAAGCATATTGAAAAATTATAATCAATGGAATACTGAAAGAGCACCCAATCCCACTAAGAAAATAAAATCAATTGAAGAAACCAATGATTTGTCTTCTAAAATGGACACTATTCTTGCTTTTATTAATAAACAAAATATGGATAATGTGCCTTTGCAGGAGCTAGTTGGTAGTAATTCTGAAAGTGTGGATGTTAATTTTGTTAGGAATTATGGTAGCAATGGTTTTGGTAATGCTTACAATTCATATAGTAAACCTCCTTATGTGCCAAATAAACCTTTTGTTCCATATTCTAATGCTAATGAAAATAAGTGGAAGCCTTCTAGTGAAATTTCTGAATCTAATAAATTGCTTATGGAACAAGTTGCTAGTCACAATGATATGATACATGAGTTAAATAAGTCTATTGCATCCATTAGTAGTGATATTAAAGGATTGCAACTTCAATCTTCGAATTTAGATAAAGCATTGTCAAAATTAGCTGATAATCAAGCAACTCTATTAAGCATGTCAGCAGGAAAGCCACAAGCACAACCTAGTGTAGGAATGAATTCTATTACTATTGTTGCTCCTATTATTGAAAATATTGCTGATAATACAAGTGAGCATGTCCCTGCTAGCTTAGAAGAAACTTTGAATGAAATAGTGAAGTACCCTGAATATTTACTTCCATATATGTCTTATCTTGCTAGCAAAGATGAAATTAGTCCTCATGAATCAAGCATGATAGCTAAATTATAGAGTAAAGTAGAGGAAATGATGATTCTTACTGAAATTAAGGATCCATTGCTTGATTTAGAAAAAAGTAGCTTGCAAAAACTTATTGCTACTCTACAAAAATTTGCTAGTGATCCCACTATAAATGTTAATCAACCTGGCTTTGGATCTTATATTGCTAATCATGTCTTGCAAGAAAAAATTGCTAGGTACAAGAATGAGGCCATGATACCTCCTAAGCTTGGGGATGCATGGATCCCCAAGGTGCTAGTTTCAATTGGAAAAGAAATTCACCATGCTATGTTAGATCTAGGTTCTAGTGTATCAGTACTCTCTAAAGAATTATATGAATTGCTAGAACTAGAAAATTTAGAGAAGTGCTCAAGTGAATTTTTCCTTGCTGATAACTCTACTAAAAATGTTGTAGGACAAGTAAAAGATGTTATGATTGAATTGCACATGACTTTCGTACCCGTTGATTTCATTATTATGGATATGGGGGATAAATCCCCTAGTCCTATTATTTTGGGTAGACCTTTTCTTCGTACTACAGGTGCAATCATAGACTCCAAGGAAGGGAATGTCAAGTTTCAGTTCCCTCACAAGAAAATCATGGAGCACTTATCAAGGAAGAGGGGCACGCTGAACAACAAGCTCCCTCATGAGCTTTATCCCTCTTGATTATCAAGTAAGTAAAGCCTAGCTATATGGCTATAAAGAAAGTACTTTACGGGAGGCAACCCGGTTGTTTTTGTTTGGATTTTCCTAGTGTCCTCTTGCTGTCTCAAGAGATTAGTTTTTTTTGTTTTAATTCTGGAGTTTTCAATAAAGAGTCAAGTCAAACCCATTTGGACTTATAAGTTGCTATCCTAGTGCATGAAATTTCTGTTTCAGCACGAGTCTTCTCACCGTATGATTTTACGTTTTTTATTGCTATGTCGGATTGAGCTAATTGTTTAGTATGTTATGCAACTTTTCATCCTCTGTAAGCACAAAAATTGGCTTAATTTCTTGACGAGTCTAGATTAGGGAACAACGTTCGTTTTGCTGCTGCTTCTTTTCTGGACAGATTCTGCCTTCTTTTGTTTTATGCACTATTTGGGCTTAGGAATCGAATTTCCATGATTCTTTAAAGAAAGAGAGTGAACATACAACATAATGAAGCTTATTGTATACCTACTGGAGCATTTGATTTGGAATTTTGCACAGCAAGCATGTGATTTGTTTGTCCTTGCTAGTCTCACCCCACAGAAAAAGAATGGGAGAAACATGTTTTGTAAAGTTTTTTTCACAGGGAATAGAGGAGCTGAGCCTCAAGACATCCAAGAATGGTGAAATACATAAGCTTGTGGATGTGATGAACACCCCACTGGAGCTACACTCTTTTGGTTAGCACACGTCTACTTTTCTGTTTTTCTAAGCAAAGCATTTATCGTAGAGACTTGAAGCGTCTAGTTTTTGTTTTTATTTTTGTTTTGATAAGACCACCACCATCATTTTATATGAGATTGAGCTACTGGAGTTTGGGGTTGGAATGTATTGGATGCTATTATTATGACTTGGAATAGGGATTCCATGGTTGATTTGAAGAGCTACATATGTTTGCATGATTTATAGCCTTTTTATGTGTAGAAATTTGCAATAATGTTGTCTTGAGCTATCTCTTATTCATGTCCTTGATGTTAATTGCTGGTTTATTTAGTTTGTCATGAAATGAGTAGTTCTATGGACATATGAATGCATAGTAGCTGGTCAACTATCTCCCTCTTGCTATCCCAAAAATTTAAAAATTCCAACAAGTAAAAACTTGTTTCCAACACTCCTTAGCCAAGTATTTCCAGTGAGTCCACCATATCTTCCCATTAGCTTCATTGCTATTCCGAGTATGTTCACCATGTTATTTTGTTATTTATGTTCTAAATTAAGATATTCACTTTATTAATTGTCATGGGTTGAACTTGGGATAGGACTCTCACGAACTTTTGAAGGCACACTTTACTTTCTATGCATCTAATAAACATGACCCAATAATGGGAGCCACAAGTTTCGCGTTTGACAAGTGTGTGGTTGGGAGCTAGCTATAAACGTGTATCACCGGAAAGCTTTCAACATTGCACAAAAAATTTACATTTGGTTGATATCATGTACTTTTGTTTTTGGACTCCTGCCATGCCGAAATGAAATAGAGGAATAGTAAGTTTTGATGAGTAAGTATCTATATGACTAGAGAAACGCATTGGGCCGCTAACCCAAGCCATGTTTTATCATGGTGGAAATTTACTTACATCTTGAGTGACTCTACAACACATCCTATAATAAAATAAGAAGCTATGCATAATAGTGAATGAAAATAAAAAGGATGATGAGTCTACTCCGTTTGTTCATCTTGTCATTGTAACATGGGCTTGTTTCCATGTCATGGGGCAAGAGGTACCTCTTTGCGGTTCTCTATGATGTCATTAATACTTATTATGATTGTACAAAGCTTATTAGGAATCTTAAGTTGAGTAATCATGGAGTAGGTTTTCACACTCACGGGGCATGAGGCTTTCAACCACCTTGTCATTCTCATTACTTCAATACTCACAATTTTAAGATGCTAGTGATAAAGGGGCAATGAGAGTCCTAGATCAATGGATACCACATTTCAATTAGTAATTTTAGTTGAATAATTTAGAGGCTAAATAAGACTTGATCATGTTTTACCTCTACTCAATTTTCTCCAAAGTGTCCACTATATTTTCTATTCTCCATTATGCTATTCTTTGACCAATATAGGATTTTATTTTTCATTTTTTGTATGCATTTGGTCCATAGTGCTTTTATTTCATTATACACTTTGTGAACTTTCATGAAGCATCTTTGCTTGCATATTTGATATTTCTTACAACATGAATTGTATATTGCTACTCATTTCTAGTATTAATCATTTTATTATATGTATCATGAATAATCCACCTTGATATCCCATGATTGTTTCAATATGCAAAACCCATCTTAGTTTTATCACCTTCATACTCGAGGACGAGCATGGGTTAAGCTTGGGGATGTTGATGCATGTAAAATGCATAGATGAATTTTTCATATTTTCACATGGTTTTCTATTACATATTGCATCATATAAGGGTACAATTCAATGTTTTATAGTATTTTGGGGTTAAATTACAAAGTCCCCCAACTTTTTTGGAATTAACCCTGCCTGTCAGAAACCCCGTTTTCTATATTTTTGACGTTTCAGGGGGCAAACTTCCGCGAAATCACCTGAAAATCTGCGGGGGTTCTGCGAACCACTTAGGTTTTGTTAAACCTTTCTTAGTTACCTCACTAGGGGTAAAAAGGAGTTCCTTGTTACCGGGGATTTGAAGTGACACTAATCAATCTCCATGACTAGATCTAGCAAGTTCTTACTTCAACTTCATGTCACATTGCTTAAAGCTATACTCTGGTTTTTCCTTAATTATCGAGGTGTTATGATTTATTTCGCATCTTGGTGGAGTATAAGAGGGATCAATATGACCGTAGAGATCTTTATGCTAGGACGTGATGCCCATATGAAAGTACTCAATGTTAAACATGTTATTGTAATCTCACATGTAATTCTTTATGTCCACTGTCTACTACTTTATTTGAGAGAATGCAAGTGTGAAACCATGAACCCCGGTCCTATTTTAATTATAAGAAAACACTCTAGTTACTTTACTTGCACTTTACTTTACTTGCATCTCCAATTCGAATTTACATTATCTCCATCACCACTTGCATCACAAAAATACAAAAACAATCCATTGCATATTTATTTTCTCATTTGCATTTAGTAGTAGATTTAATTACTGCACATTTACTTTCAGTTTTGCATTGCAATTTAGAAGTCTCACACCTTGTGCTTGACAACCACTTGGTGAGGTTGAGGGCACAAAATTCTCTACTTGTTTGCAGGATCCTGGAGGAAGCTTGGAAGACAACTGCTGAAATACTGGCTCCCCAAGAGTTCGATATAAACCCTCGAGTCACCCTCGTGGGGAAGAAGGATTGCCACTAGCTACACACTCTTCACTTGGAGTCTCAACCTAGCCATCAGCCTGCTACAGACGTGCGGGAAAGGGCGGAGAATGAAGAAGGCAGACCTTTAATGACCCAACAAGTTGTTCCAATTCCAACTTTTGATGAGAAGTTTAAGGTAAAGTAAGAGGCTTGCTTTGATGAACATGTTGGGAATATGCCCTAGAGGCAATCATGTATGATGTAATTCCCACTGTATTCATAAAGTTATTAAGCTGTCCTTGTTTTGAACATCTGATACATGTCATTGAATATGTGATTCGATTGTGGAACTATGTATTCATGTTGTTCATACTAGATTGTCCTTAGTCTTTTAGGTTGTGCTGGACACACACCCTAGACTAATGTGAGTGTTGGCTGATGACACGGTTCCACTTGTCATGGGCATGGTGATGCCATTCCAACGTTCACGGACTTGGCTAAAGAGTTTAGCAAGTCGGACTGACCCACATTGAGATGCAACGATCAAGTCGTCATTTGCATGTCTCAATCAATGTAATCCTTAGACCTGAGGTTGTCGCACAATCCGAGTTGTGGATCACCGACTTAGGTTCTGTCAAACGTTGTTCTGTGACAAGGCAACTATAAAGGCAGAGTTCGGGTCGAATGAGAAGCAAGCTGCGTGATGTGGATAATCAAGATGGGATTTTGCCCCTCCGAATGGAGAGATATTCTCTGGGCCCTCTCGAGTGATATGATTCAGTAAGCATGGCCATGCGCAACTCAGTTAAGTGTTAACTGTGTCTGTTGGCTAAGAGTTAGTCAGGTGAATCACATATCACGGATCGAGAAGAGAGTTGAGCTATTTAAGGGATGACGATAAATCGCCTATAGCTCGACAAGGTATATCGTGAGGCAAAAGGGACTAAGATGAATATCACATTGAAAGGTATGTCGTCATGACTCAATGGGACTTGGGAGTCGGCACGTTCTGCTAGGAGCCGCTACCGATTGATCGATTGAGAGTCGGACTCCAATCGTGTCCAAGTCGCCATGAGCCTGCAGGGTCGCACACTTAAGAGCGGGAGCAAATATTGGTTGGGTTGGACCCGAACCGGAAATGGACTGAATTAGTGAGTCGGACTCACAGAGGGAATGGGCCACAAGTGTTGTGCAGCCCATTACCATACGCTATATAAAGAGGGGCGCAGGTTGCCCAGCGGGCACGTTAGTCCACTCTCCCATGCGTTGGGAACCCTAGCCCCACTCAGTCCAGCCACCGCACCGGACCTAGCAGTCCGCCGTCGGAGCTCCTCCTCGTACGTGTGGATACCGGCAGAGGTGCTGTACGTTCAGCACTTCGACGTTCGAGGGATTGGATCGGCCGGAGCGGATCGTGGGACTGCACTGCCCCGACCCGACGCGCTACATCGATAATCCGCACCTGCGCGTCTAGTGGTAATACTCGTGGCCTTCTACCTCGGCTAGATCTTGGGAGTACCGCGTAGGAAAAGTTTTTCGTTTATCTCCACGCGCCCCAACAGTGGTATCAGAGCGGTAGCTTCTGGTATTAGGCCCGAGATCCGTACATATGTGATATGTAGTTAGCGTTAGATGTGATCTAATTGCTGTTTTGGTGGTCGGTCTATGAGATAGATCGGTTTTGTACAAGGTTGATTGGATCAATCGTACTCGGGGTTAATGGATGATCTGGTTTCCGTGATCATACTGCTAAGGTCGTGGAACAACTTACCCCTACCGGTCGGTTTCCGCCATCGGGGTATACCGTGACACATAAATCCAGTTGCGGTGATCGAAGATCAAAGAGTTTGGTCGAATCGGAATACGGATCAGATTCGGGTAAAATCGTTTTATCCGATGAAGAAATCCATGATTGGAATGCAGATGAGATCTGCGTTTTCCAAAATCAACGGGCGCCTGTCGTAGCGCCTTAGATGTCGTTGCGAGTTTCACAACGCCGGTAGATATCGTATCTATGCATAACTTGTTTTTGCAGGAAGTTGTGAATGGTATGGCTTATGTGCATGTGATGTGTGTAATCCATACATGATCTGCGTATCATGTTTTTGTCAGCCGGCTGGAGCCTAGGTGCTGTCATATTATTGTATACCGGCCTGCGTGTCGGATTCTCTATGTAAATTTAATTTACTTAGCTAGTGTAGCTTGTTGGAGAACCCGGAAGGCATGCAAGTCGATGTACAAGTCGGCTACATGGAGTAAGATGGCACGTGACAAGAGTTGGCACGAGTCGACTTACAAGCTTCGTGGAGATGGAGATCACCATGAAGAGAGCCATACCATTTCACATTATAATTGCTTTATTTGTGTTATTGTTATGTCTCTATTTACCTCTATTTAGATAGTTGGTAGATTCTTTAATCCCTCAAAGAAGGTCTAGTCGGTCGCCCCGCCAGTGCTGCACCATCACAAGTCGGACATTTTTGGTAGTGGGCTCATGAAATTGAGGTGCTACCAATTCTTTCCGGTTAGGTGGGTTTGAGTCGGACTCTTACAAGCAGAAGCACTTGGTAATCTAGACGAGTCCATCACAACGGTTGTGGGGCTCGGGGCGAGGTAGGTTGGGAGCCGGGGCATGTGATGTCACCCAACTAACAGGAGTCGTATAGAGATACGATTGGCAAGGTGTTGCCTACCTAGATCACTTGACGGCTAGCGGTGATGCTAAAGCTCACTAGTCGGCTTGCTTATTTAGGGTCCTGAATCACTTAGCAACCATCGGAGGGATGTTGGTTCTAGTGGGAGCATAAGTATTAAAACGTTTAATATACCTGCTCTTTTATGAATACATGTCTTAAGTGTTTTTGCGTATTTTCTGTTGTAGATCAATGGCACCTAGCAACCTTCCTCAGTTGTCCACTTTTGCGTTGAGGTCAATCCTAGAGAAAGATAAGCTTAATGGAATTAATTTCACCAACTGGTATCGTAATCTGAGGATAGTCCTCAAGCATGACAAGAAAGAACATGTTCTAGAAACTCCACTTCCAGATGAGCCTGATGACGATGCGACTGTCGCTGTCATGAATGCCTACCGTAAGGCTAGAGATGAGTCTACGGAGATTAGCTGTCTTATGCTTGCACACATGGAACCGGACTTGCAGCAGCAGTTCGAGAATGTTGAGGCCTACGATATGATCGAAAGCCTCAAAAGTATGTTCCAGGCTCAAGCAAGGACTGAGAGGTATCAAGTCTCTCAAGCTTTGCTTGGCTGTAAGCTGAAAGACGGCGATCCACTGAGTCCGCATGTAATCAAGATGATTGGTTACATACAGTCTTTGGATCGCTTGGGCTTTTCAATTAAAGAAGAGATCGCCACTGATATAATTTTGAACTCTCTTCCTAGTGCGTATGGTCCGTTCATCTCGAACTACCATATGCATGGTATGGATAAGAGTATCACTGAATTACATGGGATGCTCAAAACGGCAGAGGCTGATATCAAGAAAGGCACCAGTCAAGTGTTGATGGTGCAGAATAAGGCTAAGTTCAAGAAGAGTTCTTGGACTAAGAAGAAGAAGGATAAGTCAGGAGGTAGCCCCCATGGCCCTGTCCAGAGTGCTCCCTCAAAGACTAAGCCTTCTCCTACAGCCGGAGCAAATTGCTTCTATTGCAAGCAAGATGGCCACTGGAAGAGGAATTGCACCAAGTATTTGGCTGACAGAGCCAAGAGTGGAGGTGTGACTTCCAACTCAGGTACGCTTGTGTGCAATGTTATAGACATTTATCTTGCTGATGCTCCTAATAGTTCTTGGGTATATGATACCGGATCAGTTATTCACATATGCAACTCGTTGCAGGGACTGGTAAGAACTAGGAGCGTGGCAAGAGGAGAGGTTGACATTCGGGTCGGCAACAAGGCGAGAGTCGCTGCGTTGGAAGTCGGCACGATGCAACTTCATTTACCTTCAGGATTTATTTTGGAACTAAATAATTGTTATTATGTTCCAGCGCTTAGTCGAAACATTATTTCCGCCTCATGTTTGATGAGACAAGGTTATGAGTCGAATATTAAGAATAATGGTTGTTCTTTATATTTGAAAGATATGTTTCATGGCTTTGCACCCGTTCAGAACGGGTTATTTATTTTAAATCTTGATAGTGAATCGGTCTATAACATAAATGTTAAAAGGTTGAAACCAAATGATCTGAATATGACTTACTTTTGGCACTGTCGGCTTGGTCATATAAGTTGGAAGCGCATGAAGAAGCTCCATGATGATGGACTTCTAACTTAGTTTGACTTAGAGTCATTCGAGACATGCGAATCATGCCTACTAGGCAAGATGACCAAGACACCTTTTGCAAGGAGTTGTGAAAGGGCGTCCGACTTGTTGGAACTAATACATAGTGATGTATGTGGACCAATGAGCACGACAGCCAGAGGTGGTTATGAGTACTTCATTACCTTCACTGATGATTTGAGTAGGTATGGATATATCTATTTAATGAAACACAAGTCGGAAGCCTTTGAAAAGTTCAAGGAATTCCAGAATGAGGTACAAAATCAGCTCGGCAAGAAAATAAAGTTTCTACGGTCGGACCGTGGAGGCGAGTACATGAGCCATGAGTTTGATGACCATCTAAAGAGTTGTGGAATAGTTCCTCAACTCACTCCGCCAGGTACACCGCAGAGAAACGGTGTATCGGAACGGAGAAATCGGACCTTGTTGGACATGGTACGATCAATGATGAGTCGGACAGATCTACCTTTATCATTTTGGGGTTATTGTCTAGAAACTGCAGCTTTCACACTAAACAGAGTACCATCAAAGTCAGTAGAGAAGACACCACATGAGATGTGGACTGGTAAAAAGCCAAGTTTGTCTTTTCTAAAGATTTGGGGTTGTGAAGCATTTGTCAAGCGACTTCAGTCGGACAAGCTCACGCCCAAGTCGGATAAGTGTATTTTCGTGGGGTATCCGAGGGAAACCTTGGGGTACTACTTCTACAACCGGGAAGAGGGCAAAGTGTTTGTCGCTCGGAATGGTGTCTTCCTTGAGAAAGAGTTTCTCAGTCGGGAAGTCAGTGGGAGCACAGTGCAACTCGAAGAAATTCGAGAGGAACCGGCTAGAGGCGAGTCGGCGAACGCCTTGGAGGCTGAGCCGGTCGTGGTACCTACACCGGTAACAGCACCTGAACCACGGAGATCTGCCAGATTACAGAGTGCTCGAGATGTTTTACTGTTAGACAGTAATGAGCCGGCAACTTATTCGGAAGCGATGGTGGGATCTGATTCCGAGTCATGGCTTGGAGCCATGAGATCCGAGTTAAAGTCCATGGATGAAAACCAAGTTTGGAATTTGGTTGATCTGCCTGACGGTGCAAGACCCGTCGAGTGCAAATGGGTCTTTAAGAAGAAAATTGATATGGATGGAAATATTTCCGTCTATAAAGCACGACTTGTCGCGAAGGGGTTCCGACAGGTTCAAGGAGTTGACTACGACGAGACATTCTCGCCTGTAGCGATGCTTAAATCAATTCGGATCATGTTAGCTATAGCAGCCTATTTCGACTATGAGATATGGCAGATGGATGTCAAGACGGCTTTCCTTAATGGAAATTTAACTGAGGACGTGTATATGATACAGCCCGAAGGTTTTGTCGATCCAGCTAATGCTGACAAGGTATGCAAACTTCAGAAATCCATTTATGGGTTGAAGCAAGCATCTCGGAGTTGGAACATTCGCTTTGATGAGGTAGTCAAATCGTTTGGCTTCATCAAGAGCGATCATGATTCTTGTTTATACAAGAAGTTTAGTGGGAGCAAAGTAAACTTTCTAATCTTGTATGTGGATGACATATTACTGATTGGAAATGATGTCATGATGTTGCAAGAAACCAAAGAGTCATTGGAAAGGAGTTTCTCAATGAAGGATTTGGGTGAGGCAACTTACATATTAGGAATCAGGATCTATAGAGATAGATCCAGGCGGCTCATTGGATTGAGTCAGAGTACTTATCTGGACAAGGTTTTGAAGAAATTCAAAATGGAAGAGTCCAAGAAGGGATTCTTACCGATGTCCCATGGCATAAAACTTAGCAAGACTCAGTGTCCTTCGACAACTGATGAGCGAAGTCGGATGAGTGTGATCCCGTATGCTTCGGCAATCGGATCCATCATGTATGCCATGATTTGTACTAGGCCAGATGTTTCCTATGCTCTAAGTGTTACGAGCAGATACCAGGCTGACCCTGGCGAAGCCCACTGGGCAGCGGTTAAAAACATCCTTAAGTATTTGAGAAATACTAAGGAAATGTTCCTAGTTTATGGAGGTGATGAGGAATTCAGTGTAAAGGGTTACACGGATGCGAGTTATCTCACCGACTCAGATGATTCTCGTTCGCAATCGGGATACGTGTTCGTAATGAACGGAGGAGCTGTGAGCTGGAAGAGTTCCAAGCAAGATACGGTGTCTGCATCTACAACAGAGGCTGAGTATATTGCTGCCTCAGAGGCGGCAAAGGAAGCTGTTTGGATCAGGAACCTCCTGATTGATCTTGGTGTGGTTCAGGGCGCGTCCAATCCTTTGGACGTATATTGTGACAACAATGGTGCTATCGCACAGGCCAAGGAACCTAGACAACACCAGAAGAACAAACATATACTCATGCGGTACCACCTCATTCGCCAGTTTGTCGAACAAGGTGATATCAAGTTATGCAAAGTACACACGGATGCAAACATTGCAGATCCGTTGACAAAGGCGCTACCACAGCCTAAGCATGAGGCGCACACGAGAGGTATGGGCATTAGATGCCTAGGCATATGATGCCAAGATGATTGACTCTAGTGCAAGTGGGAGACTGTTGGGAATATGCCCTAGAGGCAATCATGTATGATGTAATTCCCACTGTATTCATAAAGTTATTAAGCTGTCCTTGTTTTGAACATCTGATACATGTCATTGAATATGTGATTCGATTGTGGAACTATGTATTCATGTTGTTCATACTAGATTGTCCTTAGTCTTTTAGGTTGTGCTGGACACACACCCTAGACTAATGTGAGTGTTGGCTGATGACACGGTTCCACTTGTCATGGGCATGGTGATGCCATTCCAACGTTCACGGACTTGGCTAAAGAGTTTAGCAAGTCGGACTGACCCACATTGAGATGCAACGATCAAGTCGTCATTTCCATGTCTCAATCAATGTAATCCTTAGACCTGAGGTTGTCGCACAATCCGAGTTGTGGATCACCGACTTAGGTTCTGTCAAACGTTGTTCTGTGACAAGGCAACTATAAAGGCAGAGTTCGGGTCGAATGAGAAGCAAGCTGCGTGATGTGGATAATCAAGATGGGATTTTGCCCCTCCGAATGGAGAGATATTCTCTGGGCCCTCTCGAGTGATATGATTCAGTAAGCATGGCCATGCGCAACTCAGTTAAGTGTTAACTGTGTCTGTTGGCTAAGAGTTAGTCAGGTGAATCACATATCACGGATCGAGAAGAGAGTTGAGCTATTTAAGGGATGACGATAAATCGCCTATAGCTCGACAAGGTATATCGTGAGGCAAAAGGGACTAAGATGAATATCACATTGAAAGGTATGTCGTCATGACTCAATGGGACTTGGGAGTCGGCACGTTCTGCTAGGAGCCGCTACCGATTGATCGATTGAGAGTCGGACTCCAATCGTGTCCAAGTCGCCATGAGCCTGCAGGGTCGCACACTTAAGAGCGGGAGCAAATATTGGTTGGGTTGGACCCGAACCGGAAATGGACTGAATTAGTGAGTCGGACTCACAGAGGGAATGGGCCACAAGTGTTGTGCAGCCCATTACCATACGCTATATAAAGAGGGGCGCAGGTTGCCCAGCGGGCACGTTAGTCCACTCTCCCATGCGTTGGGAACCCTAGCCCCACTCAGTCCAGCCGCCGCACCGGACCTAGCAGTCCGCCGTCGGAGCTCCTCCTCGTACGTGTGGATACCGGCAGAGGTGCTGTACGTTCAGCACTTCGACGTTCGAGGGATTGGATCGGCCGGAGCGGATCGTGGGACTGCACTGCCCCGACCCGACGCGCTACATCGATAATCCGCACCTGCGCGTCTAGTGGTAATACTCGTGGCCTTCTACCTCGGCTAGATCTTGGGAGTACCGCGTAGGAAAAGTTTTTCGTTTATCTCCACGCGCCCCAACAGAACACGGATACATGCATCCGTGGGCAAAAAAGCAATTCGCCCGAGCCCCCTTGATTCGTCCCTGGCCAAAAGGCGGGTTGCTTGTTCGGAATAATTACGTATTTTTGCCTCGGCAGGTTATCCAAGACGGAATCCACCATATGGGGATTTCTTTCTCGGAATACGCCAAGGACTTCTGTCACATCCCAATTTTGGAATACGTGATAACACAGTTGTTTTGCTAATTGCTTGACAAATAAACTTTGGTTGTGTTTGTTTGAGTGCAACTAAACAAACTAATGATATAAACTTACATGGCTAAGAAATGGAAAACAAACTTAAAAAGATAGCCAAGCAGTAAACTAAAAATATTCAACATATTGTTCCAATGACCTTGACAATATTTTCTAAAGTAAATATTGATCAAAGAGTTTTCCAAATCTATCGTATGAATCTACTACTTGTTGAATATTATTCCAAGGTCTAAATTAAGAAAGAGGAAACACTAAATAAATTTCCCTAAAACATTATCAGAAAAAAAGGCATTCTTAAATGCTTCACCAAAATCTTATCAAATGTTTTTCCAACCTTGCAAGCTTAAAAACAAAATTATTGGAGAGCATTGACTTGCTATCCCTAGTCACATAAATATTTTGGCAAAGCATTGTTAAAGAAAAGCCAAGTGCCTTATTAAATTGAATTTCCAACATTTCCAGAAACATGAAACTCAAACAAGTTACTATTGGAAACTTTCTTCAAATGACATGAAATTAATACTAGTGCTTCCTTATATCAAATAAGGAACACACACAAGAGGAGACCAAAAGTTGAATCCATAAAGTCCTGAAAACATGTTTTTTCTCCACAGCAACAATTGGAATTTTGAACAAGTTTGTTCTACATTTTTCAAAATGCCATGAAATAAATACCACATGCTCTATAACATAAATAAGGATGAAAACCAAAAGGGCACAAGTTTTTGAATTGTTTAAGTTGCCAAAAACCCCTGTTTTCTAGACAGCACCTTTTTGAAATTTGAACAAGTTTGTTCTATGAAGTAACTCAAAATGACTTGAATTTTTTACCACACAAGGAACACACCAAATAAGGAATGTGTGCCAAACATTATCATTTTTGGAAGCTCCTAAGTAGTCTAATAAATTCAATGTCCATTTATGTCAGAATTGAAATTTAAACAACTTTGAACTATCAAGTTTATCCAATTGAGCCAATTTTCACATATGTTGTGAATCTCAACTAATAAGAATTTTGGGAAAAAGGATTTTAAATTTTGACTTTGTTTGATTAGTGAAAACAACATTTTTCAGAGAAGGAAAAGAGAGAAAAGGATGTCTTTGTAAATTGCTAGGGACCAAAATGTAATCCGAGCCACCTTCTTCCTCCTAGCTCCTCTGTAGCAGCAGTGCACCTACGCCATGGCTTCGAGTAGAAGGAATCTCGAGGATAAGAACCCCCCATGTGCTCTTGTCTCCCACTGGCTCCCTCTCTCTCCCCTAGAGCTCTCTCTCTATTGAAGTTTTCCCTAAACGAACCCTAGCCGAGTTGGCTCACCGTCGATTGGCCGTGGGCGAGCTCGCCGCCGGTCTCCGTTTGCACCATTCGCTCCGCCTCGCCGTGGTGGTACTCGATGCGGAAGGAATCGCGGCGGAAGGCCTCGTGGTGCCCGCGCCGTCCGGTTCCCTTCCTCGGGTCCGACGAGCTCCGGCGAGGCATCGCCGCCGACTCGCTCCTCCTCCGCCCTCGCCGAGTGGCCCCTCGAGTTCGTGGTGAGCTTGCGCGTCTCCCGGTCCCTTTTCCCCTCTCCCTCTCCCTCTAGATCGTGGCCGCGCCGTGGTCGCTGTCCGGCCACCGTGCGCCACCGTCGCCGCCGCTCTCCGGCGCCATCCCAGGAAACGAGACTGTGCGTTTTTGATCCCCCGCGTCGAGAGCTACGTGTTGATGCTTTTGTTTCGAGAAACGGCAGTCGTTTGCGCCGGATTGGAACCTCGCCGGAGTCGTTCCCGCCGGCGGGGTGACGCGGGACGACGTCAGCGCGTGCTTGACCGCGCGCTAAGCGGTCAAACCTGCCCGTGGGGCCGCGATCTGCGCGCGTGGCTGCCGCGTGGCCGTCTGGCCCGCGGGTCAGCGTCTACGGCTAGGATCTACCGCGGTGAAAATCGTCCAGGCCGGCCCAGTTAGTAAATCTAGCCCAGCAGGAGTTGTTTTTCCATTTAAAATTTTACAGAGAAGTGCATGGTTACTTTTGGCTCTAATTGGCAACCTAAAAGATGAATTTGACCAAACTAAAATTCACAGTGGTAAATAAACAAAATCTAAACCACCTCCAATTTGTATATCTACAATTGGATGAATATTTTAGGAATGAAAAATGTTTTGGCAACAGGTACCGGAAACACCAAAATGAGCACCATTTTAAATCCGCAACTCAGAATGAGGTGTATCCAATTGCATTGGAAAGCCCTTGAAATTTCCTAACAGGATCAATTAACTTTGCTTCCAAATTCCTAATATTTTTGAAATGGCATGCAATTTGGTAAAACACCAGAGAGCACTTTGGTGATTTTTATAAAATTATTAAAAATGAGTTTTGATGCAAACTCTATTGGATTGTCTTGTATATGTTTATGGCTATCCAAACCTAGTGGGGTTTAATTTGTGGATCATCATAGAAAATTTGGTGGACAGATCTTGAATTTGCATGTTTCTGCCATTTTGGCATTTTAGATAATTAATTTGTGTGAAGTTATTTTTGTGTTGCAATATTGTTTTCTAGCATGTACAAGTTGTGTGAACTTGTTTTCTAAGTGTTACTTAGCTATTTTAGCATGTTAGATTGTGTGGACTTGAGTTGAGAAGAAATAGGATTTTTGTTAATAGCATATGTTTTATCTCTAGTTTAAAATTGCATAGAATTTTTGAGTGTTAATTTATGTGCAAGCACTTGGATTGTTGTGTTGAGATATTAGATCCAGTACCATGTTGGTACTTATTTTGTGTTGTTATCACCTCTGCTAGCTTGCATTTGAGTTGGTAGAGAAGCATGAGTAGCTTTGTCATGACTATGCAAATGTTGGAAAAATTCCCTCATGTGTGGACTTTTTGACATAAACATTTGTGGTTGTGTAGCCTCATATTTTTGGGTTGTGTTCATAGGACCAGTAGCATTTTGATGATTTTCTTATGAGTACTTGACCCCTAGATTTTTCACTTGTGTGAAAATAATAGCATGAGTAGCATTACCTTGCTTATGTTAGCACCCTTTTATTTTCTACTAGTATGGTTATTGCACTAGATGCTAGTTTAGTTTTTTGTTAATTTTAGCAAGTGGACCAGAGGCCTTGTGACCTCTTAATGCTTTGATATTCTAGTGGAACACACACTGGTGTCATTGCATTTTTGGTGGAAACATTATTTCCCCCCACACTAGATGTATTTCCTTTATATAGTTCTCTAACTATTGAGTGCCTAGTATTTTTGCTTGGGATTTTTTTAGTGCTAAATGGAAATGTGTATGCTTCTGTTTGTAAGTGGTTTTAATCATGTGTGGCTTGCTAGGAAAAATCCATCTTTGGAGTGTTGATTGATTCCTCTAGTAATGCCCTTTTTATTACTACTAGTATGTAGGAGTTGCCCTGCAAATTGATGCATTGTTTTGCTAAATGGGATATTTTTGTTATAGCAAGTATAGATGTTTTTCACTCCTGTTTTTATGACATGGACCCTCTGGTTGTATTTCAATTACTTGATTGAAATGCATCCACTGATTCTTCATGTTTGAGTAGTACTAGTTTCCTTAGCAGTTCTTGTATTGAATTGTTTTTCCTGCCAACTTGTGTTTGGTAGATATTTGTGTATCCTTGCATGAGGACATGTTTTCATTTCCCATTATGATAACATGGTTCCTTGTTTGCATTTTTAGTACTTTACTTATTATGCATGCTTGCATAGCAAACTTTTAGTAGAAACATGTCTATAGGATTCCTCCTTTTTATTCATTGTTTCTATTGTTCTCACTATGAGAATTGTGTGTTTTGTGATGAGTATATTGCCTTGTTGCACTTGTGTAGGCTCACTGATTTGTACAAGTAACTTTTGCAAATCATGTGCCTTATTTATTCTTGATGTGATTTTAGACTTGGTAGGATTAGCTATCTTTTTTTTTTGTGGTGTAGTTGATAGACCCATTGCCATGATTAATATGGTGCATGTTTTTGTATACTCTTAGTAGTCTCACCCTTGTGAAACTAAGTTTATTTTGGGTTTATTAATATCTTGGTATGAGAGTGGCACACCCACTGAATCCATGATATTGAGGTATTGAGATATGTTCCTCCAACCTTAAGCTGTCTTATTAAATGGCATTTCTGTCAAGTGTGTTTGTTTGTTTGTTTGCCTCAATTAATAATTGGGTGATTGGTTATTATTAGTTTCCTTGCTGTATGTATTGTTATGTATTGTTGCTTGCCTTGATTGGTTCTGAATGTGTGTCCGTTATTCTTTTTACGACGTTAGAAAACGAAGAGGAAGGGAGTGTCGTGAAGCTCTGTTTCAAGTTCCAGTCACTCCAACACCAGGGACACAAGGAGTTACCAGGCAAGCCATCCTGATGATTGCTGATACAATACTTATCATTATCCATCATGCATGTCTTACCTCTGAAGTTTTACAAAAACTTGATTATCAAAACTATTTTTGATGTGGCTATTACTACTATACTAGTATATAGGTTACTATTATGCCAGTAGTTAAACTTGGTAATACCAAGCCCATAAGCCACCATATGGTATTTATTACCATCAAATATACTAGTCCCTAAGTGGACACCCTAAAATTGTGATTCTACACAACAAAGGCTTTACGGAAAAACCCGGAGAAAAGGCGGATCCTTGTTCTCCGGAGGAATGTGGAAGTGGTCATTTTTGAGAAAGTGGTGTTTTCAAAAATGACACATAACCTAGTCTTCACCGGACAACCTTTACCGTACGGCCACCCTACCCCAACATGGGCACGGGGCTTAACTTGAAGTTTGTTCTTGTTAGTGTGTGTTCTATCTCAATCGCTATAAGGGACGTCGTACCCTCGAACCGAATGTCGTGGAGACATATAAAGTGTGGGATTAATTTTCCCTCCGGATGCAGCAGTTGGGGCTCCTTGCTTGGCGGGGAATAGCTCGGTGCCGGGGATGCGGACACTCGACTGAAGAGATAGGCATATACTAGCTTGAACATAGTGAATGGTTATGATCAGATACCTGATGTTTGCATACTGTTGTTACAGTCTGTGGTTGTTCACGGTAGGTGTACTGGATCTGGTGGATGAGTACACCTCTGCAGAGTACAACTTTTTCGAAGAAGCCGCGTCCTCGGATATGGACAGTTGAATGGCCATGTAGCTAGCATTGTGTCAATGTTTTCAAAAAGGAAGTTTTTGAAAGGGAATTTTTGACAGGAAGTTTGAACTTGTGAAGTTCGGAAAGGAATGGAAACTTATACCGTGGAGGTATCATCGATGATGAAAAGCCAGATGTCTTTATTCAAAACAAAATGTTTTGCAAAGAAAACCTTTTCTACTCTACGCAAGAATTCTGGAAACTGATTCCAAGAAGTTTTGCAAAGAGAAAATATTCTTTAACAAAGCTTTACAAAACCTCTTGTACATGTGATATCTACAAGAGAAATAAAACTATATTATTTTCTTCTGAAGTATCTTCTTCAACGAAGATACAGATTAACCTGACTGCAACTGTGGTGTCATCATATATGAACACCATTGATAGTGAACCCTATTTATAGCCTACCTATTCCACCATATAAGCATATTTGCATGTTTGGTAAGTGACATGATGGATGTCTTGCTGAGTACATTCAAATGTACTCATTATGGTTTCGCCCCTAGTCTCTACTTGCCAGATTTTGAGAAGGAGCCTCCGAAGGAGATCTATGAAGAGAAGTACGGAGCTGACGGCTTTGCGAACTAGGATCGTCTCCGGGTCAGCAGCATGTAGGTTAAGGCGTGACTTGGGCTCATCTACGTTGTGTTTTAATTGTCTTCCGCTGTGTTTGTTAAGTTGCCTGCCCTTTGTGGCAGTTGTGTTAAACTTGATCATGTGATCATTTATGTAATACCTTTATGTATTCGTGTAATGGATGATGTATTTCTGTGTGCCAACTTTGTATGTTGTTCACGACTGATCTTTCTGGGATCGTGAATGTATGCATACGGAGGGTTTGAGACTGCCGGTCTGGGGTCCTTACAACTTCACGGAGATGCTAAGAGGTTTTCAAAAGATGAGCCAGGTATTATCTCTAGCCCCCAAGTATTAAGACAAAAGCATACTTTTGTGTTAATACTATTCATCTTTGCCTGCTCGTTAACAAATCTTTTCCTTTGTATTCTTTTCAGAAAACTGCCGAAACCATCATGTGGAAGTTTTTGATGAACTTATATCAAAAACCAAGAGGTGAAATCCCTTCTTGGTATTCCGAATGAAAAAGACTCAGAAATTTCTGAGATTCCGAACCAGCTAAAGGGGAATGCCCGAAAGCATCTTTTATCTTCCTTTTTTTTATTCTGAACTTTCGAATTTTTCTGAAGGACTTTTCCGAGTTAACCTTTTGCTTCTTTCCTTTCCAGCCTCTTTGGCTAAAGCAAAGCAGATTGCGGAATATGCTGTGAATGCCGAGACCATCCGCAAGGAAAATTCTGAACTTTACAAGCTCAATGTAAACCTTCAGAAAGACTTGGAGGAAAGCCAACTGGCTTTGGGATTGTCCAAGTCTCGGCTTCTTCGCAAACCAAGAAGGGTAGGAGGACCATCCAAGATCTCGAAACCGCACTCCATCAACGTCTTTAAGAAGGCGTAAAGATGGACAAGGTTCTTGGTAAGTTTTTTTATCATTTACCAAGTTTTATTGTTTCCTTGCATAATGCATTCTTTTTCCCTTCTGGCTTTCAAATATCCTCTAATTTTCATTAACAGATGGAAATCCTCTCATCACTCGGATCGACCGCATCCGGGATTTTGGGACTTTCGTCTCCGAGCTGAACAAAGCCAGAATGCTACTTGTTAGTAAGTGTATTCCGGACAAAGTTGACGAATTCTCAGAAGCTAGCAGGCTCCCACAAGCATTCACGGAGGTTGTCAACCAACGCGAAGACTGGCTCAAGTCTGCAGCCCGCGGTGGTGTGCTGATGGCCTTAGGGCTAATGAAGATGCATTACACCACCGCCAATTCTTGGTGCATCGCCACCAGTGTTCCCCAAGGATACATCGAGACAGAAAGAGCGGAAATATTCAAGTCTATCAAGGGGCATGCCTCCAAGATAGCCCGGATGGTCTCTACCTCGACGTTCTACCCGGAGGAAGAAATTCCGTCAACTCCGGAGAATACGAGTGATAGCGACGAGGAAGACGATGACGGCTTCATGGATGCCTCCTGAGCCTGCAAAGCCATTAGCCGATAGAGTGCTTCTTACAATGTAAAACTCATCATTAATGCATTCTATATTTTGTATAAACTATGCCTATCCTTTGCAGTAAAATTCAGATTTGCAAGTTTTCACTCCTTTTCTTCTAAGTTCTTTGGATTGTATGTTTTGACTTTCCTTAGTGTTTAAGCGTTTCCAAAAAGTATGCAATGTTCACGCCAAGTGACCGGGTTGAATAACCAACCAGTCGAAACTTGGAATCATGGATTATACTTTGGCGCTTTACTTACTAGATCAAGTGACCCAACAATACAAACAATCAGATAATACTTAGGATTAATAAGGAATTTGAAAAATATGAACTCCAGGCACACATGCACAATCTGGTGTTCTGTAACCTATTTAGGCCAAAATCATTCAGTTTAAAAACTCCGAGCTTGCAGGCACAATTTTGGGTTAACATCGAAGCAAATTCAAATATCGTTGGGAAATAGAAAAGACGAAAACATGCTTTGACAATAAAATACAGAAAACAAAAAGCATGATTTTCCGACAACTTTATTTCACGATATAAATAATGTTTACATAGAATTTAACTAAGTATAGAAGGGACGTAACTGATGGATGCTCCAGGGCTTGTTTGTCTCCCCTAGCTCTACATTTATGCTCCTTTCCCTCTTGTGATTCGAGTTTTTCGGGTCATCTTCTGTATCCCGAATATCTACAAGCTAATATGACCCATTTTTCATAGCTTTACTAATGACAGACAGTCCTTTCCAAATTGGGGCTAGCTTGTGCTTTCTATCATGTATCAATATTAGCACCAAATCACCTTCTTTAAAAGATCGATGCTTGATTTTCCGGCTATGATATCGATGTAAGCCCTGCTGATAAATGGCGGATCTTTGTAGCACGAGTTCTCGCTCTTCTTCTAAATGATTGACGACATCCTGTCGCACACTTTCAGCATCCGAATCATCGTATGCCTGCACTCTTGGGGTATCATGGCTCATGTTCGTAGGAAGCACTGCTTCTGCGCCATAGACCAAGAAAAAAGGCGTCTGCCCCGCTGATCTATTTGGGGTCGTTCGAATACTCCAAATCACAGAAGGCAATTCTTCTGCCCATGCTCCCGCTGCTCTATGGAGAGGAGTTTCGAGTCTTGGGCGACTTCCTTGCAAGATTTAACTATTCATTCGTTCAATCTAACCATTGGATTGTGGGTGCGCTACAGATGCAAGATCTAGGAGAATTCCCGTTTGCCGGCAATATTTTGCTAGCTCTCCAATTGAAAATTTTGTCTCGTTATCCGTGATTATGCTATCTGGGACGCCATATTACATGAATATGTCAATGAAGAAATTTCCGCCAGTCACACCATCAAGTTTTTTTGATGGGTTTAGCCTCCACCCACTTGGTATACTTATCTACTGCAACGAGTAGATGCGTGAGTCCGCCTTTTGGAGTTTTGAATGGCCCCATCATATATATCCCCCAGACCGCAAATGGCCATGTTATGGGTATAGTCTTGAGTGCTTGAGCCAACATATTTGTCTGCTTGGCGTAGTACTGACATTCGGCACATGTGTTTACTATGTGCTTTGCATCTGTCTTGGCTATAAGTCAGAAAAATCGTGCACGGAATGCTTTTTTAACTATGCCTTTTGACTGAGCATGATATCCGCAATATCCACTATTAATTTCTTGTAGAATTTACCGTCCTTCTTCTGGCGAGATACATCGCTGAAAAATTCCGATAGTGCTGTGTTTATACATGCAACCATTAATTACCGTGTATGATTTGCATCGGCATTTTATCTTTCTTTACAAGACTTCATCTGCTCCATCCGGCATCTTCTGATCAACTAAGAAGTTTAAATATGTAATTTTCCAATCCGGGTTAACAAGCAGAACTTCTATTGACTCGGAAACGATAATCAACATCTCCACCTTTTATTGATGGTTCATACAGATGTTGGACGAATACACTAGGTGAGAATGTTTTCACCCTTTCCGAGCCATTTGGGCTAGAGCATCCGCGTTCTAGTTTTCTTTCCTTTTTACGTGATGTACCTCAAACCCTAGGAAACAAATGTCGAACTCGTCGACCATTCTCCGATATTCGGCCATTATGGGGCTTTTTGCATACGATGTTTGATTTCTTCAATAATTTGTATAATGGCAGAGCTTTATCACCAAGCCGGCTTATGAACCTGCTTACAACGGCTGCAGGACCCGTCAATCTTTGGACATCTTTTAGACATGTAGGTCTTTTGATGTTTAAGATTGCTTTGATATTTTCTGGGTTTACCTCTATTCCTTTGTGAGAAACGATAAAACCCAGAAGCTTTCCTGAGTGAACCCCGAATACGCACTTTAATGGATTCAACTTCATTTTGTAAGTGCGGAGATTATCGAAGATTTCTCGTAGATCTTCAGTGAGTGTACGCTTTTCCTTGCAAACTACGGCAATATCGTCCACGTAAACATGGATGTTTTTACCTATCTGATCATGCAAACATCTCTGCATACAACGCTGGTATGTTACGTCAGCATTCTTCAGATCAAAAGGCATGGTTATGTAATAGTATGTTCCATAGGGTGTTATGAAAGAGGTTTTTTATTTGGTCTTCTTCTTTCATGTGTATTTGATGATACCCAGAATAAGCGTCCAAAAAGCATAAAAGCTCAGAGCCAATAGTCGCATCTATTATTTGATCGATTCCCGGTAACACGAACCTATCTTTTGGGCTCAGTTTGTTCAGACCGGTGTAATATATACACATCCTAAGAAAAATGTTATCCTTCTTCAGGACTAATACTGGGTTCGCAGACCAATCAGTATGTATAATTTTTCGGATCAAATCAGCTGCTAAAACCCGGATAATTTCCTTACCGATAGCCTTTCGCCTTCTTCCATCGAAACGACGGAGACCTTGTTTGACGAGTTTTGATCCTCGAATAACCTTCATTTGGTGCTCAGCAAGTTCCCTGGGAACACATGGCATATCGGCAGGATAGCAGGCAAAAATATCACAATTCTCACGGAGGAACTTAATGAGCGCGCTTTCCTATGCGTCAGTCATTCCTGTTCCCACAACGACAAATTTTGTAGGATCTTTGGGATCCAGGATGACCTGCTTTGTATTCTAAGAGGCTTTGAAACTATCTACTGTCTTCCGTCTTTCTTTTATTGCCGTCATTTCTGTCGGCGATACTTCTTTAGCTAGCTCCTTTAGCTGCTCCGTTCTTTATCACCTGTTCGGCGCAAAGGGAGTTTCCTTTCTCCAGCTCGTTTGCCAGCTTGAAATCTTTTGAGATTGTGATTACTACGCCTTTTGGCCCTGGCGTCTTGAGTTTATTGTAGATGTAGCACTACCTTGCCATGAATTTGGCGAAAGTTAGACGTCCAATTATTGCGTGGTACACACTTCGGAACGGCACCACCTCGGACGAGATCATCTCATGACAGAAGTGTTCCCTCTTTCCGAATGTTACTTGTAGGAAAATTTCTCCTAGGGAATGTGCTTATATTCCGGGAACAATGTCGTGAAAACGTACATTGGTGTGTTTGAGCTCGGTCTTAGAGAGATGCAATTGATTTAGAGTACTTAGGTACATGGTATTGATACTAGATCCTCCATCCATTAGCACCCTTTTGATCCTAGTGTTTTGAACAATAGGATTTACGACCGAAGCGTGTGTGCCGGGTTCTGGGATATTATCGGGATGATCAGACCGATCCCAAGTAATTGGTGTATTTGAATAATTCAAGTACTTTGGGGTTGGAGGTACAACCACATTGATTTCTGAAGCGTTTGTTTTGCCTGTTTTACTGAAGGAGTTGCAAGGAAAGTTAAGTTTCATTCTCCTTCAACTCTCAGGAATTTAGGCTCGCCTTTTTGTTGCTGCTCCTAGATTTAGTCAACAGTGTTAGACTCACTTTTGTCTTCGTCAGCTTCCGGCTTTTGCTTGGTGAATTTCCTTTTGGAAAATTTTCCTTTATTCCTAGATCCTGCATTGCCTTTCATGTGCTTATTAAGTCGACATTGCACATTTGTATGGGTAGGCTTACCGAATTGCGAATGGTGGACATAGGATTTCGACTTAATCTTTTCCCACTGTTCTTTAGTGTAGGAGATAGGTTCCCTGTTTTCTATGTTTTTTCCTTCCATCTACTGCCATTATCCTTTCCAAATACTATGTTCACTTCTTTGGTTTTTGGCTGTGCTTATGGAGTAGCCTTCTTTTTAGAACGAGACGCATTTTTGGCTTGAACCAAAGCATCTATGTTTCCGCCTCTTGCCCTGATGTCATGTTCAGACGATGCATGCTCATTGGCGTTTGTGAGCATAGAACCTAGATTCTTGTGCTCTTCCGAACCAACCATGAACGGTACGAGATCGGGTTTTAGCCCATTGATGAAAGCATGCATTGCTTGTACATCACTTACTCCAGAACAACTATTATTCATTGCAGTCCATCTTGAAATAAAGTCTACGTACGATTCGTCTTTGTATTGGACGCAACGGTTCAGCTGGTTAATGCTCTTGGGGCGTTTGTACGTACCCCGGAAGTGCTGAGCGAAAACTCTAGCCATATCCTCCCAGCTATCAACCGTTCTGGACGGAAGGCCGTTAATCCAGTCACGAGCTCCATCTAGAAAAATTAAGGGTGGGAATTTTATGGCTTCCAAGTCTGTTCCTTTGTTGATCTGGACGGCAATATAGTAATCCGAGAGACATGTATCTGGCTTTATACTTCCAGTATACTTTTGATAAGTTGGCCCGACTTTGGCAAAGCTAGAGTGTAGACTATTTTCCTAGATCCTGTCAGTGAAACACTTTGGTCCGAAGTACAAATCGTCTCTTTCCGCTTATCAACATGAGCGGAATATCTTCTAGCTGAATTGACAGAAGGGGATTTGCTCCGTTCTGGTCTATTGTTGCGCGAATACGCTCTTCTGTGGTCATCCATATTTCTTCCAGCACCCGGTACTTTGGAATAAGGCGGAGTTCTGCTCCTTGCCCTTTCTTCGTTCCTTGGAGGGATTCGATATCTCTCACATATGTGAGGATTGTCGTATCTTCCGGCTTTATCAGCCGTGTATCTCAAAGGCGGCATTGCTTTTCCGTCATTCTGGTTTTTCTCTTCCCGTTCTTTGTTGTCAAGGGGGTTTGCATTATTTTCGCCTTTCGGCAGATGGGATCCTGTTCTCGACGCTGCATCCCTGTTATCCGGGATTTTCTTGTCCTTCTTGGGATCTCCCTTCTTTTCATTCAAATCACCTGAATCTCCGGGTTCGCCTTGGTCAGGTGCTCCAGCGGCGCATGTGGTAGTCTTGCACAAGGCTTAATCATCGTGTAGCTTTCCTGAGCGTGCTTGTCCTCGCTGTTGCTTTTGTAATGCTTTTCCTAAGAAAGCATACACAGCAGCTTTTCGTCGTTGGAGTACATATCATCGTTGAGGATAGCGAATGTGGATTCTGCATTTTCAGCTACATTTTTGTAGATGCGTTCACCCTTAGAAGTTGTGATGCTAACATGCCTTTGCCAAGATGGGTTTTCGAACCACTTTCTTGCTGGCAGTTCTTCCGGCTTTGAAATTCCAGGTAACCTGGTCGGCTTAATTTCAGATCTGTTCATTCGCAAGTATTCCTTGATTTCTTCCTGCTGTAATTTGATATCAGCTTGGGTTTTCAGGAAGTTTTCTCGAGTTTGGAACAGATGTTGTTGTTGTGTCATTATTACTTGTCGTCTGGCTTCCAGCACTTCTAGTGGCTCATTACGCGCGACCAGGGTTTGGATTAGATCGATCTCTTCCTGTTCCGACATTTGGGGAACATGGATTTCAGCCTTTTTCTTCTCCGCAGATTTTACACCACTGCCTCGTCCAACTTTCAGGTTTTGGTTGGCAATGTCTGCCAATTTTTCCATCTTTTTCTTCTGTGATTTTGATAGCATCTTCCTAGAGGACTTCTTTTTCTTCTTGGAAGATGGAGGTTTTCTGTTTGGTTCGTCTTCCATCAACTCCTTGACGTCAGCATAGGTTGGACTAATTTCGCCTTCCTCTTCCTCTCCTTCTTCCTTATCATCTAGCGGAGGCATTATAAGGTCTTCTTCCTCTTCCTCTTCGGCATCCGACTTTCTAGTTGGTTTTGCTATGAGTACTTCATGGAAGCTTCCCTGCATGGATTTGAACTTCCTTTCGAAAGCGTTTTCATCTTCATCTTCAGAATCTGTTTCTGCAGATCCGGTTTATGAGTCCAGCTTTGCTTCTATGGCGGTTAATACAAACTCAGCTTCCGAGTTTGTCGCCTGATCGGCGGATGTCGGATCTTCCACCTTTTGTGTGCGATCATGATTTTCTACCTTTTCGACGGGGTTTTCGTCTTTCCTGTTTTCGGTGATCTCTGACTACACCATGCCAATAAAGTGTGATCTGGCTGCAGACATCTCCTAAGAGGCGGCAAATCCAGACATGTTTTGGCGATATGCAGAAATGGAAGCTTGATCTGCCCTATCTACGAGTAGGGAAAATCTGAGCGGAATCCAGCATTAAAGCCTTCATCTATTGGGCATAGGGCGGGTGGGATGAAATAACTTCTACCATAGAATCCCATTGCTTCTGCTTTTAAACCGATGAAAACATTAGTAGATCAAATCGGTAAAACGCAGACACTTACCAGATGATTCCGTGCCAGCATAAAAGATCTGTTGTCGAGGAAGTGTCCGATGATTCCGTCGAATTCCAGGCTTCCGACGGTGATTGTGCTGCCGATTCAGCCGAGTATTCCCGCTTGAAAAACAACTCCCGACGCCACTGGCCCCACGGTGGGCGCCAACTATCGAGACTTGGGAGGGGGGGGGGGGGGGACATGGAAGAACTGGAAACGAGAACACGGTTTACCTAGGTTCGGTACGTTGCAACTAAGTCGGTGTTCCTACTCCTGCAATCTCACTAAAATCAGGGCTGAAGCTTGAAATATACAAAGTACAATTGTGAGTATGGTTTCGCTAACTCGGCGAGGATGAACTTCTCGGCGAGTTGGCTTCTAGCTAACTTGTTATCTATTGGCTTCTCTTTCGCTCCGGTCCGTCTCTATATAGATATGCGGACTAGGGCTTACAGGAAAGAAACCTAGAAGACTACGTAAAGTATCTAACTTGGAAAGTAAGGCATCCGGCTTCTTCTCCAAGCTGGACCACGATTGGGCCGTGGTCCGGGTTCTTCTAGAATTCGGCTTCGTGCGCGTCAGCTTACTAGGTCGCCCAATGGACTCTGTTCCATTACCTGTGGGCCACCCTAGTAATCAGGCCTTCGGCCAATACCGGATACACCCCTGATTGGCGTATATCCGACAAAACCCCATACCCCATTGTCTCTTTTGCACACACATTCTCCACCATGAAAACCAGTGCATGTGTTTCTTCTGATTATCATATCCCCACCAAAACTAGGTCATTCCAGTTATCATCCATTTGATAATGTGTTTGGGTAGCTTGAATACAGACATCACATATGCAGGAATAGCTTGTATGAAAGCTTTAAGCAAAACCTCCTTACCTCTAGAAGTCGAGGAAGGCGTTGGTGCTGGTCCTTCGCCGAGGCCTCACAAGCTTCGATAGTTTTCATAAATGCCTCTTTACCAAACTTTTAGTCGCTAATGACTTTTCAGGAAAAACAAATCTACCGAATCTACCCCTCCCAACATAACGCTAGTTAGAGCATCTCTATTCATAGCCCCCAATACATTGTTCGGACGGCGCGGTTGTCTGAACGAAACGATGTGTTTGGGGCGTGATTTCCCCACCCCCCCAAATTAAATAATCTAGATTTACATTTAAACTGGAACATTATTTCATTTATTTATTTTGGATTTTTTAATTATTTTTTAACGAAACTTAACTTGAATTTAAAATAAGACGATGTGTTATAGCCGTATCGCTAGAACACGTTGTAGTCCTTCTCCTTGACGGTGTAGGTTTTGTTACCATCGGTTAGGGGGTGGTTGCTTGGGACCGCCTCGTCGTTGTTGTCGTTGGCGACGAAGCCTCGAGGTTGAAGAGCGGCACCCCGGAGTCCTCGATGTAGTCGCAGAGCGGCCAAGTGAACGCGTCCTTCACCGGCAGGCCAAGGAGGTCGGGACAGTGTTCCTCGAGGCCTTGAAGCTGGGAGCCAGGCCATCAGGATTGCGGCAATGGCGCGCGCTAGCTGGAAGGCAAGGAACTCCTCCAGCATCGACATTGGCGCCCCCTCCGCCTTGGCCTTCTTTGTTGTTGGCGGCTGGCGGTGGCGTGCATCGGAGCAGGAGGAGGCGATGTCGTTGATGACGAGGGCACCGGGGAGACGCGCCGGCGTGCGTGGCTCCCGTTTGGGGGCGCGTATATGTGGCGGCGCCGAGCGGTAGGAGGACGATTGGGTGGCGGCCCGCCTCAGGGCCTACCTGTTTACCACTGGCATATCGAGGTGCGGTTCGTCGCAATTGTCGATGTGGACGAGGATGAACCGGAGCGTGCGCCCTCGCGCGCCCCAGAAGGCGTAGTGCACTGTAATGATGCGGTCCCTCGGCGGCGAGCCGGGCACGTCCCACCGCTCACGGTGGATACGCCGGAACATGGCTTTCGCTGCGGGAAATGTTCACCGCGTCCCACTCCGGCGTCTGGCGATGCTCGTTAGGAAGAACTTTGTAGTCGTGGTAGAGCACCTAGGTGTCCCAGTTCGTGTCGTAATGGCGTGGCGCATCTAGGATCGGCACGCCGTTGACGCCGAGGGTGACGTTGTGTCCGGCCCGCATGTATGGCGAGTACAGATACTAGACATCGAAAAGTGCCTTGACCTCCGCAATGAGGAGACTATGGTGGCCGAAACCATTTGCGGCGCGGGCGTCGTCTTCCATTGCAGGCGGCGGTGGGAGGCGAGTGCGTTGAGAGAGGAGAGAGAGATTTGTGGCAGTGAAGTGAGTGTGCAGCGGCCTTTTCAGGGCTGGGCAGACGAGTGGGTACATGTTGAGCATTAATGCTAGACACGCGTCACGCATTAACGCCTCCGCATGCGAAAACGGACAAGCGCCGCGTGTGTGACGGGACGCCTCCCCACGTCAGCGGTAGAGATACTGGACATCTTAATGTGGTGCCTCTGGCACCACCTGCTTTGTGAAGGGAATATGCCCGAGAGGCAATAATAAAATGGTTATTATCTTATTCCTTGTTTATGATAAATGTTTATTTCTCATGCTAGAATTGTATCAACCGGAATCGTTGATACATGTGTGTTTAATAAACAAACAATGGTTCCTAGCAAAGTCTCTCTTTTAACTAGCTCGTTGATTAATAGATGATCAAGGTTTCCTGATCATGAACATTGGATGTTGTTAATAACGAGGTCATGTCATTAGAAGAATGGTGTGATGAACATAGACCCAAAGAGAATATATCAATGCGATCAAGTCATTAAGTTACATTGTTATATCACACATAAGAAGTAACTCTAATCTTTAGACCATGAGATCATGTCAATCACTAACACCGGAAGGGTGCTTTCATGTCATCAAACGTCACGCCATAACAAGATGACTATAAAGGTGCCGTTGGGTATTCGGAAAGTATTGGTTGAGGCTCATGGATCAAGAGTGGGATTTGTCCATCCAAATCACGGAGAGATATACTCTGGGCCCTCTCGGTGATATCACATCGACACCGCTTGCAAGCACGTGACTAGGTCACAAGGATGTCATATCATGGAACGAGTAAAAGATTACTTGTCGGTAACGTGATTGAACTAAGTATGGTTGATACCAATGATCGCATCTCGGACAAGTAAAATATCGCGAGACAAAGGGAATTGGTTACGGCGTTTATGGTTCACACGATCACTAGATTCATCGTTGAATGTGTAGCAGTCATTATGGATCTCCAGGTCCCGCTGTTGACTATTGATCGGAGAGGTGTCTCGATCATGTCTACATTATTCACGAACCGTAGGGTGACACACTTAAGTTTTGATGACGCTATTGATTGGATACGGAATATCGGAGAAAATTTTGGACATCACCGAAATTGTTTCGGGGAATATTGAAATAGTCACCGGAATTGTTTCGGGGAATATTGAAATAGCCACCGGAATTGTTTCGGGGAATATTGAAATAGTCACCGGAATTGTTTCGGGGAATATTGAAATAGTTCAAGGTGGTATATGTTAATGTTTGATTAACAAATAGTTCAGGAAGGTAAGTGTTAATGTTTGTTAATAGGATGAACAAATATTAAAATAAAGAAATAAAATCGTTTTCTTTATTTATTAAATAAAACCCTTGAAATTTTGAGTGGGAACTGATGAGAGAATGAGTGGGTTGAGTGGAGACTCCACCCACATGATGAGGGGAGAGGTGGAGGAACCAAAATTTCGTGGATGCCTACCCCTCCTATATAAACAGAGGTTGGACCTCTCTCTCCACACACAACTTGGTGTCATCTCCATTTCCATCCTCCCGCTGATCCATCTCATGTTCATGCGCTTGGCGAAGCCCTGAACAAAGTTTTCTCCACCACTCCACGCCGTCATGCTGCTGGTTTCCGAGGGGTCCTCTACTTCCGCTGCCCCGCTAGATCGAGGGGACGGAGGTCGTCATCGAGCTGTACGTGTGACCTAGTGCGGAAGCGCTGCCGGATTGTAACGCTCTTCTTAGCGATCTTGATATCGATGTGAGTTCGACTACATCAACAACGAGATTCGATCTCATAACGCTTTCTATATTCGAGGGTATGTTCTCCGTAAGACTACTCTGTTTCTCTATGCCCGTTGCTTTCATCTCCTAGATTAGATCTTGGCCTTTCGGGTGTCTCTCGCGTAGGATTTTTTTTTGTTTCTATGCAACGAACTCTTCAGTGGTATCAGAGTCGGATCTATGCGTAGATGATTTGTACGGGTAGAACACATAGGTGTATGTGGGCGTTGATAATCATGTTATTTCCTCCTTGACTATTTTATGATCTTAGTGGCATAGTAGGATGAAGCTGCCCTAGACAAACTTTACGTGTACTTTGTACGCGAGACCTCTCTCGCTTGTCGCTGAGGGGGTGTCCGTTTCTCCTACTATAGTTAAGATCTAATCTACGAAGGATTGTTAAAAATATATTTATCAACGTTGTGGTTGATGTTCGTAGGTATGAACGGTTCTATCCTCGAAAGCCCTAAGCCACGTAAAATATGCAACTAACTAGTTTTTGCAGCGCATGTGGTATGATATGGTCAATGTTACAAATTTGATTATGAGATTATCTCTTTTGTAAATTATTGATATACCGGAAGGGATCCATATGGTTGTCTCATTATTGATGGACAATCAAGATGGAGGTGCCATGGACCTTGGTGCCACGCCGGTGGAATGATGGAGAGATTTTCAGTATTTCCTACCTAGCTCCATGTGATTAACAATTGATTGATCTAGAGAGCAAATAATTCCTACTTCGAATCCAGAGTCATGCTTGCTTCCATATTACTTTATCTTCAAAAGAATGTTTTGTTGATCAAGGTGATTTAGCAACTGAAAAGAATTGTTTTCAAAAACAATCAAATGAAAGATATATTGATATCTAGAAACTTATTTATGGCAACATGGCTGAGTATAATTTAGCGTGATAGTGTATGTTATATTATTTGAATATATGCAATGATTGAACACGCTAGGCGTTTGATTATTCCAAGAAGTTGGGCGCTAAAAATTATCCTCTAAATTACTTCCTCCGAGCTATAGTAGCTTAATCATAAAATTGTTATGATGGGATGGATTAAAAGTATGGGTTAAATCCTTTACCTTACTTGGAGATTGCTAAGAATGGAATTTTGAAGAATGCTATTAATATGGTGATATTAGTAGAACAATCAAACTCAAAGTATGACTCAATGGGTGATAGTATATGATTCTTGTGTAAAGAAAAGGGAATATTGAAAATAAAATTACAAAAAGATATATGGTAGAACATAAGTTAACTGGAAAAGTCCAGCTCAGGTGTATATGCTTTATATACAAGTTATAGATGTATTACTAGTTAACAAAGTATTTTTTGGGTATTTTGATACCGGATTGGTTGGTATGAGTTTTCATACAAAGCAACACAATGCAAGAAATACAAGGGCCTAAAAGTAACTAGTAGTAGATGTGGAATCGATCATGATAAGAACAGTAAAAAGTGTTATTGTGTTTATTGTCGTATCGACCCAAACATTCAAGATTTATTTTAATAACTTAATAAGTTGTTATTTTGTTCCGGTCTTTTGTAAGAACAAATAAGATTTTTCAAACTATGACCATATTCCATAATTGATGGATGAGTTAATACAAATCGTGTTGGTAAAGTAAACATCTATAAGACTAAATGCTAAACGTTGCAAGATGTAAAAGAATTTCACTTAAATTGTGACACCACCATTTTAGTTCATATCAAAAAGGAAAGCATGAATGAACTCCATGTTAATGGACTTCCACAGTCATTTTGTTTTCAATAAATTGATGCTTGTGAGACCTCTTCCAAAAGATGACTAAAATGTCGTTCATAGCCAAAGTAGAATGAACGACTAATTTAGTGGAGATTATACATATTAATGTATATAAATAGTCCATTATGTGTAGTTGTGCGTGGTGGATTAATTATTCCTTCATAAAATTCTGTCGATGATTTGAGTAGATATATGAGTATATATATTTAAACAGAACAGAGTTTGACATTTTGGAATTGGTTCAAATTATTGTTAGTATGAAGTAAAAAAATCATTGTAACAAGATAATCAAGTATTTATGATTGGATCATAAAGGATAAAGTTTGAGCTACAAGTTTAGCAAAACATCTGAGGAGTTGCAGAATTGATCTAGAGCTTATACTTCTCGAATACCCCCCACATTAGTTTGGAGTATTCAAGATACAAAATCAAACCTTGTTGGACATTGTAAGATTAATAAAATTGCCAGTATAAATTTGTAGTTTATACATTAGAGACAACCGCTTTTACACTAAAAAGAATGCCATCATGATCCGTTGAAATTGACACCATATAAGTTGTGGCTTGGGTAGTGACCCGAATTGTTTTTTTCTTAAGTTTTGGTATGAATAGCATGTGTAAAATATTTACAACCAAAATAGGATAAATATATGTTTATAAGGTTATCCCAGCGAATCCATTGGGTATTTATCCTATCACCGAACCAAAGACAAATGTTGTTAGTCAGAAAAGGTTGATTTCTCGAAAAAGTAGTTCTTGTGAAACAAGTGAGCGGGAGGACAGTACAAACTCAACGAGATTAGAGAATCTTCGTTACCATGTCAAGAGTAGCGCAACACTAGAAGTTGTTATAGGGTTTCCTACTTTGACAAGTAGAAGACACTACATGTGTTGTAGATACTTCGAATGAGTTTGCAAACTGAACCACAAAAGTCTTAAAACTTTGCACTTAGTCCAACTTGCGGTTTGAGAGTGAAGTTTTGTTTTGACAACAAAGGAACTGGACCTTATAAAGGAAGCAAATGATGGGCCCTGACTTCGTAAAATTGGCTATGAGTCATTATATCCGCGATAGTATCCCTGTATGAATATCAAGTATGTGACTTGGTAGTCCTTTTCGATAGGCATGATGCCTAACGATAGCAAACGGGTCTATATAGCAACAAAGACATGGATTTTTACATCCTTTGAAAGTTGTGCTGATCGAAAAGATGTTTTCGACGAAGTTCAAAGAGTTGACTACTGCAATATTTTGATCTTCCTTATTGATTCTTTATTCTTTGCGGATAGTTCTAGCAAAAGTTACATATTATGATATTGAAGTTGAATAACAAAAACCAACTTTCCTCTCAAGGAAGTTTGATCGAGGATGTGTACTTGACACAGTCTGAGAGTTTTGTAAAATTCAAAAGGTTTCTGGAAAGGTATGTACACTTCAATGGTTGAAGTGAGCATAACGAAGTTGGAATCTTTACCTTAATGAAGCTATCAAAAGAGTTTGATTCCATCATGAACGATAAAGATGCTTGTAGAGTTACAAGAAATTAAGTGGGATCGCTACGACATATTTCTAATGGTTTATGTAGATGACATATGGTTGATTGGAAAATATGTATTTTAAATTAACACGGTTAAGATTTTCATACTGATGGAAGTCTTAGAATATATTGGGCATCGATATCTATAAGAGATGGATTGAAGTGCCTGATATAATTGAAGCCAAATTACATAGATGAAATATTGAAGTAAGTCAATATCGAAATGACAAGAAGGAGTTATTGCCACATGGAAAATAATTGAGCAATATTCAAGTGTTTTGACACATGATGAGAATCATTTAAATTGAGATTTCTAAGTCATGTGTTCCATGCTATGTACACAACCAGATCAGTGCTATGCTATAAAATGTTATAGCAGGATAATTCATATGATGATTAGACAACAGCGGGAGAGATCCTTATGCCATTTTAGAAATGCTATGGATATTTTTTTCCTATGTAGTAATGAAAAAATATTCGTTGTAATATGTTACACTAATAGTCTTCTCATCTATTCAAATAATTTTATCTCAATTAAAATATGTGATGAAGGGTAGCACAATCGGCTGGAAGAAAGTTCCATGCTGGATTTAAAAGAGTTTCAAAATTAAAGTATTGTGACGGATACTACAACAAAGACTAAGTATATCGTTGTGTTGACAACAAATAGTAGGAGTATTTTGTGTCAAGGACTTCTTTATTGAACTTGGTGAATTTCCAAGAATGCTGACACTATGAAGATACATTTTAACAATGTTAGTAACATTAGTTTAAGCTGAGGAATTAAGGTCTCACCGGTTGACCAAATATATACAAAGCCATCTCATTAGAGAATGAGTGATGCGTGTAGACGCAAAGAACTTGCAAATACAATAGGACCTGAACATGTCAAATCTTTTTATGATGTTTACCACATGCGAAGCATGGTAATAACACTGGAACTCCATATGTGTTAAGTGCTTACAGACTAGATTATTGACTCTAGTGCAAGTGGGAGACTGAAGGGAATATGCACGAGAGGCAATAATAAAGTGGTTATTATCTTATTCCTTGTTTATGATAAATGTTTATTTCTCATGCTAGAATTGTATTAACCGGAAACGTTGATACATGTGTGTTTAATAAACAAACAATGGTTCCTAGTAAAACCTCTCTTTTAACTAGCTCGTTGATTAATATATGATCAAGGTTTCCTGAGCATGAACATTGGATGTTGTTAATAACGGGGTCATGTCATTAGAAGAATGATGTGATGCACATAGACCCAAAGTGAATATAGCAATGCGATCAAGTCATTAAGTTACATTGTTATATCACACATATGAAGTAACTCTAATCCTTAGACCATGAGATCATGTCAATCACTAACACCGGAAGGTTTCTTTGATGTCAGCAAACGTCACGCCGTAACAGGGTGACTATAAAGGTGCCGTTGGATATTTGGAAAGTATTAGTTGAGGCTCATCAATTAAGAGTGGGATTTGTCCATCCAAATGACGGAGAGATATACTCTGGGCCCTCCCGGTGATATCACATCGACGCCGCCTGCAAGCACGTGACTAGGTCACAAGGATGTCATATCACAGAACGAGTAAAAGAGTTCTTGTCGGTAACAAGATTGAACTAGGTATGGTTGATACCAATGATTGGATCTCGTACAAGTAAAATATCGCGAGATAAAGGGAATTGGTTATGATGTTTATGGTTCACACGATCACTAGATTCATCGTTGAATGTGTAGGAGTCATTACGGATCTCCAGGTCCCGCTGTTGACTATTGATCAGAGAGGGGTCTCGATCATGTCTACATTATTCACGAACCGTAGGGTGACACATTTAAGGTTCTATGAGGCGATTGGGTGGATACGGAATATCGGAGAAAAGCTTGGACAACACCGAAATTGTTTCGGGGAATATTAAAATAGTCACCGGAATTGTTTCGGGGAATATTGAAATAGTTCAAGGTGGTATATGTTAATGTTTGATTAACAAATAGTTCAAGGGGTAAGTGTTAATGTTTGTTAATAGGATTAAAAAATATTAAAATAAAGAAATAAAATTGTTTTACTTGTTTATTAAAGAAAACCCTTGGAATTTTGAGTGGGAATTGATGAGAGAATGAGTGGGCTGAGTGGAGAATCCACCCACATGATGAGGGTAGAGGTGGAGGCACCAAAAGAGGGGTTTCGAGGGATCATCTCCATCTCCATCCTATATAAAGAGGGGTTGGACCTCTCTCTCCACACACAACTTGGAATCATCTCCATCTCCATCCTCTCGCTGATCGATCTCATGTTCATACGCTTGGCGAAGCCCTGAACAAAGTTTTCTCCACCACTCCACGCCGTCATGCTGCTGGTTTTCGAGGGATCCTCTACTTTTTCTGCACCGCTGGATCGAGGGAACGGAGGTCGTCATCGAGCTATACGTGTGACCGAGTGCGGAAGCGCTGCCAGATTGCAGCGCTCTTCTTCACGATCTTGAGATCGATGTGAGTTCGACTACATCAACAACGAGATTCCATCTTGTAACCCTTTGTGTCTCCGAGGGTATGTTCTCCTTAAGACTCTCTTTCTCTATTCCCGTTGCTTTCATCTCCTAGATTAGATCTTGGCCTTTCGGGTGTCTCTCGCGTAGGATTTTTTTTGTTTTTCTATGCAACGAACCCTTCACTTTGATCACGACGATCGCGACCACTCGCCTCCCTACTGTGCAGCTGACAGGGTTGGCCCACCCTTGGCTATGCCTACGTGGAGGCGCGCGCGGTTTCTCCGGCGTTACCCACATGACCCCCATGGCGTGGGGGTGGCCTGGTAGCTCGGCGGGAATTGGGGCGTGTCCAGATGAAATGGGCCTTTGGGGCGACCCAGTGGGCGCCAATTTTTGTGAAGGGAGCCCTAAGGGCCTTTGTGTGGGGGCCTTGAGGGGTCAGAGTGGAGATGCTCTTAGAGAATCTCCACTAGCACTTATCGAAAAAGTGTCCAACAGCCTCCCAATTGTGACCTCTTTGGGGCGCCGGACATGTATCTGTCGCGATGGGGGTACTACCCATAGCGGTGCCCCCTCCCAAGAAAACAAAACTGAACACACAACTCTATGAACTTTTTGTAATTTCATCCAAGTTTTGGATTTATTTTAAAAAATTGAACGAAATTACAAATTTGGGCCCCGCGGCTAACCCTAGCTAGTCTTACTTGTTGTCGCTGCCCTAGGCATCGTTGCCCTTGTCCTGCTCCTCGTTGCTGCTTTCCTGACGACATGGACGATGGAGCATGGTGTTGTCGTACATCTTGATGGACATGACACCTTCGTCTGCGTACCTGAAGGTGAGAAGACAACCACGCTCCAGCTGTTGCATTGGGTGAACTGCAACCACCCGCTCGTGAGGAACAGGTCCACAATGTCCCTGAGCATGACCACTTCAATGAGGTCGTTGGTGTAGTCCTCCATTTGCAGCCAGAAGAAGCATGGGTCATGGAATCCCAGCTCCTCCAATATTTCCTTTGGTAGCCTCAGCCGTCGGCCCAATGGCTCGCAGAGTTGCACGAATTCAGACACATCAACTCCCTTGTGGCCACCACGTACGTGACGGGCACCATGGCTCACTCGCCCACCACATCCGCCGTGTACTCGTGCTTACCACGTCCGCCACCTCTTGGAGCTCCCGCCATTGGGTAAAAGAAGGAGATGTGTGCGGGGGGGGGGGGGGAGATATGATCCCCTCTCTGGCGAGAGGGGATTTTATAGCACCTAGCCGCGTGAGTGATGCGTACATTTTAGGTGTTATTTTACTTAATGTTTTATTAATAAGTAGATAGGGAGTATGGTATTTTACTGTGCCAAAGTGCAACATTTATGTCTGTGTATGCATATTGTAAAAGTCCCGAAGAGATATTTCATACAAGGCATAAATTAGCATAATTGGACATTATTTGAGGAGATCGCAATAATAACGGCCATTTCAAAAAAGTACAAATTAACAGAACTCAAAAGAAGAGACATAAGGACACTTAACGAGTGCAGTAAGGTCAAACATGACCGTACCAGATGAGTTCTGAGAGCAAACAAGGTAGTACCTACACAACGACTCATGGTACTGTCGCCTTGACCGTACCACTGATCGTACCAGATAGAACCACTCGGCACGGAGGGAGAAACGGAAACACCGACCGTACCGTCTTAAGTCGGAAACAGATAAGGACCCATGTATGGTGAGTACCGACCGTACTGCTCATCGTACCGAGGCGTGTTTTAAAATGTTTCAACAGCAGATCGAACATAGATCCCTAGAGTCAAAGAGAGAATGTCGGAGATATCCAGAAAGGGGTATCTACCGGCATCCAGAAGTCACACCAGAGGGGCAGGCCCAAGTACGGGGGCCAGATGGGACGAAGCGCAGGACTACAGCCACAATGGCGGCCACAAGCCCATCTGCATCTTAAGCATCCAGATGACCGTAGATTGTTAGGTTTAGTCATTGTACGGTATGTATTCCTGTAAGACTCGATCCGGCTCCTTATATAAAGCCAGACGGGAGAAACCCTAGGCAGATTCGATCCACACACGATCTACCTATGTACTTGTAACCTGTGCTCGATGTTCCGCTGTAATAGTTGATTTGCAGGAATTAGGCAGCCTCTCCGGCTAACCTAAGCCTGGGTAAATTTTGTGTCCACGCCCCAAAGCGCTCCGCCATGTTAGACTTCCCGCGGTTATTCCTTGTGAGATGGCTACCCCTTCTGGGAAACCTGACCACGGATCACATCATTTGGAGCCCACCATGGGGTAAACTACGTCTGGGGCGACCTTCAAGGTAGGGCTCCTGGGCGGAATCGGTGACACGATCCCCGTTGGAATCGCCATCCCGGGACCTTACGGCAGTTACCTCGTCAACAACAAGACGGTAACGCCGGCCCACAACCATGTCGTCTGCTCCTACATCGTCCCGATCGGCACCGCCAATGTAACAGCCCTACTTTGTAATAAAGTTGCGTTCTGTGTTGTGTACATGGCATACATGCATGGAAAACATTGGTAAATTTTTGCATTCGTAATAACAATTGAAATGACAAAAATCACTTAAACAAGCAACCCAGAAAGTAGTTCTAACAAGTTTTTCAAAATGAACAAACTAAGGTATGGTTTTGTTGGAAATTTGAAGAGCTTTTAAAAACTTATTTTTGTGTAATTTTTTCTGTTCAAAAAGGCTCTCAAAACTAGCTTTTGTGTACTGTTTTAAAAAAGAAAGGGACCAACTTGTAGTTTTTGTTTCTCCCGAAGGGTTATTGCAGATGTGCTTTGTCTTCTTCGTTGGGACAAGAAGCAGCGGCGTGGCCGCCGTGGAAGTCGTCGTTGCCACGTCCATCACTCAGCGAACGCGCCCGGATAAGCCACAGGAGGCGACCCCAAGTGAACCGCTGCACCCTCTCGCTCCCTACCCACTAGCTCTCTGTTCCTCGCTACTGTGACAGACGGAACCCTAGCTCCGTTGAACGCCGCTCGCCGCCGGTGATTGGAGCTCCCCCGCGCCACCTCGACCACCTCCAGAGCTCCGTCGTTGCCTCCTCGTCCTCCCCAAGAAATTAATCGAGCGGAAACGACCGGAGCCGGCCGCGCCACCGCCATCTTCCCCACGGACGGCGGAGAAGGCCGCCGTCGATTCGCCGCCATGGTTGCTCCCCTGCCTTCCCCGACCCTACCATCACCTTCCTGGTGATCTCCCGCACTGTAACATCCCTGTTTTTGCTAACAGAGAGGTGTGGTGTGTGTTCATGTCATAGCATGCATGAAAAATTTGAACCAAGTTTTAATTTGAATTTTTTTATGAAACTTGCCCAAAAATCACTTAAAGTGATCACCCAAATTTGTTATAAAAATATTTTCAAATTTGAAAAGCAAAGACATGGTTCTGTTGGAAATTTGATAAGGTTTTCAAAAGTTATTTTTGCCAAATTTTTTGTTTGCAAAAAGGCCCCCAAAACCTCTGTTTTCTGTTCTGTTTTTTAGGGAAAAGGACCTTGTTGTATTTTCCCAAAACTTCAGGGGGTTTTCGCTTTTTCCTTTTCTTTTTGGCTTTCTTCTAGCTCTGGCCAGAAGGAAAGCAGGTGCGTGGCCGCTGCACAGGTCGCCGTCGCCACGTCCTGCTCGCCGCCTCGCAGATACGACCACGAGGGCTTCGTGCCTCGTTTCCCTCCTCTCCGTATCACTCTCTCTCCCTCGATGCCTATCCTCTCTGTCTCTCCCGGCCGCAGGAACCAAACCCTAACCATACCGACCCGCTGGCCGCCGTCGTGTGCCCGTTTCCGGCCATCCCCCGACGAACTGAGCGTCCGTGGAGCTCCGCAAGGTCCCCCTCTATCTTCCCGTGGAGTTTCGCTTGTCGGGATGGCCTATCCTGCGCGAATCGCGGCGTCCTCCTCGAGTCCGGCCGCCGGTCGCCGCGCTCGTTGCCGCCTATTCCGGCCGCCTCAACCTCCTCTGACCACATCAACAGAACCGCGGTGAGCTCTCCTACCTGCTGGTACCCTCCATGCCCCCCCTCTCGCTCTGTACCGGCTCCGCGCCGAGCTCCGCCGCCGGCCGCCGTGGCCATGGAAGCCGGCGAGCCTCCGGTGACCAAATGGTAGCGGCGCCACCACCGATAGCTTCCCCTCGCTCTCCTCTCCCTTGTGGTATAGTTTGATTTTGAAATCGCGCGCGAATTTGATCAATTTCGAGCACATCTGTGAAGAACAGGGAAGAGTGAGGTCATCCCTGCGTCATGATGACGTCACAAATCCTGTTTTTCTATTTCCAGAAAATTAATAAAATTTGATAATTTAATATCTTCCAAAATATTACTCTGAAAAATAAAATGGAATTATGGAAATTTTCAGAAAAATGCAATCTATCTGAATATGTCATTTTCACACATTTTTGAGAAAGTCCAAAAATGACCATTTATTTAATGTTGTTAATTCATTTAAAATAGAGAAAATAAGATTTTATTCACCAAAATTAGAAAATTAAAAGTTATATACCATTTTGCTCAAAATGACAAATGCAACCTATTTATGATGTTTTCAAACCAATTTGAGCAACTAAAATGGTACTCACTTCCATAATCGCCCGAAACCCCCTCCGGGGCCTATTTCGGGCTAATTTCAGTAAAATTGCATAATTGACATACGAACCCTAGCAACCCAACGATCATGCCTAGGGCCTTAATTTAGTGCATTAATTTGCCCATGCATACATGTTGTGCATTGCATCGATGCCATGGTTGATTGTTCTCCTTTGTTTCGGTGTTATTCCCCCTCGATAGAATCCGACTCCGAAGAGAAGGCCAACAACTCCATGACGAATACTTGATCCTAACCGACAAGTCAAGCACTTATTCCAGAAGATCTTTATCTGGTTTTCTTATAACCAAGGCAAGCATAACCTCTTATCTGCTCATATATGCTTTTGAACAACATTTGAATCTCGTATGTTGCATTCGATTCCAAAGTATTTGATGCTAGTAGATATAGTTCACCTCTATACTGCATTGCCTCAATATCCTGATCCACTGCTCCTAGCTGCCATAGATTTGCTTGTGCGCATCGCCAGAGCCTCATATCTGCTACCGCTTAATTTCATATGTTTGTTACCTCTGCTCCATCCGGTTGATGAATCGGAGTTGCGATAACCTGGTATGATATGATGACGTGGTAAGATGAGCACTGTGTGGTTAATTTGACTAAGGCTTGGACGGGAGGCCACTTGGGAAGTGGTTGTTTGTCCTGTACTTGCCAACCCTAGGAGTAAGGTCTCGCCGCGGAAACCAAGACTGAGCGTGCAACCACACGCGCGAGCCAATGAACCTCGCTCGACTAACTAACTTGTTTGGCCACATCCATGAGTCACGTAGTTTGCTATTTCCATCTGCGTGTGAGTCAGAAAACGATTTGGAGAAAAACTAGGGCGTGACCGGGACAAGTGATGGACGTACACGGATCTTGATCCCGACTCACAGAACAGGTGCCGTCAGGAGGTGGCCAACTCCCTGTTGACGGGGTGGCCCTGTTTGGGTTGACTCATGGATAGGGTCGAGCAAGGTAAAGGTCGGAGCCAACCACACTCTGCCGGCACATCGTCGGAATTGTGCCAATAGCTTGGCATTAAGAGTCGGATGGTACGTGTGGGTAAAGTGTACCACCCTGCAGGGATAAATCTTTCGGAAAGCCGTGTCCACGGTTAAGGACGACTTTGTGAAAGTCACGGGGTCATAGATAACTTGAAAGTGGCGTAAAAGATGTTGGCAATGAATGAAGGGTGCCTCCCCGGAGATGCCGGGAGGGGTGACCCTTGTAGCATGTGAGGTGCTGGAAAATGAATTTGGTGGTCTCAAAAGATGATGATCTACAAGAGTTGAGTCCTTTCTCATCTGTTTTGAAAACCCTCTACAAGACGTGCTATTCTTCCTCGATTTGGAAAACAAACATTGCTTTACGCAAATCAGCCTTCATAAAACCCTTTATGAAACTAGCAGATATATAATAGGTTAACTAAGTCTTGTTGAGTACCTCCCGTACTCAGGTTTGCTTAATTTTGGTTCAGGAGAAGATCTCACTTCAGTGGTGATTCAGCGTGGACATCGACGAGTAGTTTGGGGTTCCCAGGTAGCAGCCTGGAATCTATGGGCTGGGACGTCGCCTTATGTTGCGGCCTCTTAGGCCTTTTTGGTTCTTGTTGATTAGCAACATAATTTGCCTTCCGTTGTCTGATGTAATGTTGGGTCGTGTGACCTCTGTTTGTAAGCTATACTCTAGTATCACTTGTTTAATAAAGCTTCATGTTTAGAGTACTGCTTTGATCGGTTGTTGGTTTCGAGCTCATTGTTATACAGTTTTGGCTATGCCTGCATAGTTGAGGCAGTCGAGGGGTTGTGGAGCCGATGATCCATGTCCGAGCCCGCCTGTCGATGTGATCGGCCTGGGGCGAGGTAACCCCAGTAACCCTCGATTGTTGTTGCACTTTCTGGACACATAGCATCTCTGTATAGCTTTGGTCCCGTTTCCTTCAGTTTCATTCGATTCGTGGACGCTTTGATATGCATAGTTGGTTATGACTAGCATGGATATAAGGAGTAGTAGACTGGGGATCCGGACTACGTGCCGATGAATCCAGTCTGCCTGCCGTTGTTTGTTGCGGCCGGGGCTGGTAACCCTGAAGCCCTTGTGAGTCCATGGCTAGGAGCACATAACAGTATGTATATCTTTGGGTCCTGGGTCGTGACAAGTCATGGTATCAGAGCAGGACTGCCTGTAGGAAAACCTTACTGCTTGGTCGATGTCGAGTCTAGAGTTTATGAAAACTACTTTGAAACTTCAAATGATTGTGAAAAACCTTCTTAGGATTCTTTTTACTCCTTACCTGGTATCGCTCTAATTCTGGGTCACCTTACCTGTTTTGATTTGAAAAGGTTTTGCTATCCCTTCTAGTCGTTCAAAACCTAGGTGTCTTCTCTGGCAAGGACGTCTTTTACCCAAGTTGACCTAGTTATGAGTTTCTAGAGTTGTGTGTGTTCCATATTCCGTTATCTCTTAATCTGGGAGATTTCCTTTCCATTCTAATCTCTTAGAGTTGTCCGGATTCCACATTCTTACATGTTTCCAAGTTCTAAATCCTGAACCTCGAGATCTGCTTGCCACCTCGAATTTATCCGTTATCCTCTGCTCAAGTTCTTCCGGAGCTATCGTTGTTGTTTGGAAGGATACTTCGTGATTGCTATTCGTAGTGTCCTTCAAGGCACTCAGATAGTAGTTACTCCTTTCTTTTGGTTTTTAACCTTGGACTTGAACCGAAGGTCCCGGAATGTGCTGAATTGTGGTGTGTTGAATCATGTGGTTTCTTAACCATGTGATGCTCATGCCATCAGTACAGGATGCTGACCTTTAACCCAAGTTCTGTTTCTTTGGATCCTGAGGAATCTGTTCTACCTCAGGGTGGTTAGGTAATCTCAGCTCCAATAGCCATAGGTTTTCTCTAGGAATCAAAAGGGATCACGACAAGAGTGTTCTCTATGATTCTCATATCCTTGTTCCTGTTTTATTTATACCAACTCTTTTGCATGGGTTTTACAAATGAGTATCACTCTGTGCATTCCACATGGTCTCTGGATTCTCTTGAGCAAGTTTCCACCCTTCAGTTGCTTTCAAATCTCTAACGATTGTTATGGACACCAAGTTGCATATGGGTGTTGGATTCCTCCAATACATTTGCTCTTGGTTTCCGTCAGAACATTCCACCTTGGGATGTCAGGAGAAACAAACTCCAGTACCTCGTTCATCTACAGGACCAGGTCAAAGTTTTGTAATCCACAGATTAAAGAAGTTTCATTAGCTTCTGTTCTGTTCCACCTTCGAGTATCACACTCTTATACATCAAGAGGTTGTGTTAAGTTTCATGGCCTTATTGATGAAGTGATGCTCTTACCGTATTCACTCCCCCTTCCTCCAAGCTTGAATGCTTGAGTTTGATGGCTCAGTGCTTTGATGTGTGTATCGGATGTTCCTAGCAATTCTTATTGCTTTGAAAATTCTAAGAAACATCTGTATCCTTCTTAGCACTACTGGTCATCCAGCCTCTTTTTGAAGTTGACTGTGTTACCAAACCCGTCTATTCCGGTGCATATCCTCGGTCCTAGAGTTAGGTTCATGCAAAGCTCTCAAGGCCGTATCGGTTGCTCTGAAAAGCATGCCTCCTTTCGATTTCTAAGACATACCGGTGGGTGGTGATATTCTGGTTGTCTTTCTAGAAGTATCATCAGGTTTTACCTGACCGTGATGTCTACACAAGGGGTATTTGAACTACTCCTTTCTCCAAGAACTCTGTTGGATATCCTGGACTAGTTGGTTGAGCTTAAACAATAACTTGGAGAGTTGAAAGGCAAAAGCTCCGCCTAACTTGATCCTTTGATAAGGGATATCTAGTTTTCCTCGTGTTGAAGCAGGATGGTATCTCCTTTGCGGAAATGCTATCACACTACCTCTTGATTTGATTTGGGCTATCGTCAAATCGAGAAAAGACCCAAGGACTATCTTTATGGTGTTTCACTCATGGTGTTTTGCCGGGTACACCCTCATGTCCTTTATCCTGGCCAATATTTTGCCATGTTCATGTAACATACGAATTCCTCTTCTTGGAGTATATTGATAAGGGTGTTGTCAAGCCCATCGATAACATTCCTATTTCTCCAAGTTGCAAGAGGTTCATGCTGAATAATTGGCACTAGTGTTGGAAAGTTTCGAGAACCAACTTTGTGTTATCACGAAGTTGTGTTCTGGATGTTCGAAGTGGCTTACTCCAGTCCATGTGCTTATGGTGAAAGTTGTCGCCATGGATCTGAGTATAGTTTCCTTGTTCCTTCGGGAATAATCCCCAATCGGTCATGCATGTGTGGAGTATTCTTGGGATGGTAGGTTGTTACCTCCATTTCTTGGAAAAAGTTTGCACCCACACCAAGCCACTGACTGATTGTTCGTAAAGAGAAGAAGTCTATGAACTTCGTTATCTTTGTATCATCTTCCCCAACAAGGACTCCGATGTGTTTCTTTGCAAATAGTCCATGTAGGTGCAACCGTATTTCGCAAGTTGCTACTACATGAGTTCTGTAATCTCACTCATCCTCTTGAGTGTGACATCGTAGTCCACACCTTGAGAATCTAGCATATGTATCCCGTTGGTAACCGGTGCAATCTCTTCGCTCAAACATATCGAGTCTGAGTTATCAATCCACTAACTAGAGCTGAATCTCAAGCAGCAATGATGGTTGGTGTTTTCTCAAGGGTATTGAATTAGGTCCATTCAAAAATCCGGCATGGTTGATGTTGTGGTTAACACAATTAGCCGGAAGGCCTAATGTCATATCTCTTTGAATCCGTAAGAACAACCACTCTCCCTGAGAATTCTTATGTGGTTCATTCCGACAACTTTCCCCCCACCGTTCTTTCAAACCGGAGTTTTACTTTCACTTGATTACCTATAAAAGGCTTGCATAAGCCCGATATCGGTATCTAGAACGTCCAGGAGGACCTTGGAAATTGTTTTGTCCAATATCTCTCCGTTGAACCTCCAAACCTTTTTCTTAATGGAAACAAGTTCATCGTGCAAAGTATCTCGTGGTGTTTTGTAACCGCCATTGATCAGTCCCCTTTTTCAAGTTGTTTGTACTTGGAGTTCTGTTCATCTCACACATTGTGTGAATTTGTCAGTCACTTCAGCCATGGGATCTTAACCATGTGGTAAACGTATTGCTACGGATAACCCACAATAGAAAAGAGATTCCCTACCTTCTTCCGGTGTTTCAATCCTCATTGGTTACCATCTTTATGGAGTGACCAAGAGTTCTTCCTTAACTACGATGTTCCAACATCCTCTGGTTACTCATCTTCTGCAGTGAAGTAACATTCCAATCTTTGACAAAGTTTTCGACAAACTTTAACGGAGTGAAAGTTCCGTTATCTTTTGTGTCCACTCCGAAGAGTGAACATGATCTTATATCAAATTTCTCTCCGACGCACGATTACAGTGTTTTCTCGTGTTCTCCCTCGTCTGTGGATATTATGTCGTGGTATCCAAGACTATCCTTTTCATTCTGGTTTTCTGTTTGAAGAAGCCTCGACGTCACAAGTTATCCATCCGTTCTTTTCTAAAAGGATTTAAAGTCTTGTGCAAAGCTCATATTCTACATCCTTTCAATAACAATCGTCCGCAAACTTGAAACCATCTTCTATTCACTCCGTTACCTTGATGTGTTTCATGCTTGTTAACTTAAAAGTTCGTTATGAACGTTCCTGTCGTGAGTTAGCCATGAGATACTCGATCTTCGTGAAGATCAGTTCCTAAGAGTTTTCCCTCTCACCTAAGGTTTAGCCGCTGAAGAATCTTCGCAAGTGCTATGGATCAGCCTCTTCAGGAAGAGAACCGTAAGGTTCGAGAAGATCGTTCAAAACCGGTGTTCCTTCTTTCTTCTCCTTCGGGAATCTCGGGACGAGATTCTTGTAAGGGGGGTAGATTTGTAACATCCCTGTTTTTGCTAACAGAGAGGTGTGGTGTGTGTTCATGTCATAGCATGCATGAAAAATTTGAACCAAGTTTTAATTTGAATTTTTTTATGAAACTTGCCCAAAAATCACTTAAAGTGATCACCCAAATTTGTTATAAAAATATTTTCAAATTTGAAAAGCAAAGACATGGTTCTGTTGGAAATTTGATAAGGTTTTCAAAAGTTATTTTTGCCAAATTTTTTGTTTGCAAAAAGGCCCCCAAAACCTTTGTTTTCTGTTCTGTTTTTTAGGGAAAAGGACCTTGTTGTATTTTCCCAAAACTTCAGGGGGTTTTCGCTTTTTCCTTTTCTTTTTGGCTTTCTTCTAGCTCTGGCCAGAAGGAAAGCAGGTGCGTGGCCGCTGCACAGGTCGCCGTCGCCACGTCCTGCTCGCCGCCTCGCAGATACGACCACGAGGGCTTCGTGCCTCGTTTCCCTCCTCTCCGTATCACTCTCTCTCCCTCGATGCCTATCCTCTCTGTCTCTCCCGGCCGCAGGAACCAAACCCTAACCATACCGACCCGCTGGCCGCCGTCGTGTGCCCGTTTCCGGCCATCCCCCGACGAACTGAGCGTCCGTGGAGCTCCGCAAGGTCCCCCTCTATCTTCCCGTGGAGTTTCGCTTGTCGGGATGGCCTATCCTGCGCGAATCGCGGCGTCCTCCTCGAGTCCGGCCGCCGGTCGCCGCGCTTGTTGCCGCCTATTCCGGCCGCCTCAACCTCCTCTGACCACATCAACAGAACCGCGGTGAGCTCTCCTACCTGCTGGTACCCTCCATGCCCCCCCTCTCGCTCTGTACCGACTCTGCGCCGAGCTCCGCCGCCGGCCGCCGTGGCCATGGAAGCCGGCGAGCCTCCGGTGACCAAATGGTAGCGGCGCCACCACCGATAGCTTCCCCTCGCTCTCCTCTCCCTTGTGGTATAGTTTGATTTTGAAATCGCGCGCGAATTTGATCAATTTCGAGCACATCTGTGAAGAACAGGGAAGAGTGAGGTCATCCCTGCGTCATGATGACGTCACAAATCCTGTTTTTCTATTTCCAGAAAATTAATAAAATTTGATAATTTAATATCTTCCAAAATATTACTCTGAAAAATAAAATGGAATTATGGAAATTTTCAGAAAAATGCAATCTATCTGAATATGTCATTTTCACACATTTTTGAGAAAGTCCAAAAATGACCATTTATTTAATGTTGTTAATTCATTTAAAATAGAGAAAATAAGATTTTATTCACCAAAATTAGAAAATTAAAAGTTATATACCATTTTGCTCAAAATGACAAATGCAACCTATTTATGATGTTTTCAAACCAATTTGAGCAACTAAAATGGTACTCACTTCCATAATCGCCCGAAACCCCCTCCGGGGCCTATTTCGGGCTAATTTCAGTAAAATTGCATAATTGACATACGAACCCTAGCAACCCAACGATCATGCCTAGGGCCTTAATTTAGTGCATTAATTTGCCCATGCATACATGTTGTGCATTGCATCGATGCCATGGTTGATTGTTCTCCTTTGTTTCGGTGTTATTCCCCCTCGATAGAATCCGACTCCGAAGAGAAGGCCAACAACTCCATGACGAATACTTGATCCTAACCGACAAGTCAAGCACTTATTCCAGAAGATCTTTATCTGGTTTTATTATAACCAAGGCAAGCATAACCTCTTATCTGCTCATATATGCTTTCGAACAACATTTGAATCTCGTATGTTGCATTCGATTCCAAAGTATTTGATGCTAGTAGATATAGTTCACCTATATACTGCATTGCCTCAATATCCTGATCCACTGCTCCTAGCTGCCATAGATTTGCTTGTGCGCATCGCCAGAGCCTCATATCTGCTACCGCTTAATTTCATATGTTTGTTACCTCTGCTCCATCCGGTTGATGAATCGGAGTTGCGATAACCTGGTATGATATGATGACGTGGTAAGATGAGCACTGTGTGGTTAATTTGACTAAGGCTTGGACGGGAGGCCACTTGGGAAGTGGTTGTTTGTCCTGTACTTGCCAACCCTAGGAGTAAGGTCTCGTCGCGGAAACCAAGACTGAGCGTGCAACCACACGCGCGAGCCAATGAACCTCGCTCGACTAACTAACTTGTTTGGCCACATCCATGAGTCACGTAGTTTGCTATTTCCATCTGCGTGTGAGTCAGAAAACGATTTGGAGAAAAACTAGGGCGTGACCGGGACAAGTGATGGACGTACACGGATCTTGATCCCGACTCACAGAACAGGTGCCGTCAGGAGGTGGCCAACTCCCTGTTGACGGGGTGGCCCTGTTTGGGTTGACTCATGGATAGGGTCGAGCAAGGTAAAGGTCGGAGCCAACCACACTCTGCCGGCACATCGTCGGAATTGTGCCAATAGCTTGGCATTAAGAGTCGGATGGTACGTGTGGGTAAAGTGTACCACCCTGCAGGGATAAATCTTTCGGAAAGCCGTGTCCACGGTTATGGACGACTTGGTGAAAGTCACGGGGTCATAGATAACTTGAAAGTGGCATAAAAGATGTTGGCAATGAATGAAGGGTGCCTCCCCGGAGATGCCGGGAGGGGTGACCCTTGTAGCATGTGAGGTGCTGGAAAATGAATTTGGTGGTCTCAAAAGATGATGATCTACAAGAGTTGAGTCCTTTCTCATCTGTTTTGAAAACCCTCTACAAGACGTGCTATTCTTCCTCGATTTGGAAAACAAACATTGCTTTACGCAAATCAGCCTTCATAAAACCCTTTATGAAACTAGCAGATATATAATAGGTTAACTAAGTCTTGTTGAGTACCTCCCGTACTCAGGTTTGCTTAATTTTGGTTCAGGAGAAGATCTCACTTCAGTGGTGATTCAGCGTGGACATCGACGAGTAGTTTGGGGTTCCCAGGTAGCAGCCTGGAATCTATGGGCTGGGACGTCGCCTTATGTTGCGGCCTCTTAGGCCTTTTTGGTTCTTGTTGATTAGCAACATAATTTACCTTCCGTTGTCTGATGTAATGTTGGGTCGTGTGACCTCTGTTTGTAAGCTATACTCTAGTATCACTTGTTTAATAAAGCTTCATGTTTAGAGTACTGCTTTGATCGGTTGTTGGTTTCGAGCTCATTGTTATACAGTTTTGGCTATGCCTGCATAGTTGTCGCAGTCGAGGGGTTGTGGAGCCGATGATCCATGTCCGAGCCCGCCTGTCGATGTGATCGGCCTGGGGCGAGGTAACCCCAGTAACCCTCGATTGTTGTTGCACTTTCTGGACACATAGCATCTCTGTATAGCTTTGGTCCCGTTTCCTTCAGTTTCATTCGATTCGTGGACGCTTTGATATGCATAGTTGGTTATGACTAGCATGGATACAAGGAGTAGTAGACTGGGGATCCGGACTACGTGCCGATGAATCCAGTCTGCCTGCCGTTGTTTGTTGCGGCCGGGGCTGGTAACCCTGAAGCCCTTGTGAGTCCATGGCTAGGAGCACATAACAGTATGTATATCTTTGGGTCCTGGGTCGTGACACGCACCTCCAGGTGCTCTCCTTTGCCTCCCTCCTCCTCTGGTTCCTCCTCGCGCCACGCACCGCCGGCCGCCGCCGTGGTTGATGCTCGCCGGAGCAACTCCGGCGACCATCCGGCGAGCCAACGCCACCCTTAGGTTCCCCTCCACCTCCTCTTGCTAGTGGTACAACCTAATTTGGGTTTTACGCGCGCAATCGATCAATTTCTTGATCAACAGAGGAGAGATTCTTTGAGTGATGTCACTGTGACGTCACTATGACGTCACAAATACTAATATCTTATTTTTTCCAGAACTAATTAATAATTACAGAATTTTAATTAAAATGAAATAATTAATAACTTCATTTTGGTAACTCAGAAAAATATGAAAAATACATGGTTGAGTTCAAAAAATATTTCCAACCCAAATATGTTACTTGCATACATGTTTGACAAACTTTATTTTTGGGCATTATTTAAATGCAATTAAATCATCTAAAATAAAGAAAATAAGATTTTAATCAATAAAATCAGAAAAATACAAGTTATATACCAAAATGCTCAAAATGATAACTGCAATCCACTTATGATGTTTTTAAACCTATTTGAGCTATTAAAATTGCACTCACTTTTAGAATTGCCCGAATTGCCCTCCTGGGTCTATTTCGGGACTGTTTTTGGATAAAAATGCTTAACCATCATATGAACCGTAGCAAACCCTTGAACTTGTTTAGGTCTTTCATTCAAGTGTATTAACTTTGTCATGCATACATATTGTGCATTGCATCAATGCCATGTGTTGATTGTTTCTTTTCCGGTTTCTGCTTCTTATCGGTAGAACGCTGTCCGAAGAGAAGATCAACAACTCCAATGGCGAATACTTGATCTTAACCGACAAGTCAAGCACTTATCCAGAAGATCTATCTATTTGGTTTTCTTTTAAGCAAGGCAAGCATAACCTCTTATCTGCTCATATATGTTTTCCAACGACTTTCGGTTCTCGTACTTGCATTCGATTCCAAAGTATTTGGTGTTTGTAGGTAGTGTTCTCCTATACTTTGCATAGCCAAAATACCATGATCCACTGCTCCTAGCCGCCTAGATTTGATTGTGCGCATCGCCAGAGCCTTATATATGCTATGCTTAGCTTTGTATACTTGCTTAGCTCTGCTCCATCCGGTTGATGAATCAGAGTTGCAGATGAATCTAGTAAGGCATGATAACGTGGAAAGATGAGCTATGTGTGTTTAACCTGACTAAGGCTTGGATAGGAGGCCACTTGGGAAGTGGTTGTTCGTCCTATACTTGCCACCCCTAGGACTAAGGTTTCGGGCGGAAGCCAAGACTAAGCGTGGAACCACACGCGGGGTCTAAATAACCGCGCTCGACTAACTAACTTGTTTGGCCACATCCATGGGTCACGTAGTTTGAGAGTTCCATTCGGCAACGCAAATAAAAGCTTTCAAACGTTTTGGAAAAAATGCTCCGCCTAGGGCGTGACCGGGGCCAAGTGATGGACGTACACGGATCTTGACCCCGCCTCACAGAGACAGGTGCCGTCAGGAGGATGGCCAACTCCCTGTTGACGGGGTGGCCCTGTCTTGGGTTGACTCATGGATATGGCTGGGCAAGGTAAAGGTCGTGGCCAACCACCCTCTGCCGCGCTCCCTTGGGAAGAGCGTTACCGCGTGGCGTTAAGAGTCGGTTGGTACGTGTGGGTAAAGTGTACATCCCTCCAGGGCAATCTTTTCGAAAAGCCGTGTCCACGGTTATGGACGACTTGGTGGAGGTAGAGACCATAGACAACTTGAACATGACGTAAAACATGTTGACAATGAATGAAGGGTGCCTCCTCGGAGATGCCGAGAGGGGTGATCCTTGTAGCAAGTGAGATGCTGGGAAATGAAGTTGGTGGTTTCAAAAGATGATGATCTACAAGAGTTGAGCCCTTTCTCATCTGTTTTGAAAACCCTCTACAAGACGTGATATTCTTCCTCGATTTGGAAAACAAACATTTCTTTACGCAAATCAGCCTTCATAAAACCCTTTATGAAACTAGCAGATATATAATTGGTTAACTAAGTCTTGTTGAGTACGTTCAGTACTCAGGTTTGCTTAAATTTGGTTTAGGTGAAGGTCTCACATCGGTGGTGTTTCATCGTGGACATCGACGAGTAGTTCTGGGGTTCCCAGGCAGCAGCCTGGAATCTATGGGCTGGGACGTCGCTTTATGTTGCGGCCTCTTAGGCCTTTTTGGTTCTTGTTGATTAGCAACATGGTTTGCCTTCCGTTGTATGATGTAATGTTGGGTCATGTGACCTCTGGTTGTAAAGCTATACTCTAGTAATACATGCTCAATACAGTTTCTATGTCTAGAGTGTTGCTTTGATCGGTTGTTGGTTTCGAGCCCGTTGTTATACGGTTTTGGCTATGCCTGCATAGTTGTCGCAGTCGAGAGGTTGTGGAGCCGATGATCCATGTCCGAGCCCGCCTGCCGAAGATATTCGGCCTGGGGCGAGGTAACCCCAGTAACCCTCGATTGTTGTTGCACTTTCTGGACACATAGCAGCTCTGTATAACTTTGGTCCCGTTCCTTCAGTTTCATCCGACTCGTGGACGCTTGGGTATACATATCTGGTTATGACTAGCATGGACACAAGGAGTAGTAGACCGGGGATCCGGACTACGTGCCGATGAATCCGGTCTGTCTGCTGTTGTTTGTTGCGGCCGGGGCTAGTAACCCTGAAGCCCTTGTGGGTCCATTCCTAGGAGCACATGACAGTTTGTATATCTCTGGGTCCGGGGTCTGACAGCCAACATCTTCGTCGGGCTACCGACTGAGGCAATGGGGTTCCCGGGAGGAAGATTTTTTCCTCCCGCCCACAACCCAATGATCAAAGGTAACGAAAACGCACCCAACTCATGTAGATCTACAATTGTGCCTTTCGTGCAAACCCCTAGATCTATGTTTGTTCGTATGGTGCAAGCTGAGCCTACGAAAGAAAGCTCTGAACCTGAATCTATATTATCCGCCATTGACGGTAAAGTAGATTCGGAAGCCAAACTGATTCTGATGATGATTGCACCGCTTTCTGTGAGAAAATTTGGAAGGCTACCGGATGCTCTAACAACGTCTATATGACAGCACCGGCAAAACCAGCAGTAGAGGATGAAACAACGCCTTCCAAAGAGGCGCAAACCCTCGAAAAGACGGCAGCCGCATTGCCAGATGGAAAAAACAAAAATCCGCCTTCCGTGGAAGAACAATTCCGGAAGGCAAAGTCAAAATCGCAGCCTCCGCCACCCCAAAAGGCAGATCTGCCAAAACAAATATTAAAAACAATTCCTTGGAGGCTAGATCTCCAGGATAAGCCGCTGGACGAAGGAGAATCTAGCGGCACAAAAAACGTCGGTGGGAAGAAAAATCTTCACCATCGTTGGAAATCATTGACGAACTTGTCGAGTACGCCTTACTCCGAAGCTCAGTCGATCCAGTGGAACCCCCGCAATTCCTGGAAGCCATACGACGGCTGTTGATGAAACAGACTGACTACCTGGAGCAGAAGCGCAAGGAGTTGAAGAGCGCGCAAGAAGCCATTGAGGAGGCTTAGGCCGCTGTCGAAGATACGAGAAGCTCGTCAAGCGGCCAACCATCCGTTCCAAGGTTGTCAAGCCAAAGGCGGATGAAGATGATCCGGTCCGCCAACAGATTTCAGCCGTCAATTGGACGAAGGAATTAACACGAAAAAAACTTTAAAGGAGAAATCGTGTTCGGAACCCAGCAGTAAACATGGCAGTAGCTTACGAGATCATGAATGATGATCGCTACTCGCCGGAAGAAAAATATAAAGTACGGGAATGAGCTGCTGCGTCAGGCTTTGGTACAGTAGCAAAACGGCAAAACGCGTTTCGGGAAGATGCTACAGAACTCTCAGCTCTACAGAATCCATACAGTAACCGTCCTTCCGCCAAGTTACGCCAAAGCCTCGAAGGAGAAGGCTAAGGCACAAAAGGACGACGGAGCATTAAAAACAGGCTCCATTCATGGAAATCATGAGGATAAAGATGGGAAAACCCAGGTCCTCATAAGAAGGATATTCCTCGCCAAACCCGCGCAGCCAGACACAGGGATGATGCACCACATATGGAAAACCCTAACGGCGAACGCGGAAGATCAACGGGACGACAGAGACACGAGAGCTCGCGTTCACCGCACCGCGATGGGGGAAGGCACAGAGGCAGATCACCTCGCTCCTCCCCCCAAATTGCCAAATTTCCCAGCAACAAAGTCGGATGCCGAACCACGATGCGAGCCATCAAGACACAGCGGCTCGCACCACTCCAGATCCGCGCACTACCTAGGGCCTAAGTGTTTGGGTGACACCATCAGACATCTAGAGCTCTAGGCAGGGTTCGCCAAAGTACATGTGACACACAAGCGCTACGACGGATTCACCAGCCCAGATATGTGGCTACCAAACTATCACATGGCTGTGAAGATAATTGGTGTCTCAAACTTGGAAGCACTGCATTTCCTGCCCTTGATGTTAATCCAAGGAGCAAGAACATGGATTGAGAGTCTTCCGCCAAAGTCCATCAATACATGGGAGGACATGGCAAGGGTATTCACTAAACACTTTCTGGGTACGTACAAACGCCACAAGAGCATTAAGGATCTACAAAACTGCGTCCAATATGACAACGAAACCTATGTGGATTACATCTCATGATGGACCGCATTGAAGAATAGTTGTGAGGTGGTAAGAGAACTCCAGGCAATGCACGCATTCATCAATGGATTGAGGAACGGATTGGTCAAGTTCATGATCACATCATCCGACCACCCGGACCCCGGTTCCATGCTGACAACTGCCAACAAGCATGCAGCAGCAGATGACATGAATGGCGGAAAATTCGGCCAATACATAAACAGTCGAAGGAAGCCAAAAATCGATCGGAAGCTCAACCAAGATCCGCCAAAACCCCAGAAGGAAGTAAACAACGCTTTCGGCAAAGGCGGATCGTCCAATGGAGGAAAATGGAAGGGAAAATCCAAAGAATCATACTTCAACGAGGACATCATGAAGATGGATTGGGTAAAAAGTGAGGTTGGAACCATGTCTCCACCACTCCAGGTTTGGGATGCCAAAACACTCAAACCAACAATGCCGCCTGAACCGTGAATTCAAGCGAGATTCAGACACCGGATATAAGGGAAAAAACTTCAAGAGGAAGTATAACCCAAGATCCAAGCCCAAAGTCGGAGAAGCGGAAAGTGTCTCCGACACGGATGAAAAAATCCAGGAACAACGGAGGAAGGGCGAACCCAAGTTCCCAAGGAGAGACAATAAACCACACTTTCTTAGCAACACCATCTGCTAGAAAGGCGAAATCCGCATGGTAGAAAATCAAAGCCATTATGCTATCCAGCCCACGATTTATGAAGTACGCTGAAACAATAATCACATGGGACCACACGGACCACCCAAGGCACATCCTGGACCCGGAGAACGCGCTTTGGTGGTGAGCCCAATGGTGGAAAACACCAGGCTACATAAAGTTCTCATTGTTGGTGGTGCCAATAGAAACCTCGTGTACCTCAGCAGACTGGAGAAGCTCAAATTGTCCTGAAAGCAATTAAACCAAAGCAATGTGAAGTTCCATGGAATCATACCTAGAAGGAAAGCCGAATCCATGGGAGAATCTCCCTGGATGTCACTTCGGTGAAGAAAAACACTTTAGAACGGAAAGAATCTCCTTCGAGGTTGTACCATTCCAAAGTGTATACCACGCCATACTTGGGAGTCTGGCGTTTGCCAAATTCATGGCACGTCCATGCTACGTCTACAACAAGATGAAGATGGCAGGACTAAAAGGCGACGTCATCACTGTATGTGGAGACTTCAAACTGGCAAAGAAATGCGAAATGGCAAATGCCGTATGCACAGAAACCGTCATTGCCAAAGAAGAGCTGCACGAGCTATCGAAGGAGATGAGAGATGGAGAAATGCCAGCCGGTAAGGAGGCAACACTGAAGATGAAAGAAACCTTCAGCGCCCAGAACACCAAAAAGTCCAGGCTAAACCCCATTGACCCGGAAAAGCTAGTCACCATTGGGGCCAACCTAGACCCCAAATAGGAAAGCGAGCTCGTGTAGTTCCTCTGTGAGAACAGTGATATATTCGCCTGACATCTGCAAGATATGCCAGGCGTGCCCCGGGAACTCGCCGAGCACTTCTTAAAGGTGAAAGAAGGATCAAAGCCTATGAAGCAAGGTCTCCGCCGTTTCGATCCACCAAGACGCAGCCATTGGTAAAGAAAATTCTCCAGATTTCAGCAGCCAAATTCATCCGGGAAGTCATTCACACCGATTGGTCCACCAATCTGGTGTTAGTCCCGAAGAAGAATGCAGTAGAGTTACGGGTGTGTATAGATTATACGCGGTTAAACAAACTGTGTACTAAATATCCTTTCGCTTTGCCGAGGATTGATCATATAATAGATGCAAGAGCTGAGTCTGAGTTTTTATGCTTTTTGGACGCTTATTCTGGTTACCACCAAATCCGTATGCGAGAGTCAGACCAAATCAAAATGTCTTTCGTAACACCGTATGGTACTTACTGTTACTTCACCTTGCCATTTGGCTTGAAGAATGTTGGTTCCACGTGTTGCGTGCAAAAATGCCTACATACGCAAATCAGACGTAATGTCCATGCATATGTAGATGACATTGCAGTAATAACCAAGGAAAAGGCCATACTTCTTGAAGATTTGCGCGAAACTTTCTAAAACCTACGCACATACAAAATGAAACTGAATACGCTAAAATGCGTATTTGGAGTCCCTCCGGGACAACTTCTGGGTTTCAACGTCTCGCATAGAGGCATTAAAGTAAACCCAGAAAAGATACAAGCCATCCTGGACATCAAAAGACCAACTTGTCTAAAAGACGTCGAGAGGTTGACAGGCTCAGCTGCCGCCGTTAGCCGTTTTATAAGCAGGATAGGCGACAAAACGCTTCCGCTGCACAAATTACTTAAAAATTCTGACAAATTTGTCTGGACACCGGAAACATACGCCACCTTAGGACAACTCAAGAAAACCCTGACGAAGGCACCAGTTCTGGAATCCCCGCAGGAAGGCGAACCCATGCAGGCCCGACCCTGAGCAGGTGCGTCCGTTGATGCCGCATAGGGCCCTCACCTGGCAGGGGCCCCAGCCTAGGTACGTATATACAAGCCCATGCGTAAATCTCCAGCAGCTTGACCCAGCCACCCAGCTAATCACGATTCACTTTCCCTAAAAAAAGAAGAAGAGGCTAATCACGATTCAAGGCAAGGAAAAGGCCCTCAATTTCGCTCGAAGAGAGGAATCAGTCAACGACCAATCGACCACGCCTGCTCGTTCTCCTCCAGGACTCGTTCTCCTCCGCCTCAACCTCAATCAAGCCGATAATGGTGCCCTGCTCTCTCGCCTCTCTCGTAGCAGATTCTAGCCATTTGGGCAGAATAATTGGAGGAGGAGATCCCTTTCCTGATTTCCAACAATCTGCAACGGTTAGTACTTCATATCCCCTTCTATAAATTGCTTAGATCTTATGGTTGTTTTTCATTCCATCTCCTCGGCCTTATTCGATTCGGTTTTGCCTGTCCATCGTAGAAGAAAGGGAGGAGGGGATTGGCCGACGGCGGCAACAGGAGTTGAGGGGAGACTGCTGGACGCTATTGGCCTACTGCTGCTGCAAGATTATTGGTGGATTCGTTTGTGGCAAGCTGCAGGCTGCAGCAAGCAAGGGCAACCAGATCCAGGTGCTTTTTTTCCAACCTTCAATCTCATGTCATAATTTTTCTAGTCTTTTTTCTTGTGTTATGAGATGTCATCTAGAAAGTGTAAGTCTGGTCATGAGAAGAGGCAAAAGAGAAAGAGAGACAATGAATTTATAGAATCCCAAAAGGGAGCCATGAACAAATTTGTTAGACCAAATAGAAGTTCCGCTAGTAATAATCAGGAACTAGCTCTAGTAATTTTCTAACAACCGAATGAAAATTTAAATGAGAACGATAACAATGATAATGGTCAAGAAAATTTAGGTGAGGGTGCTGCTGCAAGTGGGCATGAAAATTTAGATGTTAATGATAATGACCAAGAACAACAACCTTTTGCTGCAGATGTTTACGATCTAGCAAACTGGGATCATTTAGATGATAAAGCAAGAGACATTTTAGTGGAAAAGGGTCCTATAAGAGAAGAAAATCTTGTTTTTCCTTTGGATGATGAATCTAGGCATTTTTCATATTGTCATTGTTTCAAAAAATTAAGGAATGGGGAAGTACATAATCGAGAATGGTTGGTATATTCTAAGTATGTTGACAGGGTGTTTTGCTTCTGTTGTAAGCTTTTCAAGTCTAATAATTATAAGAGTGCATTAGCAACCAATGGATTTAAAGATTGGAGACACCTTAGTGTAAAAGAACACGAAAATATTGTTGAGCATATTAGTAATATGGGAACTTGGAACAAGTTGAGAATAAGACTAGGGAAGGGTCAAACTATTGACAAAGATTTGCAACAAGAAATCACAAAGGAAAAGGAACGATTGGAACAAGTTTTGTGAAGAATAATTGCTGTTGTAAAATATCTAGGAAAACGCAATTTAGCATTTCGAGGTTCTAGTGAGAAGCTTTATGATGCCAACAATGGTAATTTCTTAGCAACTGTTGAGATGATTGCAGAATTTGACTCGGTAATGCAAGATCATCTTAGGCGTATTGAAAATAATGAAATTCAATATCATTATCTTAGTCATAAAATTCAAAACGAGTTGATCTCTCTTTTAGCATCTAGTGTAACAAGTTCTATCATAAAGATTGTTAAAGAGGCCAAGTATTTCTCCATTATCCTTGATTGCACTCCGGATGTGAGTCACGAGGGGCAAATGACTCTACTTGTTCGACGCGTTAATCTGTCAAGTAAAAACATTAAAATTGAAGAGTTCTTTCTAGCGTTCATTAAGGTTGACGACACATCTGGTTTGGGTCTTTTTAATGAATTGCTTTATGCATTTAAGTCTTTTGGTATTAATATTGATGACATTAGAGGACAAGTTTATGATAATGGTTCAAACATGAAAGGGAAATATCAAGATGTACAAAGTCGAGTACTTACTATAAATCCAAGAGCTTTATATATGCCATGTGCTTGTCATAGTCTTAATTTCACACTTTGTGACATGGCTAATTCGTGTGGTAAAGCCATTTACATTTTTTGGTGTTTTCCAACGAATATATGTATTGTTCTCAAGTTCAACTAAAAGATGGAAAGTTCTCCTTGACCATGTTCCAAGTTTTACTCTTAAATCTTTGTTTAATACCCGTTGGGAGAGTAGGATTAAAAGTATAAAGTCCATTAGATACCAAGCTCATGAACTAAGGGCAACTTTGTTTGAATTATCTAAATCTGGTGATGATGCCAAGGCAAGAAGTGATGCAAAAAAATTATATGATGTGATTGGGACTTTTGAGTTCTTACTTAGTATGGTCATTTGGCATGATATTTTGTTTTCTGTAAACATGGTGAGCAAAACATTACAATCCCCTCCAATGTGTGTTGACTCAACTTTGCAACAAATTGAGGACATAATGAAATATTTTGATAAGTATAGAGGTGAAGGGTTTTCAGCTAGTTTGGTTATTGCCAAAACCCTTGCAACTGATATGAACATACGAGCATTATTTCCTATAAAAATGATGTATTACTAGGAAGAAACATTTTGATGAAAGTGACAATGATGATAATAATAATGAAGAAATTCTAGCGACGGAGAGAGCTTTTGAAGTTAACTTCTTTTTTGTTATGGTCGATATGGCAAATACTTCGTTGAAAAATAGATTTGAGGAACTAAGAGCTTTCAAAGAAATATTTGGATTTCCACTTAGCTCATCAAATTTGAAATCACTCGATGACACTCAGCTACGAAAATGTTGCGCAAAGTTTGCTAAAACCTTCACTCACAATCGTTTATGTGATGTTGAGTTGGATGATTTCTTTTCTGAATTGAGAATGTTGCAAATGACCTTACCAAATGAGACAATGTGTGCTATTAAGATGTTTGAATTTGTCAGAAATATAAATTGTTTTCCAAACATCTCAATTGCTCATAGAATTTTATTTACTGTACTTGTGACAGTAGCTTCAGCCGAAAGAAGTTTTCAAAGTTGAAATTACTAAAAAATTACTTGAGGTCAGCAATGTCAAAAGAGAGATTGAACAGTTTAGCTACTATATGCATCGAGAAGGATATGTTGGACAGGATTAATATCGATACAATTATCAATGACTTTTCCTCAAAAAATTCTAGAAGAAAATGCTTTACATAACTAGTGCACTTGTCTGTTTTGCAAGATTCATCGGTAGTGCGTGTTGGAAAGTGAGACATAGAGGCCTGGAGCTTAGGAAGAGCCGGATGGAGTGTGATCTGGAGTAGAGTGCGAGCTGATTATGCAATGCTTGATCATGTAGTGCCTTTTTGAAGTGAACATTGTTAGTTTATCACCAATAAAATAATGGGTAGTTTTTGTGGTTTGATGTGTGTATTATGAATACAGAAAGGACTATATTCAATATACAAGTTGTCACCGTAATGTTAAGATGAGCTATATAATTTTTTTGTGTATATGGGCCCATTTTTTTGTCTTGCACCGAGGCCCCGGATTGTCAGGTCTAGCCCTGAACCCATGCTGTTGTTTTTGGCAGCAACCAGCAGGGTAATAAGCGCGGTTGTGGAGCGAAGAAAGGATGGAAAATAAATCCCGGATCAGCATCCAGTATATTTCATAAGCAAGGTCTTTTCGGAGTCAAAACAGAGATACCCTCACTACAAGAAACTGATGTACGACGTATTCTTTGCATCAAGGAAGCTTCGTTATTACTTCCAAGGGCACTCAATAATGGTGGTTAGTAAAGAACCACTAAGGGATATAGTCAATAATGCGGATGCCACAAGCCGAGTGGCCAAATGGAGCATCAAGCTAGCAGCATTTGGCATTAACTATCAACCCCGGGCAGCGATAAAATCCCTGGTATTGGCGGATTTCATCGCAGATTGGATGGAAGATATGGACAAAACAGTCGTCCCAGAACCCCCATGCTGGATCATGCACTTTGACGGATCCAAAATGAAAGAGGGCTCGAGGGCTGGAATAGTCCTGAAATCTTCAATGGGAGAAACTATGAGCTATGTGCTGCGAATCCTTTTCAATTCCTCCAATAACGTGGCAGAATATAAAGCTCTGCTACATGGCCTGCACATAGCAAAAGACATTGGTGCCTAGAGGGTACTATGTTATGGTGATTCTGCTTTAGTGCAACCCCAACTATACCAAACATGGGATGCCAAAAGCCCCCATATGGCGGAATAAGAAGAACGGTGGACAAATTCGCCATTTGTTTCCTCGGATTCGAGGTCAAGCATGAAGAAACCTTTACTGCCTATGCACTAGCAAGGATGGGCTCCGAACGGAAGGATTTACCCCCCTCCCCCGACATTTTCCTAGAGCACCGTCCATCAAAGGCAGAGATGTGGATTACTCGCTGATATCGATATTGGTGGCCATCATCACCGTAAACCCGGACTGGACAAAACCATACCTGGATTTCTTAGTAAATCAGAAAATCCCAGATAGAAGCATGGAAGTAGAAAATAGACAACTTTCCGGCGTTGCAAAGGATATTGCGTAATCGATGGAAAAAATTTCACAAGCGAAGTACGTCCGGCGTTTTCCTATGATGCATAAGCCCGGATGAAGGAAAACAAATCCTAGAGGAAATACATGGAGGAGACTGCGGACACCATGCTCATTCCAAAAGCCTTGTTCACAAAGCCTTCCGTCTAGGATACTTCTGGCTCACCGCAAATACGGACGCCGAAGAACTTTTAAAACGTTGTCTAGGATGCCAACTGTTTGCTAAGAAGACGAATTTGCCGGCACGAGCTCTAAACCATACCCATAACCTGGCCGTTTGCGGTCTGGGGGCTGGATATGATGGGGCCATTCAAGACAGCAAGAGGAGGACTAACACACCTCCTAGTAGCAGTGGACAAATACACCAAGTGGGTAGAAGCCAAACCCATCAAAAATCTTGACGGGGTAACAGCCAAGAATTTCGTCATTGGCATTGTCATGAGATTTGGTGCCCCGCATAGCATAACCACGGACAATGGAACTAAATTTTCCGTAGGAGAACTAGCCAAATACTGTGAGGGCGGAAGAATCCGGCTAGATTTGACCTCAGTCGCACATCCATAGGCCAGTGGACAGGTTGATCGAATGAATAGCTGAATCCTCCAAGGCATAAAACCGCGACTAGGAGTGCCCCTGCATAGAGCAACTGGGGCATGGGTAGAAGAACTATCATCCGTCTTATGAAGCATACAAACAACGCCAAAAAAATCAACAAGCACGCCGTTTTTATTAGTATATGGGTAGAAGCAGTACTTCCTACCAATATCCTGCATGACTCACCACGAGTACAAGCCTATATAGAAGAAGATGCAGAAGACACATGACAACATGCGCTAGATCTCCTTGAAGAGGAAAGAGAAATTATGCTCCAAAAGTACGCCATTTACCAGCAAAACTTGCGAAGATATCACAACCGCAAAGTCAAATCAAGAATCTTCCTGGAAGGTGATTTGGTGCTAAGGTTGGTACAACAGATGAAGCAGAAACTAGCCCTAGTATGGTAAGGGCCGTTTGTCATTAGCAAGGCTATGAAGAACGAATCATATTACCTGGTTGACATCCGGGATACCAAAAAGGATCGCAAAATGAAGAGGAAGTAGAAGAAATAAAGAGACCCTGGAGCATCTAGCAGTCACGTCCATTTTATTCTTAGTTAAAATCCTTCTGTAAACACCATTTGTGATCATGAAATAAAATAGATGAATTTTTGTAAACACCATTTGTGATCATGAAATAAAATAGATGAATTCGTCAGACCCCGGACCCAGAGATATATGTGACGCCCCGAGATCGGGCACTATGCAGATTTTGCCATTTCCACCCAAATCCGCATAATAACCGATTTCAGGTTGCCACTTGTGATAACACTACAACAGTTCACGAATATTCCGCAACAACAACAGAAAAGATATATACAAGATGACTCAAACGAGTCAAGGGTACAACTGATACAATACAAAGATCCAAATGACAGCGGAAGAAACAACATAGCGTCCGACTACGGACAAGATACAAATTGGACTAAGAGTCCTGAAGATAACCGATGGCGTCCAATCCCTGTCCAGGCCAAGCCGGAGTGATTCCCAAGCTAACGTCGTCAGACTTCAAACCTGTTGACTGCAATGTGGAATATGCAGCCACGAAATGGATTCGTGGGTCAGTACTATTAAATACTGGCAAGTGGATAAACCATACTCACAAGATACCAGCGTAACCAATCATCACAAGATACAAATACTTTGGGTACAACGGAAAGGAAGGGATTATTGCAAAGAAGCGGCAGCGGGCTGCACTAACTAACTACAGAGACGCGCTACAACATCCGGCTAAAAGAAAGGGATAAGATAGCGCGACAAAACCAACTATAACTACTCACCAAACAATACCCATCCAGGTTTACCCCCTACTAAGGAAGCGACCCAAGGAAACTCACACTGTTGATTAAGGTGACATTCATTTTTATGGTGGAGGTAATCTATATTACTAGTCAAGTTATCATCGTTAAGTGTAAGTTGTCTGAGTACTTGTTAGCCAGCACTTTCACCAAGTCATCCATAACCGCGGACAACACGGCTTCTCGAGAAGATTTAACCCTGCAGGGATGCACCAATTTTGCCTTACACGTAAGAATAACCCGCCAGGCGGGGAGCAAACCCACCAAGCAGGCCACTCAACACAACCCAACTCTTCATCGCATCAAGCCCAAAGAACCACGTGTTGTGCGTGCACGGCTAATCGAGCCCCCACGAAGAAAAAGAGGACCCTCATAGCACTGGAAGACCACGCCGCCCTAAATGCCGACTACAAAAGTTCCACCCTGGCGCCAAGGGTTCACACCTGCATATGCATGCATCAAATGGAAAGCCCGAACTAAGTGTGGCGATTTGGACGAGATGCGAATCGAATCAGAATTGCGGGGGGCACCCATACTCGCTTCCCACATGCGGTTAGTGCGGTCATCATGGATCGGAGGACAAGACCCTTTTCCTAATTAGGGTCGACACTAGCAGGCTTCAAAACCACGCCGGGCCTCCTGCCGGTGCCTTATCATCAAATTATTATTACCCAAAACATTAACATATTGTTGATTAAGTTGAAACCCAACTATCAAACTAAATAGGTGATAAGACGGACAACAAGACTTGAGCGCAAACAACACTAAGCATGCAACTATGACACGAGGGCCAACAAGGTAAACAAACAACAGTTAATAGGAAGTGGAAGGAAGGCTATATCATGGCTGCAAGGTAAACATATGATAGGATCGAGACACAAGCATCGAATCATAAGGCTATAATAAAGGCAACGGGAAGAATCGGTAACAAGTGATGAAAGGCAGCCATAGGTAGCAAGTGAGTATACTTGCCTGAGATCCAGCAAGTAGAGGTACATTCGAAGAACTTGTCGTTGCTCACATCATCTCAACGTCCTATCCGGGAAGAAGCAACGAACTAGAACAAACACCGGATGCAATAATTACTTCTACGGCAAAAGATCCAGCATGATCAAGATATGGATGCATGACAAGTTTAAGGATGCATCAAAGATAAACTAGTTGACATGGTAAACATATTTAAATGGGCCCATATGCAATTTGGATTGCATATGGGAAAGCCCATGAATTAATGTTGAATTAAATGATCTACTAATAACCATCATGTGAAAGTTGATTAGAATGATGCATGGATGATGAAAACAATAAGAAAACAACAATAGCTTCAGTTTGATATGTTGTTTACCAAGTTTGGAATTTTATTTGTTAAGTTATGAACTTTGGTATTTTAAATGATTTAAACAAACATTTGTTGTTTTCACCAATTTTAAATGTTCAAAATAGATAAAAAAAATTATATTTGGAAAGAACACAAAATTTTAGATGGAATACATATTTGATTTGTTGAATTTGGATTTAAAATGAGCAAGTTATGAATTTGGCAATTTAAAAGGTGTATTTAAAGTATTGAATTATTGCACCAATTTTAATTAGGAAAGACAGTAAACAAATTGTATTGAAAAGGTTGAAAACGTGTATAAAATGTTTCACTGAACATTTTTAGCTATTAAACATAATTTTTGGATCATTATTGAATTTATTATGCATTTTTCCATAAGCATTTTTATTCTGCCCTTTTTAGTAAACAGAAGGAAACATGTTCAAATTTAATTCAATTGTGACCAAATAAAATACCACTGTGTAGAGTTTCTTAAGAAAAAAATTTAGAGCCCAAGTTTGCTCCATTTGGGTGAACAGAACTCAAGTTATGAATTTCCAAAGTTTCAAATTTTAATAGCCATTTTTGTATTTAATTATTTAGTGCAAAATTTATTACAGAAACATGTTGCAAATTTGTTACTAACAGAAGGAGCACAAGATGCTGAATCCATAGAAATTTGAATCATTGAAACTGGATCATTTTTCAATTTGTTATTGATTTTACAAATAAAGACTCAGTTCTGTTTTCTGGATTTTCGAGAATAAAAGAAAATGGAGAAAAAAAAGGGGTGGCTTTGCCACGGGTGGGATTCGAACTCGGGGCTCCAGGGAGTGCGGATCGGTTGCACAAGCCACTGGGCTAGCTGCACGCTTGTGATTGTATACAGATCTGAGCCAAGATGGAGAGTAAAAGCGCGCGGTGGAAAATTGGAAAAAGGGGGGTGCTAATCCGCGCGAGTGAGGCCTCGAACCAGGGATCTCCTGGGTGCGGATGGAGGCGCTAGCCACTGAGCTAGGCATGCGTTCGAGATACTAATACAGATCGGACGTAGATAAAGGGTGCGAGCTCGGAATTTTCTGACGAAACTGAAGGTTGGCTCTTCAGGCTACAGACTGACGACGGACGGAAGCGATCACCGGGGACAATCCCGCACAACGGCGAGGCCACAGAGCAAGGGGACGGCAGGGAGGAGGGGGGCCGAGGGCTGCTCACCGCGGTTTGGCTCGGTGTCGTCGAACGGACGCTGAGACGACGACGACATGCTGTCGAGGATGACAGTGGACGTGCGCAGACAGCTCACGTACCCGCGGACAGAGGAGGAAGACGAGCTCGACGGCGATGTCTCGGGAAGATCCGGCTCCCGATCTTCCGCACGGAGATGGAGGAACCCAAGGAGGTTCCATTCCCGCGCCGAGGTGAGGTCGACGGTGACCACGACGACGGCTAATGGAGCTCCAAAGTCCGGCCATGGAGGAGTCTTCCTCTCGGTTCAGAACAGCAAAGAAATTCAGAAAGGAGGAAGGAGAGGAGAAGGTGGCGGCGCGAGATGGAGAGGAGGGGGAGAGCTAGGGTTAGGGTTTGGAGGGGAGGGGGCTGCTTTATGGAGGGGAAAGGTGGAGGGGGAGTGGGGCAGGTGCGGTGACAGGAGGTCACGTCTGTGACCGTACGGAGGTGGAAGAAGGGGTGCGGGCTGGTTTGGCTTTGGGCCAGGTGGGCTGCCTCCCAAACGTTTTTTTCTTTTCTTTTTATTATTATTCCTTTTTTTTGTAGAAAGAGAAAAGGAGAGGAAGGAAGGGAAAAATAATGGTTAAAAAATCATGAACTCACTTTTATGAATTATACAATTCAAATGCCCAAGAACAAAAGTTTTGGATTTTGAAAATTCAAAAGTTTTTAGTGATGTTTTAAATTTGAATTTGACATTCAAGTTAGGGTTTTAAGAAAATGGGAATTTATTTAACCAAGCAACAATTTATTTTCCACTCCAATTTCATTGAAAAACAATTTGAGTGTGAAACACGAGTGCATTGTTTGAAAATTTTAAATTGATTTAAATTTTTGTTTTTGAATTGGTTTGCAAACAAAGGTGCAAATAATGCATGATGCAATGCAAAAAAAAAAAAACCAAATCCTATTTGGGGGGAAATCCCCCGGGTGTTACAGACGACACCACTAACAAGGGATTGCGCCCTCGCAATCCACCCACTAACCCGGGAGGGGAAAGAAGTTCGACTATCGATTCTTCATGCTCCCAGTTGATCTCCTCGACACCACTAACAAGGGCTTCTCGACACCACTAACAAGAGATTCTTGCTCGGAGTGACGACGATGTTCTTCCATTGAGAGCCTTCCGAAGATCGAACCTATTAGGTTAACGGCTCAGAAAACGTCCACCCCACGTAGGATCCTAACACTTTGAAAGATAGATAAGGGAAGAGACTCCAAAACAAATAAGGTAGGAGGAGAAATAGAATAGAGATAAGGAGAAAACAAGAATCCTATTGAGATGTTTCCAAAATAGTTTAGCAGAAATAGTTTTTGACACTCTAGAAACAACGACCGTTAGCAAGGTTATCCTACAGGCTTTGCGGACCCGTTGCTTCGATAACCATTCGTATCGAAACAAATTCGGGAATCGGAACCAAGCTCTGATACCATTTGTGACGCCCCGAGATCGGGCACTATGCAGATTTCGGCATTTCCACCCAAATCCGCATAATAACCGATTTCAGGTTGCCACTTGTGATAACATTACAACAGTTCACGAATATTCCGCAACAACAACAGAAAAGATATATACAAGATGACTCAAACGAGTCAAGGGAACAACTGATACAATACAAAGATCCAAATGACAGCGGAAGAAACAACATAGCGTCCGACTACGGACAAGATACAAATTGGACTAAGAGTCCTGAAGATAACCGATGGCGTCCAATCCCTGCCCAGGCCAAGCCGGAGTGATTCCCAAGCTAACGTCGTCAGACTTCAAACCTGTTGACTGCAATGTGGAATATGCAGCCACGAAATGGATTCGTGGGTCAGTACTATTAAGTACTGGCAAGTGGATAAACCATACTCACAAGATACCAGCGTAACCAATCATCACAAGATACAAATACTTTGGGTACAACGGAAAGGAAGGGATTATTGCAAAGAAGCGGCAGCGGGCTGCACTAGTTAACTACAGAGACGCGCTACAACATCCGGCTAAAAGAAAGGGATAAGATAGCGCGACAAAACCAACTATAACTACTCACCAAACAATACCCATCCAGGGTTACCCCCTACTAAGGAAGCGACCCAAGGAAACTCACACTGTTGATTAAGGTGACATTCATTTTTATGGTGGAGGTAATCTATATTACTAGTCAAGTTATCATCGTTAAGTGTAAGTTGTCTGAGTACTTGTTAGCCAGCACTTTCACCAAGTCATCCATAACCGCGGACAACACGGCTTCTCGAGAAGATTTAACCCTGCAGGGATGCACCAATTTGGCCGTACACGTAAGAATAACCCGCCAGGCGGGGAGAAAACCCACCAAGCAGGCCACTCAACACAACCCAACTCTTCTGCGCATCAAGCCCAAAGAACCACGTGCTGTGCGTGCGCGGCTAATCGAGCCCCCACGAAGAAAAGGGGGACCCTCATAGCACTGGAAGACCACGCCGCCCTAAATGCCGACTACAAAAGTTCCACCCTGGCGCCAAGGGTTCGCACCTGCATATGCATGCATCAAATGGAAAGCCCGAACTAAGTGTGGCGATTTGGACGAGATGCGAATCGAATCAGAATTGCGGGGGGCGCCCATACTCGCTTCCCACATGCGGTTAGTGCGCTCATCATGGATCGGAGGACAAGACCCTTTTCCTAATTAGGGTCGACACTAGCAGGCCTCAAAACCACGCCGGGCCTCCTGCCGGTGCCTTATCATCAAATTATTATTACCCAAAACATTAACATGTTGTTGATTAAGTTGAAACCCAACTATCAAACTAAACAGGTGATAAGACGGACAACAAGACTTGAGCGCAAACAACACTAAGCATGCAACTACGACACGAGGGCCAACAAGTTAAACAAACAACAGTTAATAGGAAGTGGAAGGAAGGCTATATCATGGTTGCAAGGTAAACATATGATAGGATCGAGACACAAGCATCGAATCATAAGGCTAGAATAAAGGCAACGGGAAGAATCGGTAACAAGTGATGAAAGGCAGCCATAGGTAGCAAGTGAGTATACTTGCCTGAGATCCAGCAAGTAGAGGTACATTCGAAGAACTTGTCGTTGCTCACATCATCTCAACGTCCTATCCGGGAAGAAGCAACAAACTAGAACAAACACCGGATGCAATAATTACTTCTACGGCAAAAGATCCAGCATGATCAAGATATGGATGCATGACAAGTTTAAGGATGCATCAAAGATAAACTAGTTGACATGGTAAACATATTTAAATGGGCCCATATGCAATTTGGATTGCATATGGGAAATCCCATGAATTAATGTTGAATTAAATGATCTACAAATAACCATCATGTGAAAGTTGATTAGAATGATGCATGGATGATGAAAACAATAAGAAAACAACAATAGGTTCAGTTTGATATGTTGTTTACCAAGTTTGGAATTTTATTTGTTAAGTTATGAACTTTGGCATTTTAAATGATTTAAACAAACATTTGTTGTTTTCACAAATTTTAAATGTTCAAAACAGATAACAAAATTTATATTTGGAAAGAACACAAAATTTTAGATGGAATACATATTTCATTTGTTGAATTTGCATTTAAAATGAGCAAGTTATGAATTTGGCAATTTAAAAGGTGTATTTAAAGTATTGAATTATTGCACCAATTTTAATTAGGAAAGACAGTAAACAAATTGTATTGAAAAGGTTGAAAACATGTATAAAATGTTTCACTGAACATTTTGAGCTATTAAACATAATTTTTGGATCATTATTGAATTTATTATGCATTTTTCCATAAGCATTTTTATTCTGCCCTTTTTAGTAAACAGAAGGAAACATGTTCAAATTTAATTCAATTGTGACCAAATAAAATACCACTGTGTAGAGTTTCTTAAGAAAAAAATTTAGAGCCCAAGTTTGCTCAATTTGGGTGAACAGAACTCAAGTTATGAATTTCCAAAGTTTCAAATTTCAATAGCCATTTCTGTATTTAATTATTTAGTGCAAAATTTATTACAGAAACATGTTGCAACTTTGTTACTAACAGAAGGAGCACAAGATGCTGAATCCATAGAAATTTGAATCATTGAAATTGGAGCATTTTTCAATTTTTTATTGATTTTACAAATAAAGACTCAGTTCTGTTTTCTGGATTTTCGAGAATAAAATAAAATGGAGAAAAAAAGGGGTGGCTTTGCCACGGGTGGTATTCGAACTCGGGGCTCCAGGGAGTGCGGATCGGTTGCACAAGCCACTTGGCTAGCTGCACGCTTGTGATTGTATACAGATCTGAGCCAAGATGGAGAGTAAAAGCGCGCGGTGCAAAATAGGAAAAAAGGGGGTGCTAATCCGCGCGAGTGAGGCCTCGAACGAGGGATCTCCTGGGTGCGGACGGAGGCGCTAGCCACTGAGCTAGGCATGCGTTCGGGATACTAATACAGATCGGACGTAGATAAAGGGTGCGAGCTCGGAATTTTCTGACGAAACTGAAGATTGGCTCTTCAGGCTACAGACTGACGACGGACGGAAGCGATCACCGGGGACAATCCCGCACAACGGCGAGGCCACAGAGCAAGGGGAGGGCAGGGAGGAGGGGGCCCGAGGGCTGCTCACCGCGGTTTGGCTCGGTGTCGTCGAACGGACGCTGAGACGACGACGACATGCTGTCGAGGATGACAGTGGACGTGCGCAGACAGCTCACGTACCCGCGGACAGAGGAGGAAGACAAGCTCGACGGTGACGTCTCGGGAAGATCCCGCTCCCGATCTTCCGCATGGAGATGGAGTAACCAAAGGCGGTTCCATTCCCGCGCCGAGGTGAGGTCGACGGTGACCACGACGTCGGCTAATGGAGCTCCAAGGTCCGGCCATGGAGGTGTCATGGGATAATCACGGCAGATGTTACCTGGGGTAACTGATCTTGGGACAAGTCGACACAGGTATTTGGGAGAGGGTTTAGCTCGAAGGAAGACATGGCAAAAAGCGATCTAAGAACCGGAAAGCAACTCGCCGGATCTCGAATATGAACTATACTGGATACTCAATAATTGGTGATACAACTATGACTTGAATCTCTTGCGAACTAAACCTAGGGGACGGTTTATAAAGCACCTGTACCCCCCCTTGGCTTGTCCTCCAAGGCGCAGCTTGAGTCCTACACGAACTCTACTCACAAACCCTAGTTTTCCTTACCGCAACCCACGATCCGGGCTATGAGGCCTACAAACTTCGGGCCTTCCAAAGGTTTCTTTATCCTTAGCCGAATCCTGTGCAGCACATCTTGGGCCGGGTTACACCTTGAGGTTGGCCTACCGGGTTACTATCCCTCCATCAGTAGTCCCCAGAATAGCGTGGGTTTCATGGATTCCTCCTTGAAGCGCTTGCTATTCCCTGAAAGAAAACATAAAACACACGAGTTCATGGAGGCTGGTTCAAGTTGCCTTGACAAGCAGCTAAGCATGGCTCCATGGCGACCATACAGTAACCCGGCCTTTCTCCGAGTATCTAGCTTGTTTCTCCAAATCTGAATCCCGAAACGTTAAGATCCTACTCTCGATACTGATCCCTGACACCTCGGGGTAAATTGTACTCCCTCTTATTAACAGAGTACTTTACTCCGCATTTGGCGCACACGTCACAAAATTTGCGTGGATAATTGCTATCCCACGATTTCCGGCTTCCGGCCGTTATGATAGGTTCACCCTCTTCTTATAAATAGTGGCCGGTCGGTAACCCTAGGCCCTTTACTTTACCTCAGCATTCCCTTTCTCCCCTTGCTCCTTACTTCCTTGCAGCACCGCCGCCAGAGACTCGTGCACACCATCAAAAGCGAGAGCATCGCCGGCCGCGCTCGACCTCGGGCCATCCTGCGCCGCCATCGAGCGTCACCGTCGCATCTTCATTTCTTTCGCCAAGGATCGTGAAGGGGCATTCAAGCCACATCTCACGACACCTTCGCTCCAGACTTCAATCCCTTCAGTAAGCCTCTCACAGCTGTCCAATTTAGCCTTGCAATTTCTTCAATTTAACCAGGATTGGATCTGGGTCCTCCCGTAAGTTATTTTTCCGAAATCACCAAATTGGATCGATTCGATACTTCCCCACTCCTTTAAGCACCTGATATACAGTCACAACTCATCCCCTTATCATTATTAACCATCAAATCTTCTGTAGGGTCACTCGCAAATTTTCCCATCTAGATCCGTTCCTCCTCGATTTTCCGCTTACCACATTAACACCCGGAACATCTTCCCTTTCCAGCTATTTTACTTGCAATAGAAGCATGGGCAACCATCCGTGCTCACCCAACTCACCTCAATACGTAAGTAACTAGTGATTTCCTCAACCGCATTTATCACCCGGACAATTCACAACCTTTTGCTTCGTAAGGCGTTACCCGGATATTTTTCAGTCTTCGTACCGCCTTAACACTCCAAACTCGGATAATCCGATATTCCGAGTCTTACCCCTTGTACCTCTTACTTGTACCCTGCAGGTCAACTCTATGGCTCCAAAAAGACAAGGGAAACAGCCGGCCCCGACAAAGGCTACCCAAACCATTTCTGCAAATTGGGGCCGGTCTACGGCAACAAAGGCCAAGCTAGACGGGATGGCCGAGCTAGGAATCCTCCCTTCTCAAAAGGACATACACTGGAGGGCACCAGGCGATGAGACCCGGCCCACTCCCGCCGGAAATGAGGTAATTTGCTTCACCGAGCACGTGACCCGGGGATTCCGTCCTCCGGGTCACTCTTTCTTCCGAGAAGTCTTAAGCCATTACGGCCTCCGGGTATTCGACATAGGGCCTAACTCTATGTTGAATATTACCCACTTCATTGTTTTATCCGAGTCATACTTGTGCGTTCCGCCAAGTCTGGCTCTTTTTCTGGAACTGTTCCACTGCAAACCGTGCCGCGAGAGCGGCGACGGAGCGCTTCTTACTTGCGGTGGAGTGTCTGTCCAAAGCCGCAAGCACTCACCCATGCCAACTCTGAACCTGAATTCCCACGTCAAAAACTGGCAATTATCTTTCTTTTATTGCCACGACACTTCCCCGGATGGCGAGAGGAAATTGCCAGGTTACTCGGAGAGTCTCCTTGAGCCTTCCGAATCTTTCAGCGATTTTGCCCCTGACCCTGGCAGGGAGGCAATCCAGCCTTTGCTGGCTAAGTTAGCTGCTCTCTCGGCCCAAGGCCTTCTTGGACTTAATTTAGTGAAGACCTGGGTAGATTTCCGGGTTCAGCCCAACTCCATTCGCACCAAGTTAATGTGTGAATACTCGGGGCACATCACGGACTCGCTCCGATACTCCACCAAGAACTTTGCCGTCGGTGACACCAACAAGACCATCAAAAGCTTCCTGACGGAGAAGCTAGAGGTGATAAAAAATGTCGCCGGGTTACCCCCATTTACTCGGGAACACCCGGCTCCAGTGGTGAGACCTGATTCCCTTAGCTTATTTTGGCACTTTTACCTGCTGCAGTTTCTAACTCTTGCTTTCATCTCTTTGATCACAGGCTGACGATCCCTTCTGGAGGATCGAAACCTCTCCTCCTTCCCAAGACCCGGAAGAGGAGGATGAGCCGGTTGAACACGACGAGTGTATCTTCCCTAATCTTATATTCACCTTTTACCTGTGCTATCTTTCCTATCGTCCATCTTTTCCTCGTCTGACACATACTCAACTTTCAGGGTTAGAGGACGAGGAGGAAGAAGAAGAAGATGACCCGGAAGCCACCGAATCCGACCAGGAAACTACGGTCGGAACCAAGAGGAGGGCCAGAGGGGTAGTTGCAAAGGTTCCCTTCTCCTCCATGTCTTCTGAGCCCTACTCCTTTGATACTATGCATAAACTTAATGAACGATTATCGCATTCGCCATTCTTGAAGGATCCCCCCCCGGCCAAACGTAGGGTGACCCGGAGTTCCCCGGGGGATGATCCCCTTAACCCGGGTATCTCCACTTCACCTGCTCACCGAGTTAGCACTCTTCCACCTCAGCCTCCCAAATCTCCTCAACGTTGTCCATCTCCTAATCATCCACTCGCCGGGCAATTCCGGGTACCGCAGCCGGTACCTTTGACGACATCATCTGCCTCCAGCGGCGAGCTCCCACCAGACTATACCGTGAACACCGGGTAAGTGACTTTATTCGATATTATTTTGCATTTATTAACCCTTTTAATACGTGCCATTAACCACTACATCCCTCTTTCCCTTTAGTGTCCAAGTTACCAACAGTGACCCGGATATTCCCGAAGCGAAAAAGCAAGGAGATGAGGAGCCAAATATTAACATGGATGTTGCTGCTGATGACGAGGCTGAGGACGGACAGGATCAAGACCCCTTTAAGGACCCAGCTCCACCGGGAACCGCATCACCCAAGTCCTCTGAAGAAGTAGACGAAGATATCATCCTGGAGACCAAGCCGGGTTCTCCTAACCCGGACACTCAGACAGTCCGGGTTCCAACCCCGAGACCCGGAAAGGTCCTTCAAGAAGAAGGCCAATCTTCCGGCCCTTCAAGACTTCGCCCTGAAGACATGACGTTTGCCCAAATGCTTGATGCCCTCTACACCTTGAGGGCCAATGAAGAAAATATCCTAGATGCCTTGATAACCAAACACAAAGTAAACCCGAGTAATATCATGTGTTTCCTCATATAGTCCCCAAGTTCGAAGTGAATTACTAAGTAATTTGCTTGGAACTTTGCATGATATTTCCGACTGACCCTTCTTTGATTTTTCTCCTAGGACTTTGTTGCGCAATCTGAGAAAAAGCTAGCCAAGGCCACCAAGCGCATCGAAAAGGAAACGGCCCTTCGCGAAGCAGCTGAAACTGAGACTCGCAGGAGCCAAAAGATCATGAGGAAATACCGGAAAAGAGCTCACGTGGCCGAAGATAGGCTGACGAATCTTTCAGTGCAGATTGCTGATATCCATCGTGTTGCAACTGGTATGATCTCTGAATTTTAGCACTCATGATCCGGATTCGCTCTAGATGGACAACCGTATCCCTTTTACTTATTACTTGTCCTTTGTCTTTTTAATAGGCCCACGTGACGTAGCCCCTGAAGAAGATGACACTACCAAGTTGAAACTCATCAAGGACACTATCTGGCAGCTTAGTGCCGGAATTGGTTGGATTCTTGACGAGCTGCGACTGCCGGGTATCAGGCCAAGCAACATGAAGAAATTGCTAGAATTCTGCTCCACTATCCCTGAGTGGATTTGGCACTGGAAGCGTTCATCTTGCCGATTTGGTGTGACCCGAGGACTCGCGCTGGCTAAAGCTTATGTTCCTAAGCTAGAGCCGGCCAAGCTGATGGGCGGGTTTCCGGAGTTCAACCCGGATGGATCCAAGTTTTCGCCTAAGGACTTCAAGGCTATTAAAAAAGAAATCCGTCACCCGGCTAGCGTTATTGCCGATGGTTTGGAGATTGATACCATTCTTCCTGCATATGATGTTAACGACAAGATCATCAAGGCGGACCATCCCAAGCCATACGACATGCTTGCCCGGTGGAAGGAGGAAGCGGCCAAGATAAGGGAAGAGGCTGCCAAGAAGGCCGAAGCCGACTCTGTGCCTGCTACTTCTACTCCTGTCGTCCCTCCACCTGCGCGAGTCGGCATTGCCACTGACCCGAGTGGCGCTGCTACCACAAGCGACAGCAAGGGCAAAGCCAAGATGGACCCTGCGGCTTAGAGTATTGAGTGTCGCCTATTATTTCATACGCATCAGTCGGCGAGGCGTCATTGAAACAACTTATTTTTTGAATGGAGCGCCTGTGCTCCTTTAATACTTTAGTGAGGCTTTGTAATACATTCTGGACTCCCGATGCACTTTGCGCCTCTTTGGGCTTTCGATTTATATGCTTTTGCACCCACTTGTTCTTGATATCCTACTTGTCTTATTCCTGATACCCGCAATTCTTTATTCTTCTTTTTGTGAGACCCGGCTTCCGGGTTTCGTGGGTGTTTGGCGAACGGACTTATTACAAAGTCCCCAAGCCCCCAAGACCCGGATGATGTTTGGTTCCTTTGAATTTTGACGACTGAACAACACTTTTTCTCTTTCAAAACTCATAAGTCCCCCAGGTCCGGATTTCCGCGCCCAGAACACATGATTTTTAAAAGAGAATGAATTGCCTGCTGCTAGATTCTCAAGTATCCCAGGACTCTTATAGATTTGAAGTTATGCTTAATAACCGTTGAGTTTCCGGCTGTCAGCCTTATACTCTGCATAACTTGTGGTTTAGATGACCCTTTCGACTATCTTGTACTGTAAGCCGGCTTTCGCGTGGATATCATGTTGTTACATCGATACGAAAACGAGGTCAGGCAAGTCCCATTGGGCTTCATGTCTGACAGTAATCGTAAGCGAACAAATCATGCCACTTTGTTGCGAGTCACATCGAGCTTAAGTAAGAATAGCCGAGAAATTTGGACTTCTTTGTCCGGTTATAAGATTGTAGCCGTACTCATTTTCGAGTAACCAGCCCCTATAACTCATTGGCATCGAGGCCGGGTCTTTTTGAGTTTGCAGTCGTGCTTATATGAGCGACCAGCCCTCAAGACCTAGAGATACACACTATACAAATGATAATTGCCTCTTTTCTTGATAATCACCTCTTTATTTGATATGAGAAAACTAGGTCAGCAGGCCGCCTCATTAAAAACCCGTCCAGTCCCCAAGGGTACCCTGGATAGGAAAAGAGTACGTCTGAAACCTGCTGCCTGTTACATCGTTTAATTCCCGTACACCAACATAGTCCTTGCTAAGTATAATACGGGCGCAGCTGAGCCACGTTCCATGGTCTGTCTCTTTCTTGCATAGGTGCAGTGGTATGAGCAGTGTCATTAGCTATGGCCGATTCTTCCCTTGCGTCTATCAAGTAATACGACCCATTATGCAGATTCCGGCTTATGATGAAAGGTCCTTCCCACGGTGGTGATAGCTTGTGTTTTCCTTCGTTTGTCTGAACCAGGCGCAGAACCAGGTCTCCTTCCTGGAAGACCCGGGTTTTCACACGCCGGCTATGGTACCTCCGTAAATCTTGCTGATATATGGCGGATCTTTCCAAGGCTTGTTCCCTTTGCTCTTCTAACATATCCACGGCATCTTGCCGGGTCTTTTCGTTCTCTACTTCAACATAAGCTACCACTCTTGGTGAATCATGAATAATATCGCTTGGTAATACTGCTTCTGCCCCATAGACCATGAAGAAGGGTGTCATCTGAGTGGATCTGTTGGGTGTAGTGTTGATACCCCAGACCACTGAAGGAAGTTCCTCGACCCAAGCTCCAGCGGCCCTGACGCAAGGAACTCGCAACCGCGGCTTTAATCCACGAAGCAACTCTTGGTTTGCTCTCTCTACTTGCCCGTTGGCCTGTGGATGAGCCACTGACGCTACATCGAGCCGGATTCCGTTGTTGCCACAGAATTTTTCCATCTCTCCAAGGGACATGTTGGTTCCATTATCGGTAATTATGCTGTGAGGGTACCCGAACCGGTAGATAATTCTTTTCAGGAACTTGACTGCTGTAGCTGCTTCGCAATTAGTAACTGGCATAACCTCGACCCACTTGGTAAACTTATCGATAGCCACTAAAAGATGTGTCTTCTTGCAAGGTGACATATGGAAGGGGCCAACCATGTCCATACCCCATACAGCAAATGGCCAAGTTAACGGGATGGTTCGCAATTCCATAGCCGGCACATGGGTTTGGCGAGCGTACCTTTGACATCCGTCGCACCTTGCTACTAATCGTTCCGCGTCTGCTAGAGCCGTGAGCCAGAAGAATCCATGTCGATAGGCTTTGGCCACTAGGGATCTTGTGGATGCGTGATGCCCGCAATCACCTTCATGGATTTCCTTAAGAATCTGTCGACCTTCCTCTGGTGCTACACAGCGCAAAAAGACTCCTGCTGCACTTCTCTTGTATAACTCCCCACTGATAATGGAGTATCCTTTCGCTCGTCTCAGAACTTGTCTTGCTAACACCTCCTGTTCTGGTAACTCGCCCCGTGATAGGTAGGCCAGGCATGGTTCTGTCCACTCGGGAACGGCACGTACTGTGGCAACGAGTTCCAAATCCGGGTCTTGATTTGCCAGTTCTTCCTCAGACTCAGTTTTAACTGATGGTCGCCATAACTCGTCCAGGAAAACATTAGGTGGGACCGGCTCTCTGCGCGAGCCGAGTCTGGCGAGTGCGTCTGCTGCCTCGTTTTTTCGTCTGTCTATGTGCTCCACCTCATACCCGGAAAAACACCCGGCAACCCTATCGACCTCCCTGCGGTACGCTGCCATAGTTGCGTCCTTTCTATCCCAAGTTCCTGATACCTGTTGTACCACAAGATCCGAATCTCCAAAGCATCGTATCCTTTTAACGTTCATCTCCTTGGCTACCTTCAAGCCATGCAATAGGGCCTCATACTCGGCCGCGTTATTTGAACAGTCAAAGTGAATCTGCAGTACGTAACTCAATTTGTCTCCCTTGGGCGATGTCAGCACCACTCCAGCTCCTGATCCCTCGTATTGCTTTGATCCATCAAAGTGCATGGTCCATGATTCTGAACTTGGAACTATGGTAGCCATTCCAGTGTGCGTCCAATCGTTAACGAAATCGACTAAAGCCTGGGACTTGATTGCTGACCTGGGCTCGTAGCTGATATGATAATCCCCCATCTCTATTGCCCACTTGGCTATTCTTCCCGTCGCATCCGAGTTTCTGATAATATCCGACATTGGTATTGAACTAACCACTGTTATGGGATGTTCTTGGAAATACGGCTTCAACTTCCGGCTGGCCATAAAGACCCCGAATACCAACTTTTGCCAATGTGGATAGCGTTGCTTTGCTTCTGATAATACCTCGCTGACGTAATAAACCGGCCTCTGAACCGGGTAACCTTTCCCATCCTCTTTGCGTTCCACGACAACTACTGCGCTAACAGCTCGGGGGCCAGCTGCCACGTATAGTAACATAGGCTCTTTAGGACCCGGCGCCGCTAGTACTGGTGCTTCAGATAGCTGCTTCTTTAGTGCTTCAAACGCCTCATCTGCTTCTTGATCCCACACGAATTTATCTGATTTCCGCAAGAGCCGGTACAAAGGTATAGCCTTTTCTCCAAGTCTGGATATGAATCGGCTCAAGGCTGCTACGCAGCCCGTGAGCTTTTGAACATGCTTCAAATTTTCCGGTTTTTTCAGATTCTGGATGGCCTTGATTTTATCCGGGTTTGCCTCGATTCCTCTCTCGGAGACTATAAAGCCGAGTAATTTCCCAGCCGGAACTCCGAACACGCACTTGGTTGGGTTAAGCTTCATCTGGTATCTCCTCAAGTTTTTGAACGTCTCCTTTAGATCATCGATAAATGTCTCTGCCTTCCGGGTCTTAACAACCACATCATCCACATAAGCGTGCACATTGCGCCCAATTTGATCTTCGAAGCACTTCTGAATACACCGCTGGTAAGTTGCACCCGCGTTCTTCAATCCAAATGTCATGGTTTTGTAGCAGAAGGCCCCAGAAGGGGTTATAAACGACGTTTTCTCCCAATCCTCCCTTTTGAGTTTAATCTGGTGATATCCCGAATATGCGTCCAGGAAACACAGCAAGTCACTCCCGGCTACCGCGTCTATGATTTGGTCTATCCTTGGTAGCGCGAACGGATCCTTTGGGCAATGTTTATTGAGACTTGTAAAATCGATGCACATCCTCCACTCGTTTGTCTTTTTCATCACAAGAACCGGATTTGCTAGCCAGTCCGGGTGAAATACTTCCATGATAAAACCTGCAGTTAATAGCCGCGCGATTTCCTCGCCTATGGCTCTTCTTCTTTCCTCATTCATTTTTCTCAAACCCTGCTTCACAGGCCTAGCCTTGGGATCCACGTGCAAACTATGCTCCGCTAACTCAGTGGGGATGCCCGGCATGTCGCTGGGCGTCCAAGCAAATACGTCCGCATTTGAACGAATGAACTCCACAAGAGCCTTTTCCTGCTCGCTTTTCAAGTTAGACCCTATAGTGAACTGCTTGGTGGGATCTCCCTCCACGAAATCTACTTTCTTGGTGTCCTGTGCTGCTTTAAACTTCACTCTTTCGTCCTCGGAGTCCGGTCTTCTCAATGCCGTGCCATCATCCGGATCTACTTGAGACCTGTAATATTTGAGTTCTTCCTTTCTGCAAGCTTGCTCAGCCATCACTGAATCCCCTTCATCGCACTCAGCTGCTATGTCCCGGCTCCCATGGATGGTGATGGTCCGTTTGGGGCCCGGAATCTTTAGCTGCAAATACACATAGCACGGCCTAGCCATGAACTTGGCGTAAGCCGGCCTTCCGAACAGCGCATGATAAGGACTGTGCAACTTGACCACTTCAAACGTGAGCCACTCCACGCGATAATTATCCACCGACTCTCCGAAAGCGACCTCCAATGTGATTTTTCCTTCGGGGCGCGCCGAATGACCCGGCACGATTCCATGAAAAACTGTCGAAGTTTTCTGTAGCTGTGATTCTTTGAGGTTCATGCGCAAGAAGGTCTCCCAATACAGGATGTTGATGCTGCTCCCTCCATCCATCAAGACTTTTTTCAATTCATAACCATTGACCTGCGGAGCGACCACCAATGCCAAGGTTCCAGGGCGCTCTATTCCTCCCGGGTGATCCCCTCTGCTCCACGTTACCTCTTGCTCCGCCCATCTTAGGTATCTCGGAACGGCCGCAGAAGTTGAATTCACCGTCTGATTTAATGCTCCTTTGTCCCTGCTAGAAGTCCCTGTAACATGCACGTGATATTGTCCTCTTAAATCAAGCGTACGTACCATACCGATGAAGATACTGATTTGGCCGATCGCCACAGTAGATCCGGATTCGAGATGACCCGGCTCTAGCTCCCAGCCGGAACCGTCCACTATCTTTTCTCCTTCGTCATTGGTGCAGATCTCGTCGACGATGAAGTTCTTCATGCTCTTCCGAGCTTCTCCCGTGATGTAAACACCTTTGGACGCAGGCCCCACGGTGGGCGCCAACTGTCGTGGGATAATCACGGCAGATGTTACCTGGGGTAACTGATCTTGGGGCAAGTCGACACATGTATTTGGGAGAGGGTTTAGCTCGAAGGAAGACATGGAAAAAAGCGATCTAAGAACCGGAAAGCAACTCGCCGGATCTCGAATATGAACTATACTGGATACTCAATAATTGGTGATACAACTATGACTTGAATCTCTTGCGAACTAAACCTAGGGGCCGGTTTATAAAGCACATGTACCCCCCCTTGGCTTGTCCTCCAAGGCGCAGCTTGAGTCCTACACGAACTCTACTCACAAACCCTAGTTTTCCTTACCGCAACCCACGATCCGAGCTACGAGGCCTACAAACTTCGGGCCTTCCAAAGGTTTCTTTATCCTTAGCCGAATCCTGTGCAGCACATCTTGGGCCGGGTTACACCTTGAGGTTGGCCTACCGGGTTACTATCCCCCCATCAGGAGGAGTCTTCCTCTTGGTTCAGAACAGCAAAGAAATTCAGAAAGGAGGAAGGAGAGGAGAAGGTGGCGGCGCGAGATGGAGAGGAGGGGGAGAGCTAGGGTTAGGGTTTGGAGGGGAGGGGGCTGCTTTATGGAGGGTAAAGGTGGAGGGGGAGTGGGGCAGGTGCGGTGACAGGAGGTCACGTCTGTGACCGTACGGAGGTGGAAGAAGGGGTGCGGGCTGGTTTGGCTTTGGGCCAGGTGGGCTGCCTCCCAAACGTTTTTTTTCTTTTCTTTTTATTATTATTCCTTTTTTTTGTAGAAAGAGAAAAGGAGAGGAAGGAAGGGAAAAATAATGGTTAAAAAAATCATGAACTCACTTTTATGAATTATACAATTCAAATGCCCAACAACAAAAGTTTTGGATTTTGAAAATTCAAAAGTTTTTAGTGATGTTTTAAATTTGAATTTGACATTCAAGTTAGGGTTTTAAGAAAAGGGGAATTTATTTAACCAAGCAACAATTTATTTTCCACTCCAATTTCATTGAAAAACAATTTGAGTGTGAAACACGAGTGCATTGTTTGAAAATTTTAAATTGATTTGAATTTTTGTTTTTGAATTGGTTTGCAAACAAAGGTGCAAATGATGCATGATGCAATGCAAAAAAAAAGAAAAACAACCAAATCCTATTTGGGGGGAAATCCCCCGGGTGTTACAATATACATAATGTTATGTGCTCCTAGCCACACACTCACAAGGGCTTCAGGTTTACCAGCCCCAGCCGCAACAAACAACGACAGGCATACCGGATTCATCGGCACGTAGTCCGGATCCCTGATCTACTACTCCTTGTATCCATGCTAGTCATAACCAATTATGTATACCCAAGCGTCCACGAGTGGGATGAAACTGAAGGAACGGGACCAAAGTTATACAGATCTGCTATGTGTCCATAAAGTGCAACAACAATCGAGGGTTACTGGGGTTACCTCGCCCCAGGCCAAATCACATCGGCAGGCGGGCTCGGACATGGATCATCGGCTCCACAACCCCTCGACTGCGACAACTATGCAGGCATAACCAAAACTGTATAACAACAGGCTCGAAACCAAGAACCGATCAAAGCATCACTCTAGACATGAAAGTTGTATTAAACAAGTATTACTAGAGTATAGCTTACAAACAGAGGTCACATGACCCAACATTACATCATACAACGGAAGGCAAACTATGTTGCTCATCAACAAGAACCAAAAAGGCCTAAGAGGCCGCAACATAAGGCGACGTCCCCGCCCATAGATTCCAGGCTGCTACCTGGGAACCCCAAACTATCCGTCGATGTCCACGTTGATACGCCACCAAGGTGTGAAACTCCACCTGAACCAAGTTGAAGCAAACATGAGTACTGGAGGTACTCAACAAGACTTAGTTAACCTATTATATATCTGCTTGTTCATAAAGGGTTTATGAAGGTTGTTTTGCGTAAAGACAACTTTGTTTCGAATAGAGTGAGATAGAGAAGTTTTTCACAAATCTTTTAAAACAACACATTTTCTTGGGGTATTGCCTTCAGATCCTCCGAAGCATCATCTCAACACATGATAACAGGAACCACCTCTTAAAACTAAACATTCATTGACAACATCTTTTACGTATGGTTCAAGTTATCTATGATCTCAGGATCCGTCACCAAGTCGTCCTTAACCGCGGACACGGCTTTTCGAAAAGATTAAACCCTGCAGGGGTGTACAACTTTACCCACACGTGCCAACCGACTCTTAATGCCAAGCTATTGGCACAATTCCGACGATGTGCCGGTAGAGGGTGGCTGACCACGATCTTTCCCTTGCTTCGCCTATTCCATGAGTCGCTCCGAGTAAAGATGGACCGCCAATAGGGAGTGGCCATCTCCTGCCGGGTCTCTATCGTTGTGAGCGGTGCTTCAACTACTGTCTCGCCACAGGCTGTTACACCGCCACGTCCTAGTTTTGTAAACATTTTTAACATTCCCCGCAAATCCAAATGGAACGCCCGAACTAGGCAACTCATGTAACAAACTAGACAAGTTCAAACCGAGGGGAATCCAATCCCCGTGTGGTTGCACAATGAGTCTTGGCTTCAAAGGCGAGAACTCGTTCCTAGGGGCATGAACGAGGCAAATCACCACATCCCATGTGGCAACTCATCCAAGCCTTAAATCATGTTAAGCACACATCTCGAACCTTGCCATATCATCCTGTCATTACTATATTCATTTCGTAACTCTGATTCATCAACCGGATGGAACAGAGATCAACAGACATATATGACTAAGCATGGCATATTTGAGGCTCTAGCGATACACACAAACAGAACCTATGTCTGCTAGGAGTAGTGAATCATGATATCTGGGTTATGCGAATAAATAGGACAACTCTATCTATTGACTCAAGATACTTTGTAAAAGCATGCATCGTATGAGAAGGAAAACACTTCAAAAACATATATGGGCAGATAAGAGATTATGCTTGCCTTGATTCAAGAAAACCAGAACAAAGCTTCAGGAATAAGTGCTTGACTTGGTTGTTTAGACCAAGTATTCGTCAACAGGGGTGTTGAACTTCACTCCGGATTTGCGTTCTAGCGATAAGAACAAAACACCGGAAAGAAAGAGAACAACATTCAACACCAATGCAATGCACATCATGTATGCATGAACATTTGAATGCATTAAAGATAAGCCTTAAACATGTTTCATGGGTTGCTAGGGTTCATATGTTAAGTAAGCATTTTTACTGAGTTTAGTCTCGAAGGGGACCTCGGAGGCCGATTCGGGCAATCCTAAAAGTGCGACAAAATAAAGTGCTCAAATGGGGTTGAAAACACCATAACTATGTTGCATTTGTCTTCCTAAGCATTTTGACATATAACTTGTAATTTTCTAATTTTCTTGAATAAAAACTTATTTTCTTTATTTTAAATGATTTAAATATTGGTCAAAATTCAACTTTGTCAAAAATGTGTGCAAATGACATAAACAAGTAGATTACATTTTTCTTAACAAATTGGTATATGGAACACATTTTTCTGATTAGCCAATTAAAAGATATTGCATTTACAATTTTAACTCTTTTTCTGAACTTTGAAACAGAGGTGGGGCCCACGTGTGAGTACCACAGGCCAGTGACGCGAGCATGATGTCACTATGATATCACCCCGGGCCAAATGCTCACAGATGCTATGAAATTGATCGATTCCTCGCGGGCTTTTGGAATCAAACAAGTCCACGAGGCAGAGGGAGATGTGGGGAGGCTAGGGGTGGCCTCAGCTGACCAAGAGGTCACCGGAGAGCTCGCCCGACGACGGAGGATGGAGGTTGGCGGCGAAGGAGTGGACCAGAGGGGGAGGGAGCGAGGGAAGGGCACTAGAGTGCTCGGGAGCTCACCGCGAGCTCAAAGAGCTCGTCGGGGACGCGGGGCGAGGCGGTAATCGCCAGCGGCGAGGAGACGGCGGCGGCAGTGCCGGATGGCGCCAAGAAATTGGAGCCCTTCCAGGGCGTCCCTTCTGTTGTGCAAGCTCGGGGAGGACCAGCAGGACGCGGCGGTGACGAAGGGATGCTCGACGGGGCGCGGGAGCGACTGTATCACCGGCGGTGAGAGGCGCCCGCGGCGGTTAGGGTTAAGGTTGTGCGTTCTTCCGCGTGGAGAGAGACAGAGAGAGAGCGAGGCTGAGGTGAGGAGGAGCTAGAGGCATGCGAGGTGTCTCTCCTCGCCCTTATCTTCGCAGAGGACAAGCAGGGGGTGGCGGGGCGACGTCGGCAGCACGGCCACACAGCTCCCTGCCTGCCTGGAAGAAGACAAAGGGGGTTTTCAGGAAACCCCCCTAGAAGAACTGGAATTTTGCGAAAGGATCCATGCTCCTTTAAAACAGCAAGTTAAAAACAGATTTAAGGGGTTTTCTGTAAAAGGTAAAAATTGACAAAAATTATTTTTAGGTTCCTTACCACGTTGGCAACCTCACCATGATTTTTGTTTGACAAAAATTGCACCATTTTAAACCATAATTTTAAATTGGCACTTTAAGTGATTTTAATAAATTCCCTTATTAAATTTTTATGCACTTGTTTTAAAAACAACCAGGGTTCAAAATGCAGGCATGACATGACATGAGCACAAACACAAACACAAACTCTTTATTACAAAAGGGTGGATGTTACAGAATTTTTCGCCAACATGATGTTTGTGCATGAACCTCAAATCCCCTTTATTTCCCAATAATCCCAATTATTCATATACATATCAATGTTAACACGAACTTAGCCTGGGTGCTCATGATTAAAAAAATCGGTATGTCATTTGCCAAAAAATGGCTTAATGCTTAAGTTTTCTTCATCGCCCTTATGTGTATTCATGTCATTGTAAATATGCGTTGGATCGTAGATTAGGCATTACGGGCCCGAAAGAATGGCTCATACTTCCGGTTTAGACATATTGGTAAAATACCCTGTTGCCTAGCGTGATGATTCCTGTTTTCAGGATTACCCAATGTCGAAAGGCTAAAAACCATCGTTGCCAGATAACTCGAAAGGCGGAAGCAAGAATTTGCAGAAAGCAGTGTAAAAAATACATAACACTAAGCAAAAATTGGAAGGCGGAAAGCACAAACTTTGCATTGATCTCAAAAGTACGCCAATATGTTTGGCATTACAAAAAAAATCAAAGTTCAGGGTAATGCAAATTTTCTCCTACTTTGCCTCGCAGGGCCTACTCCTGGTTATCCTCGTCATCATCCTCTTCATCGTCGGATACGCCCGTGTCTTTCGGCGTCTTCGGAATTTCCTCCTCTGGGAAGAAGGTGCCGATCGACACCATTTTGTCTATCTTCGTGGCGTACCCATTGACGGAGTCAAACAATTCCTCCACGTGCTGGGAGGAAAGGAAGGACGGGACACCGGTCCCGAGATGCCAGCATTCGGCGTCCACATAGTGGCAACGAAAAAGAACTAAAGCCATCTTTGCCCCACCATGGGCAGCGGAATGCAGGAGGCCGTCTTGCGCCTAAATTGCAGTGTCCAGAGCAGCTCGAAGCTCCGTCACCCGCTCAAACTCTTTCCCGGGAAGAAATTTGGCCATAAATTTCTCCTCGGATGCACGAATCTTCGCAAGTTAGGCATCAAATGCCCGGATATTGTCAATCCGGGTCCTGTTTTTGTCTTCCTCCTCTGGAAAGGAAAAAATCTCGCTGTTAGACAAATACTACGAAGAAAGAAGCAATAAAGGTACAAAATCTAAGAAAAACACCTAAGGAGAGAAACTCACCCAGGAGTTCGGTGTCCAGGACGTTGAGATCGTCCAAGGTGTCCCCCAGTTTCTTCTAGAGGTCCTGGATGACTTATGCGTCCTTGACGGACTGCGTTGTTTGCTCCGCAATCTTTGCCTCCGACGTGCGAAGATAATTCTGACAGAGCTTGAGCTCTCTATCAGATTTTTTCTAGTCCTTCGCAAGGAGAAGGTTCTCATCGCGTAGACCTTGGGCGTTGCCAACGCTTGAGAGAGCCTCCTTAGCAGCCTCAACAATGGCTAAAATGAAAGGGAGACGATCAAAAACTCAGAACTCAGTAGAAAGCCGAAAGGCAGAACGGAAAAGACGAAAGCAAAAAGGAAAACAACATACCTTGGTTCTTCGCCATTTCCTTCTGAAGATCGAAATATTGCTGGTTTTTGTCTTTAACCAGACTCACCATCTTCTGTATCTTCTTGTTACTTTCCGTCACAGCGGAAAAAACTTCTTCGTTCGCCTGCTTCGTCATCTTATAGGGCGGAAAGCAAAAAAAGGAACAAGAAAAGATCCGTCAAAATCCAAATGGAAAATAAGAGTAGCTATCCGAAAAAAGATCAAAAAATAATCGGGGTATAGGAATAAGTATATTTACCGTATTCATATGACGAACGCAACCCAGCATGTGGATAAAATCCTTGCTGTAGCATTGGAATTGGCTCTCCAGATAGGAGAAGCCTTCGTCCATCACCTCCTTTGGGCGGAAGGTAAACCCCTCCCGGTAGATGTACGCGCATGTTGGACCTTTGCTATACGACGGAGGAGGGACGAGCACGAACTGGTCCTCGTACCTAGGGAGCACGCGGTCGTGCTTATTGAAGCATTCTTCTTTGATGTTCCGGTGTAGAGATTCCTCATATTCCGGAAGATCCATGGTTTCCCGCGGCGGCCGCCCTGTCCAAGGCCTCCTTGTCGGAAGCCTCCAGCCGCCTGGGCTCGGCCTCCCGTGGATCAATAAAAGGCCTCTGTTCAAGAACAACATGGACATCATCGGAAGCCTTCTTCTTCCGACCAGAAACCTTCTTATTTCGCTTATTTAGAGAGACGTGTTGAATACTGAGGAGAAAGAAGAAAAAACCTTAAGCTGGATGACAAAAAAAATGTTGAATGAGAAGTGAAACTTACGAGGAAGACCTGACACTTGCTCCTTCCAGGTTTATAACTTTGGCGCCTTATGGGATTGTGCGTGCCCGCTATAGGGTATCCCTTGGGGGCTCCGGGACGTCGGACGTCGCCTTCTCCTTCATATTTTTCTTCGCCACCAAATCCCCTGGAGAAGAGAGATGCTCATCCAGAAGATTGACAAACTGCAATTTTTTTTTGCAATTCAAGTTAATCGCAAGGAAAAGCCATATATATTGTAAAGACAAAAAAGGACAAAGGGAGAAAGAACTTACAGCGGGAGGCAGATTCCCCACAGAGTACATGGGAACCAGTTCGTTGTACTGGCCCCGGACGCTGATCATAGGATTGACGGACTGCATGAGCTCCGTCAATTCCAGCTGCTTCGGCGTGCGGCGAAGGGGATCCGACGTCCTCGCATACTGGCACATCAGTTTGCCCTCCCGATGGGCGAAGGGCTGGATCCTACGACGGAACCAGCATAACATGGTGTCCGCTCCGCTGAGTTCGTTTTTCGCTGTGGTGAGCATGGTGATCCGCCGCTTGATCTTCTCCAGTTTTGCCGGAAGCATACAGACGGCGTCCTCCTTCCAACTGTCCCTAGGGACAGCCGCGCCATTGACGAACGGCGAAAGTCCCGTCGTCTTCTTCAGGGAGGGCACGTCCTTCACGTAGAAGAACATTGATATACAATACTTGACCGACTCGGACTTCGGGACCTTGGGAATCCAAAGTTCCCTCTTTCGATGAAGGTTGAGGTGGATGGTTCCACAAACCTTCAACGCCCCTTCGCCGCTCGGCTCTCTCCTCGCATAGAAGCAATATTTAAAAAATTCTAAACTAGGACTAATCCGTATGTAGCCTTCGAATAATGCTTGAAAGGCGGCTATGTACAAGATACTATTCAGCGTCAGGTTATGCGGCTGAACACCGTAGTAATCTAGAACATAGAGAAAAAAAGTCGGAAGGGAAAAAGCCTAACCCTCTTTGGAGGTGCGAGAGAAGCATGACCAGTTCGTCGTCCCGGGGTCTTGGCTCTAGATCCCCTTCCTTGGTCCGCCACTTCTTCTGAGGAAGAAAGTCGTCGTCCTCGTAGCGTTGCAGCTCCGCCGTTGAGACGATGCTAGGGAGCCAGTAGCCGTTGGCGCTCTCCTCCTCAGTGCCAACGTGGTCTTCGACGCTTGCCTAGAGCTCTGGGGCGTCGAGGTCATACGTCGCCATAGATTTTCCCTTTGCCACCACAGATGTGGGCGAAGGTCCCTTGATATCCCGGACCAAGGGATAGGCCGCGGGAGAGGGTGGAGGAGAAGCGTGAGATGAAATCGCTGTGGCCGTTACTGCCGCTGCAGCTGCTATGGAAGATCCTTCTCCGGTCGTTGTCCCATTGCCGCCGGAAGGCATATCTTCGGAAACCATCTCGCTATTAACACCACCAGAGTTTGTCCGCGGTGGGTGCGTTTTCTCTCTGTGTTTCTCTCTGTGCAAAGGAGGTGGCTCGGGCGCAATGGAAATGGATGCGAATGGAGGTGAGTGAAGAAGAAGGAGAAAAATGGTGAAACCCGGGGGGCTTTTATAGCTCCGAATGACCGCCTCGGCCCCAACAGTCGCACGCTTGGATGCGAAACGCGTGGCATGGTTTGACCAAGTGAAACGTGTGTGACCGTTGCCACTCGGGGCGTCTCTCGATTCCAGCGCCAGAATTGGCGAGGTGATCATTACCTGCCGTTCTGTCAGGGTTAATGCCTCGATAATTGTGCCACGTGCACCGTGGCTGTCAATTCGCTCTTCCTGGAACATAACGCCCGCACGGAAGAAACTTAACCGGTAAGATTCGTCTTTTCTACTGGATGACGGACCACATTGAAGCTCAACGTGGATTATGGGGGAAGACTCAGGAACCATCTTTCGCCATTCAGCTTTAACGGAAATCAATGACGAAGGGAAGTTCTTTAGCCTTCTCGGGGGCTACTTTCGAAGATATCCAGAAAGTGGTATCTACCGGTATCTAGAAGCCGGACCAGAGGGACAGTCCCAAGTACGGGGGCCCAGATGGGACGAAGCGCAGGACTACATCCACAATGGATGCCACAAGCTCATCTGCATCTTAAGGATCCGGATGACTGTAGATTATTAGGTTTACTCATTGTATGGTTCGTGTTCCTGTAAGACCTGATCCAGCTCCTTATATAAATCCGTACGGGAGAAACACTAGGCAAATTCAATCTACACACAATCTACCTAGGTACTTGTAACCTGTGCCCGACGTTCCACTGTCATAGTTGATTTGCTGGAAGAAGGGATCCTCTCCGTCTAACCTGAACGTGGGTAACTCCGTGTCCTCTCCCCAAAGCGCCCCCCCACGTTAGCCTTCCCCACCGTTATTCCTTGTGAGATGGCTACCCCTTCCCGAAAAACCTGACCACTGATCACATCAGAGAAGCAGCCACCAAACGCAAAAGCTCGAAAATACACAAAAACCTAGCCTCCGGAAGTTGTCCGGAGGGGGAATTCGCAGAAGGGAATCCATCTACCTCAACTCCATCATCGTGAAGGACTCCACATCGATCTCCATCGCCATCACCACCATCTACATCTACGTGATATCATCTCCATCCCATCTCACTCTAATTCTAGAACATCTAGGTGTGGATTTTCATGTGTATTCATCCATACATTCATATTCCATTTCTAATTCGATCATTATGCTGTTTATTGCCTTCATGTGTGAGTAGTTCTATTAGTTCTTGGGTAGATGTGTCAAACTCTCTCTGGATGCATGGTTCCAGCGTGTTTGCATGTTCTTCCTCGTCTACGGATATTACGTCGTGGTATTCAAGATAATCCTTTCCATCTTGGTATTCTGTTGAAGGTAAAGAGTGAAACATTGGTGTCACAAGTTGTTCAACCTTTCTCTTCCCAAAGGATTTGAGCTCATGCAAAAAGTTCATATTCTAAATCTTTTCAAGAACAATCGTCCACAAACTTGAAACATTCTCCTATTCCCTATGTTACCTTGATGTGTCTCTTGTTCGTTAACTCAAGTGTTTCCGTGAACACTCATCTCCCGAGTTTTCCATGAGATACTCGATCTCCATGGAGATCAAACCTTTTAGAGTTGTTCCCTCTTATCTTAGGTGTAGATGATGGATGCCTTCGCAAGTGATACGGGTCAACCTCTTCAAGAAGAGAACCTCAAGGTTCGAGAAGATCATTCAAAATCAGCGTTCCTTTTTCTTTTTTCCTTCTGGAATCTCGGGACGAGATTCTTGTAGGGGGGGGGGGGGGTAGATTTGTAACATCCAAACTTTGTGAATAAAGTGATTTTCTGTTTTGTTGGCATCTCACATTAGCAAAAACTGAATCACGTCTCAAATTTGAAATTGAGAAAATCCATACAAAGCACTTAAAATGGTTTTCAAAATCTTGAACTGAAAATATTTCAATTTGGAAAACCAAAACATGGTGTGGTTGGAAATTTTGTCATGATTCCAAAAAGTATTTTTGCCAAATTTATCTGCAAAAAGGTCCTCAAAACATTCAAATCTTTGCAGTTCTCAAAGTCAGAAGGGCTTTTCTATAAATTCTAGAAACTTCAGGGAATTTTCGGAATCTGGTTGTCTCCCTGTCCTCACCCGAGCATGCTAGAGCAGGAATCTCACCGCCGGCGAGGCCACACAGGCAGCTGCGTCACCCGAAGTGCGAAGAAGGGCCGCTGAAGTATCATGCTCCCTACCATCTCCCTCTTCACTCACTCCCTTCCCCTCCCTCTCTAAAAATCCTCTCAAACGGCCGAAACCATAGCTTTGTCCGCTGTCAATCGCCGTGGCCGGACGGCCACGGCGATGCAAATTGAGACCACCCTTGGAACCTCCGTCCTCTCCTCTATCTTCCCGTGGAGGGATTGATCCGGGAAGGCCGGGATCCCCGCTGTCGTCCGCGTATTCACCGCCTCTGGCCGACGGCCACCGCCGCTTGATCTCCTCCGTCCGGCCACGCCGCGCTTCGCCGACCACGCCATCTCGGTCACGTGAGCCCCTGTGTCCGCTAGTGCCTTCGCCTTGCCCCCTTTCCCTCGGTATCTGTGTGCCACAGTGCGCCGCTGACCACCGCCACACGGATGGACGCCGGCGAGCCTCCAGCTAGCCTCCAGCGACCCATCTCTAGCGGTTCCACCACCTAATGGCTTGTCGTGAGCCCCTCTACCGAATGAACTACACCCCTCGGGCCAATTCGTGCTCGATCGAGCGAATTCGGGAGCAGCAGCAGCGATGACGTCATGCTGACGTAATCGTGGGTCCCTCCTGTCAGTTTAGTTCTTTTCAAAAATAAAAATAAATTGAAAAAGAGAAATTATTGGCGTGTGGGCCCTCCTTCTTATATATATATTTACTAATTGGAAACTCCCTACGAGACACCACGTTAATGCTAGAAAAATTCTAATAATAATCTTTAGATTATAATTGTACGCTTAGGATAATAGAAGGGGTCGTGCATTTTAATCAAGAGTCCAATTAACGTACAACTCTAATGTAGAGTCCAATTAGAGTACAACTCCGAGTCTAAACATATGTACGTGCAAATTTATTTAGAGTCCAATCAATGTACGAGTCTGTAGTGTAGAAATATTTCTCTTCCACCACACGAAACCGTACCATATCCGACTAGAAAAAAAGTTGAGCGAGTAAAATAACAAATCTCTTCTCTACTATATAATATGGTCTAAGGTGATTGTTCCCGATGGTACGTCATTAAAAGCGCCCTTAGAGTTGTTAATATTTACCCACTATGCCATGGATAAGTGGAAAGTAACGGTTCACGTAGAAATAATGTTTCAACTCTTTTTTTTTTTTTTTTTTTTGAAGATCATAATGTTTCAACTCTGTCAAGTTGGATGGTACCTGCAAAGAAACCAAACAGCTACCGGACAATGTTAAAAAAAAACAGCTATCGGAAAAATACTCTTCCGTCAACGAACCGACAATAGCCATGGGCCGAAACAACATGGTGGCGGAATCCTGAATCGCTGGTAGCACCCATCAACAACTAGCATCACGGTATTTCCCTCAAAAAAAAAAAAAACTAGCATCACGGTATTAAAGCAACGCACTCTCGGGAAAAACCTAATAAAGCAAGGTCATAGCCATCTCTGTAGCTCTCGCGTTTTCGTTTGATTTGGTAAAAAAAATACGAACCCTATTGATTGGAGCTGATGTCCTGCTGCATGCATGCAGTTCGTTGAGATGGTATGTTTCGGAGCTAAACTTAAGACTGAGCCCATGTTATAATTGCAAGGAGTCTAAGCAAGTTTTTGTTATGTTTGTATTTTTACCCACTTATGTAAACTCTAAAAGAATTACTAATCATGGGAAGTATTAGGTAATTAAATATTCTGTACCTGAATAAACCTTAACCCTACTAACCAAGTTTAGAAAATTAAGCTACTTGCCATTGAATCTACGAATAAGGACAGCTAGCTAGATTTGGGTCGCTACGTTTTAATGAATGAAAATATTTTACTACGCGGGCTATTCATAAAATAAAGTAGCCGACGCGGTTTGTATTGGCTTTTCGGCATGAGTAGATTATTTATATCAAGATGAATGGATAAACAATCCAATGTATACAATATAAGGCAGTTGCTTGACATAGTGCCATAGACAGTCGCGGGAGACCGTCGCCACACGCCCACACCCTCAAGATTGCAAGGGATCAAAGACGTGAACATAGAGGAGACGACAGCTGCAAACTAGAATACAATCAAACAACTGACAAAAAAAAACGACGATAAGAAAATTCAATAAACAAGAGCAAAAAGGACGATAAAGGGTGATACGGTGGGACATCATATCATGTTAAAATGGAGAACATAGTGCGTGATAGTTTTTTCGCCCGTTGCAACGCACGGACATGTTTACTAGTGTATTAAAAGAAGCATCAAGCCATCACGAATTTCACTAGGACTCAACTAAAGCATCTGGCAGTGTATGTGCTGCCGTGCAGTGATTTTTTTTTTTTCAACGCACGATCCTCATATTTATAAATATATATTGGAACCTACAAAAGAAACAACATTAGACATGAGAAAATAGAGGCATCACCAACATCAATCCTTGTGGAACTGACCAACACAATCCAACAACTGCGAAGGAGATACCTCCTAGATTGCCATGTTGATTTGCAAACAGTTAACACTACTATCCCGGGACTGTCATTAATGATATCAACATGAATCTAGAACCAAATTTCTGCTGAATTAATAAGCTTCAGATCGCACTGTCATACTACTTGTCGATGTAAAACTGTCATTTATCATAGTATGGCAAGGAACAACAAGTTGGGTCTGAAGATGTGGTGGAAACGCATGTCCATGCCGTCCTACAAAATGTTGTTGTCCCACACACGGATTTACCGGAGAATCCACACATAATAGGGGTCCGAGGCACTCATCAGCATCATGCAGGGAAGCATCGGCGTGCACAATGGTGGCTCCAGCATCGCGTCGTTCAGGACGACAACCACGTGCCTGGCTATGCATGCAACACATGTCTTTCACAATTAAACGGGAAATTTTACAAATGGAAAAGATAAAACAAGGGTGTATGTAGATTTTGTGTATGTGTGTGTGTGCGCGCGCAAATAGCAGCACATATATATAATTTGTGAATCATATGGTACACCAAAACATTCTCAAAATTGTTTAGCTTCAGTTGTGTGAGTGGCTACCTCATTTGATCACAATCGCAATAAACTTTGTCTTTGACCAGAAATAACCCAAGTGGATTACACTTTGACAGCTTGGAAAATAGTCTATGGTAACTTCATGCTGGCCAACTCGACAATTTCACATTTTCCACTGCTGCGAAGTACGGTAAAATTTGAACATGTTGGCATTGAAATTTGCATAATATCTTTAGCATCAGAACTCTGTGTGATAGTACACAAACGTAACAAGAAAAAGTAACATTATGTGTATGGACCTTGCACGAAACAACATGAATAAACGAAAAAAAAATGCCAGAGGGGTATAGCATGATGGAGTACCTGCACGTGCTGCGTCAAGTACATCAAGAAAAAATGTCAGAGGGTATACAGAAATTCAGTTAGAGGTCAACCCTAACATGATTAAATACACATGATAAAATTTGTATAGTTTTGCCGGAGAGAATAGAAGGCTGACTGGGGCAACAAGATGTTGTGGTTGCATCCAAGAACCCTATAACATTATGGATGCTTTCTTTAAGGCATAGGTCGAAGTAAATACATAAGAGTGGAATACTATTATCAACATTGACGACCAAGGTAGTTCAATATCAGGGAAAGGTACAGTGAGTACAAGCAAAATTTTCAATTTATATGTACTTTTTAGTCTAACAAATCCGACAAAAACTTTGTGACAAGAAGAACTGCGAAAAGAACAATAAGTGCAAGGAAACTTTTCTGTTTTACATGTATTTGTCAGACCAACAAAACTGATAAAAACTTTACCATGGTATAAAATTTATGTTGTAAACATATGAAATTTTAGCTTGAATATGCAGCCGGAGTGGATGGCTCCAAAACTGGTACTTGATGAACCCTAAAGCAAAGTAAGTCCATATGGGCATTCTTGAACAATAGATGTTCCTCCTATGTGCAGCTAATTACTCATATATTCTTAATCTATACATGCATCCAAGACTTAGCCAGATTTTCAAGAGGTTGGTCGCAAGAAAATTTTACACCATATTCGAAATAAATTGTGTGTATAAAAACAAATTATACTCCAATCACGGCACAAAAATACACAATTTGGTTGCCTCTAAACAAATATTACGGCCTTATATCAATCTGATTGCCCTGTCAATGCCAGTTAAAAAATAAACAGAGAAGAACGCCAACATAATTGGTGTTCAGGTCTTCTTGGCAGCGATATCACTTTGCCTTGTACACGTTAACTATGGCACATGCGCAGACAGTAGGACAACGGGATGGCATAGGGTAGGTTGGGACACAATAATCTTGCATCTCCATCTTCCTTGTCAATGGATGCAGATTGGGGCATGATTCAATGGTCCCACACCCTCTATGAAGCAGCCGCTAGGTGCTACAATATTCCTCCCCACCACCCCTCCACAATCCGTCATGCTTTTCTTTGAACGATGGCAGCCTGCTCCCTTCGATCTCCACTCCTTTCTCAATCTGGATGAAGTTTTTTTTAGAGAGACAATCCATATGAAGCTACGTACTCTTGTTAGGCACCGAATAATATCAACTCAAACTGAAATCAGATCACCTGCTTCTGCTAACACTGGAAGCTGGTCATCCCGAAGTCTAGAGCCAGACGAACGACACATCCACAATGGGCGTGCCAGAGTTGTGTCGGCTCCATCTGGGCGCGTGGTGTCCGGCGTGCGGGGGCGGCCCTGTGATTCCGGCCGGCGGCTGGGAGGGGCCTTGGGAAGGCGGGCCGCCGCGCTGGCGGTTTGGCGGAAGGCGTCCGGCAGGCGGGAGATGTAGACTCGACGACGGCGGGCAGGCACGCGCTAGGCACGGCGGATATGGAGCTTGTCCAGCGGCGGCAGCATGTAGGCAGCTCACAACAGAGCTGGATCGTGGAAGCAGGGTCGATGCGCCACAGGAGCGAGGCCGGTTCGCCAGTTTGACAACATAGCCACAACAGATCGAACGGTGACAAAGGGCACATCCTGTGTTGCAGGGTGGCCCTGACATACATTGAACATTCATCAGATGCATCCACGGATCCAGCACGATGTGTCGGTAATGGAGCTCGGTCGTCGATGAAGGAGTTGAGTCGAAGACAATCGGGACCCGGCCATGGGAGGCATACAGATCGTGGGTGAGAGGTTTGGGGCCGCCGCGATCTCGTTCCACCGGCCGGCGGAGAAGACATGAGACGTTTATGTTCGTTCCGGCAATAGAAAATAAACAAACAAACCGGGTACCGCTTCGGGTCACTTAGGGGTGGCAGATTTCGTAATTTCAAGGGTCCTCGAGTAACTCAACATCGAAGCAACTTTAGCCGTTTGATTTACATAGTTTGACGGCTGAGATCCATTATATCTACGAAGTTTGCTCTTTTATAAGTATACTAGTAGAGGTGCACGTGCAATGCACGTTTCGACTCAAAAAGAATTAAACTCTCTTCGATCCATATTAAATAAGAAAGCACTTATCCATTGCGGGATTGAACCAGGGTTCCATATAGTGAAACTCATGATAACAAGTAAATTGAAGAAATAAAATCTGAAACAACAAACAGAAAAGAATGGCAGCTTGGCCATAATTCATTAGAAGGTTATCTGATTTTCTGTATCACATTCAAAATTAATAGATGAAAACTACTGAAACAGGACCCTCAATTATTTCAGGTCAAACTACATCGAACATGCAAAAGATTGCTATGACCTGAATTTTGTCCAAATCTGCTAACTTATCTAGCAGCAGGGTGGAGTCTAGTCAGGTTATAGTAATCGGCCAACAGTTTGTCGATTCCTTTCTTGTCTACTACTAACCCAGAGGAGGTAAAGAGAACAGAAAAGTGCGGGAAACAAAAATCAATAACCGCCACAACAGCAAGAAAATGCCACCTTGTTGCTTCTAAAATTCTAATACTCTCGGAACCTGAAAAGAAAGAGATACTTGTATATTGATATCAAAGGAAAATAGATAATTTTTGTCAACTTGTTGTTCACCTGTTTTCCTACCCCTGATCTTCAAGAACATCTCCATGTTCCTCAAAGAAAGTTCGAACCTGAAGACAAGAGAAGAGTCTTTCACAAACAAAATAAAGTACAAAATGTCGATCCTCTGGAGAAACACAAGCATACGCAACAAGACAAAAGAGATAGCAGAGAAAAAGAATGTCAAAGAGCTAAGACAGAAACAATAAGTCAATGGCTCAACTACGTTTCATTTTCAACTTTGTGAGCTTGTGAATAAATAATATTAAGACTAAACACAATGCTCCAAGTGGAGCTGGAAAAAAAATGTGCTCTGCAAATAAGCCATAACGGTAGAGGTATTAAGAAATCTACAGGTAAGGAAGGACAGATACAACATTAATTATGAAAGTGATACTCACATCATCTTCGCTTGCTGTCCTCGGAACAGATCCAAGAAAATAAATCAGTTAACTCTCTGGTGAAAGGGTTGTTAGACTAAGTTCAAGCGTTTCTCTACTGAAGTTCAATGGGATAAAACATTACAATCAGAATCTATATATAACAAACATAAGTTATACTAAAATTGATTACTGATACCAATATAAAATAATGGAAGGGTTGCATGTGCAATATGCGTATTAAATAATGCACAATTTTAGTACCTTTTAAAGTTATACTATCTCATCCGTAAAAAAAGCACGATTCTGGTGTGAGTTTCCAAACTATGTTGTCAAGCTCGACGAAAATAGTATTCCCTGGTTTATAACTTACAAGTATGACGGTTCACATGTTTGCAAATTCACATCTGAAGTTTGAATCAACTTTAGTACGGTACAAAAGTTTGGCATTGCGAAAGAAACTTGTCCTGCTGGCCTGTGGTGATGCCTTTCACCCTGGCCAGAGGCACGTCATGGTTGTTGTCGTCGGCCACTACTCGAAACCTCTGCATAACTCCTCCTTCAATTCATGTGCACCTCGTGAAGCGCCTCTTGACTGCTAATGATGTATAGTGTATCGGATAAAGTTCTGAACACTTCTCATGGGGAAAAAAATATTTGGTTAGCAAGTCTCCATTACCATAGCAGTGCATCCACCAAATTAACAAGCTGTCAAAAAGTTATAGACATCAGACAGTTCAGTGTCATCATAGAACACCCTGGCAAAGCAGCTCATCCTAACCCAAGTATTTTCCAACACATCAGAAGAAAAGGCACTAATCAAGCATGAGGAAACAAAATAATATGCCAACAAAATCACATGAATTTTCCGTGAATAATATATAGGAAACAAAAGGAATTATGGAGAATGCATTTGTTCCTCCCTTTATAATCTAGTGGTTTGAATCTTCCTAATGAACCTACCAGCTTACTACGTAGTTGTGGAGGGGATATATATTAAGGAGGATAATACTCAATCAGAAGCGACCAGAACAAAAGATGTGCATCTGACAAGGAGCTGCGTGTGAACATGATGAACATTCCATCTATCTTCCTCATATCATCACAGAGTTAAAGGCTGATGAGTGTCCAAAGCTTAAAAATAGCAAGAACAACAATAGCAGACTCCTAGTCTAATTTCTTGAAGATAACCTTATCACTGTCAACCTGAATCGCATACACACCGTGACATTAGACCGTGACATCCTGGCATCAGATCGGTCCAGACAACGTTAACACATAAGCTCCTTGAGATAACTGGGTTTATTTTCTTTAATAACAATAGCAATATAACAATACTATCACTCATTTCATCTCCACAAATAATACATCAAAAGGAAACTTGTTGCCTTGTTGGGGTTAGAAATTTTCTCTACGTGTCAATACAGAAATAAAAATAAAAATCAGAATGTAGAACCCACAATCTAATGATAAAATCTCTTGCGCACATTCTGTCGAACAGGTGGTCGGGCGAGTCGAGTTGTATCTGCACACTTGCACCCGTTAAGGGATCCAGCGAGGAAGGAGATGGCGAGCATCGTCGTATTAGGCGGGTGCCGCTGGAGCAGCAGGGCGCGGTGTGTGCCTTGGCAGGACGCAGTATAACAGATCGCAGGTTTGTCAATCATGGCGCATGAGCAGCTGGTAGCAGATGAGGGGATGGCCACCGGCAACCGGGCGCGTGGTCGCTGGTGTACGGGAGAGCCGACTCCAGCCGGATAGCAGGGACGGGACGGCGTCCAGCAGCCGCGTGGGCGAGAGCGGGCGGGCGAGCGGATATGTGGGCGGCGTGCGGGCCGGAGTCAAGCGGCCGGCGGACTCAGTGCACAGCAATGGGTGTGGTGTTCGTGCGTGAGGTGCATGGTTCGAAGGGACGTATGGCCTCCAGAAGACTTGCGCTTGAACGGGCAAGCGAGTGGAGATGTGGGCGGCGTGCGGGCTGGACGAGGCGAGCGGCTGGCGGACTGGAGGGCGAATCGATCTGGGTGGTGAGGGCGATGGGGTGTACCGCTTCGGGTTACTTATCGGTGGCAATTATTGTAATTTTAATCTAGATTGAGCAGCTCAACATTGCAGCACTCTTGTTCGTTTGATACACCTAGTTCGACGGTTGTGATCGATTGTATCTACGAAGTTTGCTCTTTTATAAGTAGTTTAGATAGTTTAGATTAGATGCGTTAGTGTCGGATACGGCCGGAGACGGCTCCGGCCCAGGCAGAGCAGATTAATATAGGTGTTGGAATATTTGGCCCAAAATGAGTGTGCTGAATTATTGGGCCCATATGTGGATAGCCCAATAGACAAATCCTGAAATCTCAAAATGGCCCATGTGTACAAGTGAGTGGTGGGAGTGGGAAGTTTAGTCCCACATTGGAAGTTTGAGGAGTTGCACACCACCTTATAAGGTGGAGTGTTGTAGGGATGGTATGTGAGTGAGAACAAGAGAGCCTCTCGCGCACTCCTCCTCCTCCTCCGCCGCCGCTCGCTCGTCTCGACACGACACGACGACACGACACGTCGCGATCGCGTTTCATGAATCGAGCCTCGAGCCGAGACAATACTTATGTTTATTTTGCTGTTTTGGAAAACCGGTTTCGTAGTCGTGACGGACGCGTCACAGCTGAGGCGGTTCGGGTCGCTTCCGTATCGCGTGCTGCAACCGACTCGGGCACACGTTAGGGTTTTCTGAACCGCACTATAAAATACGCGCACCGTGGGCGCTGTACACACACCGGAACCAATCTAGGTTTTGCCACACCTCGTTCCTTGCGCCGCCAACGTAGTCTACTCCATCCCGAGCGTCGGCGTCCACCGGTGAACGGGAGAGCAGGTCTCCGGAACCAGTCGCCCTTGTGATCCTGTACGGGAGAGGGCGAATTAGGTTTTTGGGAAGCGCTTCGCGCGACTGCTCGCTGCTTCCAAGACGGCTCGTCTGCCTAGCAAGTCAGGCGGTGCTGCGTACCGCCGTCTCAAGCGTCGTCTACTCCGACCCGTCATCGTCAACGTTGTCATCAACAACGTTACTACAAACGAACGGTACGGAATCTGCGTCCTGATCTGTCTGTTTAACATGTCTACGGTTTACATATTTAGAGAGATCGTGTTGCTATTATTCATGTTGTCTGTTGCATCTAGTATGTTCGAGTTTCACATGTTAATAGCTGCTGTCATCATGATTTATATTCTGGAATTAATCGTGGAAATTATGCCTAATTATTCAACAATCCAAAAACCTAATTGTAGGCAATTTCCTGAACTGACTATGGCCCACTTAAGTGATTCGATGAAACCGGAAAAGTTCAATGGTACCACCTTTAAGAGATGGAAACTGCGAAGCCAACTGTGGATCTAGTCCATGAAAGTGTGGGACATTATTATGAATGGCCTTCCTGAAGGAGCTTCTGACGAGGTTCAGAATAAGTTCAAGGAAGCCAATAATAATTTCAGAGGCTGTATTCTGAGTGTTTTGGAGGGACGTTTGTGCGATGTGTATATGCACATCGAAGACGCTAAGGAGCTCTGGGATGCACTGAATACCAAATTCGGTGCGTCCGATGCTGGCAGTGAGCTGTATATCATGGAGAGTTTTAACGACTACAAGATGGTGAATAACTGTTCTGTAGTCGAACAGGCTCATGAGATACAGTGCATTGCGAAGGAGCTTGATCTGCTCAAGTGTGTGATTCCTGATAAGTTTGTGGCTGGATGCATTATTACAAAACTGCCTTCTTCATGGAGGAGTTTCGCCACATCTCTCAAACATAAGAGACAGGAGATATCAGTTGAAAATCTGATAGCGTCTCTTGATGTTGAGGAGAAAACTCGGGCAAAGGACACAACTGAGAGAGGTGGTGATTTGCAGTCTAGTGCCAATATGGTGCAGAAAAATCATCACGTTAAGAATAACAGCAAGAACAAAGGGAACTATAAGCCCCAGTTCAATGGCCCTGTGAACACTACTGCCTTTAAGAATAAGAAGAAGAAGGTGCTGAACAAAGCTGGGCTCGAGTGCTTTACGTGTGGAGCGCTCGGCCACTTTTCTGTTGACTGCCCAGACCGTGCAGACAAGAAAGGGAAGAAAGGCTCCAAGAATGTCAACGTGGTGACCGCTAGCAACACTGATGGGTACGGTAATATACCGATGGTACTTTCAGTTTTTCAATCTCCATGTTGGTGGATTGATACGGGTGCTAATGTTCATGTGTCTGCTGACATCTCTATGTTCACTTCTTATCAGGTTGCACGGGATTCTTCCGTCCTAATGGGGAATGGGTCACATGCTTCTGTTCGTAGTGTTGGCACGGTAGATCTGAAGTTTACTTCGGGGAAGATCGTGCAGCTGAGGAACGTGCAGCATGTCCCTTCTATGAATAAGAATCTCGTCAGCGGCTCCCTTCTTTGCAGAGATGGGTTTAAAGTAGTGTTTGAGTCCAATAAAGTAGTTGTGTCGAGATTTGGACAATTTATTGGTAAAGGCTATGAGTGCGGAGGCTTGTTCCGCTTTTCTCTTTCCGAATTTTGCAATAAGTCAGTAAACCATATTTGTGGCAATGTTGATTCAGATGCTAGTGTTTGGCACTCTCGTTTATGTCATGTTAATTTTGGTTTACTGTCGCGGCTATCCAGTTTAAGTTTAATTCCGAATTTCACCATTGCCAAAGGTTCTAAGTGCCATAGTTGTGTGCAATCTAAGCAACCTCGGAAGCCTCACACGGCAGCTGAGGAGAGACACTTGGCACATCTAGAACTCATACATTCTGATCTATGCGAGATGAATGGTGTGTTGACAAAAGGTGGAAAGAGATATTTCATGACACTCATTGGTGATGCTACTAGATTCTGCTATATTTATTTGTTGCAAACTAAAGATGAGGCTTTAGACTACTTTAAAATCTATAAGGCTGAAGTTGAAAATCAATTAGAGAGAAAGATCAAGCGTTTTAGGTCGGATCGTGGTGGAGAGTATTTCTCTAAAGTATTTGATGAATTCTGTGAGGAACACGGTATTATTCACGAGAGGACGCCTCCCTACTCACCACAATCAAACGGAATTGCTGAGAGGAAAAACCGCACGCTGACCGACTTGGTGAACGCCATGTTGGACACTGCTGGTTTATCTAAGGCATGGTGGGGGGAGGCTCTATTGACTTCGTGTCATGTCCTGAATAAAGTTCCTAACAAGAATAAAGAGAAAACCCCTTATGAGGAGTGGGTTGGGAGAAAACCATCACTTTCTTATTTGCGTACTTGGGGATGCTTGGCAAAGGTCAACGTTCCAATTCCAAAGAAACGCAAACTCGGACCGAAAACAGTGGATTGTATCTTTCTAGGTTATGCTCAGCGTAGTATTGGTTACAGATTTCTAGTGGTTAAATCCGAGGTACCTGATATGCACGTTGATACTATTATGGAATCTCGTGATGCAACATTTTTTGAGAATATGTTTCCTATGAAAGATATGAATAGCTTTGCTGAATTTTCTTCTGAATTAATTCCGGAATCTGGTACATCTAGTGATCATACTGAACAACCACATGATGAGAACGTCCTTGAGAAGGATGGCAATGAAGCTCCTAAACGGAGTAAGAGACAGAGGATTGAAAAATCTTTTGGCGATGATTTCATTGTGTACCTTGTGGACAATACTCCTACGTCTATTGCAGAGGCATTTGCATCTCCAGATGCAGATGACTGGAAAGAAGCTGTCCATAACGAGATGGACTCCATTCTTTCTAATGGGACGTGGGAGTTATCTGAACGACCTTATGGTTGTAAGCCAGTGGGCTGTAAGTGGGTATTCAAGAAGAAGCTAAGGCCTGATGGTACTATTGAGAAGTACAAGGCACGGCTTGTAGCCAAGGGTTACACTCAGCGAGAAGGCGAAGATTATTTTGACACCTATTCACCTGTTGCTAGACTGACCACCATTCGTGTACTACTTTCCCTGGCTGCCTCTTATGGTCTTATCGTTCATCAAATGGACGTAAAGACAGCTTTCCTTAACGGAGAGTTGGAAGAGGAAATCTATATGGATCAGCCTGATGGGTTTGTGGTAAAAGGTGAAGAGAGAAAGGTGTGCAAATTGTTAAAATCTTTGTATGGACTAAAACAAGCACCTAAGCAATGGCATGAGAAGTTCGACAGAACTTTAACTTCTGCGGGCTTTGTCATTAATGAGGCTGACAGGTGTGTATACTATCGCCATGGTGGGGGCGATAGTGTTATATTATGCTTGTATGTTGCCGACATACTGATTTTCGGTACAAGCATAATTGTGATCAATGAGGTCAAGTCTTTTCTATCAAAGTGTTTTGATATGAAAGATCTGGGAGAACCTGATGTAATTCTGAACATCAAGCTTATTAAGGATGAGAGTGGGATTACGTTGACGCAATCACACTATGTTGAGAAGATCTTGAGCCGTTTCGGCTTTATTGATAGCAAGGCTTCTCCAACACCTTATGATCCTAGTGTGACGCTTCGAAAGAACAAGAGGATTACGAAAGATCAATTGAGATACTCTCAAATAATCGGTTCACTCATGTACCTTGCGAGCGCGACGAGACCTGACATTTATTTTGCTGTGAGCAAATTAAGCAGGTTCATGTCAAACCCGGGTAATGATCTGAATGGTACTATGAGCTATGGGATTCATTATTCAGGGCACCCTGCTGTGCTTGAGGGATATAGTGACTCCAACTGGATCTCAGATGTAGATGAGCTCTACGCCACGAGTGGATATGCATTTCTTCTTGGAGGTGGCGCAGTGTCATGGAGGTCTTGTAAACATACCATATTGACGAGGTCAACCATGGAAGCAGAACTTACTGCTTTAGATACAGCTACTGTTGAGGCAGAATGGCTGCGTGAGCTCTTGATGGACTTGCCGGTGGTTGAGAAACCATTACCGGCTGTCCTCATGAACTGTGACAATCAAACGGTGATTGCCAAGGTGACCAGTTCTAAGGATAATGCGAAGTCATCAAGACACGTCAAAAGACGTTTGAAGTCTGTCAGAAAATTGAGGAACTCCGGAGTAATTACTGTTACGTATATTCAAACAGACAAAAACCTGGCAGATCCCTTTACGAAGGGACTATCACGTAATGTGATAGATAGTGCATCGAGGGAGATGGGTATGAGACCCGTGAGCATTACACCATAGTGGTAACCCAACCTATGTGATCGGAGATCCCGTGAATTAGGACCTGGGAAGAACAAGCTAGTGGTTTGACTGAGGAGAGTATTTGGTAAACCCTCTCTAAGTGATGATGCATAGCTCCCAAAGAGCTGTATGGTAGGTTGGCAACATGCCTTAATGTGTTTATGTTGGCTATTCATAGCAAAGATGCTGTCCTACAGAGCATTCTTGAAAGAACACACCTATGTGAGTCCGACTGTAAACGTCGCAGTCTATGAGATTTGGGTGATCTCTAGTAAACTCATGAAGAGACCACGGATTATGACGCATATGCTCCACCCGCGGGGTAGGCTAGCCAAGTACTAGTTATGACTTTGAGTAAAGTCTATTGTCACAAAACTTGCAATTCAAGACATAGTCCATTGTTCAAGTTGCTGATAGATGTAGCTTAAGGGTCTAGGCGGAAGTTCAACTTAACAGTCTCTGCTGAAACACTAGTATATAAACAAGAAGCGAGGATTGGCAAATCTTCAAATGGGCATTTGAGATCTGGTGGGGGATTGTTGGAATATTTGGCCCAAAATGAGTGTGCTGAATTATTGGGCCCATATGTGGGTAGCCCAATAGACAAATCCTGAAATCTCAAAATGGCCCATGTGTACAAGTGAGTGGTGGGAGTGGGAAGTTTAGTCCCACATTGGAAGTTTGAGGAGTTGCACACCACCTTATAAGGTGGAGTGTTGTAGGGATGGTATGTGAGTGAGAACAAGAGAGCCTCTCGCGCACTCCTCCTCCTCCTCCTCCGCCGCTCGCTCGTCTCGACACGTCGCGATCGCGTTTCGTGAATCGAGCCTCGAGCCGAGACAATACTTATGTTTATTTTGCTGTTTTGGAAAACCGGTTTCGTAGTCGTGACGGACGCGTCACAGCTGAGGCGGTTCGGGTCGCTCCCGTATCGCGTGCTGCAAGACGTGCGGCGTGGGCCTCCCACGTCGCACACGTTAGGGTTTTCCGAACCGCACTATAAAATACGCGCACCGTGGGCGCTGTACACACACCGGAACCAATCTAGGTTTTGCCACACCTCGTTCCTTGCGCCGCCAACGTAGTCTACTCCATCCCGAGCGTCGGCGTCCACCGGCGAACGGGAGAGCAGGTCTCCGGAACCAGTCGCCCTTGTGATCCTGTACGGGAGAGGGCGAATTAGGTTTTTGGGAAGCGCTTCGCGCGACTGCTCGCTGCTTCCAAGACGGCTCGTCTGCCTAGCAAGTCAGGCGGTGCTGCGTACCGCCGTCTCAAGCGTCGTCTACTCCGACCCGTCATCGCCAACGTTGTCATCAACAACGTTACTACAAACGAACGGTACGAAATCTGCGTCCTGATCTGTCTGTTTAACATGTCTGTGGTTTACATGTTTAGAGAGATCGTGTTGCTATTATTCATGTTGTCTGTTGCATCTAGTATGTTCGAGTTTCACATGTTAATAGCTGCTGTCATCATGATTTATATTCTGGAATTAATCGTGGAAATTATGCCTAATTATTCAACAATAGGTAGTATGATGCTGATGTTAATCAAGGGCTAAAAATTAAAGATGATTGAGTTATTATTTTTCTGAAAGTTATAGGTATGGTTTTCCTATTCGGTTTTTAACGAGCAAGAATCCCGTGCACTATAAGTAAGCTACAAAGAGTGCATGCAATATAAAAAAAGTCACGTTGAATATAATCATGTACAACCTGTGGAGTTCTCAAGTTAACCCTCGCGATTAGTAAAAACCGTGCGTTAGATTAGTGTCCAAGTTTTTTTAAGCCATTGGTTAATTATGTTCGTTCTGTCTTTTCCTCGCAAAAACATCCTGTCGAGTCAGAGCAAAATAGCCTGCTTCGTTCCTCTCTTTCGTTTGATATTTCACTGAATGTCGGCAGCAATGTCGTCGAGCAATCTAAGTGGATCCTACACGATGCAGTAACTATCCTCTCTCAAGTAGCCCTATACTCTGTTTTGCTTGATATTTCACTGAATCTTGGCCGCATGTCGTCGAGTAGTCTAAGCGGATTACATCGCTCCTTTGCCGCTGGATGCCGCTGGAGGCTGCAGTAGCTATGTTCTCTCATAGGCTCCCGCAAGTAGTCGAGTACTGGATAACGTCCGTCATATCACATCCACCTCGGTAAGAAAAAGGATAGATTCATGTCTGATTAATCGGACCCTGAAATTTTTCTCCACTTTTAACCTCATGCTTTCCGTATTTTAATGACACATAGATACGATTTGTATTTGGAATCGCGATCTGCATGCGCATCTCTCTAACAGAGATAGACAATCATTAGTTTGTTACCATTGCTGGCATTACTGCCCTCTTGCTGAAAATAGTAGCAATAGTAGCTCCCACCTCGGGTAAATCTACGTGTGAACAAAACCTCGATCGAGCTAGGTATTGGTATGCAGGTATGCCGTATACATAACCTATTTCTGTTTATGTGTACCTAAATCATTATTATTTTCACAGTCTATTTCTTTCGACAATAATAATATATTAACATATATACAAGAAAAGGTGATAACGATATCTCCGTCACAAACGATATCTCATTGCATAATCATAAGCTATATCACCTTTTCAGTACCCCTATTGTCCATTTTAAATATTACTCAAAGTTAAATGTCGATTCAACAACCAAATACACATGATTTTTCAGATCTAAGAGATTACTACACATATGATTTTGATGTACTTCAAGAGATTAGTATTATCATCTAGCATAATAAGGAGATTCTAATGAGTCTAAAGAGATAAATTAGGTTGCCGGTGGTAGGTTTGCAATACCCTGATTTTCATGACCTTTTATATCTGAATGCAGGCCACAAGGGAAGGTGAGCAAGGGGTTAAGAGATATGAATAATGTGATCCATCCCTTCATTTTCGATATACTCCTGGTCGGTGGCGCGATACTCTTTCCCCCACCCCCCACCCCTGTTGAGAGTCCGCCGCCGCCACCCCCGTTTTCCGGCCATCCCCGCTGCTAGTGCTTGCGCTAGCTCGCGTGGTGATGATGTAGGGTGCCGGCCCCTCCTCTGTTTGTATAGAAGTAGTTTAGGTTTTCGTTTTGTTGCTTTGACTTCGTGTGCTGCTGTCGGCATTCTGCCGTCGAGGATTTCTACGCAGGTGAGCCCGACCCTCCTCTGCGTGGTGCTGCTGCCGCTCTCTGTTCTCGGACTCCCGTGGTGGGGGTGCGAACTGGAGAAGAAGGTGGCGGAATCCTCTTTCCCTCATAAGGTCGAAGGAGGTGCTCCGAATCTCGAGCGCTCTCAGCTCCTCTCGGTGATTTCTGAAGATGTTCCTGTTGATCTGCCGCTGACCGGCCGTGGAGGCGAGGGGCGGTTGGATGAAGCTGCTGCTACTTCTGATTTCGTCGATTGGAGCATGGATCCCTGCTGCCAAGATGAGTGCATCACGCGAAGCACGATCTGCTTCCGCGTTTCAAGGCCAGGAAGGTGGCCTATCTTCAACCTCCAGTTCGGAGGCCTCTCGGACAATCTGCCAGTGCTCAACGTCGACCTAGAAGCAAGTGATTCGTTCCCGCTTTTGGATCGATTGCTGGTGGCTGTGATCCATCGCCGGTTTGGGAGAGTCTCGAGCAACCAGTGCTCCGTTCTCGGCGGCCAGCGCCTGGAGGACGCCAGCGAGTTCGTGGAAGAGAAGACTGAGGACCTGATCGCTTTTTACTTTTTGTTCCGAGGTCTGATGTGTAATTTTCCAGCCCTTTCTTCGAAGTGCAAGGTCCATTGTGCAAGTGTTGCCAAGGGCCTGGATGTAACTTTGTCCTTCCACGTGGACTGATAATGCAGCTTCTGGGGTCTTCGACCCCTTCCTTTGTTCAAAAAAAAAGAGATATGAATAATGTGGACAGGACATCCAATGTATGTTAGGCTAGAGATAGATAAAAGCATAGTGGGATTTAATGCATGGAACATCGATCATCTCAAATTGGCTGACCTAAGAATTAATTCAATTTTCCATAATAATATTTAGATTTTTGTGTGCCATAGTCCAGATATAACTGAAGTATAATTTAAATATATTTACTTTTGTGACAATCCTAAATATGTCTCACCTATAGATTTTTAATTATTTTATAGCTTTTGCAAACTATACAAATAATATCTTTTTGTATAATCGCAAGCCCGTGCGATGCACGGGTTGATGACTAGTTTTAATAATTCTAGAAAATGATTTATATTCGTAAAATTCATATCTTTATTTCTGTTTATCAGAAAAATATGAAAAAAAATGGAAATGGTTAGAAAAATATAATCCAATTGTTTATGACATTTTCAAACATGTTTGAAATTTTTAAAATTTATGAATTATTTGAATTTGAGTTAATTCCTTTAAAAATGGTGAAAATATTAATTTATTCAATAAATTCAGAAAATTGCAAGTTATATGTCAAAACTAGTTTTGAATGCGCGGCTTGCCGCGCGCCACATGTTAATTCAAAATTATTTTGCCCGTAATCCTCGTGTATTATTATACATGTTAACGAGAAGAGTTAATGTCTTAAGGTAGTAATTAGAGATATTTATATATTAAAGATAGTTGCATAAACAGATTTAGACAATGTTAATAGTAGTAATAACACCGGGTTTCGATACAGAGATGACACCACAAGTGTGAAACAAACATTAACATAAGCAACTGAACACTTGTCATATTATACTCTATATAAAGAGAATAGCAATTATAAGGAACATGGCAGCAGCCATGTGGTTGACACAGCACATTTTTAGCTGCAACATCTTGTGGCTACATATATGCAGGCAGAGCAGAAACCTGTAGGTCTTAATATATGTACCAAAAGAAGCAACACAGAGGCAACCTTCAAAACCGTATCGATGGGTGAGCCGCACGCTCTCCGTCACCAATGACGGGCGAAGCGATGGGAGGGCATCAACATCTAAGTAATAAACTCATAAATATTTACAAACTTTGCTAAATCACTTTGTTCACCATAGTTCGACAAGAGAAACATCGTGAACTCTTAATTATCGACCAAAACATGTTCAAATGCAACCGAATCCTGGTGTCGCAATTGTGATGTGTCGTAAAATCATTATATATATGTTCCATTATAAAGGCAAAATTGCAAATAGGTGTACCACAGAATTACATGCTAGCCACGATCACCGACATGTATAACAAGTAATGCCAATGAATATATGTGCGAAAACAGCAGACCGTTTCATGATATTTAGCAGTCAACACTAACATCTAAAAGGTTCAAAAAAATGCTTCAAGGGTAGCTTCGGCTATTTCAATGTCCATGTGAAGTTTTCTATTGGCAAGTGTCGTCTGCCTAGACGATGAACTCGGGGAGAGATTTCGGCACTGGGTGTCTAGGTCTCCTGCACACACACACAGAGTTAAGCTATTACATATTTGAAAGAAAATGACAAGGTGACTTCAAACGGAAATATAACAATGTCAAAACTCAAAAGTATGTGTGGTTTACATCAGTTCAAGTGATGAAGGATGGATAAGATGAATGCAGGAAACACAATTTTAGTCTTGCGAAAATAATAAAATTGTGGGCTGTAAAATTTACTAAGTTACTGAACAGGACATTTTTGCATCAGAAACCAATGATGTTGCTCGTGGTACTGAACAAGTAAGATGTACCGGAAATTTTTACTTACCAATTTATCATCAGGATGCATGATCAGAAGGTTGCACATATGTACATACAGTTCCATGGTTTAAGATTAATTTATCAGATAAAGGATGGTAGGATAGTGGGGTGGAGGATCATCTAAAGCAAGCCCAGTTCAGCTATACACTAAGATAATGAGCAGAGAAGCGATATGGTACATCTGCCTGCATGAGTAAGATGACAACCATGAATGAATCAAATATAAACCGGTAAACAGTTAAGTAGTGACTATATTGACTGAAATAGTACTGAGAAGGTCAGAAGATGACATACAATGTCCGAGAAGCAAAGAAGTCATCAATTGACATATACCAGCTTCCACGTTGTGATTCAATAGCCCTCTTTCCGTTGAAACTTCCCAGTTCAAGCGCCTGATCAACATCATCCTCATCAGAACCATATATACGCCGTCTTTTTTTTTTCTTATCTCTCCTTTTAGGACTACTTCTGGAGAGATACTTGTCATAAGTATCTGTCGTACGCACAACTGAGTGCGTGTTATTTTTAACCAATGAGTAATCAAGAGCCTTGCTGAATTTTCTTTTCCAACCAGTGAATAAAGATTCACAAGAATCTGATTTGCCAGTCTTTTAATAAATCACAGAAAATAACCGTTTACTAGACTGGTTAGCGCGCTTCGCCGCGCCGTCTACCTATCGTCTTTGCATGGCGTGACTGGTGCGATAAATGTGCCGCTGTTTCATCTTGGTTATAGCATGTTTCAGCGGTTTGATTTCATGATAGAATCGTGCACACTCGGGAATCTTAATTTTAAGTTTACAAATCCCTATTTTCATGTGACACGTGCATCGCGTTATGTAATCTGAATCTCTAGCTTGCCAACAGACAACAAAATATTGCTGGGAAAGACCGGAGCTGCTTTCAATCTACATTGATTTAGCAAACACTTGTCTAATAAGCATAACATCTGGAGGTTTATCTGCAATGCCATATATTTGAGAAGAACTTGTTACCATTGAAATCATGTCCATAGAGAAAATAAAACATGGTATTGCTGAAATTCGCATGGGCTAGCAGGCCCATTAGGCAATTTCCATTTAATCCCTAAGGCCCATGCTGCCATAGCAAATGGTGGGAGTTTAATCCCACATTGCTAGTTGGGAGAGTTTTGCACCAGTTTATAAGGTGAGCTCTCTCCCCACTAGTGTGAGTTGGTATGAAGAGAGAGGAGTAGTGGAGGTGTTCCACACGCGCGCTCCTCCTCCGCCGCCCGCCTCGCCACGACGCGACGCGACGCGCCGCGCCGCGGGTTGCGGGAATGAGCCGAGCCGATGCCTTTATTTTGGCAGTTGGAAACGGAGTCAACAGACACGCCAATAATATGAGACGTCATATTGATTGCTGTCTATTGCGTCACATTTATTTTGGTAACAGCCGCGCGCAGTAAAACGCCGCATTGATCACGTGTTAACCGCGCGCAGTAAAACGGCGCATTGATTACGTGGTAACGGCTGTAGTAAACGCCAAATTGATTTGTGAGCTGACCGTTCTCCTACCGTGCCTATATATTGAGGTCGCAGGGGCGGACACAAACACACAACTCATACGCTCTGTACCCACTGTCGTTCCTCTCTCTGTTGCTGCCTCCGGTGATCCCATCCCGTCTACCGCGTACACGGCCGACGGGAGAGCAGGCCTCCGAAACCCCGCCTCTCCAGATCCTGTACGGGAGAGGGACGATTAGGTTTTTGGGGAGCGTCTCCTACGCGACTGCTCGCTGCCGTACGTCTACTTCGACTACTACCTCATCATCAACATGGCCTCCGAAGCCGAACGAGCTGCTGCTGCCACCGAGGCCGCTGCTGCTGCTGAGGCCGCCAACGCTGCTGCCGCCGCGGCCGCCGCCTCTGCTACGACTACTGCCAATTGGCCAACTGCAGGGTATAACACGTTTATCCCTGCCCTTGTTATTTCCATGTGTGCGATACTAGTAGTTTGCGTAGATGTGTCTACTGTCAACCTAGTATGCATGAATATGGTTAATTATCAGTATGCTTACGTCATGATCGTGGTTTATACTTGGATTAATTTAGTCTGTAAATTGCCTAAATTCCTAACAATCCAAAAACCTAATATGTGTAGGCAATTTTCGATTCATGGTTTTGCTACTGCACTGAAACCGGACCCGTTTACGGGGACGTACTTTAAGCGTTGGCAGACCAAAACATTCTTATGGCTCACGGCTATGAACGTGTTCTGGGTCGTCGGTGTCACTCCCACGGAAACGATTACTCCTGATCAGGAGAAGGTGTTTAGGGATGCCACCGTCGTCTTTGTTGGATGCGTTCTAAGCGTGATCGGAGAGAAGTTTGTTGACGCATATTTACATGTGCGGGTTGCCAAGGACTTGTGGGAGGCGCTCGAATCCAAATTCGGCGCAACCGATGCTGGCAGCGAGATGTACAGTATAGAGCAGTTCCATGACTACAGAATGGTCGAAAACCGTTCTGTTTTGGAGCAGGCTCATGAGATACAGTGCATCGCTAAGGAGCTTGAAATTCTCAAGTGCGTGTTACCGGGCAAGTATGTCGCGGGATGCATAATCGCCAAGCTGCCTAATTCCTGGAGGAGCTTTGCCGCTACTCTGAAACATCAGAGGCGTGAATTCTCACTAGAGGATGTCATCGGCCATCTGAGTGTTGAGCAGAATTCGAGGGCAAAGGACTCGCATGGAAAAGGGAATGAAGGGACTTCTGCGGCCAATATGGTACAGAAGAACTACAAGAAGAAGGCTAAGAAGACCTTCAAGAAGGATAAGAAGAAAGATGGCTGCTTCACTTGTGGTTCACTGGAACACTGGGCTGGGAAGTGCCCAAAGAAGTATGTGAAGCCAGGACAGGATTCCAAGGCTGTCAACATGATCGTGAGCAACAATGAGAATGGGGCATCTGGGTATGGTAATTTGTTTACTGTATTTTCAGTTTGTCAGTCTACTGATTGGTGGATTGACACAGGTGCAAACATTCATGTGTGTGCTGACATCTCATTGTTTTCTTCTTATCAGGTCACAAGGAACGGGTCCGTATTGATGGGGAACGGCGCAAGTGCTTCTGTACTTGGTGTTGGCACGGTCGATCTGAAGTTTACTTCGGGAAGGATCGTGCAGCTCAAGAACGTGCAGCATGTCCCCGCCATCAAGAAGAATCTCGTTAGTGGCTCCCTTCTATGTAGAGAAGGATTTAAGTTGGTTTTCGAGTCCAATAAAGTAGTTGTAACGAAATATGGACTGTTTGTTGGAAAAGGGTATGAGTGCGGAGGTCTGTTCCGTTTTTCCCTCGCTGATTTTTGTAATAAAGTCGTGAACAATATTCATTCGAGTGTTAATGAAACAGAAGTTTGGCATTCACGTCTTTGTCACGTTGGTTTCAGTTGCATGACGCGGTTAGCAAAACTAAATTTAATTCCAAGTTTCACTTTAGCCAAAGGTTCTAAGTGCCATTCGTGTGTACAAGCAAAGCAACCTCGCAAGCCCCACAAGGCTGCGGAGGAGAGACACTTGGCGCCATTAGAACTCATACATTCTGATCTCTGTGAGATGAATGGTGTGTTGACTAAAGGTGGAAAGAGATACTTCATGACGTTAATAGATGATTCCACTAGGTTTTGCTATGTATATCTGTTAAACACTAAAGATGAGGCTCTATACTACTTTAAAATCTATAAGGCAGAAGTTGAGAATCAACTTGAAAAGAAAATTAAACGAATCCGGTCAGATCGTGGTGGAGAGTATTTCTCTAATGAGTTTGACTCTTTCTGTGCGGAACATGGCATTATTCACGAGAGGACGCCTCCCTATTCACCTCAGTCAAATGGGGTTGCCGAAAGGAAAAACCGTACTCTAACAGATTTGGTTAACGCCATGTTAGATACATCGGGTTTATCCAAGGCATGGTGGGGGGAGGCTATATTGACATCATGTCATGTCCTGAATAAAGTTCCGACGAAAGACAATGAGATCACTCCCTATGAGCAATGGGAGAAGAGAAAAACAACACTCTCGTACTTACGTACTTGGGGCTGTTTGGCAAAAGTCAATGTGCCGATCCCCAAAAAGCGTAAACTTGGACCAAAGACCGTGGATTGCGTTAATTTGGGATACGCTAAGAATAGCGTTGGCTATAGATTTCTAGTAGTGAAATCTGAGGTACCTGACGTGAAGGTCGGTACGATTTTGGAGTCTAAAGATGCTACATTCTTTGAGGATATTTTTCCTATGAGAGATATGCAAAGCACTTCTAGACAGGAATCAGAGGAGACTCCTGAACCTGCCATTCCTATGGAATATTATGAACAAACACATGATGAGAATCCTGAGAAGGATGACGAGGAAACCCTTGGTAGGGGCAAGAGACAGAGGACTGCAAAGTCCTTTGGTGATGATTTCCTTGTGTACCTTGTGGATGATACTCCCACTTCTATTTCAGAAGCTTATGCATCTCCAGATGCTGACTACTGGAGAGAAGCGGTCCGTAGCGAGATGGATTCCATCATGGCTAATGGAACATGGGAGATCACTGAACGTCCTTATGGCTGTAAACCATTAGGATGTAAGTGGATGTTCAAAAAGAAGCTTAGGCCTGATGGTACGATTGAAAAGTACAAGGCTAGACTTGTGGCCAAGGGTTATTCCCAGAAAGAAGATGAAGATTTCTTTGACACTTATTCACCTGTGGCCAGACTGACCACCATTCGAGTATTACTCTCGTTGGCGGCCTCGCATGGTCTTCTCGCCCATCAGATGGATGTTAAGACGGCTTTCCTAAATGGAGAGTTAGACGAGGAAATCTATATGCAACAGCCAGATGGCTTTGTGTTAGATGGTCAAGAAGGAAATGTGTGTAAATTACTGAAATCTTTATATGGGCTGAAACAAGCACCTAAGCAATGGCATGAGAAGTTCAATACAACTTTAACATCTGTTGGCTTTGTTGTTAATGAAGCTGAAAAATGTGTATACTATCGCCATGGTGGGGGCGAAGGAGTTATTTTGTGTTTGTATGTTGATGACATACTGATATTTGGGACCAACCTCAAAGTAACAATGAGGTTAAGTCATTTCTATCCCAGAACTTTGAGATGAAAGATCTTGGTGTGGCTGATGTTATCTTGAACATCAAGCTATTGAGAAACAATGAGGGTGGGATTACACTTCTGCAATCCCATTATGTTGAGAAGGTTTTCAGTCGTTTTGGATATTCGGACTGCAAAACTTCTCCAACGCCATATGATCCTAGTGTGCGGATTCGAAAGTTCGAAGGCACAGCTAAGGATCAGCTGAGGTATTCTCAAGTAATTGGTTCACTCATGTATCTAGCGAGCGCTACGAGGCCTGACATCATGTTTGCTGTATGCAAACTAAGCCGGTTTGTTTCCAATCCGGGTGATGTGCATTGGCATGCTGTAGAAAGAATTATGCGCTATCTGAAAGGTACCGTGAACCATGGACTTCACTACAGTGGATATCCTTCGGTACTTGAAGGGTATTGTGATGCGAATTGGATCTCTGATGCTGATGAGATGAAAGCCACAACGGGGTATGTGTTTACCCTTGGAGGTGGTGCTGTTTCCTGGAAGTCTTGCAAGCAAACGATCTTAACGAGATCGACAATGGAAGCAGAATTGACAGCATTAGACACGTCTAGTGTCGAAGCAGGATGGCTTCGAGATCTTTTGATGGACTTGCCTGTGGTTGAAAAGCCAGTACCGGCTATCCTTATGAACTGTGACAATCAAACAGTGATTGTCAAGGTGAAGAGTTCAAAGGACAATGCACAGTCCACAAAGCACATAAAAATGAGATTAAAAGCTGTCAGACATTTAAGAAACTCCGGAGTGATAGCGGTGGATTATATCCAGTTGGCTAAAAATCTGGCAGATCCCTTTACTAAAGGGCTATCACGTGTTGTGATAGAAAGTGCATCGAGGGAGATGGGTATGAGACCCACATGAGTTGCCATGGCAGTAACCCAACCTATGTGATCGGAGATCCCGTGAAGTGGGACCTGGGAAAACAAGCTAGTGGTTAACTGAGGAGAGTAATTTTTACTAACCCACTCCACTGGAGATGCAGTACTCTCAAAAACTGTATGGCAGGTTGACTTTTGTCTTAATGTGTTCCAAGGCTTGTATAAGCAAGATGCTATCCTACAGAGCGATCTTTGGAGGAACACACCTATATGATCCTGACTGCTGGTCACAGTCTATGAGATTGGGTGATCTCTAATAAGTTCATGAATAGGCCAGGAGTATGACTAATATGCTCCACCCGAGGGGTCAGCCTTCGGCAGCCTAGTACTGGCAAGACATTTAGTGAAACTATTTTACGCCAAACTGACAATTCAAGGCATAGTCCATTGTTCAGTTGTGATGTAGTGTAGCTACTTGTTCTAGGTGGATGTTCAACCTTAACGGGTCTCCACTGAAAATGCCGGTATATAAAAACAGTGAATGGAACAGAGGACAACACATGGGTCTTCGGGATCTGGTGGGGGATTGCTGAAATTCGCATGGGCTAGCAGGCCCATTAGGCAATTTCCATTTAATCCCTAAGGCCCATGCTGCCATAGCAAATGGTGGGAGTTTAGTCCCACATTGCTAGTTGGGAGAGTTTTGCACCAGTTTATAAGGTGAGCTCTCTCCCCACTAGTGTGAGTTGGTATGAAGAGAGAGGAATAGTGGAGGTGTTCCACACGCGCGCTCCTCCTCCTCCGCCGCCCGTCTCGCCACGCCTCGCCTCGTCACGACACGACACGTCACGTCACGACGCGCCGCGGGTTGCGGGAATGAGCCGAGCCGATGCCTTTATTTTGGCAGTTGGAAACGGAGTCAACAGACACGCCAATAATATGAGACGTCATATTGATTGCTGTCTATTGCGTCACATTTATTTTGGTAACAGCCGCGCGCAGTAAAACGCCGCATTGATCACGTGTTAACCGCGCGCAGTAAAACGGCGAATTGATTACGTGGTAACGGCTGTAGTAAACGCCAAATTGATTTGTGAGCTGACCGTTCTTCTACCGTGCCTATATATTGAGGTCGCAGGGGCGGACACAAACACACAACTCATACGCTCTGTACCCACTGTCGTTCCTCTCTCTGTTGCTGCCTCCGGTGATCCCATCCCGTCTACCGCGTACACGGCCGACGGGAGTGCAGGCCTCCGAAACCCCGCCTCTCCAGATCCTGTACGGGAGAGGGGCGATTAGGTTTTTGGGGAGCGTCTGCTACGCGACTGCTCGCTGCCGTACGTCTACTTCGACTACTACCTCATCATCAACATGGCCTCCGAAGCCGAACGAGCTGCTGCTGCCACCGAGGCCGCTGCTGCTGCTGAGACCGCCAACGCTGCTGCTGCCGCCGCGGCCGCCGCCTCTGCTACGACTACTGCCAATTGGCCAACTGCAGGGTATAACACGTTTATCCCTGCCCTTGTTATTTCCATGTGTGCGATACTAGTAGTTTGCGTAGATGTGTCTACTGTCAACCTAGTATGCATGAATATGGTTAATTATCAGTATGCTTACGTCATGATCGTGGTTTATACTTGGATTAATTTAATCTGTAAATTGCCTAAATTCCTAACAGGTATACCTTCTCATGAAAATGTCCTAGATCCATGTAGTATGAGGATTTTTATTACGACTTTGGTAATCTAAGTGTCATATCTAATAAAAAATTATGCTCCCATCCTTTAATCCTTCTTTTTTTTAGATCTCCATCTTTTAATCTAGAAAGCATGAACATCAACATTAAATGGAACACAGTTCCCTAGCAGTGAAGAAACCTAGTGTACTGATGTTGTATATTTATAATGATATGGGCAAACGTTTAGAAACTCCAAAAGCAAGAAACATATGCACAAACATTCCCAAATATCAATGGTCCACCAAACAGTCAAACCACGAACCAGCCAAACAGTAGATTCAGTACCTAACTGTACCATTCTTTGCAAACATAGATCAATATGTTTCTTCGAATGCCTCATAAAGAAGTAAAAAATTCAATTAAAGTATAAAATGACAAATGGTTCAAATAGGGGGAGGATTCTCACCACAACTAATTTGAGACACCGGGAAATTAAAGTTTCTTGTGATGCCAAAAGTGAGGAATTTCAGTATGCAGGGAGAGGGGATCAGAAACAAGTAGGTGTCGAAGGCGGCCGCCATGACCTAGGGTTCAAAGCGGTTGCGGGGAGGTCGGCATAATTGAGATGGTGCGGAGGTTGCAGCATTGCAGGCAAGAGTCCAAGCGATGTTTTTTTACCAAGTCTTTGAAGTGGGATGAGAATGATAGTAGGGACAACAGTAGGCCCAGGCCATTTACATCGGGGCAAAGCTAGCTTAGGGGTGACCATGGTAAAAGCCAAATTTAAGACAAGATGTTTCCATTTTTAGTAACTTCCCTTTTGGTAATTTCCCACTATATTGGTCAATCAAGTAACAGGCCTTAGCCAAATTCAGAGGCGGACAATGAAATCAGACGGAAAAGAAAGGAAAGAGATACGGCATAAGAGCATCTCCAACGGGCGCGCCATAATCTGGCGCGCTAAAACGCATTTGCATCGTCGCGCTAGCACGTCCGAAGTGTCGCGCGGACGACAGTAATTTCAGAAGCGGTAAAGTAGTCCGAGTGGGCAATGCAGAAGCCGTAAATTTAAACTTGAAATTAAAACAAAGTTCGGCCATTTTATAGACGAAATTTAAACTAAAAGGTTGCCGCGGTCGGATTACGTTGCACCGGTCGGATGACGGTGCACCAGTCGAAAGACGGTGCATCGGTCGGATGATGGTGCCGCGGACTGATTACGGTGCCTCGGACGGACCCAGGAGGTTGCCGCGGTCGGATTACGTTGCACCGGTCGGATGACGGTGCACCAGTCGGATGATGGTGCCGCCGACTGATTACGGTGCCTCGAACGGATAAATTAAAATTCGCCGTCGGAGGAGGAGTCGGAGGAGGAGTATTCGGAGTAGTCGTCGGTGTCAGAAATCTCGTTCGTCAGCGCCGTCCACCTCGGGCCGTCGTTGGCCTAGGCATCGAAGGAGTCGACTTTCGCAAGCGCGCCGGCCTTGGCAGCGTATTCGCGCAGGTGGCTCGCGTACCACTCGGTGATGGCGCGCTCGTCACTCTCCGCGACGAGGTGGAGCATCGCACGGCGTCGGTGGAGGCGGCTAGCGCCGACGCCTCCTTCGCGTCGCGTACGTTGGGGAAATTCACATGCCTATGCGGGCGCCCGAGCCTCCATGCCGCCGCGTCATACGGGCGGGCGGCGTCTATCACCGTTGAGTACGTCCCAAGATTGATCCGGTTGTTGTCAGTGCGTATCTAGACGGTGAAGGACCCATTCGGGCGCGGGTGGATGCCGCGGTAGCCAGCGTCGTTCCTCTAGCGCGGCGGTATGGTGGTACTGTGGCGTGGAGAGGAAAAGACGCGAGCACGACGCTTGGAAGAGGAGCGGAGAAGTCGCGAAGAAAAATTTCTTGGCGGTTGGGAGGCGCGGGTGCGGCTTTTATGGAGCGCGCGGCTCGCCATGCGTCAGGCGTCCCGCGCGCAGCAATTTGGCGTGGCTGGCGGAGCGCGCGAAATGTCGCTCGACGCGCCAAAAGACCGCGCGCGCTCAGTATCCGGCGACTGTTGGAGATGCTCTGAGAGGGAGAAATTGCATGTGCATTCTGTAAAAAAGATGCTCCCATGGTGGAATGTACCGTGCTTAGGTGCTTACGGTCAGCCACATAGGAGCTCCCTGTTTAAAAAAAAGTGAGTCCTTGCTGGCAACAGACGGACGTGATTTTCTCTTCCCAAGATCCCAGGGCCACGAACCTGCACACGTTGCTGGCCTTAGCAGCCGAGTTCACCACCCGGCGTAAAGCTTTAGTAGATAGCCAGAAAACCCTAAACCTTTATGATTCACCGAATTTTAAGTGCATCGGGAAACTTTGTAGCCAGAAAATCCTATATGAGAGCGAAATGATCAACATCATTTAAGTGATTCGTGTCCTTAACAAGATCGCCCATTCTCCCTCGTTCATGAGGTGCCAAAGTTGTCTGCTCATGGCAATGACACAGTTCAATAGGATAATTTCATTAAGAGATATCCGAGCAATATGTGCCGGCAGAATAACCTCAAGCCAGCAACATGAGAATGCCAACTCTTTGCACAATGAGTTTGCTCTGATGAACTCTCCTAACGTTTTTAAGAAACGTAGCATTTATTAAGTTCTCCTCATACATTAAATAGACAAACTGGTACACAAAATATTATGTATAAGTTTGCAGTATTTCATATCTTTGACAGAATTAGCAAGCTCTTCAAAAGAGCAGACTTCCGGGACATATTCAAGGAAATTTTCCACTGCTGGAGGACATTAAGATCACAAAAGTAACGAGGCTTAGTAGCAACAACGGCAGGAGAATGCCCATGCTTGCCTTTGCACCCAAGGTCCTCCCATACAACAATTCCGGGTTATCTGTTCCGGGTTACCCTCAGATCGTAGATAACAAGTAACGTAAGCAATGGACCACACATGTTAAAACTCGCAACTGAACAACTGAACTAAATCTAGTTGTATGCATGGCATGTAAAACATTAGCGCTAACCAAATTTTTTAACCAAATAAAGTTGCAAGGCATGAAGAAATGGATAATGGTAAAACAGCATAGCTTGGAATGATGCAACCAAAATTCGGAGACTAATTAGCAGTACTTCTTTGCTAAGGCCTAAGGCACAACAAGAAATTTTTGAAATCAACGGTTTAGAATTCCTGCAAAATAATAATGAATTGTTCAAGCAATCGAGGTTGCCAAGGCAGATGACAATCCATGACAACCTTACTAATTCGTTGACCGCGGAAATACACTAATTAAAAATCAAGCTAGTGTTTGTAAAGCATAAAAATAATTCTGCATCCTTTGATTAGTTCATGAAACTGAGTACAAAGCTTGCACTTTCTACTACTGTTCGCTATACAGAAGAATAGACACGGCGACATATAAAGAAAATCATGTGAGCACCAATTATTATTTCAAAATAACCTTAATTTGGTCAGTATCTAAATTAGCCACGGTCCTAGATTACGAAAGAAATATGCATATAAGACATATCGATCCCAGAAAGTAGCTATACTGAACCACCTACAAAATAAGTGCAAAGCAAAAAGAGCACAAGTTTTGGCTGAAATTGTATATGCACTCCTATAAATATCACATATATATAAAGAAACGAAACTTGTCTGCCTCAAATCTCATTTGGAGGAAAAAACAAACCCAAAGGCAAAAAGAAGCATCAAACATATTAAAAGTATATGTTTCTAGATCTTCACTACAAATCCATCATAGCAATTAATTCTTCTATTTATTTTTTAATAAGAACGCAAGATCGAGGGAAGGAAGAAATTTAGCTGTTTACGAAAGGGAAATACCAGATCAAGATAATGTACGCCAAACTCGAATAAGCGTGTGCTTTTTTCCACACAAAAAATGCACAAACAAAAACATGAAGGTTCGGGGATTAAATTGGAGAATCGGAGCAGACCAAGATGCTTTGCGAGTTACCTAACAAATTCCAAAGAAAATGAGAGAAAGTGAACCCCATGTACATCAGCCTATATCAGAGGGAGGTATTTGCTTGATTACTTATTCAAGATTTCAAGTATATCAAAAGCGCATAGGTATGGATCCAACAATGTATTAGAATCAAGATACATGCAACTGCTTAACTTATTTGTAAGCCAATACCTACTTTGATAGGTCTTCCAGAAACTTTGAAGAAGCAACCGGCTTTACATCAATAAATTTTGCAAAGAATGAATGATTGATAGCATCAACAAGTACTTCTCAGGATAGCACTGATGAGAGCACTAAATTTATTTGGAATTGTGCCTAATAAAAAAAACAGCCAGAAAACGAATTCCACATTTGAGCCTACACACGAAAAGAACAAATCTCCACATGTAAAAGACAGAGCAAAGAATTGTATCCTGAAATAAATGTAACCAACACAGAGAACCAGAACCGTGCATTGTTTGGAGCCAATTTAGATGGATTAGAAATAACTAACATGTAACCAGCTCGACCTCCACAAGGCCTCCAGATCCAATCGAAGATAAGATTGCAGCAGCACCTGCAAAAAATCAGGCTTTTGTAATGGATCCAACCGAAGTTCCGCATAAACCTCAGACTATAGAGGCAAATAAATATGCTAGTTTGATGTTAGCTTCTCAAGATATTTAATATCATAACATAACAGTTTCTTTGAGATCATCTTTTTTATCAGATTACTTCATCAGAGGTAATCTACAATATGAGCTATTTTGAAGCACTTGGACAGAGGGGCTTGGGCAAAAGAGGGGCTGATTTCAGAACTAAATAAACTCATTCTAAATGTAGGTTCTGCCTAGTCAATGAAATAGGTGATTTCCTATGCAACTACCACCTCCAATTGTTGGGTCATTTCATATTTTTAGCAGTAAGACACCAACAATGGACACTGACAGCAGAAAAATCACGGATGTATGCCACATAACCCAAAATAAAAACAGATCATCGTATGAAAGAGGAGATATGTGATAATTTAGTACTCCCTCCGTTTCACAATATAAGATGTTTTTAGACATGTTTTAGTGTAAATTTCCACTCATTTTAGTTCGAATCTAGACAACTTGTAAAACACCTGAAACATCTTATATTATGGAACGGAGGGAGTACCTTCTTCACAATTCAACTTGAACACAAAGCAAACCTTGGATCAAAATCATTGAGTGACTACCGTACAGTGTTCAAATCAACATGCACACAAGCACAAGTGTATTCTTTTTCCTTCAGAAACACCACTTTTGGCAACGAAAAATAAACAACACTGGAATAAATAAGAAAACCTATATACACTTTGCGTCACTTAAAAAATATACATGGAAAACGACTGGCAGCAAGATAAATGCCTATGCTTGACATGTCAAAATTATCATAGTTTGCTTTACTATGCGTACTCTTAGGTTAATACCAAAACTCGTGAGTAGGTTCACATAATAGTAGCAATAAAGAGATGCTTATTCACTTAAAAAACAGTAGCTTTAATGTTCGAACCATGAGAATGAAATGCTGCAGGTATATGTCTCATTTAAAGAGAGAAACAAAACTATCAATAGCTAGACAGCAACACACCTGTATGGTCCATCTCCAACAAAAGTAAATCTTATTCTCTGGAGCTGACAGAAAATTGATGTGTCATGCAGCTGATTGCGACACACCACTATTCCAGATCGCAACAGAGCCTGCAGAAGAACAAGACCAACCATGTAAAAAGATCAGAATAAGAGAAGGCGAACTAAAATAAAGTAGCATCCCTTTGTGGATATTCGGTACTTGTAGCAGTCGCGCTCCCAAACGAAGATCGACTGAATCGCACTACAGAATGAGGGAATAGCATGAGAAACACGGATCTGAACAGGAAATAAGGCAGGTAGAGAAGGAGGGGTTGTGCGGATGCAAACCTGAACCGGCGTCGCAAGCCATTGTCGATCTCCAATCCATCCTCTAATACGAAAGTACAGAAGAAGACGGGTCGTGTCACGGTGTCACCTTGGATTCCTAGAGCTCACCTTGGATTCCTAGAGCTTGGGTGGATTTCTTCTAGACGCAATGACGAAGACGACAGCGATGGAGAAAGCAACAACCTTGTGGGCGCTATTCGATTCACTGAGTCTGTTTTATTTCTGTAGACGGACAAATTCAATGTCAGCATGCGCGAGGTGATAAGGGAGAGAATGATGGAGAAGAGAAGAGACACGACCCAAGGAAGTGCAATTAAATACAAAAGAAGTGAGGTAAACAACATCAACGGAAGTAGGTTTAGAAACAACTAAAAAATGCATGTAGTCGGTTCATCTAACATGGACATACACCTCTCAAAGCAGATGAACTTCAGTGAAAATGTAACAGCAAAAGGTAAAGTTCTATAGTTGAGACCAGATCACTCACCACCTTCATGTAATTTATTTGAGGATTGGCGCGTCAAGGAAAATGCATAAATCCTAACCTGAATATAATCACCATTACATGACACAGGGAGCTGTTCCTGGAATAATAGGGTAACATGCAAAAGAGGAGGTAAGCATGATAGATTGATGGTTATCAATTAAACGATATAAATCTAACATAACTTTATACTTATCTAGTTTTACATCTAGGGACATGGGCATCATCCAATGATCACACGGGATTTTAGTACCTCTAGCGAATGTTAGACAAAAGGTTAAACGGGAGGTTTACCTAGCTGCAAAAGTGTCCTTATTCTGATTCCATTTTCATATGACGATATAAAGAACACCTAAATGTTACGGGGAAAAAAGCAAAGCACGGTACATCAAGATAGGAGATTGGAGTTGGGGAGAGATGTAGTTCAGCATTGCTGGTGGAGAGCAAGGTATACCTAGGAACTGAGTGGATACACTGAGCCACCACACCGGACACCGCCTCCTAGATCATATAAGAAATATGCATATGAGACATATCAATCCAAGAAAGTAGTGATACTGAATCACCTACCGCCGCCACGAGGGGCACAAGTTTTGGATGAAATTTTACATGCACTCCTATTAAATTATTAATGTCCAAAAAAATAGAGGACGAAACTTGTCTGTCTCATATATAATTTGGAGGACAAAACAATCCCAATAGAAAAATGTAGCATCAAATGTATTAAAAGTACCATCTCCGGATCAACACCTCACATGTCAATTTTTACTACCAAACCAATCTATATGGATTTTCTTGTAAGAGTTTAATGTACACTACTAAATGTGAGTATAAAAGTTGATGCTGGACTCTCAGATCCACCTACCAACCAGAAGGCCTGCCACTGAGGGACACAGACATCGGAGGTGGGAGGAAAGCAACTTAGCAAGGAGTGTTACAGAAACTGGGCTAGATTGCTGATGCACGAACCTAAAGCAACAAAATGGAGCATTTTCTTATGTGGATGTCTGAATGTGACCTCATACTATGGTTTCATTCATCAGAAAGACAACATATAGATAAATATATTTCATAGGAAAGAGGAAGATATGAGAATAAACTACTCTTTTCTATTTACCGATCAGGCAACTGAGAGATCTAAAATGAACAAAGCTTGAACTGAAAGCTTAATTATGCACATGTAGTTGTACCATACACTTATCTCTAGAACGATAATATAAGATGTTGTACCCGTGCAGAAAAGGCGGGCTTTGTTCAGAAGCTGCTGCTCCTCTGTAACTTTAGTTCATAATCTGGGCATAGATCTGGACACATAATCTTGTATCGTGAGATGAGTAATAACCAAAAATACTCTCTTAATTTCCTCTTCCGTAACCCCAAATTTATTTTTTACACGTCCTGCTGAAGCATATGCTTTTAAAATAGGCTCCAATGAAGAGGATGGCTCTCGGCACCTATGACATCAATATACAAGATAGCATTACATACATGATTCGATTATAATGGTACAAACACACATGGAAGGTAGCATCGTACATAGGATATCCAAAAGCAAGAAAGGCATTAGAAATTACAAACCTCTTAAGCACTATCAAACAAGCTAACTCATGAGACATGGCGATTGCTAGATAGTTCCCTTTCTCTTCTTCCAAAGTTAAGTTGCTCCGCCAGCTAGTTGGCTGGAAGTTATAATGTACCCCTAAGATTGTTGCTCGGTCAGTTTATTACCTAAAAAATCATTTAGTAATCCTTGTGAGCAAGAAACGACCGCAGCAAAGAAAATATTAGTAAAGTATTATCTTTGTGGCATCCTCGCCCTGAAACACTCATCAAAATGACACTGAATGGCAACTCCAACTCGCCGCTCGGCTAACAGCAAGCGCAGAGAGACATAAAGAGAGAGATGGACCTGGAATACAGTTCACGGACTACCTCTTTGATGTACTGACGACGGCGATGTAGACAGAAAGAAGGCCGCTGGAGACGATTGAAACGGCGCCGCGGATTTCCGTCTCAGCCGGTGCTAGCGCTGCATCGACGATGATGGCGACGACGCCGGTGCCGCGGATGTCAACATCTGGGTGGTCTATTCTCCATGCGCCCTCTCGGAAATTGGTGGTGGAGGATAAAACTGCAGGTCAAGCGGGCGCATGCATCGTGAGGGCTATCCCAGCACATCGAGAGCACGACAACGCCCACATTGATCTTGGCAGCAGAGGACGGCGTGGAGAAGCAGCAGCCTAGGATTGAAGATCTGGAGGAGAAACCGCGGCGGCGGCGGCATAGAGGAGCAGGCGGAAGAACGAGAGAGGGAGGGCCGCGAGGAAGGGGCGGGCTCGTCGCTGGAGAGTGAGGGTCGCGGGAGAGAGGCTGTAGCGGCTAGGGTTTCTACCGGGGGCGTTTTCATCTCACGCTGTAAAAAGTACGTGCGGCTGCGATTCGGTAGTAGGTTCGATCGGACGGACTAAATTTCAAACGCCCTGAGGAACGCCCCAACAAGGGCAAGGATGTTATATTTAGATGATCACAAATAAAAATGCAACTTAGTTATGATGTTTTCAAATCCATTTGAGAACTTTAACTTTGACCCACTTTAATAATTGCTCGAAGTGCCCCTCGAGGTCCATTTCGGGGCTAATTTCAATAAAAATGCATATTTGCCATGCGAACCCTAGCAACCTTGTATCATGCTTAGGGATCAACTTCAATGCATTAAATTGTCATGCATACATATTGCGCATTGCAGTATGCCATGATTGATTGTTGTTTCCTTTTCGGTATTTGCTTCTTATCGGTAGAACGTGACTCCGAAGAGAAGATCGACATCTGCAATGACAAATACTTGATCTTAACCGACAAGTCAAGCACTTATTCCATAAGATCCATTCTTTGGGTTTATTATAATCAAGGCAAGCATAACCTCTTGTATGCCCATATATGATTTCGAAAGACTTTTTGATTCTCGTACATTGCATTCGATTCCAATGTATCGTGTGTTAGTAGTTAGAGTTCTCCTACATATTGCATAGCCTAAATGTTCATATCCACTACTCCTAGCAGCAATAGGTTTGCTTGTGTTCATCTCCAGAGCCTTATATATGTTGTGCTTAGTCATACATGGTTGTAGAGCTCTGCTCCGTCCGGTTGATGAATCAGAGTTGCGAATGAATCTAGTATGACAAGTTGTTGTGGAAAGTTAAGAGAATTTGATTAACATGATTTAAATGTGTGGATGACGAGATCACAGAGGGTCTGTGGTGTTTGTCTCGTTCATACCCCCACGAGCGAGTTCTCGTCTTCGAGCCAAGACTGAGCGTGCATCCACACGGGGCTTAGATTCCCCTCGGTCTCAACTTGCCTAGTTTGTTCTATTAGTCGCCATAGTTTGGGATTTCCATTTGGATTTGTGGGGATGTTAAAAACGTTTACAAAACTAGGACGTGGCGGTGTATCAGCCTGTGGAGAGACAGTATTGAGCATCGATCACAACGATAGAGACCCGGCAGGAGATGGCCACTCCCTATTGGTGGGCCATCTCTACTCGCAATGACTCATGGAATAGGCGAAGAAAGGGAAAAGTCGTGGTCAACCATCCTTTGTCTGCACTTCCCAGACTAGTGTTAATCATGTGGCACTAAGAGTCAGTTGGTAAGTGTGGTTAAAGTTGTACACCCCTGCAGGGTTAAATCTTTTCGAGAAGCCGTGTCCACGGTTAAGGACGACTTGGTGAAGGATTTTGTGATCATAGATAACTTGAACGGAATGACTAAAACTTGTTGATAACGAATGGAAGGATGCCTCCTCGAAGATCTCAAGAGGGGTTAGCTTGTAGCATGAGGTCCCGGATTAGCTTGAGATGGGTGATCTTTAAAGCACGAGGTGCTAAATTGATTTGGTGGAATTAAAAGATGATGATTATGGTAGTTGAGTAGCTTTCTCATCTGTTTTAAAAATACTCTATGAGACGTGCTATTCTTCCTCTATTTGGAAAATAAACTTTTCTTTACGCAAATTAACCCCCATAAAACCCTTTCTAAAAATAGCAGATATATAATAGATTAATTAAGTTTTGTTGAGTGCCTCCCATACTTAGGTTTCCTTAAATTTTGTTCAGGTGAAGTTCTTACTCCAGTGGCGATTTCAAAATGTACATTGACGAGTAGTTTGGGGTTCCCAGATATCAGCCTGGAATCTATGGGCTTGGACGTCGCCTTATGTTGCGGCCTCTTAGGCCTTTTTGGTTCTTGTTGACTAGCAACATAATTTTCCTTCCATTGTTTGATGTAATGTTGGGTCATGTGACCTCTGTATGTAAATCTATACTCTAGTAATACTTGCTTTATACAGCTTCATGTCTAGAGTTACTACTTTGATTGGTTGTTGGTTTCGAGCTCATCGTCATACAGTTTTGGCTATGTCTGCGTTGTTGGCGCAGTCGAGGGCTTGTGGGGCCGATGATCCATTTCCGAGCACGTCTGTCGATGTTTACTCGGGCTTGGTAACCCCAGTAACCCTCGATTGTTGTTGCACTTCATGGACACATAGCATATTTGTATAGCTTTGGTCATGTTCCTTCAGTTTCATACAACTCGTGGACGCTTTGATATGCATAGTTGGTTATGACTAGCATGGACACAAGGAGTAGTAGTACCAATGTTATCCGGCCTGCGTGCCGATGAATCCGGTCTACCGGCCATTGTTTGTTGCGAGCGGGGATGGCAACCCCGAATCTCTTGTGGTTCCATGACTAGGAGAGCATAACAATATGTATACCTTTGGGTCCGGGGTCGCGACAGCTTGATAGCTTTAGATCTCGCCTCTTCGCAGGGGTTGACCAAACCGGATATTCCGGTTGATGAAAATTTCTAGTTGGAATTTCCAGTACACTCCAGTGACAACTTGGTTTTGGGACTTAGCCATTTTTCCAGTCCTTCTTCTTCAATCGGATAATTCGGTTGCCTGGATTTTTTGGTTGGAAATTTCCAGCTCGCTTCTGTCTCGAGTTCCTCTAGTCCTGAGCCATTTTCAGTGAGGCCTGGAAAAACCGAATAATCAGTTGGCCAGAAATTTCCGGTTGGAAATTCCCGGCTACCTCCAACGCCAGAAACTTTCTTTCCTTACCCGATTCCGTGATGCCACTTCCAGAACCGGATATTTCGGTTAGCCAGAAACTTCCGGTTGGTTTTTCCAACTGGGAAAGCTCAACTACCTTCACGCTTTTTGTTTTTGATGCATATGAATATATTTACTAACCCGTATCACTTAACACCTGGTTAAGAGTATCACTAGTATTGTTAACTAACACACAAAACACTAGGGATCATGAAATGCTCTTTCAGTCTCCCCCTTTTTGGTGGTAGATGACAATACTAGGATTTTCAAATAAAACCATACCAAGATCATGTTCGTAAACGAAATGGAAACTGCTCCCCCTAGAAGTTTGCATATTTTTAGTTTGCCTTTGGAATGCAAATGAAAACTTGTGAGGAGAGCAATAACCACAAGATAACAACATGTTACAAAATGAGACAAAGGCAACGACTATTGAGATATTTGAGTTGAATACCATACGTTGTGCATAGAATAGATCTGTAGATAATACCAATGCACAATATAAGATAATCCTAAATATAGATAACAATAATAGAGCCTAAACAAAGTCTCACAAGGACATAACATATTTCCACAAATGAGAATAGCAAATTGTTCGAAGCGATAATAAAGGGACACAAGCTCTGAGAGAATGATAAAAGAACTTGCTTGTGCCCGAGCCCATGCAAATCCCACGCAGACCTAATAAACTACTTCTCCCCCTTTGGCATCGAAACACAAAAAAGGAGACAAGTAGTGATGCTAGCGCCCCATGACAAAATAGTCGTCAGACTCCTCTGAAGACTCCTCAGCCGAGCCATCGCCTTCTCCATCTCTACCATCTTCCTCCTCATAATCATCAACAAAACAAGTACTAGAAGAAGCAGAAGGAGTTGTAGCCCGAAGTGCAGTATCGATCTTGGCCCATGGAGTGACATCACTAGATGGCCACTATGCATATGAGTCAGATGCAAGAGCCGTGGGAGGGGTGCCGGTAGGACAACTCACATGGTGAATAATCTGTTGTTGTGAGCTGGACATAGCAAGATCTCTGCGGTAGGTCTGTTATTGAACCTTGTGGATGTCCACCTTCATGCACGGGGTGTTGCACTGAAACCAGGAGAGCTTCCTGGCTTGAGGCACAAGGGGAGTATCCATAGGAGGAGCACAATCAACTGGAAGAGCACAAGGTGCAGCGCTAGAGCTAGTACGAGCATCCCTCATGAAACCACTGTCAGGAGCAGAAGTAGGAGAAATAGAGCATTTCTCCCCGGTCATATAGAGCTTCTTGAAGTGACGATCCTCCACTGACATCCCAGTGAAATCTTAATCCTTCAAGGTATCCTTGCTTAAAGATGGGCTTCGATCGCATCATTGTTTCGAGTAGGGATCACTTGATCATATTGATCATTTGGGTCCCTGTCTTAACCGGTTTGTTGGCCTTGATCATCATTATGGCTTGCTTCAACTTTATATGAAGAAGGTTGATCTTGGCCTTGATCTTGCCTAGCTTGAATGATAGGAGAACTTGGTTCTTTCATAGGAACTTGATCAACAAGAGGAGGGTCTTGAACCTGTTCTTGGTTTGGTGCACCACTTTCTCCATTGCCATGTTCTTCTAATGTAGACGAGGGATCCACTTGAGTAGAGCATACTTCTTCTCGATCCGCCACAAGGTGTCCTTCAATGGGGCGGAAAAATACCACACCCATTCTTCCTATGGATTTGTGAGGTATTTCAACATCTACATTAGAAACATGAAATTTCTCCACTTGCGAGCCATCATTTTCTTTGAACACCACACTACTAGATTCAATGACAATCCGTGATGCCTTGTCAAAGACTCTATAAGTGTGGGATTCGACACCGTAACCACCAAATGTACCCTCAATAAATTTATATTGGAATTTATAAAAACAAACTTCTTTTACCAAATAGAAACACTTACAACCAAAGAAACGAAGGTAGGAGATATTTGGTTTGTTGCCAGTGAGAATATCATATGGACTCTTCATTAAGCCTTTGCAAATGTAGATCCGGTTAGATGAGTGGCATGCCATAAAGATGACTTTGGCCCAAAGATATTGAGTATACTTGTACTCCACCAACATGGTCCTAGCCATATCCATGAGGGTTTGGTTCTTCCTTTCGGCTACACCATTTTGTTGAGGGGTATATGCAGTGGAATATTGATGACGAGTACCCTCTTCACTAAGGAACTCATTAAGGGTGTAGTTCTTGAACTTGGAGCCATTGTCACTCATAATAGCCATGATGGGAACATTGTGTTGATGTTGAACTTGATAGGAGAAGTTGATGACGGATTGTTGAGTCTCACTCTTCAACTTGAAGAAATAAACCCATGTGTATCTTGACTAGTCATCAACAATCGCCAAGCAATACTTCTTGCCACCAAGACTTGCCTCGAGCACGACACCAAAGAGATCAACATGAAGAAGTTCTAGAATCCTCTTTGATGAGATAATACTCGTGATTGGATGGTGAGAATCATGCATCTTTCCTTAAACACAATCCCTACACACACGATCTTTGGAGGAGGAAACATTTTCTTTTACTCCGAGGATGTGGCCACGCTTCTGAACGCTTTGCAAAGTTCTCATGTTGACATGGGATAAGCGGCGATGCCACAACCACCCCACATCGGCCTTACCGAAGAGACACATCGCTTGAGTGTTGGTTGACTCTGAAAAGTCTACCACATACAACTCATTTTCACATGCCCAACATAAGCAACATTGAGAGTCTTGCTCCATAAGAGGACCACGATGGCAAGTTCAAAGAAGACGGAAAAATCCCATCTTCCCTAAAGCACGATCAAAAGTAAATTGAAACCAATGGATTTGACAAGCATGCCATTTTCAAGGGTGATATTAGGAGTAACAACCACCTTGCCAAACCTCATTACCTCAGATTTTTACTTGTCTCCATAAGTGACGGTTGCTTTATTTATATTTGGTCTCATCTCCGTCATAAGTGCCTTTCTTCCGGTCATATGACTTGTACACCCACTATCAAGTATCCCTTTTGACCCACTTTAAGCATAGCCCTAAAGAAATCATTGACTTGAGTTAGGACCCGAGAAGGGTCCTCTCATGTTAGCAACAAGGGTCTTTAGAACCCAAATAGTGTAGTCAATGTAACCCTCAATAGGACCAACATATTTATCTTGCACAACACCATAATAATCAACAAATAATAAATGGTTCAGATTGTTAGTTCTCCCGGAGTTGCTATGAGTGGTCTCGTCCCTAATGACAATACCACTCGTACTAACATTCTTTTCTTGTGCGGGCTTTGACTTGTTGTTGTTCTTGTTCTTCTTGTTCTTGCTCTTGGAAACATAGCCTGCCATTTTGTGGCCTTCGACCCGCTTGTGGGCTAGGATCCACAACCTTCTCGACACTAGGGCCCCTTGCCCTTGATTATTGCTAGCTCTTCCTTTAACCTAGAATTATCCTAAATAACATTTTCATGGTCACAAGAATAAGTAGAAGTACTAGGCACATTGAATTGATCTAGTTGAGTTTGAAGTTGTTCACGTGACTTGTTGAGGGTAGAGTGTTCAGCCTCCAAGGCCTTGTGTGCCTTGGTGAGCTTCTCTAACTCCTCGGTTAGTTTTCCATGACCAACACCAAACTCAATCTTCCCTCTCGGTGTCACCTTTCTTCTCAAGAGCCTCTTGGGCCTCTCCCAATTGGCTCATGAGGAGATCAAAGTAACTCTTGGTATCACCTTTCAAGTTAGATATGAATAGACCCAAAGAGGCAATTTCATCTACAACACTAGGACTAGCAAGGTTTTTGTTTTCATTTTGAGTCTTAGAGTTGGAAGAAGATGATACCTCGATGGCCTTTTCCATGAAGCACTTTGAAGAAGGTTGAGTAATATTCGCATTGGGGCATTCAAAGAGTGATTTTCGCGTGTCGAAATGCGGACACCGGGAGTGACCAACGTCCGGGTCCAGATTTGTTTGGAAGTGGGCGTGGGAGACTCCTGCGCCACCTCTTCTCAGTTGGTAAAAAGGGGGGTTAGTGGAGAGCTAAAGGCACAACACATGGACACAATTTTTACCCAGGTTCAGGCCATCGAGAGATGGAACCCTACGTCCTACATGTATGATCTATGATTATCTTGCCGACGGAAAGTTACAAGGGTGGGAATATGACTCTCTTATTTTCTCTCCCTTCCTGGTCTTTTCTCTCTTTCCAATCCTCCCGCCCCTGTTCCCTTTCCTTCGGGACCTATCTCTCTCCTTTTATATCCCAAGGCCTCCTCAATCTTCCTATTGTGGAGTTCACACGTGTAGCTGTCACTCTGTGGACGGGTACGCGTGGAGGCGGAAGGCGAAGGGGCCGCAATCTACGTGTAACCACCTACCTGCCTTTGATGCGCCACGCGCTGCTATCTTCCTATGACGGGCGACCACGGGGCGTCCACGCCTCCCGAGGCGAACCCCGGAGGGCAGTCGACTGGGGGAGCCGGGACTCGATCAGTTAAGACCATTCGAGATGGTGGCTCGTGCCCACACGTCTGACGATCAGGGGAACCCCCGAAGGACATACATCAACAGTAGCCCCCGGGCATGGGGCAGTAAAGAAGCGAGTTATCGTCCCGCACCCTTCAACTCGTTGATTGTGCACGTCGTGCGGAGCGCCCACTGCACAAAATATTGATTAAGCTCGTGCCCTTCCCTTCTTCTCCACAAAAGAGAGAGAGAGACATGGGTGAGGCACCGCGCGACATCTGTTTTCTGCCTCCTAGGTGCAAGATCCTCGCCTCGATGGCGCACTCGGCCTCGCCCCCCATCTTAGGGTCTGACGGAGTGCAATGGTGAGGCTTCGAGCTAGTGCATGGGGACCTTGACACCATGTACTCCATTGGCTTCATACCGCCGTGAGCTTGTTGCCCGTGGCAGGTCCCGGGGTGGATGTGGTTCCTACACCCCGGGCTGGTAAATGTGTTTTGTTCGGCATTCACCTAGAGAGGGGGCTCTCCCCCTGGGTCATCCATTGCTGGTGCAACTCCTAAAACTGTATGGGATTCAACTTCGTCACCTTACTCTAGATTGCATCTTGCACATCTCCTGCTTTGTGACCTTCTGCGAGGGGTATTGTAGCATCCCAACTTTTAATAAAGATGGAATACCTGTGTTATTGTGCTAGTCCCTGGATCAATTGCTAGCACCACAGTACAAAATGAAATATCATGCAAATGCATCAAATTCTATTACATCGCATGATCCAGTCTTTACAAAATAGGATTACAACTTGCATAGTCTTAGAAGACTAGCAGAAAACAGAATTACAGCGGAAAACATAGTACAACATTGAGCCCATCTTCTTCATGTGCCACAGGCAAAACATGTTGGCGATAGTCTCGAGATCCTAAACGAAATCCTCACTCGTCTTCAGAAATATCTGCAATATGGAATATGCAGCCACAAGGGAGTCAATACAATTTAATGTATTGGCAAGTAACACTATGGTGGATATAAATGGCAAGACTAATAATACATGCTTATTTGGTTGAGTGAAGTTTTGGCTAAGTTTTGCATAAAGCCAGTTTTCTCCTATCTCTTTTGTAAAACAACTTTTCTTTTCAAAGGGTGGCAACATTGGATTAAGATCTAAGCACCACAATACTGTTCACTTGGTCAAAATTTTACTTATTGAAATTGATGATGAGATTCTTCCGTCAATCCTTGTCCAGCTGCTCATAGTTGTCCATAACCGGGGACACGGCTAAGATCTTAGTTTGTTGACTCTGCAGAGTTTGTGCACTTTCACCTTCAGACTCAAATCAGCCCAAACATCCTATACACCCTGAGTGCATTAAGGAAAGGAGAAGATTGAGACGAGATCTTTCAGAAGAAATTCCACCACCGTTTGGCTTACCCGTTCCACCTATAATTATGCTACATCTACTTGTAAGCCTAGTGAGTTCATTCAACTTAGTTGATCAAGACAGAGCCCATATGACTAAAGGCTGCACGGGAAGCTACTAAACTTAGAAGGACATAGTAATCTCTTTGTTCCTGGGTGGCCATCCGCAAGTGACAACCTCAAGTGGAATAACCCTTAGATAAGGGCCCTGAGGCAACACTCAACATAAACTAGTCTTACCACTTCCACCCAGGTGGTTCATTCATTAGTTATACTTAGAATTTTTTCCTCAACATCTAGTAAAACAATTTGTAACATTGCATAGCATCTAATAAATTCTAAGGCTATCAAAATAACAAGGTAAAAGGGATGGCTACACACTACTAGGATAATAGCATAGCATAGTATAACTTAGTAAAAATCCCTATCATGCATACTACTCAAAATCAACTAATGCATATAGAAAATAATGGGTAGTTGATGATGTGTTACTTGCCTTGTTGAAGTTGGTGAAAATATCACACTCTCTTCACAAAAGATCGTTGCTCTCCATACAATCTATTCATTGAAAACACAATAACAAAATAAACAAACATTCTACCAAACAATCATACAAGTGAAGAACATACAAAGCAACAACCATGGAAAAAGGGATGTAACCAAGTTGACTAGGACAAGGTCAAGGTTCAACTAACTTCATAGCAATAGAGAAAACAATATAAAGTCTTGGGATTTTCCATTTGGGTCAATGGTTGGGCAAAAACAACTTGTTATTCTTCAACTTGTGTGGATGGCTCCAAGTCTTCACATGCTTGTGTTCTTTGAAGTTCATCTTCATGCTTCTATTGTAGTTTCCTCCTTGTTGTGAGGCTCCTCTCGTACTTGATAAATCTTCATGATCTTCACTTCACTACTTGGTTTAGGTATGGGATGGTCACACATACCACTAAGTCAATTAGAAAAGAAGAAGAAGGATAGAAAGAGAGAGGGAGATGCTTTCTTCTGAATTTCTTCACACTTGTATTTCCTTGATTTTCTTCTAGGTGTGGTGGAGTCTAAGTCTTCTCTTCAAAACTTCTTCATTGATCTTCCTTGTAGCTCTTCATGTTGCCACCAGGTTGAAAGGAGAAGAATAGAAAAGGGAAGGAAAAAGACTTAGAGAGAAAGGTGTTTAGTATTCTAAGTGCTTCCACTTCTTGGAGATGCTTATAAAGTTTGTTTTATTTGCTAAGTCCTTCATTGGTCTTCTATCTTCATGTTGAAAAATCTCTAGATGGTTGAGTCCTCCATTTCACTTCATGGTTCTCACAAATCCCAACTTGGTGAAATCTTGAAGCAACCATGGGGAAGTGGAGAAGATAGAAAACTAAAGTTCACTACTTGGTACTATATGTGATTGGCACATTCTAAGGACATGGCTTGGCTCCAAATGGACATAACATCAAATAATAATAGTTGAAAACAATTCCTAAGTCATGGTGAAAATGGATGTATCACTATGTTGGGTTTTTGGTCAAATAATCATGGCCATGGTTCAAGGGTGTCCAAAATGGTTGGGAAATGAGGTATCTGGTTCAAGGCTACCAAAAGGATCAACTTTGCCTAAGAAACATTTTCTAATTATTTATAGAAATAATTCTATGTCAAAATACTCAAATAGACAACTTAATTTTAAAATCAATTTTAATTTGATCAATAATTATTTTGGGACAGAGGTTATGAAAGTACACATCCTAAGGTTTCGAAATATATTTTATTTACAATTTTTGGATTTCTAGAATTTGAATTATGCCAAATTTCATCAAACAAGCATATTTGAATTTGAACAAATTTAAGTTTGTCAAATTTGAATTTGGCCAGTGCCAAAAGTTTCTAAATGTCAAGGGCTTTCCAAAAAGTCCAAGATTGCTAAATTTGGTCTTATGGATCAAAAGTTATGTTAGATCTAAGTTGCAGGGACTAATCTGTAAAACTGCCAAATAATCTACCGGGAGAAAAAAAATTCGAATAAAGGGCTGGCCACATGGCAGTCTCTGATTGGTTGGTTCTGCTGACAGAGCGCTGACTGGGCACGCTGACGTGGATAAGTGATTTGATCGGGGCCGTTGGATCCAGATCTGATGGCTACGTACCCCTTCGCTTAAGTGATCTAATCTAGCGCGTAGGTTTCAGATCTAACGGACAGAAGGAGAGAGGGGAGGCTTACCGGAGTTTCCGCCGGAGAATGGTGGACGCGGCGGCGCTGCGCTCGGGGATTCGATGGCGTGGGCGATGTAGAGGGTTCCTGGGAACGGGAAGAGTACGACGAGGCGCGTCGAGTCACGACGAAGAGGATGGAGGTGATGGCGATGTCCCACGTGGCTCCTGGCGACGACGCGATGCAGAGGAAGGTGGCGTGGTTTCGGTGCGCCTCGGGTGTTCACGTCGCGCTCGAATCTGCGGCGATAAAATCGAGCAAGAGGGTCAGGAAGGACCGCACGGTCTTGGGGAACGAGAACAAAGTGACCCCGTGCCTTAGGACTCACCGTGGTAGCCGGAGGTGGAGGAACACGGCCGCGGGATGAATCAACTCCGACGAGGAATTAGAGAGGGCCTGGGGGCTATTTTGGACGGAAGATAGAGGGGAAACAGAGAGGACCTCGGGGTAGTTTTATAGAGCCAGGGAGGGAAAGAATCTACGGCCTTAATGGCCCTTAATCGAGCGGCGAAAAATCGGGCCGAAACGGCCGTGCTTTCCTTCTGTGAGGAAGAAGAAGGGTGGCGTCAGGTGACGTCATCTTTTCTTTTTATTTTTCTTTTCTTTTTTCCTGTTAAATAAAAACCTTTATAACTTCAGTTTTAAATATCCAAACAACATGAAACCAATTTCTAAAATCTTAAAATTTCAAATGCTTTCCAACAATATCATTTTTTAAAACAATTCAACATATTTATTTTTGAAATTTTGGAAATTTGAATAATTCCTTAATAGTTACTTAATGTGATTTTTGATTTAAAAATTTATAAAACATGGTTATGGATCAACCAAAATTTTAATGACATTCTAAATGTTGAAAACAAAGTTTTGAAAGTCATTTCATCTTGTTTTTCACAATTTTATATTTTGAAATATAAATAAACACTAATAATACTTTAAGGCCATTTTAAAATTTAGAAAATAATAAATTGATGTTATTATCTAAATAAAATTTCAAAGGCATTTTACATGTCATATATTATTTTTGGAAAGCCATTTTAAAACTATTTTCACATTTTATAATTTTAGGATATGAAGGATTTACTAATAGTAACTTAATGTTATTTAATTTGTTCATATCAATTAATTAATATTGTTGATCAATAAATTTTAGAATAAAACCACAAGTCATGATATTGTTTTCAAAACCCTCTTTTATGTTATTTTCCAAACAATGCATTTTATTTTCACACCTTCATGTTTAAAACTTGGAATAACAACTAAAAGTTATTACTAATAATTTTATTCTCATCAAATACTTTTAAGGCCTAGAACTTTATTAAGGTTTACAAAACTTTGATTTTTGATGCCATAAAATATCTTCAGATTAATATTGTAGTTGTAGACATTTTAGGTAAAGGTTTGTTAATAAAAGATATCCCCTTTTATATAAAGAAACTTATTTTTTTGAATAAGGTTTTAGGGTTTAAGGAACAAGGCCTAATTGGATTGGCAAACTCAATTTCATTGAAATATGTATTGTTTTCTTTTGTTTCTTGCTTCTCATTTGGTTCTTGGTGACTTGCATAACATGAAAACAAAAAGTTTCAATTTTTTGTGATTTTTGCATTTTCCAAAAATCAGGGATGTTACAGACTACCACCCTTAAAAGAAATCTCGTCCCGAGATTTGGGAAGGCTAGAAAAAAAGATTGGGTAACTGGGTTCCATAACCACTGGGTGGATACCACCCTTAAAAGAAACTTTTGTGGGTAGTCTAATTTCATTAGATTGGAGTGTAGATGGATTTGAGATTTACTTGAGTAGAAATTTCCTTTGTGATAGAGGTGTAGACTAACATAGGTATGTTGGACTACCTTTGACACTGAGGGGTCACTCTTTGGGTCAAACAAAAGGTCAAGTTGAGAGGATTTCACAACATCATCTCATTATAATGGGAACACATTTCTCAGACATTCATTGTGGTTTATTACACTGGAAGAACTTCTAAGGAAAATAAATTTATTTTCAACATGAAACTTTGCCTAAGACTCCTTCTTTCAGAAAGTCATGTTTCCTTCCTTCTCCCTTTGAGGGCATCCATTTGCATAGTGTCCTTTATCTCTGCATTTGAAGCAAGTCACTTGGCTGATGTCTCTATAGACAGGGTTGGGGTTCTTCTGAAGTTTCTTCTTCTTCCTTGGTGGAGTTAAATTGGCCATCATATCTTCATACTGCTGCCCAATATACTCAACTATGTTGGTTGAAGGTCTGGGTTTCTTGTTGGGACAATTTCTAGATAAATGTCCATCTTCTTCACAAGAATAGCAATTTTTGGTGGAGTGTTTGGATGAATATGGATGTGGTGTAGTCTTGGCTCCAGTATCCATCTTGACATGGTCCACCTGAATAGTATCCAGCTTGCGTTTTCCCTTCACTTCTGGTTTTCCCAAGTTCTCTTGGATTGCACTAAGCATTTCCATTTTGGCTTGTTGTCCAACTTTCTGTACCATGGGGTAAAGTGGACATTGTGTTGGAACATGTGTTGTTCCTTCACACAGAAAACAAGTAACTTGAGTGAAGTATCCTTCAGTTGAGTTGTTTGCATCACCATGAGGCCACTCATCTGGACAATCTTTGGAATAGTGTCCTATCTCTCCACAAGATTTGCAGGCTTTGAGTGTTGAGAACATTTCTTATTATGTCTCCTGGTTATCTCTAGTTACCAAGGGTTGATGGTTTCCACTATTGGTCATGTTTTGGGACATCATGTGCACTATCTGGGATTGGGTATCTAACACTTGTTGCATTCCTGGTGTTAACTCCATATTGGGGTTGCTTGCTTGGTTCTGGGTCATCAGTTGTATCAGCTGAGTTTGAGCTTCTAGTAGCATCTGCATTGCTATTGAGTTCTCCGGGTTGTTGGCATTCTGGCTAGACATCTGTTTTGAGGTTTTAGGGAAGATGAGTAGAGGTTAGAAAGGATCTAAGAAGGTTCCTATCCAAACACAGCAGATCAAGGAAACTCATCTTACAAACAACACATAACAAACAATCTTCACACCAAATAACAAGGTTTTATAAAACAACTAATATTGTCATACCACACTTATTGGTATGATCAATACACTAACACGTTAACGTTGTTCTAACCAAGTAACTAGATTGGTGGTCTCATCTATATCTTCTTGAGCTTTTCTTCATATTCTTCTCTCCATGTCTTGAGGTGTTCTTGATTGTTGTGAAGTCTATGTTTTTCTTGAAGTTCTTCAATAATCTTGAGTGTAGGTCTTCATGCGGTGAAAATACTTCTTGCACTTCTTGATATGGTCATCAACATTTTGCCTTGAGGGTATTCAAGAAGTAGTTCATCCAGAAAGTTTTGAAGGTGAATAGTAGATGAGAGGATATGAGAAGGAATAAGATGGTTGTTTTGTTTCTAGAAAGTTTGAACATAGCAAATTTTCAATTCTAGGGTGATCAATGGGTTATTAACAACTTGTTGCAAATTGGATATTCACTATAGTGAGAGATACTGGCACCCGCAAGCCAATCAGGGAACGGTCTCGTGTCCGTGGACACGTCAAGTTGTCCGGGCCGCTTCATCTCACTATGCCGCTAGGATCCAAAAGTACTCAAGGGAGTCAATAAATTTGATCAAAATGGGTTTTCCAAACCTAAGGGTCTCGAATACTATAGGCAACACAGTGCTCTGATACCATTTTGTAGCATCCCAACTTTTAATAAAGATGGAATACCTGTGTTATTGGGCTAGTCCCTGGATCAATTGCTAGCACCACAGTACAAAATGAAATATCATGCAAATGCATCAAATTCTATTACATCGCATGATCCAGTCTTTACAAAATAGGATTACAACTTGCATAGTCTTAGAAGACTAGCAGAAAACAGAATTACAGCGGAAAACATAGTACAACATTGAGCCCATCTTCTTCATGTGCCACAGGCAAAACATGTTGGCGATAGTCTCGAGATCCTAAATGAAATCCTCACTCGTCTTCAGAAATATCTGCAATATGGAATATGCAGCCACAAGGGAGTCAATACAATTTAATGTATTGGCAAGTAACACTATGGTGGATATAAATGGCAAGACTAATAATACATGCTTATTTGGCTGAGTGAAGTTTTGGCTAAGTTTTGCATAAAGCCAGTTTTCTCCTATCTCTTTTGTAAAACAACTTTTCTTTTCAAAGGGTGGCAACATTGGATTAAGATCCAAGCACCACAATACTGTTCACTTGGTCAAAATTTTACTTATTGAAATTGATGATGAGATTCTTCCGTCAATCCTTGTCCAACTGCTCATAGTTGTCCATAACCGGGGACACGGCTAAGATCTTAGTTTGTTGACTCTGCAGAGTTTGTGCACTTTCACCTTCAGACTCAAATCAGCCCAAACATCCTATACACCCTGAGTGCATTAAGGAAAGGAGAAGATTGAGACGAGATCTTTCAGAAGAAATTCCACCACCGTTTGGCTTACCCGTTCCACCTATAATTATGCTACATCTTCTTGTAAGCCTAGTGAGTTCATTCAACTTAGTTGATCAAGACAGAGCCCATATGACTAAAGGCTGCACGGGAAGCTACTAAACTTAGAAGGACATAGTAATCTCTTTGTTCCTGGGTGGCCATCCGCAAGTGACAACCTCAAGTGGAATAACCCTTAGATAAGGGCCCTGAGGCAACACTCAACATAAACCAGTCTTACCACTTCCACCCAGGTGGTTCATTCATTAGTTATACTTAGAATTTTCCTCAACATCTAGTAAAACAATCTGTAACATTGCATAGCATCTAATAAATTCTAAGGCTATCAAAATAACAAGGTAAAAGGGATGGCCACACACTACTAGGATAATAGCATAGCATAGTATAACTTAGTAAAAATCCCTATCATGCATACTACTCAAAATCAACTAATGCATATAGAAAATAATGGGTAGTTGATGATGTGTTACTTGCCTTGTTGAAGTTGGTGAAGATATCACACTCTCTTCACAAAAGATCATTGCTCTCCGTACAATCTATTCATTGAAAACACAATAACAAAATAAACAAACATTCTACCAAACAATCATACAAGTGAAGAACATACAAAGCAACAACCATGGAAAAAGGGATGTAACCAAGTTGACTAGGACAAGGTCAAGGTTCAATTAACTTCATAGCAATAGAGAAAACAATATAAAGTCTTGGGATTTTCCATTTGGGTCAATGGTTGGGCAAAAACAACTTGTTATTCTTCAACTTGTGTGGATGGCTCCAAGTCTTCACATGCTTGTGTTCTTTGAAGTTCATCTTCATGCTTCTATTGTAGTTTCCTCCTTGTTCTGAGGCTCCTCTCGTACTTGATAAATCTTCATGATCCTCACTTCACTACTTGGTTTAGGTATGGGATGGTCACACATACCACTAAGTCAATTAGAAAAGAAGAAGAAGGGTAGAAAGAGAGAGGGAGATGCTTTCTTCTGAATTTCTTCACACTTGTATTTCCTTGAGTTTCTTCTAGGTGTGGTGGAGTCTAAGTCTTCTCTTCAAAACTTCTTCATTGATCTTCCTTGTAGCTCTTCATGTTGCCACCAGGTTGAAAGGAGAAGAATAGAAAAGGGAAGGAAAAAGACTTAGAGAGAAAGGGGTTTAGTCTTCTAAGTGCTTCCACTTCTTGGAGATGCTTCTAAAGTTTGTTTTATTTGCTAAGTCCTTCATTGGTCTTATATCTTCATGTTGAAAAATTTCTAGATGGTTGAGTCCTCCATTTCACTTCATGGTTCTCACAAATCCCAACTTGGTGAAATCTTGAAGCAAGCATGGGGAAGTGGAGAAGATAGAAAACTAAAGTTCACTACTTGGTACTATATGTGATTGGCACATTCTAAGGACATGGCTTGGCTCCAAATGGACATAACATCAAATAATAATAGTTGAAAACAATTCCTAAGTCATGGTGAAAATGGATGTATCACTATGTTGGGTTTTTGGTCAAATAATCATGGCCATGGTTCAAGGGTGTCCAAAATGGTTGGGAAATGAGGTATCTGGTTCAAGGCTACCAAAAGGATCAACTTTGCCTAAGAAAACATTTTCTAATTATTTATAGAAATAATTCTATGTTAAAATACTCAAATAGATAACTTAATTTTAAAATCAATTTTAATTTGATCAATAATTATTTTGGGATAGAGGTTATGAAAGTACACATCCTAAGGTTTCCAAATATATTTTATTTACAATTTTTGGATTTCTAGAATTTGAATTATGCCAAATTTCATCAAACAAGCATATTTGAATTTGAACAAATTTAAGTTTGTCAAATTTGAATTTGGCCAATGCCAAAAGTTTCTAAATGTCAAGGGCTTTCCAAAAAGTCCAAGATTGCTAAATTTGGGCTTATGGATCAAAAGTTATGTTAGATCTAAGTTGTAGGGACTAATCTGTAAAACTGCCAAATAATCTACCGGGAGAAAAAAATTCGAATAAAGGGCTGGCCACATGGCAGTCTCTGATTGGTTGGTTCTGCTGACAGAGCGCTGACTGGGCACGCTGACGTGGATAAGTGATTTGATCGGGGCCGTTGGATCCAGATCTGATGGCGACGTACCCCTTCGCTTAAGTGATCTAATCTAGCGCGTAGGTTTCAGATCTAACGGACAGAAGGAGAGAGGGGAGGCTTACCGGAGTTTCCGCCGGAGAATGGTGGACGCGGCGGCGCTGCGCTCGAGGATTCGATGGCGTGGGCGATGTAGAGGGTTCCTGGGAACGGGAAGAGTACGACGAGGCGCGTCGAGTCACGACGAAGAGGATGGAGGTGATGGCGATGTCCCACGTGGCTCCTGGCGACGACGCGATGCAGAGTAAGGTGGCGTGGTTCCGGTGCGCCTCGGGTGTTCACGTCGCGCTCGAATCTGCGGTGATAAAATCGAGCAAGAGGGTCAGGAAGGACCGCACGGTCTTGGGGAACGAGAACAACGTGACCCCGTGCCTTAGGACTCACCGTGGTAGCCGGAGGTGGAGGAACACGGCCGCGGGATGAATCAACTCCGACGAGGAATTAGAGAGGGCCTGGGGGCTATTTTGGACGGAAGATAGAGGGGAAACAGAGAGGACCTCGGGGTAGTTTTATAGAGCCACGGAGGGAAAGAATCTACGGCCTTAATGGCCCTTAATCGAGCGGCGAAAAATCGGGCCGAAACGGCCGTGCTTTCCTTCTGTGAGGAAGAAGAAGGGTGACGTCAGGTGACGTCATCTTTTTCTTTTCTTTTTTCCTGTTAAATAAAAACCTTTATAACTTCAGTTTTAAATATCATAACAACATGAAACCAATTTCTAAAATCTTAAAATTTCAAATGCTTTCCAACAATATCATTTTTGAAAACAATTCAACATATTTATTTTTGAAATTTTGGAAATTTGAATAATTCCTTAATAGTTACTTAATGTGATTTTTGATTTAAAAATTTATAAAACATGGTTATGGATCAACCAAAATTTTAATGACATTCTAAATGTTGAAAACAAAGTTTTGAAAGTCATTTCATCTTGTTTTTCACAATTTTATATTTTGAAATATAAATAAACACTAATAATACTTTAAGGCCATTTTAAAATTTAGAAAATAATAAATTGATGTTATTATCTAAATAAAATTTCAAAGGCATTTTACATGTCATATATTATTTTTGGAAAGCCATTTTAAAACTATTTTCACATTTTATAATTTTTGGATATGAAGGATTTACTAATAGTAACTTAATGTTATTTAATTTGTTCATATCAATTAATTAATATTGTTGATCAATAAATTTTAGAATAAAACCACAAGTCATGATATTGTTTTCAAAACCCTCTTTTATGTTATTTTCCAAACAATGCATTTTATTTTCACACCTTCATGTTTAAAACTTGGAATAACAACTAAAAGTTATTACTAATAATTTTATTCTCATCAAATACTTTTAAGGCCTAGAACTTTATTAAGGTTTACAAAACTTTGATTTTTGATGCCATAAAATATCTTCAGATTAATATTGTAGTTGTAGACATTTTAGGTAAAGGTTTGTTAATAAAAGATATCCCCTTTTATATAAAGAAAATTATTTTTTGAATAAGGTTTTAGGGTTTAAGGAACAAGGCCTAATTGGATTGGTAAACTCAATTTCATTGAAATATGTATTGTTTTTTCTTTTGTTTCTTGCTTCTCATTTGGTTCTTGGTGACTTGCATAACATGACAACAAAAAGTTTCAATTTTTTGTGATTTTTGCATTTTCCAAAAATCAGGGATGTTACAGGTATCTTGACATACACCCCCATCTGGTCCTGTGGTGTTCCTTGTTCTTCTTGTCGGGGCTGTCGAGACATCGTGGTAGAATTCATAGACGGGGGTGCCATGAGACTACCGATAGAGACGGGGGGGGGGGGGACGTGGTTGTATTGGCTCTATTGGCAATCTCACTATTCAGGACTAAAGCCTGGAAATACAGAGTACAATGTGAGGTTCTATTGGCTGCTCGTCAAGGATCAACCTCTCGGCGAGTTAGCCTTTAGCTTCTTGTCTATATATCATATCTCCCGTCCAGCTTTATATAATAGCCGGATTAGGGCATACAGAGTATGAAACCTAGAAGAATACGGTAACTATTTAACTTGGAAAGTAAGGAATCCGCCTTCTACTCCAAGCCAGATCACGTGGGCCGTGATCCGGGTTCTTCTAGAATCCGGCTTCTGTGCATCAGCTTACTGGGCCGCCTAATGGACCATAGCCCATCACCATTTAGGCCACCCTGATAATCCGGCACTTTAGACTACCATCTGATATACCCCTAGCTAGTATATATCCGACAGTAGCCCCAAGAAGGATTAAGACTCGGATTCGCCGTCTTTTGCCAAATGCATATTTTCCAGGAAATATCGGCCTGCAGTCTTGATTCTTCTTTTTCTCCTCATAGGATGTTACAACGCAAAACTCGGAATCCAGAAAATCAGGTTTTTCTTCCATGAATCTTCGCGGAGAAGGAACTTCCTACGTCAGCACTTTAACCTTGCTGACGTAAGGGACGTTTGGGTAACAGGTGGGAAACCCAGAAACATATCTCTGACAGATTCTCGCGGGAAACGAGACGATAGCAATAATCACCCGTCGTTTCATTTCCCGGAATTTCTGGCGAGTGACACGCGTTGATCATCCAACGGTCAAAATAGCCGTTACCATGCATCGTGACGAAATTCCGACTATAAATAGCCGTCTCCGTCTTCCGTGGAAACCTTCCGCTCTCACTTCGCAACGCCATTTCCAGCGCCCAAGTTCTCGCAGAGCACTTCCCGAGTGCACGAACGCACCCAAGACCTCACCGGAGCGACTGAGCGACGCCCCTCGATGGAATCTCCTAGCTCTTCCCCAGCCCGCACCGTCGCCAAAGACATCGACGAGATCATCGACACGATGGATCCTCAGCTGGATTCACCGGTGCGCGTCTCCGGCGACGAGCCGGCGAAGGCCACAGGCGGCGCGGGGGGCGAGGATATCCCTCTCGCCTCCGCGGATCTTGCGGGATCTTCTTCCGCGCCTCCCCCGTCGTTCGCGCCCGAGACAGTGGAGGAGAAAATCGCGCTCGTCGAAGACAAGCTCGCAGCCGCGGAGGCCGCAGCGTCCGCCGCCGCCGGAGCCGAAGAAGAGGCGGAAACTGACGGCAACTGGAGTGCCAGCAGTATTACGCCATCCCTCCTTCCGACAATGGAGAAGGAGGGGCTCGTGCTGAAGGGTAAGTGGCGGCTCCCGGAGGACGAGACCGAGCCCATGTCGAAGGACGGAGAACGTGTCCTCTTCTCCTCCCACATTCAGAGAGGTATGGGTCTTCCGTCGTCCGCCTTTTTCCTCCAAATCCTAGCCCACTACAACATCCAACCCCATAATCTGCCACCCAACTCCATCCTCTATTTAGCCGGATTTCAGGCCCTTTTCGAGGGTATCTAGTTATAGCACCTAGGTTAGATTTCTGGCTTTATTGTTTTGGGGTTAAGCGGAACTCTTCGGAGGGTGCACTCCCAACTTGTGGGACCATTTCCTTCACCCTGCGTAGATTCAGGGAGGACTGGTTCCCCAATATTAAAACATCGGAATCTGTCAAATTCTTGACGGGTTCCTTCTTTTATCATCCCGATGTTCCTTTTCCTGGGAAAACCACCGGGGTTCCACCTTTCTCGAACACCGCCGCTGTTCCCCAAGAAAATTGGGGAACTGAAGCAGTTCAAACCCTGCCACCGGATCTTCTCAGGATCAAGCGGTGCATCGCAAAGCTCGTCGCTTCTGATCCGCCTCTAACCGGCATGGACACAGTCCTTTGCTGGTTAGAAAGGAGGATTCAGCCTTTGGCGAATCACGGTGCTCGCCTTCTCTGCGAATACTCGGGAGACAGCGACGCTATGCGGACAACCGACAAGGTTTGGTCGGCAAAGGATTTGCGGAAACGTGCAAATCAATTGGTCGCATCCCGCGACCAATATGAAGAAAGCCGGCCAATGTATACGGTCGCGAACCCGGATCCCAAGGTACAGTTCTTCGCGCTTTGGGTTTAAATTCTTTTTGTTTACTCGGTTTTTGTGCTTTCAACTCAATTTTTGCCTTCTTGACAGATTGCCGAACTTCCTGAGTCGGAACTTGCTTCCGATGCCGATCTAGAGGCATTGCGCACCGCCTTTGCCGGTGGACGTAAGCGCAAGAAGATTTCTGCTTCCCAGGAAGTCATTGATCTTGACGGGGTCCCCGTCGTCACCTCCAGGTTAGAACATCTGGGTTGTTTTATATTTGTCGGGATTTTCTTCCTTTACCTCGGAGTTTAATTTTCCGGCCTTTATTCTTTCTAGCCTGTCTCCCTCTACTTTGAAGCCGAAAAAGCTGAAGAGGCACAAGGCTGTGGCCAGCAGAGGCCCACATCCTTCTCCTGCTACCGCTCCAAATACACCGATCGCAGCAACAGAAGAGCACGCTGCAGCCCCCAACACCGAGTCCCTGCAGCCAAGCCAGCCCATTGTGCCGGAAACGGACACGAGGGAAAGGGCGGTCCCTAAGGTGGGAGGTCCTTTTCGGATAATCGAGGAGGAAATTCCCACCTTTGATAAGGAATTCAAAAATATCAACGAGGGCCTTAGCACAGTTGGGACTCTTTTTGCTGACTACGCAAAGGAGTTCACTGAAAACTTGGCAGGTTTACAGCGGATGAGCCAGGTATTATCTCCAGCCCCCAAGCAATAAGTCAAATGCATGCTTTTCACTTAATGCTTTTATCTTTATCATGCTTGTTTCTAACTTAAGCGTTCTGGTTCATTTCCTTATTTCAGCAAACCGCTGAAACCATAAACATGGAAGTTTTCAACAAGTTAACTGTCAAGAATAAGGAGGTTAGAAGCCTTCTCTCTTCTTGAAGTTAAGGAAACAGAGCTGGCATCATCTCAGCTACAGCTGGAGGAAACAACAGGTATACTTTTATTCTCTGTAGTCCTTTGTCCATAATTTTTTCTAAGTACTTTTCCGAGTTTTCTTATCCCGGAATTTTTTCCTTGCTTTCCAGCTGCTTTGGCGAAAGCCAAGCAAATAGCTGACGATGCCGGCAATGCCGAGAATCTCCGCCGGGAGAACTTGGACCTTCATAAGGAACTTATGAAGGTTCAAAAAGATCTGGAGGCCAGCAATCTGGCTCTTGGAATTGTTCAATCCAAGGCCTCCCAACAAGCGGACAAGGACAAGGCTACTATCCAAGATTTGGAGAACGCCTTAACCCTGCGCCTGGAGGAAGGCTCCGAGATGGACAAGATCCTCGGTAAGTTACCAAATTTTACCGGATTTTCCATGTTTTAACTTCTTTCTCTGCTTTTCCGCTAACCCTTTGGTTTTTCTGTCTTGAAAAAACAGGAGACAACCCAGATCTTACTCGGATTGAGAAAATCTGAGCTTTCGGGAAGGTATTCACTGCTATCCGAGCTGCAGGCATGCAGCTGGTCAACAAGTACCTTCCCGCAAGAACTGGGGAATTCTCGAAAGTTGAGAAACTTCCGGAAGCTATCCTGGAGGTGGCGGACTCGAAGGAATCCACCTTGCGCTCCGCAGCACGGGGTGGTGCACGCATGGCTTTAGGCCTTATGCGTATGCATTACCCCAGTGCCAAATCTTGGCGCGTGGCGTCCGGTATCTCTCTTGGATACTAGGAGACCCAGCGGACCACCATCTTTGATGAAATCAAGGGTCACGCCACCAAGATCGCCTCTATGGTGAATATCTCCATCACCTATTCGGAAGAGGAGATTCCAGAAGCCCCCGAGGATGACAGCAGTGAAGAAGACTCGGATGCTTGAAGGATCCTCCCTACCCTGGATAGGAGAAATAGGAAATAGGAGCATTACCGCTCTTTACAATGTAATTTATATTGTAACGCTTCTATTATTTTGTATAAACAAGTACTCCGCCTTTTGCAGTTTAACTTTTATGAAATGCTTTGCAAGTTTTCCGGGTTTTATATTCCTTTATCTTCCAAGTTCTCTGGTTTGTGTGCCTTAACTGTCTTTAGCGTTTGAAATGGCTCAGTAGTACTTTAATCTTCATGCCAAGTTACTGGGTAAAACCGATCAGTTTAAACTTGGAAACATGGATCATACTAAAGCCAATTTTACTTACTAGCTCCAGTGACCCAGCACATAAACAATCAGATAATTCTTAGAGAAAAGTAAGGAACTTTTTGAATGAAGCTCGGGCATGCAGGCACAATCCGAGTTTCCATTAACCTTTAGTAGGATGAAAATCATTCAGTTTTTAAACACCGAGCACGCAGGCGCAATTCGGGTTAACATTGAGTATTTTGTAAGATCATTGTAAAATAGATAAAACGGAATCATGCTTTGTACTATAATAAACTTGTAATAACATGGATGTAAGAATTCCGACAACTTTATTTCATGATCTCAAAGATGTTTACATAGAAATTGAACTAAGTATAGAAGGGACGTAACTGCTGGATACTCCAGGGCCTCTTTGTCTCTCCTAGTTCATCATCTATCTTTCTCTTTCTTTTGCGATTCGGCTTCTCGGGATCGTCTTCCGTATCGCGAATATCTACAAGATAATATGATCCATTCTTCATGGCTTTACTGATGACAAATGGTCCTTCCCATACTGGGGCTAGTTTGTGCTTTCTTTGCTGCACCAATCTTAGCACTAGGTCACCTTCTCTAAAAGAATGATGCCTGATTTTCCAACTATGATAACGTCGTAAACCTTGCTGGTAGATGGCGGATCTTTGAAGCACAAGTTCTCGTTCTTCTTCTAAGAGATCGACGGCATCCTGTCGTGCATTTTCGGCATCTGATTCATCGAAATCTTGCACTCTTGGGTTGTCATGGATCATGTCCGTTGGGAGAATTGCTTCCGCACCGTAAACTAGGAAAAACGGGGTTTGCCCAGTTGACCTGTTTGGTGTTGTTTGAATACTCCAAAGCACGGAAGGTAGCTCTTCTACCCATGCCCCAGCTGCTCTATGAAGAGGAGATTCAAGTCTTGGGCGTATTCCTTGTAAGATTGAGCTATTCATTCTTTCAACCTGGCCATTGGATTGCGGGTGTGCCACAGATGCGAGATCTAGGCGAATTCCCGTTTGTCGGCAATATTTTGCCAACTCTCCAATAGAGAAATTTGTCCCGTTGTCGGTTATTATGCTGTGGGGAACGCCGTATCTCATGACTATGTCAATGATGAAATTTCTGGTAGTTACACCGTCAAGTTTTTTGATGGGTTTTGCCTCCACCCACTTGGTATATTTATCCACTGCAACGAGTAGATGCGTAAGTCCGCCTCTGTCAGTTTTGAATGGTCCCATCATATCTAGCCCCCAGACCGCAAACGGCCATGTAATGGGGATAGTTTTGAGTGCTTGGGCTGGCATATTTGTATGCTTGGCGTAATATTGACACCCTGCACATGTGTTTACTATGTGCTCAGCGTCTGTCTTGGCTGTTAGCCAGAAAAACCCTGCACGGAATGCTTTTTTGACTATGCTTTTTGATTGAGCATGATGTCTGCAATCTCCGGCATGGATTTCTTGCAGGATTTCTCGTCCTTCTTCTGGTGAAATACATCGCAGAAAAATTCCGGTAGTGTTGCGTTTATATAGGCAATTATTAATTACCGTGTATCCTTTGCATCGACGCTGAATCTATCTTTGCAAGACTTCGTCTGCTCCATCCAGGTACTTCTGATAAACTAAGAAGTTTAAATATGGGATTGTCCAATCCGGGTTAATGAGCATGATTTCAATTGACTCGGAAGCCAGAGGATAATCAACATCTCCACCTTTTATCGATGGTTCGTACAAATGTTGGACGAAAACCCCTGGTGGTAGGGTTTTGACCCTTTCCAACCCCATGCGGGCTAATTCATCCGCGTTCCAATTTTCCTCCCTTTTAACATGGAGTACTTCGAATCCAAAGAAATAGATGGCAAACTCGTTCACCGTTCTCCGGTATTCGGCCATTATAGGGCTTTTGGCGTCCCAAGTTTGGTTGAGCTGGTGCTGTACCAAATCTGAGTCGCCGTAGCATAGGATGCGCTTGACACCTATTTCCTTTGCAATATGCAAGCCATGAAGCAAAGCTTTCATATTCTGCCACATTACTACTGGCGTTGAAGTGTATTTGTAATACATACTCCATTGTATCTCCTTTAGGGGATTTTAGAACTACACCAGCTCCAGCGCCCTCCTTCATCTTGGATCCGTCAAAGTGCATGATCCAGTACTCGGACTCCGGCATTGGTGTTTTTTTTCCATTGCTTCCGTCCAGTCGGCGACAAAATCTGCCAGAACCTGGGATTTTATTGCCGTCCTAGGCTGGTACTTAATGTCGAATGCTGCTAGCTCGATGCCCCATTTGGCTACTCGGCCAGTTGCCTCCGCATTGTTTATTATATCCCCTAGTGGCGCTTTGCATACCACTGTTATGGAATGTCCTTGGAAGTAATGGCGAAGTTTTCTAGATTAGAAAAATACGCCATATGCCAGTTTTTGATAGTGTGGATACCATTGTTTGGACTCGGAGAAAACTTCACTTATGTAATATACCGGATGCTAGTCTGGTATGCTTTGTTCGTGTTTCTTCCTTTCCACAACAATTACTGCACTAATAACCCGATCTGTAGCCGTAAGGTACAATAACATAGGTTCTTCGTCTTTTGGGGATGCCAAAATTGGAGCTTTCATTAAAGTTTCCTTCAACTAGGTTAGCGCTGCATCTGCCTCCTCTGTCCATTCAAATTTGTCGGATTTCTTAAAAAATTTGTATAGTGGCAAGGCTTTATCCCCCAGCCGGCTAATAAACCTGCTGAAGGCTGCAGCGGAACCCATCAATCTTTGCACATCTTTTACGCACGTAGGCTTGGAGATGTTTAAGATTGCTTTGATCTTTTCCGGGTTTACTTCTATTCCTCTATGAGAAACGATGAAACCCAGAAGTTTTCCCGAGGGAACCCCGAATACGCACTTTAATGGATTTAACTTCATTTTATAAGCGCGCAAATTTTTGAAGGTTTCTCGCAAATCCTCAAGGAGTGTTTATTTTTCCTTGGTAACGACAGCAATGTCGTCCACGTAAACATGGACATTTTTGCCAATCTGACTATGCAAACACCGTTGCATGCAACGCTGGTAGGTTGCACCTGCGTTCTTCAGGCCGAATGGCATGGTTATGTAATAGTACGTCCCATAAGGGGTTATGAATGAACTTTTGATTTGATCTTCCTTTTTCATGCGTATTTGATGATACCCGGAATATGCATCCAAAAAACATAAAATCTCAGAGCCTGCGGTGGCATCTATTATTTGGTCGATTCGTGGTAACGCAAACCTATCTTTTGGACACAGTTTGTTCAGGCCGGTGTAATCTATACATATTCTAAGGGCAGTAGTATCTTTCTTCGGGACTAATACTGGGTTTGCAGACCATTCAGTATGTATAACTTCCCGGATAAAATCTGCTGCCAAAAGCCGGATAATCTCCTTGCCAATAGCCTTCCGTCTTCTTCCGTCAAATCGACGGAGACCCTGTTTGACGGGTTTCGATCCTGGAATCACCTTGAGTTGATGCTCAGCAATTTCCCTAGGTACGCCTGGCATGTCCGCTGGACACCAGGCGAAAATATCCCAGTTCTCACGGAGGAACTTGATGAGCTCGCTTTCCTATTTGTCGTTCATCCCAGTTCCCACTACGACAAATTTTGTCGGATCTTTGGGATCTAGGATTACCTGTCTTGTGTTCTCGGAAGCCTTGAAGCTATCTGCTGGCTTCCGGCTTTCTTTGCCTGCCGGCATTTCTGTCGGTGATACCTCTTTGGCCAGCTCCTTCAACTCTTCCTTTGCTATGACTTTCTCAGCGCAAAGGGCGTTTTCTTTTTCCAGCTCGTTTGCCAATTTGAAGTCTCTAGATATGGTGATTACTCCTCCTTTGGGTCCTGGTATCTTCAGCTTATAGATATAACATGATCTTGCCATGAATTTGGCGAAAGCTGGACGTCCGAGTATCGCGTGATACACGCTTTCGAACGGCACAACCTCGAAGGATACTTTTTCCTGCCGGAAGTGGTCTTTATCTCCAAAGGTTACATCTAGGGAAATTTATCCTAGGGATCGTGCTTGTCTGCCAGGGACGATGCCGTGAAAACGTATGTTGCTGTGATTGAGGTGGGTCTCGGAAATTTTCAGATGCTTCAGTGTATCCAGGTACATTATGTTAATGCTGGATCCTCCATCCATCAGCACTCTTTTTAGCCTAATGTTTTGAACAATAGGACTTATGATTAGAGCTTGTGTGCCGGGTTCAGGGATATTCCCGGGATGATCTGACTGATCCCAGATAATTGGTGTATTGAGTACTTCAAGAATTTCGGGGTTGCAGGGACAACTGCGTTTATTTCTCGAAGCGTTCTCTTTGCCACCTTTGCTGAGGGAGTTGCCAGGAAAGTTAGGTTGCATTCTACATCAACTCTCGGAAACTTGGGCTCGCCTTTTCGCTGCTGTTCCTGGATTTTTTTTTCGTTAGTGTCTGATTCACTGTCTTCTTTCTCAGCTTCTGGCTTTTTCTTGGAAAACTTCCTCTTGGAATTCTTCCCTTTGTTTCCGGATCCTGCACTGCCTTTCATATGCTTGTTCAAGCGGCATTGTGCGTTAGTATGAGTAGGCTTCCCAAATTGCGAGTGGTGGACACAGTTTTCCAACTTGATTTTCTCCCACTCTTCTTTGGTGTAGTTTATCGGCTCGGTACTGCGTCATTTCCACCTATTTCCATTTTCCCTTCCAAAGGCTATGTTGACCTCTTTGGGCTTCTGTGTTGCATCTGGAGTTCCTTTTTTCTCAGGGCGAGGGTTCTTTTTGGCCTGTATCAGTGTATCGATATTGCCTCCTTTTGCCCTGATGTCGTCCTCGGCTGCAGCATGTTCGTTGGCGGTTGTAAGCATAGATCCAAGATCTTTGTCCTTTTTGGAACCAATCATGAACGGTACAAGTCCGGGTTTTAGGCCATTGACGAAAGCATGCATTGCTTGAACGTCAGTTACTCTAGAGCAACTATTCTTCATTGCCGTCCATCTTGAGATGAAATCCACGTATGGTTCGTCCTCAAATTGGGTGCAACAGTTTAGCTGGTTGATGCTATTCGGGCATTTGTAGGTTCCCCGGAAATGCTGAGTAAATACTCGAGCCATATCATCCCAGTTGTCGACAGTTCTGGAGGGTAATCCATTGATCCAATCTCTGGCTCCATCCAGTAACATTAGGGGAAGAAACTTTGCAGCTTCCAAGTCTATCCCATTGTTGATATGGACGGCTGTATGATAGTCTGAGAGCCAGGTATCCGGGTTTGTACTACCGGTATATTTTTGGTATGTAGGACCAACTTTGGCAAAGCCAGCATGCAGGGTTATCCTTCGGATCCTATATGTGAAGCACTTAGGTCCAAAGTATAGATCGTCTCTTTCCGCTCTATCCATGTGTGCGGAGTACCTGCCGGCTGAATGGACAGAAGGGGATCTTCTCCTTTCTTTTCCATTGTGGCGCGAACGCGCTTTTCCGGGATTCTCTCAGTTTCTTCCGAGATCTTGCCCCTTTGGATAAGGTGGAGATCTACTCCTGTTTCTTTCCTTATTTCTGGGGGGTGTCCGGGATCTCTCACGCCTGTGAGGTATATCCTGCCTTCCAGCTTTTTCAGCTGCGCGTCTCGGAGGCGGCATTGCTTTTCCGTCATTCCGGTGCTTTTCTTCCTGATCGCGAGGGTTAAGTCCGTCTTTCGGGAGATGGGATCCGGTTCTAGACGCTTCATCCTTGTTGTCGGGATTTTTCTTGTCTTTTCTCCGATCTGCTTTCTTCTCTTTTGAATTGCTTGAATCTCCAGGTTCTTCCGGTCCAGGCGCTCCAGCGGCACATGTAGCTGTTTTACATAGGGCTGAGTCGTCGTGCAACTTCCCTGATCGTTGCTGCCCTCGCTGTTGTTGTTGCAATGCTTTTCCTAAGAAAGCATACACCCCTTGAAGTTTTTCACCATTGGAGTACATATCATTGTTGAGGATGGCGAACGCTGCTTCCACATTCTCTACTGCGGTTTTGTATATTGGTTCGCCTCTGGCATCTTTGCCGTTTACCTGCTTTTGCCAAGATGGGTTGTGAAACCTTTCTTTTGGCGGCAGTACTTCCGGTCTTACAATTTCGGGTAACCTTGTAGGTTTAATTCCAGATCTATTCTTTCTCTCGTATTCCTCGATTTCTTCCTTCATGAGCTTGATGTCGTCTTGATTTTTTTGAGGTGTTCACGAGTTCTGAATAGATGTTGCTGCTGCCTCTGGAGAGCTTGTCTCCTGGCTTCTAGCACTTCAGAGGGTTCATGCAATCCCACTGGTGTTTGCAGTAACTCCTGTTCTTCTTGTTCTGTCATTGGCGGAACAAGGATTTCTTTTGTCTTCTTCTCCGAAGGTTTCACACCGCTTGCGTCTCCTACTTCCGGGTTTTCATTGGCTGGATCGGCCAATTTCTTCTTCCGGAGTTTATCTTGGAGCTTTTTAGCAGTTTTGTGTTTCTTCTTGGAAGAGGGCGGTTTCCTGCAGGGTTCTTCCTCTGTCAATTCTTTGACGTCGGGGAATTTTTGAGAGGTTTCTCCTTCTTATCTCTCTTCCTCTGGCGGAGGCGTTCTAGGGCTTTCCTGACTGTCGGCATCCGTGTTTTCAGCCGGTTTTGCCATCAGTACTTCATGGAATCCCTCTTGGAAGGATTTGACCTTTCTTTCGAAAGCGTCTTCGTCTTCGTCTTTGGTATCGAAGTGATCCGATCTGGTTTCCGACTCTAATCTCGCCTCAATAGCGGCTAATACAGAGTCAGCTTCCGAGTGCGTCGTGATGCTGACGGATGTCGGATCTTCCACCTCTATTGTGGGAGTGTTGTTTTCTGCCTCTTGCACGGGATTACTTTCATCCGTGTTTTCGGCGATCTCGGATTGCACCATGCCGATAAAGTGTGATTCACTTGTATGTCAGCGATCTGAGAAAAACCCGGTATCGTAGTCATCATCGACTGGGTATATGGAGGGTGGGATAAATTTACTTCCACCGCAAAACACCGTGGCCTCTGCAGTTAATCCGATAAAATATTTGCAGATCCAATCGGTAACACGCAGGCACTTACCAGATGATTTTGCGCCGGTATGTAAGATCCGTTGTCGAGGAAGCGTCCAACGTCGTTGTCGAACTCCAAGCTTCTGACAGTTATGGAACTGCCGATTCCGCCGATTATCCCAGATCGAAACTTAACGCCTGGCGTCGCTGGCCCCACGGTGGGCGCCAACTGCCGAGACATCGTGGTAGAATTCATAGACGGGGGTGCCATGAGACTACCGATAGAGACGTGGGGGACGTGGTTGTGCGAAGGACAATGACACAAGGTTTTTACCCAGGTTCGGTACGGCGCAGTAATGCGACGTTCCTACTCCTGCAATCTCACTATTCAGGACTAAAGCCCGGAAATACAGAGTACAATGTGAGGTTCTATTGGCTGCTCGTCAAGGATCAACCTCTCGGCGAGTTAGCCTTTAGTTTCTTGTCTATATATCATATCTCCCGTCCGGCTTTATATAATAGCCGGATTAGGGCATACAGAGTAGGAAACCTAGAAGACTATGGTAACTCTTTAACTTGGAAAGTAAGGAATCCGCCTTCTACTCCAAGACAGATCACGTGGGCCGTGATCCGGGTTCTTCTAGAATCCGGCTTCTGTGCATCAGCTTACTGGGCCGCCTAATGGACCATAGCCCATCACCATTTAGGCCACCCTGATAATCCGGCACTTTAGACTACCATCTGATATACCCCTAGTTAGTATACATCCGACAGGGGCGGATAGCCGGGGATGGGGACCAGATGCGTCCCTGTGACGCGGTGAAGGTGGTGCCCCGAAGCTCTCAGTACCCAGACCTGAGACTGCTTGGGATGTGCGCCTACTGGAAGCACACATTCTTCTATTTCCTAGAGGCGCCTTGCTACTCTGGTGGTCCCTTCCTCCCAGCCTTTCGACCTGACCTTCCAACCTCAAGAGAGTGTTGGAATGTGCGGAACTATGGGGACCCTTATGCCGTCATCGTCTTGCCAAAGCGCCTGGGGGAACTTGTGGCGGAGGGGCTCACGGGTCTAGATCTCTTGATCACCTGGCAGTCAAGGCGCGTGGAACCGCTGCAGTCGCGGGTGCACGAGATTGGGGAGTGGAGCCCCAATGGGGACTCCACCCAGATCTCGACTCTTCCTCTCGTTCAGCACGAGCTTGCGGGATAGGTATGGTCCGTCTCCTTCTAGATGGTGGAAGACCCCTCGCAAGGGGGAGGGACGCCTATGGCTTCTCGCACCGAGTCCTGTTGGTAAGTTTTCGCGAAATCTTCCTCGCTTTATCTCTTTCAGCGGGCTTAGCGGGGTCCTTCTTGATAGCTGCTCTCTCGATCCTCCTGGTGGTTGGTGAACTCAATGTCCAGGTTCAGTTTGCTTCGTCCTGCTCACTCGCATCCCTCACAGAACATCCCGACGAGTGCGGTCCTGCTGGGGCTTCTCCGGTATCGTCTGCGCCACGACGGTCCCTTGGACCTCGTGTTGTTACTGGGCATGGCCAAAGAGGTTGGTGATTTACGCCCTTCTTTGCTTGGTTTCCCTTGGGAGAAAACGATACTTATTTTTCATGCACATGTCTACAGCAAGAGCACATGTTAAACTCCGAGGTGCTAGATGATCTGCGGGTGCGGAACACGACCCTCGGCAACACTCTCGAGCAGACGCGGGATCAGATCACCAGTCATCGAGGGCCTCCGTCCTCCTAGGGGTCCGTGCGGTCGGGCTAGATCTTAATAGCTTCATCCATCTTGTAAACTTATTGTCTAGTAATAAAGAAAAGGTGGTACGGGTGACCTCTTTTCCTCTTGCTTTCCTCCTTCTTGGCTTTGGAGGATTGTTTCTGCCGCCGGCTTCGGATGGTCCAGTGCAGATCCCAGGGGAGCAGGCCCTCGCGGATCCTTTGTGCTCCCGGTTCCTTTTCGGGAGCCCTGGGTTGAACTGAGAGGTCCAGGCTGTCAAGTCATCCCTCTTGCTCTTTGGAGTGGAAACCGCACAACCCTCGGGTGCCCATATCCGGGGGAAAATTTAGAAGTGATCGGGGGTGGTTTGAGAAGTCTTGATCTGAAGACATGGGGTGTCTCCTGCTCAAAGGATGCGCCTTAGCTTAGCCCCTGAGCCCCTTCCGGTTCCCCAAACGTCATGTAGACTGACCAAAATCCAAGGCAACTTTCTCGAAAAAAGGCTCCATAAAAATCCTCCAATCAGCAACGAATCGAACAACGTAATGGTGGTAGAGAATCGTACTTCCTGCAACGTCTTATCCCTGGGAGAAATCCCCCAGGGGACACCGGCGCTCCTGCCCAGACATTTCTACCTAACTAAAAACGGAAGACCAACGAAAAACAGATTTATTTTCTTTATTTGGCCAATCTATTGCGGGGCCGAAACCCCAAAACCTGGTGCATAATTTACAACGATCCCTGCCGGAATACGCTGAGAATGCACGCATGTTGTGGGGGCGGACCCGCACTGTCGTTGACTCGGGTGGCATGGGTTATACCCGGGCATGCTGACCGGCTGATGCTCATGCTGATGATGCACTCGCGTAGCAGGCACGGACCCGCTCTTTGTGCGCCTTGTGGCCGCATCCCCAAGGATGGTACTGAGTGCAATATGTCGCGATTCCGCAGGATATGGGCACACTTCCCAAACCTGGTTCCTTGGCTGGCTATTGCCAGCTGATAGGGGACAACAAATCCACAAGTGCCTCTCACGGGCGAGGGGAGTGGCCCGGGGACTACTCCCCCCGTTCCCCCTTCGATGAAGATACTGTCTGTTGTGGCCACAACAGGTTATTTCAATAACTGAAAGGGGATCTCTCGTGCTAGAGGTCCTCCCTTTGCCGAAGCAGTTGATCTCGGTCCTTCCCCGACCCCGAGTTCTCCCGGGGGCCCTGCCGCCGCCACCCGGGACCATAGGTCCACCGGGCCTTGCCAGTCAGAAGGGTCTTTTACGCGCGCCCCCTTGCCCCTCCTCCCCTCCAGAAGGAAGGTGTGGGGGCATTGAATCTGGCGCTAGTCCTTGAGCCTCGGGAGTCGGCTCGTTCCAGCCCCCAACGGGAGGGTGTTGGTCTCCGTCTTCAATGTACACTCCATCGCAGTCGCAGCCGGGGAAATCTTCGGACTCGGACGAGCCGGTTGGAGTTTCAGTTGGTGCGCCTGCATCTTGTTCCAGCGTGTGTCGCTCAACAATCTTCCAGAGGTCCTTCGTCCGCAGGATGACCCTGATCTGCCGTTCTCGCTCCAGAAACGGGTGACGTGTGCTGCTCATGAAGACGAGGATGACAATATGTTCTCGAGCCTCGGGCACCTGACACGCCATGTGACGAAAAGGCTCCGCGTACCCGCGGAGGGATTCCCCCTCCCGCCTGCGGACCAAGCGACGGAGGCCGCCGAAGGTAGCTATAGGTGGGGTTAATGCTCGGTCGCCGAACTCGGAGAGGCCACTCGGGCCGCCCCTCTGCCATGGGCGGAGATGCCTTCTTTATTTTTGGCCCCTGCCGGAGTCTGGCTGAGATCTCTCGGGATGTGTGGCCCCGTGGGGCGGATCCACTTTCTGCCAGGGACGGTTTCCCCACGGCAATCGGGGCGGCACCGTGGCACCACAAAACATAGTCCGTCATGACAATGAGTCCCTCGAGCCACGACTGAGATCTCACGTCGTCTTCAACTACCGGGGGAACGTTGTGCAACATAGTTTGCATCGCCGCCAGCGCTCCGTCCTCCCCCGAACGGTTGAAATCCTCGACCCCCGAATCGGCCAGATCTGGGGGTGTCCGCCCACCACACCCACCGGAACGGCCGGTGGCGAGGGGCTGGTGGTGTGGCCTTCCGAAGGTCGACCCTCGGTCCTTATATCTTCTTTGTGAGGACTCCATGGAAGCAAGATCGCTTGGAGACGATGCAGAAGCTTGGCCCCCTACCTGGCACGCCAAATGTCGCGTGTAGAAACACGGACACCGGGAGTGACCAACGTCGAGCCCCCAGATTTGTTCGGCAGTGGACAGGGGAGACTCCTGCACCGCCTCTTCACGGTTGGTAAAAAGGGGGTTAGGGGAGAGCTAAACACACAACACACAGACACAACTTGTTACTGTTTGGGCCATCGAGAGATGGAACCCTATGTCTTACATGTCTGATCTGGGATTATCTTGCCGAGGGGAAGTTACAAGGGCGGGAATATGACTCTCTTCTCTACTCTTCCTTCCTGGTCTTTTCTCTCTTTCCAATCCTCCTGCCCCCCGTCCCCTTTCCTTCGGGACCTATCTCTATCCTTTTATATCCCAAGGCCTCTTCAATCTTCCTATTGTGGGGTTCACACGTGTAGTTGTCATTCTATGGAGGGGTACTCATGGAGGCGGAAGGCGAAGTTGCCGCCATCCCTGTGTAACCGCCTACCTACCTTCAATGTCATGTGCTGCTATGTTCCTGTGACGGGCGACCATGGGGCGGTCGTGCCTCCCGGGGCGTCCCCTCGGGGGAAATAAACTGGGGGAGTCGAGACTCGACCAATAAGACCGTCCGAGATGGTGGATCGGGCTCACGCGTCCGACGATTAGGGGACCCCCCAAAGGTAGTACACCGACAGTGATGGAGTTGATTAATATGCAATAGCAATAGAGGCTACTTCATTTGTGGTTTCTTCTTCTTCATCACCGAAACCATACTATTCTTGAATCACTAGCACAAACCTTGAATATGGTTTCTTATTGAAAGGTTTCTTATTGAAGTGAGGCTTGTTGTGGGGGGAGCTCTGACTTATCCTTGAGATTTTTTTCCTCCTTGGCTTTCCCTATTCTCAAAAGGGCACTCAGAAACAAAGTGATACTTGTATTGACAATTGAAACAAACCTTCACTTTTTGAGTCCCTTCCTTGCCATAGTTTGACTTGGTCTTCTCCTCAACATATGCCTTGTCCTTGGAAGGGTTCTTCCAAAACTTTTGCACCGCAAGAGCAATGAAGTCCGTGAGCACCGGATCATACTCTTGAGCATTAGTGGAGCCAAGTCTTCCCTCAGTTCAACCTCTTCTTGTTGATCCACCATCTTTGTCACCACCTTTGCCTTCAATGCAACAGAGGGCCCTTTGTGCATTCCAATAGCACGAGCGCGAGTGTCTTGAGCAAGCTTTGTTTGAACTTGAATGGGGCCATATCTTGCATAACCTCACTTGAAATCATGAGATGGTAGTTGTGTCTTCCTTGAAAGATTTTCAAGTCCATGGGATCAAATGGCATGAGGGAACTCACATAATTCCTCTTGATCCAAGAATAATCAACATGAGTGGCACCAAGACCACTAACGCGGTAGTAAGGGTCTTGAGTCTTTGGTACATATCCTCATGGCTTTAACCATCATGCATATATAACCCTTCGTACTCATTTCTCAAGGAATCAAACCTATTCCTCTTCATGCTTTCATTTCCCTTAAACATGGAGATAAGAGCATTCCATGTTTCCTTGGCGGTAGAGAATTATTGAATCTGCGGCATGATCTTATCACCCGCGGCTTGTTGAATCATATACAAAGCGGTGTAGTTTAGTTGGAAATCTACCACTTCTCTTCTTGTCAAGTTCTTGGGGTAATGAGGCTTGTATCCATACCCAATGACCCTCCAGATCTCGATGCAAGAATATTTCAAGTGAGTTTTTGTGAAATATTGCCATTGACCAACCGAATGTGCATAAATTTTAGGAGGGTTGACTCTACAGTTTATATGAGGATGTGGGATAGGAGGATGGGGAGAGTACCGTCCGGGGACATTGTGGTAGTCCTCCTTTTCATCCTTCCCCTTAGGAGATGAAGTTTGTTTATAGGATGTTGCTTCACTTTTATTTGTTTCACCCTCATCCTCATCATCCAGAGGACTCGAAGATGTGGATGTCGGGCCTTTGGCTTTCAAGAGTTACGTCATCAAATAACGCAATTCCGTCATTTTGGCATCCATGGATGAGGTCAAGGATGTATTTCAAGAGTTGCATTTCCTTGAGATCATTCATGGTGGCCGGTGCCGCAGGCTCGGTGTTTTCTCCTTCGATGGCCATACTAAACTCTTAGGCGGTTAAGCCCAAAATAAGAGTCGATGCCCTGATACAAATTGAATGGATATTATGGGAAACTAGAAAAGGGGGGGTAAATAGGTGCTAATTCCAAATTTTAATTCTTTTTCGACTTAGTCTTGACACAAAGGAAAATTATCTAGATATGCAACTACGGTAAATTTACCTATATTACAAGAGAAAATACAAACACAAGGTAAAGTTAAAGGATAGAGGTAACCGATAACGGAGGCACGCGGAGACAAGGATGTATTCCTGAGTTCCTTCTTTTGGGGGGAGTATGTCTCGTTCTAGGGGTGTGAGTTTCGCCACGAAGGCGTACTCAACGCCACAAATAGCTCACCCTATTCTCCGATGAACTTCACCACAAAGGCCTAGTTCATCTTCCACTATTGATTCCCTTCAAGACAGAAAATCGGTGCCTTTATAATGATTTTGAGGCACACACACCCACAACCGAATTGGGGGATCCCAAGAAGAACCATCCGCTCGAAGACCTCAGCCGGCCGCACAGCAGCCGCCTGGTAGCGCCGGATCCCAGCTGCATGTTTTCTCTCTCGTCAGCGGTCTTTTATCTTCTAAGTGTAATTAGGCCAACTGAGGGTAATTTCCCTAACAGTCAACAAGTTTTAGTATCGTGGTAGGTATAAAAGTTTGAGTTTTTTACATTAAATCTTGAGTTCTATCATCACGAAGCTCTGAGTATTTCCCATGCAACTTGATCGATTTATGTATGCGATAGTTTTTTTCCTAGCAAGTGACTTTTAAAACAAATCAATATTTTTATCAGAATATATGATACATCTGCATTTCTTGATAAAATTTCTGTTATGCTTGTAAAGTATCAAACGGTCTTACCCATACTGTATTAATTGTGAATGTGAAATGAGTACTTTTGATATTATCGTCAAGTACTTTCTGTCGTGACTTAGTGCATTATGTTGTCCCAACACCAACTGCACCACCTATTGAATATGAAGAAAACCTTGTTGCAACTATTTCTGGAATGGTTTAGTTGGTTGTCATTTCATATGATGTAGTCTAGTTTAGTGGTTTACTTGGAGTATATTACTTTTTTGGGGAGTACTTTTCTTTCTTTATATCAGCATTATGAAGTTCTACACAGTCGAATATCTCATGTTTCTCCACAAGTTTTTGGAATATTTATGTAAACCGGAATTGTAGCAGTAGAAAATATAGTCCTGGTTTTCTGAGAGAGATAGTAGATACTCCTTGTTACTTTCTTGTTTGTTTAGCTCATTGCAGTAACATTGTTTTATGAAAAACATACACTTGTTTGTGCTACTATCACTATTACACACACAATTACTACTACTCCTATGTACACAATTCTTTGTACTTACATTTGCTTCCTTTCTCCGCCTCTTTCGTCATCCTTTCTCGACCGGGAAATGTTTAGGCAGATTGCATGCTCGAACAGGATATGGCATGGTCAAACAGGGATGTGATCCAGAGGTAAAGAAAATATGAACTTGAGATTTGTTACTGGAAAAGATCTCTCCTCCCAAACCTGTATTAGTGCATCAATATCTTTCTCATAGACATTAATTTGTGCCTGGATTATAATTAATATGTGCTTGATCAGTACTGCATCAGTAGCTTTAACTAGTGGAAGTGGAGTAGTGTTCTTTATCTAGTATGAGTGGAGTAGGATTTGTATCTTGTAGCTAGTGCAATTGGCCAGAAAATTTTTAAATAAAACCCATATTTCGTGCTCTCCTTAATTTCAAAATGACTTTATTAATTTACCCATGTGAATGTGTTTTCGTGTGCTAAAAATCATTGAATTTCTTGCTGTAGTGGGGAGCTGAGTTCAATTCTCTCACTATCATTTGACAAGTTTGTTCTCAATGTCATATGCTAGTATTTGCCATGTGTTCATGGCTATTTCTTATCTTAGTACTCTTCTTCGATCAGTGGCAAGTATGACCAATAAGATTCATTCTTCAGTTTTCACCTATGTTCATATGCAACTCTGGGATAGGATGGGGGTACTGTTGAAATTTTGGCCCAATATAGCCTAGCCTATTTTAGTCTTCCAAAAAATTCTTGAAAATCCTAGAGGCTCATGTGGCCCATTCGTGTATGGCAAGAGGTGGGACAAATGTTTAGTCCCACATTGCTAGTTGAGTGTAAGTTTTACCTATTTATAAGGGAGGCCTTTCCACTTGGTGTATGAGCATGAGAAGTAGAGGACTACACGCGCGCTCCTCCTCCGCCGCCCTCCTCGCCACGATGCGCGCGCGCCGCGGTTTGCGGGAATGAGCCGAGCCGAGCTAGGACCTATGCTGCGTGTACGCCTTGTCTTCTTTTTGTCACACACGAATGGAAAAATATGAACGGTTGTCGCACCCTGACTTCTAGAGGATACTCACCGGGCCGAACTGGATAGTAGATGATTGGATTACGGGGCTTACCTGCACCCGCATCCTCTTACGAGTAGACCAACACTTATGCGTGACAACCAAACTCTACTATCCACCATCGATGTAAACTATCCCATAGAGATCAAGATACTACCATTGACGTACTTCATACCATACACACATGGTACGTCAACGGCGTTTAACAGAATGATAGCACAACATATCTCTAAGACACAAAAGATAGAAATAAGTTGCAACTGGCTCTCACTAGAGCAGAGAATAGCAAATACAATCATCCAGAGGACACATGTCCCAACATAACATCATTACATCACAGCGGAAGCATTCAAAAGGTCTGAGTACAGACAAATCAAAATAGGCTTAAGAAGCCGGGAATGAAAGGAAAAACGGAGCCCATCCACGTAGTCTCGGATCCTGCCCGGGTCCGCTATCTACTCATCAACAGCCTCGTCGTACTCCACGTAGTAGCCACCATGGGGATCCTCGGCATCGTAGTCTGCGGAAACCACAGCCCCAAAGGGGTCAGTACATAAACGTACTGGCAAGCAAGACTCACAGTTCACCAAAGTGTAACCCGTCAACACCAAGCACAGATGTTTTGGGTTCAACGGAAGAAAGGGTGATATAAAAGATACTGCAGCGGGCTGCTCTAACCAACTACAGATACATGCTATAACTTCCGGCTAACAGAAAGGAGATAAGATAGCGTATCGTAACCAACTATAACTAACTCCAAACAAACCCATCCTGGATCTCGCCCCTTATCCAAAGAAGCAATCCGAGGATAACTCACACAGTTGGATTAATGATGGATCAAGTTATTGTGTCAATAAGACTATTACTAGTCAAGTTATCATTAGTTAGGTGTAAGTTGTTCTGAGTACTTGTTAGCCAGTACTTTCACCAAGTCAACCATAACCGCGGAAAACACGGCTTCTCGAGAAGATTTATCCCTGCAGGGGTGCACCAATTTGGCCGTACACGTAAGAATAACCCGCCAGATGGAATGCCTCCCACCAAGCGGGGCACTCAACACAACTCAACTCTTCTTCTCATCAAAGCCCAAAGAACCCCGTGCAGTGAGCGCAGGGCTAATCAAGCCCCACGAAGAAAAGGGGACCCTCATAGCACTCTAAGAACGTGTCTCCCTAAATGCCGACTACAAAAGTTCCACCCTGGCCTGGGCTCGCAAAAACATGCATGCGGCAAATGGAAAACCCGAACTAAATGAGGCGATTTGGACGAGATGCGAATCGAATCAAATTGAGGGGGGCGCCCATACACGCTTCCCACATGCGGTTAGTGCGCTCATCATGGATCAGTAGACAAGACCCTTTTCCTAATTAGGGTCGACACTAGCAGGCCTCAAAACCATGCCGGGCCTCCAGCCGGTGCCTTATCATCAAATTATTATTATCCACAATATTAACAGGTTGATTGTTTAAACATCGAGCCCCAGAACATAATAGAAATAGTAACAGAAAGTAACGGACAACAGACTCGACCAAAACAACCCTAAGAATGCTAGTAAGCCACGGGCAACAAGCAACGGGGTGATAGGTATGGAGGTGAGGCTATATCAGGGTTAGAGGATAACAATATGATAGGATAGGAACACAAGCATCAATACATAAGGCTAGCAGAATAGACAACGGAAAGTATCGGTATCCAATGTTGAAAAGGAACACAATGGTTCATGTGAGTGAATACTTGCCTGCAAGCTCAGCAGCCTGGTACTGAGCTAAGTCCTCAGAAGGGGTGTCGTAAAGCTCGTCTGTCTCAACGTCGTCGTCTATTCGAGAAGAAGCAAACAAACAACGCAAAGAGACAAGCAATCAATAACATGGCATAGTGCACAATCATGGGATGATGCATGACCATTTAATTGATGCATCAAAAATAAACTAGTTGACATGGTAACATGTTTAAATGGACCCATATGCAATTGGGATTGCATATGGAAAAGCCCATGAATTAAGTTGGAAACAAATGATCTACAAATAATTACCATGTGAAAGTTGATTAGCATGATGCATGCATGATGAAAACAAAAGAAAACAACAATAGATGCAAGTAGAAATGAAATTTACCAAGTTTGGAAATTTGTTTATTAAGTTAAGAAATTTTGGTTTCTTAAAGGTGTCACACAAGCATTTGTTGTTTTCATCAAGTTAAATTGTTCAAAACAGATAACAAGGTTCATATTTGAATAAAACACAAAATTTTAGGTGGATTACATGTTTCAATTATTGAAAAAGGAATTACAATGATTTAATTATGAATTAAACAAGTTTAAACAAGATTTAAATGAATTTAATTCAAGCATGAACTTATTTGAATTTTTATTGGTTCAAAACATAAATTCAAATTCATATTTGAAAAGTTTATACTTTTCTAGTTTGAAAACATATTTTATATGTTCAAAGATAATTTAATTTGAGCAAGTTATGAATTTAGCAAATTTAAATGATTTAAACAAGGTTTAACTTATTTAAGCAATTTTAATTATTCAAAACATGAAACAAATTTTATATTTGAAAAGGTGGATTAAAATAGCATTGAAAACATATTTTATTTGTGTTATTTGAATTAAGTTTGAATTAGTTATGCATTTGATCAAATTTAAAAGGAGTTGTTTGAATTTGAAATTTGAATACATTTGAATTGTTCAAAACAGGAAAAAAATGATGTAAACATGTAGAGAATTTAATTTGGTTCAGCAAACATATTTTACATTATTTGGATTTAGAAAATAAAAGTTATTAGCATTTTAAAATTAGGGACCAATCTGTAAAAAGAAAAGGATTTGATTTAAAAGAAAAGGGCAGAAAAGCAATTTTCACTCCGCAGTGGCTAGCTACAGCCACTGACAGAGGGGCCCCTGGGCCACGGTGGCCCGCGTGGTTCACAGCAGCTGACAGGGGGGCCCTCCTGTCAGTGCCCCTTGCGAAAAAAGGTTGGGGTTTTATTCGCGAGCTCAGGGCTCGAACCTGCGACCTGGGGCGCGCGCGGCAGCGTTGCTACCAGTGCACTGTCGAACGATTGCTGACAGAGAAGGACACGCAGGGGGGATATGGTTCAGGTATGGGAGTTAACTGAAACTGAATCGAGTTTCAGTTTCTGAAACTGACAGCGGCAAGGTGGCCGGCGGTGAGCTGCAGCTGCGCTGCGCTGCCGTGCTGTCGCGTGTGCGTGCTGCTGTGGATGCGCGCTTGCGTGTGCAGCAGAGAAGGAACAAGAGGTGGACGAAGAGGCGGAGCTCACCGGGAGGAATTCAGAGGGAGGCGCCGTGCTCGGAGCAGAGGTGGTCGGCGGCGACAGAGATGGTCGACGGCGTGGCTGCAGCAAACCCCGGGAAATGTGGCGTGGTCGAGGAGGAAGAGGGAGTCGAGGGGATGTCGTTCCCGCGACTAGCCAGCGTGGAGAGGAACCGTACCGGCGGCGATCATCGGAGGAAGGTGGTGGTGGCGCTCGGCTACTGTGAGATTCAGAGAGGGATTGCGGGCGGAGGGAGAGGGAAACGGCGGCGACAGCTAGGGAGAGATGGTGGTGGGTGGTCTAGGGCAGCTCGGGGGCGCTAGGGTTGGATATATAGGGGCGTAGGGGCGACCTCGGCCGTCCCACTGTTACAGCGGCGACGTGGACAGCCGGATGCGCTGCCGTACGCGAAAGAGATGAGCGAGGGGGAGCGAAGGGGTACCAGGCTAGCTTGGTGGGCTGCGCCTGCCCACTGGCCTGCCCCTCCCCCTCTCTGCTAAGCGTTTTTCTTTTAATTTTTTTCTTCTGTTTCTTTTTTTTTTGCTGAAAAGAATTAGGAAGAAAAAGAATAGGTTTTGAGGTTTAGAAAATTAGGGCAAAATTTTTATATTGCTTATTAATGTAACAGCAACAACTTGCAAGTTTAGATTTCCAAAATAATTAAATTATGTTGCTGTTTGAAATTTGAGTGAAAATCAATATTAATTGAAATAATTGACTTAAGCAAAAATAAGTTTTTAAATTCAAGTTTCTTTGAATCAAGTGATAAATTGTTTTGTAAGTTTCATAATTTCAAATTGGGTGCTGTTTGAAATTGAATTTGAATAATATTTGAATTTAAGTGAATGATTAAAAGCCATAATTTTAAATAGTTTGAACCTTATGGTTTAATGGAAACAAATGGTTGTTTTATTTGAACTTTGTATTTGGAAAAATTGTAACATAACAAGTATGAAACAAAGGTTTGAATATTGTTTGAATTTCAATTGTGAAAACAAAGAAAAACAGATGCAAACAAAAGGAAAACAAATGCAATGATTAAGATGCCATGATGCAAAACATTAATTAAACAAGAATCAAACATTCTAGGGTGGTTTTCGTACTTGGGATGTTACAACGGTCGCGTGAAAGCTAAAACGTTTTTGCACTAGTGGGAAATTACTGCGCGTGAGTGGATGGTTGTTCAGCTTCGGCTGCCGGCTATTCATTTCGCCGCTTGTATGTTCGTTCCACTCCCTCACTCACCGTTTGCCTCCTGTTGCTGCGCCAATATAATAGAGGTCGCTCCTCTCTGTAGACACACAACACAGCCACACCTATGCCTCCTGCTTCATGAGCATTGCACCACCGATCAGAATATCTCCATCTCGTGCCGCGACGTGCACCGTAGAACGTGACAATAGGCCTCCGAAACCCCGTCCCTTCGGATCCTGTATGGGAGAAAGGCAATAATGTTTTTGGGGAGCGCTGCCGCGCGACTACTGGCATCATCGTCGCCACGGACGCTGATGAATACTTCCGGAACGATGACTTCTTTCCAGACGTCGACGAGCTTGTCTACCTCACCTAACGTGAACGGTTCTTCCTTTGCATCGTACGTGTTCATGTTTCTGTTTTATGTATCAATACATGTTCTTCTACTCCCAATCTATTAGGACTTGTTTATTTCGTGCTTTGATTCAAATCACATGACTAGTTTATTTCCAGTTATTCTAGCCACATGTTATCGGTATTTTTCATGGATTAAATAATTTGGAAAATTGCTCATATATTCAACTATCCAAAAACCTTATTTTAGGAAATTTTAAATTGTTGGCTTTGATGCTTCAATGAAGACCCCTATCTTCAAAGGGAAGGATTTCAAGCGTTTCATGCGAGAGCCACTCTTGGGTTTCATACCATGAGGTGCTTCGACGCCGCTCATGGAAAGCCTAAAGGAGAGCTTTCTGCTGCAGATGAGAAAGCTTTCGAGGAAGCTGACACCCTTCCGAGGGCTTCTATTCTCAGCGTTCTTGATGAGAATTTGATTGAACTATATCTGTCCATTCTTACGGGAAAGGGTATGTGGGATGCGCTCGAGGCAAAGTTTGGTGCCTCGGACACACGCAGTGAATTGTATGTCATGGAGCAATTTTATGACTACAAAATGACTGATGAGCGCTACGTCGTTGAGCAGGCTCATGAGATAGAGTCCATTGCTGAAGAAATTTAGCGGTTATCTTGTGAGTTACCGAACAAGTTTATTGCCAGAGACATCATTGCCAAACTTCCTCCTTCGTGGAGGAGTTTTGCTACCGCTTTGAAGCACAAGAGACATGAGTTTTCTGTTATGGATCTCATTTGTTATCTTGATGTGGAAGAGTAGGCGAGAGCAAAAGACAAACGTGCTCGAGGTCTTGAGGGAGGTTCTAGTGCCAACTTCGTTCAGAAGAAGAACTTCCAGTCCTACAATCCCAAGAACAAGAACAAGACTGAGAACGAAGGCAAGTATGATAGGAAGAACAAGCCTGCACAAACTACCAACTTCAAGAAAAAGAAAGGGATCCTACCATTGCTGTGGTGACCCGAGCCACTGGGATCTGAAATGCCCTAAACGGTATGAGCTGTGAGAACTTGAGAAGAATGGCAAGACTACCAATGTTCTCATTGGGGATACTGAGATGAAGGATGTTGGGTACGGTAAATTCCCTACTATTTCTTAAGTATTTCATTCTCCTAATTGGTGGATTGACACTGGTGCCAATGTACACGTATGTGCTCATATCTCATTGTTTTCTTCATACCAGTTCACAGGGACTTCCTCTGTGCTGATGGAAAACGGGTCGCATGCTTTTGTTTGAGGTGTTGGTACGGTGGATATGAAGTTTACTTCAGGGAAGATCGTGTGCCTGAAAAATGTTCATCATGTGCCCTCCATCAGTAAAAATCTTGTTAGCGGATCTCTCCTGTGTCGAGATGGATACAAGTTAGCTTTTGAGTCCAATAAATTTGTAGTGTCAAAGTTTGGAACATTTGTTGGTAAAGGCTATGATCGCGGAGGCTTGTTCCTATTATCTCTTTCAGACGTTTGTAATAAAGTTGTGAATCATGTTTGCACCAATAGTGAATCAAATGTCTGGCATTCACTTCTTTGTCATATTAATTTTGGATGCATGACACGGCGGGCCAAAATGAATTTAATCCCGAATTGCACTACTTTCAAGGGCTCTAAGTGTCAAGTATGTGTGCAAGCAAAGTAACCTCGCAAGTCTCATACGACCGCAGAGGCACGAGACTTGGCACCACTTGAGCTCATACATTTCGATATTTGTGAGATGAATGGTGTGCTAACAAAAGGTGGAAAGAAATATTTCATGACGCTGATTGATGATTCCACCCATTATTGTCATGTGTATCCCTTGAAAACAAAACATGTGGTTTTGAACTTTTTCAATATCTATAAAGCTGAAGTGGAGAATCAACTTGATTGGAAAATCAAGAGATTTAGGTCTGATCATGGCGGAGAGTATTTTTCCAACGAGTTTGATTCTTTCTGTGCGGAACATGGTATAATCCATGAGAGGACGCCTCCCTATTCATCTCGGTCTAATGGAGTGGCCGAAAGAAAGAACCGTGCCCTAACAGATTTGGTTAACGCCATGTTAGACACATCGGGTCTTTCCAAGGCATGGTGGGGGAGGCGATATTGACTGCGTGTCATGTCCTAAACCGAGTCGCCACAAAGAACAAAGAAATAACTCCATTCAAGGAATGGGAGAAGAAATTATTAAAACTCTATTACTTACAAACTTGGGGTTGTTTGGCGAAAGTCAATATACCAATTCCCAAGAAGCGCAAGCTTGGACCCAACCCGTGGATTGTGTTCTTCTGGGCTACGTGTTCTGTAGCATTGGTTATAGATTCTTCATAAAAAATCTGAGGTACTAGACATGCATGTCGGTACAATCATGAAGTACAATGATGCAACTTTCTTTGAAGACATCTTTTCCAAGAAGGAGATGACTAGTTCATCAAATCATTCTGATAGAACACGTTGAGAATCCCGTGGAGGATGACAATTAAGTTCCTTTGAGGAGCAAAAGACAGAGGACTGCAAAGTCCTTTTGTGATGATTTCATTGTGTTTCTTGTTGATGACACACACATGACTATTTCAGAGGTGTATGCATATCTTGATGCTAACTACTGGAAGGAAGTTGTCCGTTGCAAGATGGATTCTATCCTGCCTAACGGAACCTGGGAGATCACTGATCGTCCTTATGGGTGCAAACCTGTAGATGCGAGTGGGTGTTCAAGAAAAAGCTTAGGCCTGATGGTACAATTGAAAAATACAAGGCAAGGCTTGTGGCTAAGGGTTACACCCAGAAAGAAGGAGAAGATTTCTTTGGTACCTACTCACCCGTGGCTCGACTAACCACTATTCGGGTACTACTCTCATTGGCTGCCTCACACGTTCTTCTCGTTCACCAAATGGATGTTAAGACAACTTTCCTTAATGAAGAGTTAGACAAGGAAATTTACATGGAGCAGCCAGATGGTTTTGTAGTACCTGGCCATGAAGGCAAGGTTTGTAAGTTATTGAAGTCACTGTATGGCCTGAAGCAAGCTCCTAAGAAATGGCATGAAAAGTTTGAGAGGAGTTTGACTGTTGAAGGCTTTGTTGTAAACGAAGCTGGCAAGTGTGTATACTATCGTCATGGTGGGGGCGAGGGGGTTATTTTGTGTCTGTACGTCGATGACATACTCATATTTGGGACTAACCTTGATGTGATTAAGGAGGTCAAGGATTTCTTATCTCGATACTTTGAGATGAAGGATCTTGGAGTAGCTGATGTTATCTTAAACATCAAACTGCTGAGAGGCGACAATGGTGGGATCGCCCTGCTTCAATCCCACTATGTGGAAAGGTCTTAAGTCGTTCTAGGTACGGCGACTGCAAGCCTTCTCCAACACCGTATGATCTTAGTGTTTTACTTCGAAAGAATCGACTGATTACTAGAGACTAGATGAGATATTCTCAGATATTGGCTCGCTTATGTATTTGGCTAGTGCCACGAGGTCTGACATTTCATTTGATGTGAGAAAATTGAGTCAATTTGTTTCAAATCCGGGAAATGATCAATGTCATGCGCTTGAAATAGTTATGGGCTATTTAAAAGGCACTATGAGCTATGTAATTCATTATACCGGAGACCCAAGGGTACTTGAGGGATATTGTGATTCAAATTGGATTTATGATGCTGATGAGATTAAGGCCACAAGTGGTTATGTTTTTACACATGGTGGTGGCAAAATTTCCTGGAAGTCATGCAAGGAGACTATCTTAACGAGGTCAACTATGGAAGCAGAACTCGCAACATTAGACACAACCATTGTTGAAGCCGAGTGGCTCCGTAAGCTCTTGATGGACTTACCTATGGTTGGAAAACCAATACCCGCTATTATAATGAACTGATTTAATCAGACTGTGATCATCAATGTGAACATTTCCAAAGATAATATGAAGTCATCAAGGCATGTGAAGAGGAGATTAAAATCTGTCAAGAAATTGAAAAACTCCGGAGTTATTGCATCATATTATATCCATACATCTATGAACTTGGCAGATCCCTTCACAAAGGGTATTTCACCGAATGTCATCGATAATGCATCGAAGGAGATGGGAATGAGACCCACCGAATGAGTTGTTCACAGCGGCAACCCTATGTGATCGGAGATCCCGTGAAGTAGAATTGGGAGACAAAACTGTTGATCAACTGAGAGGAGATTATCCTTACGTTTATTTAATACCACTCCTTGAAGATGCAATACTCTTCTACACTGCAAGGTTGGTTGATATAAATCTTAATGTTTTCCAAGAGGCTTCATTATAAGCAGAAATGTTGACCTGTGATGACACACAAGTATATGGGGTGTATCGTAGTACTTTCTATAAATAAGAGTGTCAAACCCAACAAGGAGCAGAAGGTGTTGACAAGTAGGTTGGATAGAGAATTCACTGTAAACACTAGAAAACATGTTTTTGGTTGTTTTGGATATAGCAGATAAATAAAGTGCAAGTAAATAAATCACAGTAGTAATAATTACAGCGAATGGCCCAATCCTTTTGAGAGCAAAGGACAACCGGTTGTTTTACTTATGGTGACTAAACGTTCTCGAGGACACATGGGAATCTCGTCAAGTGTTTTCGCTTCGTACAGTTGATTAATATTTATTGTTTTGATAGGTGTTGTGTGGATGAACCTATTATAATGCACCGCCCAACTAGGACTAAAACATACTTGTGATTATACCCCTCGTAAGCATCCGCAAATACAAGAAAGTAATTAAGCTAAATCTAACCACAACCTTAAAAACTCTAGGATCATACACTCTGATACCTCGAAAACGTATCTCCTTTTCCGAACACTTTTCTTATTGTTTTCCTCTAAACTTGTGAGTTTTGGATACCACTAACACGGACTAATGTTGTTTTCAGCAGAATTACCTTGGTGTCTCGTTTTTGTGCAGAAAAATCAAGTTTCGAGAAAATGCCCAGAAAAGACCCCATTGGTCTTAAAACATCAGAAGACCCCGGGAGCCAGGAGGGGGCCACACCACCCCCCGGCGCCCCCCTTGGCCGCGCCGCCTGGTGATGTGGGCCACTCCCACACCCCCTCGGACTCCCCTTTCGACTACGTATTTCCTTCAACCCTAAAACGCGAGGGGGTTCATCATATTCCACAGAAACACAACAGAGCGCCGCCTCCACCCCGAAACTCAATTCGGGGATTAGAAGTTCATGTTCTGGCACCCTACCGGGATGAGGATTGGAAGAAGATCATCGCCATCAACACCGCCACTCCTTCTCCATCAACCATCCATGTTTCCTCCGTCCATGAGTGAGTAAACCCCGCTGTAGGCTGAGAGGGATGGAAGGGATTGGATGAGATTGATCATGTAATAATGCCAAATTGTTAGGGCATAGTGCCTAGTATCCATTGTTAGTGTTTTCTACCGTTGTTGCAACTTTTTATGCGTAATGCTTGTCACTAGGTCCCGAGTACCATGATTTCAAATCTGAACATGTCATTGTTTCATGAGTATAATTATGTTTCTTGATCATACGTGCAAGTTGTTTACACACGTTGTTGTCCGGAACTCGAGGCCCCAAAGTGACAGAAATTGGGACAACCGGAGGGGACGGCTATGATGTAAGGATACATGTGTTCACAGAGTGTTAATGCTTTGCTCCGGTGCTTTATTAAAAGGAGCACCTTAATTACCTCCCTAGAGGCCCCGCTGCCACGGGCTGGTAGGACAAAAGATGTTTTGCAAGTTTCTCATTGCGAGCACGTATGACTATATTGGAACACATGCCTATGGTTTGCCTACATGTCTGATACTATATTATTATTATCCGCAATGCCCACGTTATTATTATTACATGACCCTTGTTATCCATGCAAGTCCCGTTCATCCACTCCCTCTATGCCTACGGTACTCCCATCCTATTGTTTTCCGTGATTGCTACTATTGTTACTATTTTACTACTGATGTTATTTTATTTCTACTACTGCTATAAAACGGTTACCACTGATAAATTGTTGCAAGAAAGTCTACTTTCAGGTGCATCTGAATTGACAGCTCAGTTGTTAAGGCTAATAAATATTCTTTGGCTCCCCTTGTGCCGAATTAATAAATTTGGGTTTTATTTCCCTCGAAGACTGTTGCGATCCCCTATACTTGTGGGTCATCAAGACTATTTTCTGGCGCCGTTGATGGGGAGCATAGATTTATTTATTTGCTCACTTGATCGTGATATTGTTTGCTGCAAGCGATTCATCATGGGCAAGACTCGTGATGGAAAAGTTCCTATATTACCATCCACTACAAGAAGAGGTACAAATCTGAACACCTCTACTGTTGTTGATTCACCGTATGTTATGAGTAAGCTTTTTACTCCACCACATGCTACACACACTGTTACTTGTGTTGAGTCTGAGAATGCTTCTGATAATTTTGATGATGCTTCTACTGTGCTTGATAATACTGGTTCTCTAGGTCCTTTTCTAGATGGTACTATTGCTAAATCCAAACAAATTAAAAGTGCTGAAATTCCTGTTGAAATTATTGGTACACCTGGTAATTCCACTGAGTATATTGATGATCTTGATGAAACCTATATTGAACTGAGTGATGATTTCATTAAAGAAGATCGTGCTACTAATGCTGCAAGTTCTCTTAAGAGTCTCCTTGCAAGACATGCTGTGAAATATAAATCTTCTCTTGATGCTAAGTTTGCCACATCTCCCATACACATTATAGACAAGGATTATGATTTCTCTTTAAATTTATCTTATATATCTATTGTTGAGAAGGAACCTTTTTGTGGACTTGAAAGTAAAAGTGCTATGGAACACATAAATGAGCTATCATCTATGATTAGTTTATTTTTTCTGATGATACTAAGATGCGTACTTATTTTATTACCAAGATTTTTCCTTTTTCATCAAAAGATGAAGCTAAAAGTTGGTTTAATAATCTGCCGCGCGGATCTATTACTTGTCCTATGGATTTGATTAATGTCTTCTTTCAAAAATATTTCCCTGCTAGTGCTCAACATGCTGCCGTGCAAGAAATCTTTAACTTTGAGCAAATTAAAGGAGAAAAAATACCTGAATCATGGACAAGATTTTGTGATTTAATAAGAGCTTGCCCTGGTTACCCACTACCTAAACATGAGCTCCTAGATATATTTTATAATGTACTAACTATTGAATCTAGGACATACCTGGATACTTGTGCTGGTTGTGTTTTCAGGAAAAAAATCCAAAAGAAGCTGAGGAATTAATGGCTAAAATAGCCAAAAAAAAATAACGATGTTTGGTATATACCTGAACCTACACCTACAACAGAGCCAAAACCAATACCAAGACCCAAGAAGAGAGGTATGATTGAATTAAATGATGAAGTGATGAAGGAAGCCAAGAAATCTCTTAAAGAGAGGGGGTATTAAATCTGAAGATGTGAAGAACTTACCTTCTATAGAAGTATTTTGTGAACCTACTCCTCATCCATCAACTATTGAGGTACACTCTCTCCAATACTTTGATAATAGAGATATTCCTTATTCTAAACCGATCAATTCTTAGATGAATTTAATAATTATGTTGTTAAGAAACATAATTTTAATATGAGAGTGCAATATCACCTTATGGAAAACTCTAGAGCTATTGATAATTTGCATGGTATTATTGAGAGAACCTCTAATGATGTTAAAATGCTTGTTAAACATTTTCAAATGGTTCGAACTCAAATTGATCAACTTGCTAAAGTGCAAAAAGACATGCTAGCTAATACTTCTAGGGATAAACATGTTTGTGAAATATTTACTAGAAGTGGTGTTTCCACTCAAGACCCCTTGTATCCTGAAGGACATCCTAAAAGAATTGAACAAGATTCTCAACAACCTGAAAACATTAGTTCTCCTTCTAAGAAAAAGAAGAAGAGACGTAAAAATGTTGTAGAATCTTCTGAACCTGCTAAAGATCCTAATAGTATATCTATTTCTGATGCTGAAACTGAAAGTGGTAATGATAAAAGTGATGCTTCTGATAAATAAGAAATTGTAGCTGAACCTGAAAAGTAAACTAAAACTTCAAAGTATACTAAGGAGGATTCCATTGCCAATAAACATGGTAAATAAAGAGAGCCTTGGGTACAAAAAGCAATGCCTTTTCCTAATAAGAAACACAAGTCTAAGGAAGAGGAACATTATAATAAATTCTGTGAGTGGATGAAACCCTTGTTCTTGCAAATTCCTTTGACTGATGCTCTTAAGTTGCCTCCTTATTCTAAATATATGAAAGATATTGTCTCAAACAAAAGGAAAATTCCTAATGAGGAAATTTCCACTATGCTTGCTAATTACTATTTTAATAGTAAGGCTCCAAAGAAGCTTGGACACCCTGGTATTTGATGCGCGTGAATACAAGTTCGTTGGGAGACCCCGAGAGGAAGGTATGATGAGCACAACAACAGTTTTCTCTAAGCAAGAAACCAAGGTTTAATCGACCAGTAGGAGGAAGGAGTAACTTCAGAAGGTTGAAGCAGCTGAGATGGCAGGGCGCACTACTGGTTCAGAAGCAACGTGGAACCTACACAACACAATCAAATCACTTTGCCACAACAAAGTAGTGAGGTTGTCAATCTCACCAGTTTTGCTGAACACAAAGAGGTTAAACGTATGGTGTGGAAAACAGTATGAAAACAGTAGCAGTAGTATGAGAGCAATATGAAAGCAGTAGGTGTTTATTAGTATTAGGAAAAAGGACTGGGGTCCACAGTTCACTAGTGGTGTCTCTCCGTGAAAGATAGATAACATGTGTGGTGAACAAATTACAGTTGGGCAATTGACAGAAATGAAGGTTGCACCATAGTGCATATGCAAGACATAAAGATTACTATGTGATTCATGCGGGTATTACAACAAGATACATAGACCGTTATCCAACTACATCTATGACTAAGAATCCACCATCCGAATATCATCCGAACAAATGTTGGGTATGAAGTTACAAGCAACAGATAATTGCAGTAAGAAAAGTGTGTAATGTAAACAATAACATCATCCTTAGACAAAGCATTGTTCTTTTCTCCCCAATGGCAACAACACATCCTCCATCCGTTATGTTTCTGTCACTCGAGCACAGATGCAAAGGAGGCATGAACCCACTATCGAGCATAAATACTCCCTCTTAGAGTTACTAGCATCTACTTTTCTAGAGCATCTAATAATAACGAAGAGCATGCAAGATCATAAATAACATATGCATGAAGATAACATGATAGAATTATAATCAAAAGACATATCATTCAGCATTCATCAGATCCCAGCAAACACAACATGTAGCATTACATGGAGATGATCTTGATCATGTTAGGCAGCTCACAAGATCTAAACATGAGGTAAAAAGTGGAGAGAACAACCATCTAGATACTGCTATGGACCCGTAGTCCAGGGATGAACTACTCACGCATCACTTCGGAGGAGGGTATGGTGGTGTAGACCCCTCCAGTGATGAATTTCTCTCCCGACGGGGTGCCGGGGAGAGCTCCAGAACCCTCCCGATCTCGGGATGACGGTGACGGCGGCCTCAGGGGTTTCTCGGGTAAAAGCGATATATCCCTAGGGTTTTCGCCCTGAGGGGAATAAATAGGTGAAAGGGCAGAGGCGGTGGAGGCCTGGGGTCCCACACCACCCCCCGGCGTGGCCAAGGGGGGCGCTGCCCTATGGTGTGGGCCCCTGAGGCCCCCCTCCAGGTCTCTTTGGGACTCCGTGGAACCTCTGGGATTTCTAATACTTCCGGACTTCGAATTTTCCAATTCCAAGAATATTTCCAGAACAATTTTTTCTGAAACTAAAAACAGCAGAAAAAAAGGAACTGGCTTTGTGGCATCTTTTCAATAGGTTAGTTCGGAAAATCGATAAAAATGATATAAAGTGTATAGTAAATATGTGGGAAATAACATGAAAAAAACATGGAACATCAGAAATTAGGGATACGTTTATGACGTATCAACATCCCCAAGCTTAGTTCCTACTCGTCCTCGAGTAGGTAAACGATAAAAACAATTAATTTTTGAGGTGACATGCTACTAACATAAACTTGATCATCAAAATTTAATGTAAAAGCATATGTAAACTGAGATCATAGAACTTAAACACAAACATAATAAATAGAACTTTAAGTCTTCCCAAAACAATTGGACAAGAAGCATTGCATTCAATATTCAAGACAACAAAACCAACGGGGACAATATTATTATTAACAATGATAAGAATATAATCAACTCTCCCCCAAAGGTTTCTTTCTAACATTATCAATAAGAGGAATACCCAAATAACAAGGTTCCAATGGTGGTAAATAAAAAATATCATAAAGTTTCTTGGGCATAACAGAGATATTAGCACCAAGATCACATAGAGAATTACAATAAAAATTATTCACTTTGATTTTAATAATAGGTTCCCAACCATCATCTAACTTCCTGGGGATAGAGGCTTCACATCTTAATTCATCTTCTCTAATTTTCATAAGAGTATTTGTAATATGTTTTGTCAAGCTCTTGTAAGAACTTAATAACTTCAGTTTTGTTGCAATCATAAAAGTTAAGATCATTTTTAGCAAAGGTAATGGGACTATTGTCTCCCATGTCTCTAAAAATTTCAGCACTTTCATCAGGAGCATTTTTAGCAGTTTCAGGCAATTTTGCAACTTTACTAGCAGAAGTTGGAGTGTTTCCAACACCAATTAATCTACCATTGATATTATAAGGTTTTCTAGCATGAGAAGCTAAATTTTTACTAGTGGTGGTAATGGTTCAAACATTAGTTATATTATTCTTTCTAACTATTTCATCTTCTCTTTCCCATCTAGCATGTAATTCAGCTAACATTCTAACATTATCATTAATTTGAATTTCGATGGCATTGAAATTTTTACTTTATTTAACATCATGAGGCATAACCTTTAGTTTCAGAAAATCAACATCAAGAGCAAGGCTATCAACTTTAGAAGAAAGAACATCAATTTTGCCAAAAATTTCCTCAACAGATTTATTGAAAGCAGTTTGTGTACTAATAAAATTCTTAAGCATGTTCGCAAGATCAGAGGGTACACTTTTGTTCTTGTTATAGGAGTTACCATAAGAATTACCATAAGCATTGCTATTATTAGGAGGATATGGCCTATAATTGTTGCTACCAAAATTATTTCTATAAGCATTGTTGTTGAAATTATTATTTTTAATGAAGTTCACATCAACATGCTCTTCTTGAGAAACCAAAGAGGCTAAGGGAACATTGTTTGGATCAATAGGAGCATGTACATTCACAAGCATAAACATAATAGCATCAAGTCTATCACTCAAAGAGGAGGTTTCTTTAACATAATTTACCTTCTTACCAGTTGTAGCTCTCTCAGTATGCCATTCAGAATAATTTACCATCATATTATCAAGAAGCTTTGTTCCTGCCCCCAAGGTCATGGACATAAAGGTTCCTCCAGTAGCTAAATCAAGAAGGTTTCTTGAAGAAAAATCCAGTCCTGCACAAAAGGTTTGGATGATCATCCAAGTAGTCAGTCCATTAGTGGGACAATTATTTACTAAAGATTTCATTCTTTCCCAAGCTTTAGCAACATGCTCATTATCTAGTTGCTTAAAATTCATAATGCTACTTCTTAAAGAAATAATCTTAGTAGGAGGATAATATTTTCCAATGAAAGCATCTTTACACTTAGTCCAAGAATCAATACTATTTCTAGGCAAAGATAGCAACCATTCTCTAGCTCTTCCTCTCAAAGAGAAAGGAAATAATTTCAGTTTAATAATATCTCCATCTACATCTTTATATTTTTGCATCTCACATGGTTCAACAAAATTATTAAGGTGGGCATCATCATCATCAGTATTAACACCAGAAAATGGCTCTCTCATAACAAGGTTTAACATAGCAAGCTTAATCTCATAAAAATCAGCAGTAGGAGCAGGTGAAGAAATAGGTGTGCTAATGAAATCATTGTTGTTGGTGCTAGTAAAGTCACACAACTTAGTGTTCTCAGGAGTAATCATTTTAACAAGAGTAAAAACAGGAATAAAACTACAACTAGAATAAGAACTATTTTTTGTATTTTTGATAAAGAGAAGCAAACAAGAGACAATAAAATAAAATAAGCAAAACTAAAACAAAGTAAAGAGATTGGAAGTGAGAGACTCCCCTTGCAGAAATTCTCTTCCTCATTGGCAACGACGCCAGAAAATATGCTTGATGCGTGTGGATACACGTTCGTTGGGAGACCCAAGAGGAAGGTATGATGAGCACAACAGCAGTTTTCCCTCAGCAAGAAACCAAGGTTTAATCGACCAGTGGGAGGAAGGAGTAACTTCAGAAGGTTGAAGCAGCTGAGATGGCAGGGCGCACTACCGGTTCAGAAGCAACATGGAACCTACACAACACAATCAAATCACTTTGCCCCAACAAAGTAGTGAGGTTGTCAATCTCACCGGTTTTGCTGAAAACAAAGAGGTTAAACGTATGGTGTGGAAAATAGTATGAAAACAGTAGCAGCAGTATGAAAGAAGTAGGTGATTTATCAGTATGAGAAAAAAGGATCGGGGTCCACAGTTCACCAGTCGTGTCTCTCTGTGAAAGATAAATAACATGTGTGGTGAACAAATTACAGCTGGGCCATTGACAGAAATGGAGGCTGCACCGTAGTGCATATGCAAGACATAAAGATTACTATGTGATTCATGCGGGCATTACAAAAAGATACATAGACCGTTATCCAACTGCATCTATGACTAATAATCCACCCTCCGAATATCATCCGAACAAACGTTGGGTATTAAGTTGCAAGCAACAGATAATTGCAGTAAGCAAAGTGTGTAATGTAAACAATAACATCATCCTTAGACAAAGCATTGTTGTTTTCTCCCTAATGGCAACAACACATCCTCCATCCGTCACGTTTCTATCACTCGAGCACGGATGCAAAGGAGGCACGAACCCACTATCGAGCATAGATACTCCCTCTTGGCGTTACTAGCATCTACTTGGCCAGAGCATCTACTAATAATGGAGAGCATGCAAGATCATAAATAACATAAGCATGAAGATAACATGATAGATTGATAATCAATAGTCATAGCATTCAACATTCATCAGATCCTAGCAAACGCAACATGTAGCATTACATAAAGATGATCTTGATCATGCTAGGCAGCTCACAAGATCTAAATATGAGGTACATAGTGGAGAGAACAACCATCTAGCTACTACTGCGGACCCGTAGTCCAGGGATGAACTACTCATGCATCACTTCGGAGGAGGGCATGGTGGTGTAGACCCCTCCAGTGATGATTTCCCCCTCCGGCAGGGTGCGGGGAGAGCTCCAGAACCCTGCCGATCTCGGGATGACGGTGACGGCAGCCTCGGGTGTATCTCGGGTAAAAGAGATATATCCCTAGGGTTTTCCCCGGGGGGAATAAATAGGCGAAAGGGCAGAGGCAATGGACGTCTAGGGTCCCCACACCACCCCCCCCCCCGACGCAGCCACAAGGGGGCGCCGCCCTATGGTGTGGGCCCCCTAAGGCCCCCCTCCGGGTCTCTTCGGGGCTCCGTGGAACCTCTGGGATTTCTAAGACTTCCGGACTTCAAAATTTCCAATTCCGAGAATATTTCCAAAACAACTTTTCTCAAACTAAAAACAGCAGAAAACAAGGAACTGTCTCTGTGGCATCTTGTCAATAGGTTAGTCCGGAAAATCGAAAAAATGACATAAAGTGTATAGTAAACATGTGGGAAATAACATGAAAACAATATGGAACATCATAAATTAGGCATACGTTTACGACGTATCAGTATTCCAACTATTCCTTGTTCCATTAAAAACAATTATGTTAGAACTCCTTTATGTGATCTGGGAGCTGGAGTTAGTGTTATGCCTTTTTCTCTTTATAAGAGGCTCTCTCTTAAAAAATTGATACACATTGATATATCTTTGCAAATGGCTAATAAATCTAATGTTATTCCTGTTGGTATATGTGATAATGTTCCTGTTCAAGTTGCCACTAATTGTTTGATATTAACTCACTTTGTTGTGTTGGAAATGACTGAAGATGATAATATGTCTATTATTCTTGGGAGACCTATTCTTAACACGGCAGGGGTTGTTATTGATTGCAATCAAGGAAAAGTAACTTCTAATGTTAATGATAAAGAGCATATTGTTTATTTTCCCAAGAAGATTGATAGAAGATATGGTCTAAATTCAATTGAAACTATTGAGACCATCAAAATTGGTGAATTTTAATGTCCCATTCCAGTACCACCAAAACAATATTAAATTATTATGATTGGTACTATGTCTATCAAGGTTGAGGTAACATAATTATTTAGTGATTGGCAAAGTTTTTCTTCATATAAAATTATTCTGGTAACAAGACTTGATCACCCTTGTTAACAAAATGATTTTGAATGAAGAGGACAATGTTTTCACTATGTTCTCACCTTCCCCATTATGTTTTCGCCATGTTTACTTATGTTATCACCTTGCTACTTTAGTATAACCATGTTTCCATCATCCATACTTTTGTTTTTATAGTGTTTTCTCTTGTTCTCACCTTGTTATGTTTGTTTTCACCAACCATAATTTTTTTTCACAACTTCCACCTTTGTTTTCACTGGGTACTTACACATTAGAATGTTTTGGAACCTCTATAGTTCTAGTTTTGCTTTTGTTTTCCACCTTTTCACTCTTGTTTTTTCTGGTTTTTTCTAATTATTAAAATTCTGGAAATACCTCAAAAATAAAGTTCCTCGAACAATTTCAGAAAAATTATAATAAATTTTTACGTCAAAAATGAGGCAGAGATCCACCTGGGAGGCCCCAGGGGGGGACCCACCAGTCAGGCACACCATGGGGTGGCGCCAGCACATGGTGTGGGGCCCCCTAGCCCCCCCACTAACTCTCTCCCCTGCCAAAGTCCTCTCTCTCACTCACCAAACTCAACACATTTCCTAGAACCCGAGCTCTTGCTGTTCTTCCTCGAATTTTTTTGATATCTTTGGTTAGCCCATATTTTGTGCTGAAATCTGCTGCATTTTCTCTCCGGTATGTGACTCCTCCGATGATCCAAGTATAATTTTATTTGGTGAAGTATTTGTTGAGTATTTTGGTACTGTAGGTGACAGATTATGTGAGTTTGCATGCTTTATTTGAGTAGAAATAATTTAGTTTTGATGCATGTTTAGCTCTCCTATAAGCCCCTATGGTAGTTTCCACCTTATAGTTGCTTGAAATTAATTTCTGTGATGATTGTTGAAAAAATTCAGAGATGGAGCACAATGTTCATCAACTAAACCATCACGAGTTGGAGTTGCATGAGGTCATGCTTGTGCACCGCGAAGAGAGAGTGTTCCCATCAATTTATCTGTGTCAGGAATTCATGCGGATTATAGGAATTATGCAAGATTTCAATACTCTTGTGCACAATGCAGGCTTGGAGCGTTTCATTTAGGATGAACCTATCCAACATGTGAAACTAACTATGTCTGTGATGCAGGATTTTCATTTCAAATGGTCCTCAACTAACCCTATGGTCCCCTTGGTGATTGATCTCCACTTAGGCAAAAATCCTAAGCTTGGGGGAGGTATAACGACATTACACTCATTTATATATCATCTTCGGTCGATTCTTTGTATATTCATATTTTTGTTTCTCTCGTTTGTTCTCGTTTTCTTTCGCTTTTTTATTCTCTATCGTTTTTTTCTTGTTTTCCAAAACACAAAAAGACCAAAAATATTTATGTTCTTTCTCTTTGTTTTCTTCTTTATTTTCTTTTGTTGGTTTGTTCTCTTTTCTCGTTTTGGTTTAATATTCAAAAATCCAAAAATATTTTGCTTTGTTTGCTTTTTTTCCGTTCTTGTTTTAATTCAAAAATCCAAAAATATTTGTTGTTCTTCTTTGGTTTTGTAAAGTTTGTTGCAGAGTTCACCGGGCTTCCGTATCTCCATTGGAGCTTGATTATCATTCTATATTATTCGATCCACACAACTGAAGAGCAGTAATGATGATTTACGACAATCTAGATTGTGGTGAGAGGCTGGTATGAACTCTATTTGTTTTATTTTTGTACATATACTCATCATGTGAACATGCTTAGTCCGTTCATGTAAGGTATATGTTATTTAATTGATGCTTAGTAGTTCGTGCTCTCACGTGTTAGTTCCAACTTATTAATATAAGATAGCTTGTCGTATAGATGTTTTCTTGCATTGTTTTATTCATAGAAGGGTATGACATTGTGGTATCTCCCTCTGTTTGTTTCGCTTGAATCAAATTGGCACATGCTCACGCATTCTATGACTGGAAATAAAAAGTCACTTAAGCATCGATGATTTTTTTTTGCCTCAGAGTATTTGTACAACTTTTATGCCCCTTTTAATTTTGTTCTGTCGCAAGCATGATTATGATAGTTGTTGCTCTCTCGATTGTCGCTCCCCATCTATTGCTAACCTTCACCTGTACTGAGTATGGAATTCTACTCGTGCATACAACTCCCTAAAACAAAGTTTTCCAATTGTGTCCACCATACCTACCTATATGTGGTATTTGAGTGCTACTCCAAGTAAATTTCTCATGTGCTATCTTTAAAACTTGCTAAAAAATCATTCCTGTTGTGTGACCATGTTTTAGCTCATGAGGACGTAAATAGAGAATCTTTATCTCACTTGTCGGTTGGATTTCACACCCTGTACTAGTGGCTTCATCCGCTTATCCAACTTATAGAGAGCTGGCAGCGGGGTGCCCATCCCCAAATTAATACACACAAATTCTCTTCACTATTTTTGCCCCTGATTGATCAGTCAAAGCATAATCGTGTAAACAAAAGAGAAAGAGGGACGACCTTCTACACCAGTTGAGTACTTGAGATGGGAGCCGCTCTTGTGAAATCAAGTTGGGTTGTGACGTACTGTATTTTCTGTTTACCATTCGTTAACATAAGCATACACCTATCTAAAAATATTGTATACCCCTGTTTAATAATAAATTAAAAGCTCTAGCACATGAGTGATCCATGCTTCCCTCTGCGAAGGGCCTTTCTTTTACTTTTATGTTGAGTCTTCACCTTCTCACTTTATGCACCTTCCTGAGATCAATGGATGTTATTCTTAGTGTAATGTGCTTGTCCCATAACACGATTAATTGTGGTTTAACTTTGATGCTTGTATCTTTGATATCTTTATTTCTTGTATTCATTTGAACTTCAGAGGTGCCGTGGCATTTATGTTTTACTCCACTATTAAGGGCAAGCTGGTACACTTTATCATACCCTATTATGAGCATTGCAATCCTGCAGATTGATATACTTCATGGTGTCTATTATTAGTTTGTTGGCATCTTTTCATGGTTTGCATAACTGCTGGGTAGCCTTAATTTTCCATACATCTTATTATGAATTGCCTTAGCACTTGATCATATAGTGAGTATATTTACATCATATGAAACAAATGTGTTCGTAGAAGTCTTTTATCGCACTCAGTTGTCACTGAATTGCTTGAAGACAAGCAATAAGCTAAGCTTGGGTGGAGTTGATACGTCGAAAACGTATCTCCTTTTACGAGCACATTTCTTATTGTTTTCCTCTAAACTTGTGAGTTTTGGATACCACTAACACGGACTAACACTGTTTTCAGTAGAATTACCTTGGTGTCTCATTTTTGTGCAGAAAAATCAACTTTCGGGAAAATGCCCAGAAAAGACCCCATTGGTCTTAAAACATCAGAAGACCCCGGGAGCCAGAAGGGGGCCAGGAGAGGAGCCAGGAGGGGGCAACACCACCCCCTGGTGCCCCCTGGCCGCGTCGCCTGGTGGTGTGGGCCACTCCCACACCACCTCGGACTCCCCTTTCGACTACATATTGCCTTCAAACCTAAAACGCGAGAGGGTTCGTCATATTCCACAGAAACACATCAGAGCGCCACCGCCACCCCGTAACTCAATTCGGGGATCAGAAGTTCCTGTTCTGGCACCCTGCCGGGACGGGGATTCGAAGGAGATCATCGCCATCGACACCGCCACTTCTTCTCCATCAACCATCCATGTTTCCCCCTTCCATGAGTGAGTAAACCCCTATGTAGGCTGAGAGGGATGGAAGGGATTGGATGAGATAGATCATGTAATAATGCCAGATTGTTCGGGCATAGTGCCTTGTATCCATTGTTAGAGTTTTCTACCATTGTTGCACCTTGTTATGCTTAATGCTTGTCACTAGGGCCCGAGTGCCATGATTTCAGATCTGAACATGTTATTGTTTCATGAGTATAATTAAGTTTCTTGATCATACCTGCAAGTTTTTTACACACGTTGTTGTCCAGAACCCGAGGCCCCAAAGTGATGGAAAGTGGGACAACCGGAGGGGGAGGCTGTGATATGAGGATCACATGTGTTCACGGAGTGTTAATTCTTTTCTCCGGTGGTTTATTAAAAGGAGCACTTCAATTAGCAGTAGTTTCCCTAGAGGCCCCACTGCCACGGGCTGGTAGGACAAAAGATGTTGTGCAAGTTTCTCATTGCGAGCATGTATGACTATATTGGAACACATGCCTATGGTTTGCCTACATGTTTGATACTTTATTATTATTATCCGCAATGACCACGTTAATATTATTACATGTCCGTTGTTATCCATGGAACGCCCGTTCATCCATTCCAACTATGCCTACGGTACTCTTATCCTGTTGTTTTCCACGATTACTATTGTTGTTACTATTTTACTAATGTTGTTATTTTATTTCTACTGCTATAAAACTGTTACTACTGATAAATTGTTGCAAGCAAGTCTACTTTTAGGTGCAGCTGAATTAACAACTCGGTTGTTAAGGCTAATAAATATTCTTTGGCTCCCCTTGTGTCGAATCAATAAATTTGTTTTTTACTTCCCTCAAAGACTGTTGCGATCCCCTATACTTGTGGGTCATCACACTCCCTCGTGCATTGGTTTCCTAACGGGGGTTTAGATTTATGTCACTCCGGCAACCCCACAATTAGTAGCCAAACATACAATGCATCCTCCTAGGATCATAAAGATGATATGTAGTCTACCTTCACACCACTAGAAGAATAACACCACAACTGAAATATCAAACCATATAGATATTACTTCAACATAACTTCACTTCTAACATCATGACATATACCATGTCCTCAAGAACTAAATGAACTACTCACGAGAAATCATATGGATCATAATCAGAGGTCATATAATGTTTAATAACAATATGGTCATAAAGTGTAAACACCGATAAATCTCACAAGCATCAACTACTAACAAGTAATCCACATCGGGAGAGAGATCTAGTGGAAAACAACGATAAAGACCCCTAATTGTTACAGTGGGATGAAGGTGGACGGTGATGGTGATGATGCTGGTGGTGAGGATGATGACGATGATGATCTCGATGAAGCTCGGAGTGATGACAGTGACGATGGCGACGATTTCCCCTCTCCTAGGAGGAAATTTCCCGGCAGATTTCTCCCTGCCGGAGAACTTTTCTCTCTCTGTTGTTTTCCGCCCCAAGGCGGCGGCGGAATATTTCTTCAATGATGTATTGGGGCTTAGGGTTCCCTGTGGGTCAAGTACGCGAAAGGGGGCGCCCAAAGGTGGGCCAGGGGGCCACAACACCCCCAGGCATGGCTAGAAGGGGGGTGCGCCGCCTGGTGGTTTGGGTATCTTGTGGCCCCCCTCCAGGTGCTCTTCTGGCTGGCTTCCTCCTCGGAACTTCTAATACTTCTCGTATATCCTTTCTTCTTCTTCTGATCTTCTAAAATAGGGTATCTCGATGGTGCTTTTTTCCATCAGATTTCTTGTCCCATTGTTTCTTCTGCCATAAATATTGAACATGCAAAATAAGATGAAATAACATAAGTAATGTATCATAACATGAAATATGAAGGTATCAAATCTCCCCAAGCTTAGACCTTGCTTGTCCCCAAGCGAAACTAAACTCTGTAAACATGACCACAGGTTTATGGAGTGAGTTGTCGATAAATAAAATACGGACAAAAAGCATCACAAGTATAATTACACTAGTCATTCTAGCAAGTAACCCGGTTTCATATAATTTAACTTGAAACAAGTAAATGGAGTCACAATAAAGGTGCAAAAATTAAATCAAAATTGGTGAAGGCAAACTTTGTTCTTGGTCAAAGAACAATTAACATTGTACTTATCTTTCAATCAGAGTCTTTGTACTAGAGCTTGTATTGCAGAGTTTATCATGCTCAATTATAACAGTTCCTTTGCAATTCATTGATAACTTTCAAAGTGGTATTAAAACAGATAAAAGCATTTGTACTAAACAAGGAAGAATAAGGAATATGATTGAGTAAATCAACATATAGATGAACTGATCACAACAACTCAAATGCTTGCTTAAGACCGAAAGAAGTAGCTTTACTGACTCAACATAAAAGTAAAAGATAGGTGTTGTCGGATATATGACGCATAGGGGTATATAAGATGGTAGTCAAAGTGCCTGGTTACCAGGGTGGCCCAAGTGGTAGTGGGTTGTGGTCCATTGGGCGGCCCAGTAACTCGACGCACAGGAGTCGGATTCTAGAAGAACCCGGATCACGGCCCACGTGATCTGGCTTGGAGGAGAAGACGGATTCCTTGCTTTCCAAGTTACAAGTTATCGTAGTCTTCTAGGTTTCCTATTCTGTAAGCCCTAATCCGGCTATTATATAAAGCCGGACGGGAGATAAGTTTAACAAGCGAGGAATAACAGAGAAGCTCTAGGCCAACTCGCCGAGAAGTTCATCCTCGTCGAGTAGCTTAGATCTAAACCTCACATTGTAATCCTGTATCCAGGCTTTAGTCCTGATTAGTGAGAAGTGCAGGAGTAGGCACGTCGTACTGTCGCGACGTACCGAACCTGGGTAAATCCTGTGTTCACTGTCCACCACGAGATCCCGTTACCCCACGTCTCTACCGTAGTCTCATGGCACCCCCGTCTATGAAAACTACTACGATGTCTCGACAGTTGGCGCCCACCGTGGGGCAAACGACGTCAGGCGTGAAGTTCCGATCTGGGATACTTGGCGGAATCGGAAGATCAATCACTGTCAGAAGCTTGGAGTTCGATGACGACGTCGGGCGCTTCCTCGACAACGGATCATACATACCGGCGCAAAACCACCTGGTAAGTGCCTGTGTGTTACCGATTGGATCTGCTAACATCTTCATCGGACTAACTGCAGAAGCAATGGGGTTTTGCGGTGGAAGCAAATTTATCCCACCCGCCCTATACCCAGTCGAAGATGACTATGATACCGGATTTTGCTCAGATCGCCGACAAAAAAGTGATACACACTTTATCGGCATGGTGCAATCCGAAGTCGCCGAAAACACGGATGACGGAAATCCCGTGCAATAGGCAGACAACAACACACCCGTCATAGAGACGGAAGATCCCACACCCGTCACAGAGGCGGAAGATCCGACATCCGTCAATGAGACGATGAACTCGGAAGCCGAGTCTGTACTAGCCGCCATTGAGGCGAGATTGGAGTCGGAAACCAGATCGGATAACTTCGACTCCGAAGATGAAGATGAGGACGCCTTCGTAAGAAAGGTTAAATCTTTTCAAGAAGGATTCCACGAAGTACTAATGGAAAAACCGGCTGAAACCGCGAATGCCGACAGTCAGGAAAGTCCTAAAACCCCTCCGCCAGAGGAAGAGAGAGAAGACGGAGAAACTTCTCCGGTATTTCCTAATGTCAAGGAATTGACGGAAGACGAGCCTGTCAAAAAGCCTCCCTCTTCCAAGAAAAAGCATAAAACCGCCAAAAAGCTCCAATACAAGCTCCGGAAGAAAAAATTGGCTGATGCAGCCGAAGAAAACCCGGAAGTAGGAGATGCAAGCGAAGTAAAGCCTGCAGAGAAGAAAACAAAGGAAATCCTTGTTCCAATAATGACAGAACAAGAAGAACAAGATCTGTTGCAAACGCCAGTGGGACCAGATGAACCCCCTGAAATGCTGGAAGCCAGGAGACGAGCTTTCCAAAGACAACAGCAACATCTACTCAGATCTCGGCAACACCTCCAACAAACCCAGAATGACATCAAGGTCATGAAGGAAGAAATAGAGGAATACGAGAGAAAGAATAGATCTGCCATAAAACCTACAAGGTTACCCGGAATCGCAATACCGGAAGTACTGCCGCCAAAATAAAGGTTCTACAACCCATCTTGGCAAAAGCAGGTAAACGGCAAAAATGCCAGTGGCGAACCAATTTATAAAACCGCAGCAGAAAACGCGGAAGCAGCGTTTGCCATCCTCAATAATGATCTGTACTCCAACGGTGAAAAACTTCAAGGGGTGTATGCTTTCTTAGGAAAAGCATTGCAACAACAACAGCGGGGCCAAGAGCGATCAGGGAGGTTGCACGATAACTCCGCCTTATGTAAAACAGCTACTTGCGCCGCTGGAGCACCTGGACCGGAAGAACCTGGAGATTCAGACAATTCGAAGGATAAAAAAGAGGATCCAAGAAAAGACAAGAAAAACCCCGACAATAGGGATGAAGCGTCAAGAACTGGATCCCATCTCCCGAAAGATGGACATAAAACCCACAATCGGGAAGAAAAATACCGGAATGATGGCAAAACAATGCCACCTCCGAGAAACCCAGCTGAGAAAGCCGGAAGATATGATACCTCACAGACGTGAGAGATCTTGGACACCTCCTAAGAATAATGAAAGGCACAGGAGTAGAACTCCGCCTAACCCCAAAGGACGTGATCCAGGAAGAAATAGAAACGATCCCGGAAAAGCGCGTCCGTGCAACAATGGAAAAGAAAGGAGCAGATCCCCTTCTGTCCATTCAGCTGGAAGATATTCCGCACACATTGATAGAGCGGAAAAGGATGATCTATACTTTGGTCCTAAGTGTTTCACTGACAGGATCCGAAGGATAACCCTGCATTCTGGCTTTGCCAAGGTCGGTCCAACATACCAGAAATACACCGGTAGTACAAACCCGGATACCTGGCTCTCAGACTACTATACAGCCGTCCAGATCAACAATGGGACAGACCTGGAAGCTGTCAAGTTTCTTCCCCTAATGTTACTGGACGGAGCCAGAGATTGGATCAATGGATTACCATCAAGAACTGTAGACAGCTGGGATGATATGGCTAGAGTATTCACTCAGCATTTCCGGGGAACGTACAAACGCCCGAATAGCATCAACCAGCTGAACCGATGTACCCAATTTGAAGACGAACCATACGGGGATTTCATCTCCAGATGGACGGCAATGAAGAATAGTTGTTCTGGAGTAACTGATGTACAATCTATGCATGCTTTCGTCAATGGCCTAAAACCCGGACTCGTACCGTTCATGGTTGGTTCTAAACAGCACAAGGATCTCGGATCTATGCTTACAACCGCCAACGAACACGCTGCAGCCGAAGACGACATCAGAGCAAGAGGAGGCAATATCGAATCACTGATACTCGCCAAGAAAACCCCTCGTTCTGACAAAAAAGGAACTCCAGAAACGACGGCAAAACCCAAAGAGGTCAACATAGCCTTTGGAAGTGAGAAAGGGAATAAATGGAAAGCACGCAATCCAGATCCAATCAACTACACTCCAGAGGAGTGGGAGAGGATTAAGTCGGAACCCTGTGTCCACCATTCGCAATTTGGGAAACCCACCCATACAAACGCGCAATGTCGGCTGAATAAGCACATGAAAGGCAATGAAGGATCCGAAAATAAGGGGAAGGGTTCCAAAAGGAAGCCCGCCAAACAAAAGCCAGAAGCTGACAAAGAAGACAGTGAGTCGGACACTGATGAAAAAATCCAGGAACAACAGCGAAAGGGCGAACCCAAATTTCCGAGAGTTGATGGAGAAGCAATGTTAACATTCTTAGCAACTCCGTTAGCAAAGGTGGCGAAAAGAACACTTCGAGAAATAAACGCGGTTGTTCCGGCAACCCCGAAATTATTGAAGTACTCCAACACACCAATAACCTGGGATCAGTCTGATCATCCCGGGAATATCCCTGAACCCAGCACACAAGCTCTTGTTGTAAGCCCTATTGTCCAGAACACTAGGCTAAGAAGAGTGCTGATGGATGGAGGATCCAGCATTAACATAATGTACCTGGACACACTGAAGCATCTGAAGATCTCCGAGTCCCAGCTCAATTACAGCAACATACGCTTCCATGGCATTGTTCCTGGCAGGCAAGCACGATCCCTAGGAGAAATTTCCCTGGATGTCACCTTCGGAGATAAAGATCACTTCCGGCAGGAAAAAGTATCCTTCGAAGTAGTGTCGTTCGAAAGCGTGTATCACGCAATACTCGGACGTCCAGTTTTCCCCAAATTCATGGCAAGATCCTGTTATATATATAACAAGCTGAAGATGCCAGGACCCAAAGGAGGAGTAATCACCATAGCTGGTGACTTCAAGCTGGCAAACGAGTTGGAGAAAGAAAACGCCCTTTGCGCTCAGAGAGTTATAGCAAAGGAAGAACTGAAGGAATTAGCCATGGAAGTATCGCCGATAGAAATGCCGGCAGGAAAAGAAACTCGGAAGCCAACAGACAGCTTCAAGGCGTCCGAGAATACAAGACAGGTAATCCTAGATCCCAAAGATCCAACAAAATTCGTCGTCGTAGGGACTGGGATGACCGACAAATAGGAAGGCGAGCTCATCAAGTGTAACACCTGGGGTGTTACCTGTTTGTTTTTTTTGCTTGCATCATATGCATCACATTGCATTGCACCATGTTTGCCTCACAACTGAAAATTTCAAAACAATTTAAACTTTCACCCTTGCTCAAAAATTTCCAATTTTCAAAATTTCAAACTAAACCACTCAATTGTTTTTCACTGGTTGAATTTGTTTTGATCAAATTGTTTGTTAATAAAATTTTCCTTTTTGTTAAAACCCTAATGACTAATTCAAAAATTCAAATCACTCCTAATTATCATACCTCAATATGGGTTTAAATATTAAAATTTTGCAAACCAATTAAATTCCATAATGTTTGTATAATTGCTTGTTGCTTGTTAAATACAATTTGTTTATTTCCCAAAACTCCAACCCAAACACTATTTGAGAATCACCTAACAATTTAATATCCAATTAATAATTTCAAATTGTTGAAACTATTTTTAAAACTACTTGTTGTTGTTGTGTTGCAAATTAATAAAATTTAGTTATCAAATAAACAACCCAAACCCTCTTTGAGAAACAAATTCAACTAACACCTTTAAATCAAATTACACTTTCAAAATTGTGAATCTAAGATTAACAATTGCTTAATTTCTGTTTGTAACTTAATACAAATTTCATAAAATAAATTTCCCCAAAACTCTATTCTATCTCTCTCCCTCTCCTTATCCCTTACAAAAAAAAATAAGGAAAAATAAATAAAAAGGAAAGCAAAGCAAGGAGAGAGGGAGCAGCCCACAGCCCATTACTTTTTTCCCCAGCCCATCTAATCTTGTCGTCTTCCTCCTCGACATGTCGTCACCATGTACGATCGCAGCTCCACCGCAAGATCGTCGTCTCCCCCTCCCGATTTGATGCCGTACCACGCTCCGATCCCCATAAAAACCACCTACCCTCTGTCCTAGCTCGCCCTAGCCTGCCTCCTTCCACCGCCGCCACCCTCTCTCCCTCCTCATCCAACTCCACCCTGCTTGTCTGTCTTTCTGTTCTTCTGAACATCGACCGAACACCACCATGGCTGCCACCTTCCACCCCCCCATGATCACCTCGAGGGGCAACTGACCCCGGGAATGGAACCAGCTTCCATCCATCACCAAAGTCACTGAAGACGCGGAGGCGGGAGGAGGCCCGAGCCGCCGCCGCCGTGAAGCTTTGCCGCCGGCCAAGTTTCTGCCTGCACCGAGTCTGCTCTGCCTCCTCCTTCTGTCGCGAGGTAAGCCTCCGATCGCATCTCCCTCCTCTCCCCTCTTGTCCGCCTCCACACGGCCCGCACGAGCACCGGCATCCGCAGCCGCACGCGCAGCGGCGAGCCGCGGCGAACCACCGCAGCGGCTGCACCGGCCGTCCTCGATCTCTCTGTGGCGTGTGCAGTTCCCTGAACAATAGTTCAGTTCGTCAGTAGTTGGTACATGCCGAATCAACACCTCAAAACCCATCCCAATCCTAACCTATTCAAATACCAAGCAGTACCACAGTGGCTAGGCCACCCGATCGCTCACCCTCAGATCGTGGGTTCGAACCCCAGTTGGAGCACAATGCTCCACCTTTTTTGTGCAATTTTCCGCACTGGGCGGGGCCCATCTGTCACTCACCCTTAAGGCCACCTCAGCACACACCCGCGCTCCGCTGTGGCGCCACCCTGGCGTGGCCCCACTGGTCAGCCAGTGTGGGTAGCCCAGCCACGGTGCAAAATGCTTTTCCCTGTTTTCTTTTTTTTCCAGAAATGTTTAATAACCCTAAAAATTCCAATGGCTATAACTTTCAATTTATAAATCCAAATAATACAAACTTTATATGTATCCCACTCCAAATTTCCTGTAATTTTCAAATATGCCATTTGTTTTCTGTTTTGAACTTTCAAAATGCAATTCAAATTTGAATTCAAATAATTCAATTGTAATTTGCAACAATTCATAAATAATTCATACTAATTCCAAATAAGGCAAATAAAATATGTTTTCCATACCATTTTGAATAACCTTTTCAAATATAAATTTTATTTCATGGTTTGAATAATTTAAATTGCCTAAATAATTTAATATTTGTTTAATTCATTTAAATTTGATAAAATCATAACTTGCTCAAAATAAAATAATTTTGAACATGCAAAATATGTTTTCAAACCATCAAAGTGTGAACTTTTCAAATGTGAGTTTGAATTTATGTTTTGAACAAATAAAAATTCAATTAAATTCAAACTTGTTTTAAATTCATTTAAGACTTGTTTAATATTGTTTAATTCATAATTAAATTATCCTAATTCCAATTTCAATTTTTCAAACATGTAATCCAACTAAAATTTGATGTTCTCTTCAAATGCAAATTTTGTTACTTGTTTTGAACACTTTAAATTGATGAAAACAACAATTGCTTGTGTGACATGCTTAAGTAACCAAACTTTCCAACCTTAACCAATAATTTCCAAACTTGTTAAACCTTATTTCCAATTGATTCTATTGTTGTTATTTTGTTGTTTTCCTCATCAATGCATCATGCTAATCCACTTTCACCTATTGGTTAGTTGGAAAACAATTGTTTCAACCATAATGCATGGGCTTTTCATATGCAACTCAAATTGCATATGGGTCCATTTAAATCTGTTTATCTTGTCAACTAGATTATTTCTATGCATCAATTAAATTGTCATGCATCCATATCTTGATCATGCTGGATCTTTTGCCGTAGTAGTAATTGTTGCATCCGGTGTTTTTTCGAGGTTCATTGCTTCTTCCCGGATAGGACGTTGAGATGATGTGAGCAACGACAATTTCTGCTACCTTGCGGGATCTCAGGCAAGTATACTCACTTGCTGCCATATGGCTGCCTTTCATCACTTGTTACCGATTCTTGCCGTTGTTCCTTTCTGCTAGCCTTAGTAGTAGTTGTTTCTGTTACGAACCTATCACATGAACCCTTTAACCCTGATATTGCCTCACCTCCACACCTATAACCATTGCTTGTGCCCGTGTCTTACTAGCATGCTTAGGTTGCTTTGCTCGAGTCTGTTACCCGTTACTTTCTGTTATTACTTCTTTATGTTCTGGGGGCTCGATGTTAATCAATCAACCTGTTATTAATAATATGCTGATAAGGCACCGGCAGGAGGCCCTTTGTGGTTTTGAGGCCTGCTAGTGTCGACCCTAATAGGAAAAGGGTCTTGTCTACTGATCCATGATGAGCGTGCTCACCGCATCCGGGTGGTAGTATGGGACCCCCCTCGACTTAGACCTGATCTGCAGCTTGTCCGAAGAGCCACACTTAGTTCGGGTGTTCCATTTGCTCCTTGCATAATGGGTTGATCACCCATGGTTACTGATGATGATGATGATGATGCATATAGGGCGAGGCCTGTAGTGCCGGGGTGTTGTGTCCTGCGGGAGTTTTGCACACCTGCGCTGAGTATTCGGCTGCGTGGCTGGGACCTTATAGCTCCGTGGCTCCTAGGATGGGTTGTAGAGATGGTTTGGGTCGTGTCAAGCCAACCTGAGTTTTAGTTGGCGGCTTGAGTGTGTACGGGTACTGGAGCACACCCCTGCAGGGATAAATCTTCTCGAGAAGCCGTGTTGTCCGCGGTTATGTGACGACTTGGTGAAAGTACTGGCTAACAAGTACTCAGACAACTTACACCTAATGATAATAACTTGACTAGTAATAGTCTTATTGACACAACAACCTGATCCATTATTCATTAATCCAACTGTGTGAGTTATCCTCGGATTGCTTCTTTGGATAAGGGGCGAGATCCAGGATGGGTTTGTTTGGAGTTACTTTCAGTTGGTTACAACACTCGATCTTATCTCCTTTCTGTTAGTCGGAAGTGATAGAATCTCTGTAGTTGGTTAGTGCAGCCCGCTGTCGCTTATTTGCAATAACCCCTTCCTTTCCGTTGATCCTAAAGTATTTGTATCTTGTGATGACTGGCTACGCCGGTATCTTGTGAGTATGGGTTTATCCACTTGCCAGTACTTAACCGTACTGACCCACGAATTCTTTTTCGTGGCTGCATATTCAACATTGCAGTCAACAGGTTTGAAGTCTGACGACGTTAGCTTGGGAATCCCTCCGGCTTGGCCTGGGCAGGGATTGGACGCTCTCGGTTATCTTCAGGACTCTTAGTCCAATTTGTATCTTGTCCGTAGCCGGACGCTATGTTGTTTCTTCCGCTGTTATTTGGATCTTTGTATTGTATCAGTTGTATCCTTGACTCGTTTGAGTCATCTTGTATCTATCTGTTTCTGTTGTAATTGTGGATTATTCGTGAACTATTGTAATGTTATCATAAATGGCAACCTGGAATCGGTTATTATGCGGATTTGGCGGGAATGCTGAAATCTGCATAGTGCCCGATCCCGGGGCGTCACAAATGGTATCAGAGCCTTGGTTCCGATTCCCGAGATTGTTTCGATACGAATGGTTATCGAAGCAACGGGTCCGCAAAGCCTGTAGGTTAACCTCGCTAACGGTCGATGTTTCTAGAATGTCAAAAACTATTTCTGCTAAACTATTTTGGAAAAACATCTCAATAGGGTTCTTGTTTTCTCCTTATCCCTATTCTATTTCCCCTCCCATCTTATTTGATTTGGAGTCTCCTCCCCCCCCTTTGTCTATCTTTCAAAGTGTTAGGATCCTACGTGGGTGGACGTTTTCTGAGCCTTTAACCTAATAGGTTCGATCATCGGAAGATTCCTGGTGGAAAAACATCGTCGTCACTCCGAGCAAGAATCTCTTGTTAGTGGTGTCGAGGAGATCAACTGGAAGCACGAAGAATCGATAGTCGAACTCCTTCCCCTCCCGGGTTAGCAGGTGGATTGCGAGGGCGCAATCCCTTGTTAGTGGTGTCGTCTGTAACACCTGGGGTGTTACCTGTTTTTTTTTTTGCTTGCATCATATGCATCACATTGCATTGCACCATGTTTGCCTCACAACTGAAAATTTCAAAACAATTTAAACTTTCACCCTTGCTCAAAAATTTCCAATTTTCAAAATTTCAAACTAAACCACTCAATTGTTTTTCACTGGTTCAATTTGTTTTGATCAAATTGTTTGTTAATAAAATTTTCCTTTTTGTTAAAACCCTAATGACTAATTCAAAAATTCAAATCACTCCTAATTATCATACCTCAATATGGGTTTAAATATTAAAATTTTGCAAACCAATTAAATTCCATAATGTTTGTATAATTGCTTGTTGCTTGTTAAATACAATTTGTTTATTTCCCAAAACTCCAACCCAAACACTATTTGAGAATCACCTAACAATTTAATATCCAATTAATAATTTCAAATTGTTGAAACTATTTTTAAAACTACTTGTTGTTGTTGTGTTGCAAATTAATAAAATTTAGTTATCAAATAAACAACCCAAACCCTCTTTGAGAAACAAATTCAACTAACACCTTTAAATAAAATTACACTTTCAAAATTGTGAATCTAAGATTAACAATTGCTTAATTTCTGTTTGTAACTTAATACAAATTTCATAAAATAAATTTCCCCAAAACTCTATTCTATCTCTCTCCCTCTCCTTATCCCTTACAAAAAAAAAATAAGGAAAAATAAATAAAAAGGAAAGCAAAGCAAGGAGAGAGGGAGCAGCCCACAGCCCATTACTTTTCCCCCAGCCCATCTAATCTTGTCGTCTTCCTCCTCGACATGTCGTGAGCATGTACGATCGCAGCTCCACCGCAAGATCGTCGTCTCCCCCTCCCGATTCGATGCCGTACCACGCTCCGATCCCCATAAAAACCACCTACCCTCTGTCCTAGCTCGCCCTAGCCTGCCTCCTTCCACCGCCGCCACCCTCTCTCCCTCCTCATCCAACTCCACCCTGCTTGTCTGTCTTTCTGTTCTTCTGAACATCGACCGAACACCACCATGGCTGCCACCTTCCACCCCCCCCCCCATGATCACCTCGAGGGGCAACTGACCCCGGGAATGGAACCAGCTTCCATCCATCACCAAAGTCGCTGAAGACGCGGAGGCGGGAGGAGGCCCGAGCCGCCGCCGCCGTGAAGCTTTGCCGCCGGCCAAGTTTCTGCCTGCACCGAGTCTGCTCCGCCTCCTCCTTCTGTCGCGAGGTAAGCCTCCGATCGCATCTCCCTCCTCTCCCCTCTTGTCCGCCTCCACACGGCCCGCACGAGCACCGGCATCCGCAGCCGCACGCGCAGCGGCGAGCCGCGGCGAACCACCGCAGCGGCCGCACCGGCCGTCCTCGATCTCTCTGTGGCGTGTGCAGTTCCCTGAACAATAGTTCAGTTCGTCAGTAGTTGGTACAGGCCGAATCAACACCTCAAAACCCATCCCAATCCTAACCTATTCAAATACCAAGCAGTACCGCAGTGGCTAGGCCACCCGATCGCTCACCCTCAGATCGTGGGTTCGAACCCCAGTTGGAGCACAATGCTCCACCTTTTTTGTGCAATTTTCCGCACTGGGCGGGGCCCATCTGTCACTCACCCTGAAGGCCACCTCAGCACACACCCGCGCTCCACTGTGGCGCCACCCTGGCGTGGCCCCACTGGTCAGCCAGTGTGGGTAGCCCAGCCACGGTGCAAAATGCTTTTCCCTGTTTTCTTTTTTTTCCAGAAATGTTTAATAACCCTAAAAATTCCAATGGCTATAACTTTCAATTTATAAATCCAAATAATACAAACTTTATATGTATCCCACTCCAAATTTCCTGTAATTTTCAAATATGCCATTTGTTTTCTGTTTTGAACTTTCAAAATGCAATTCAAATTTGAATTCAAATAATTCAATTGTAATTTGCAACAATTCATAAATAATTCATACTAATTCCAAATAAGGCAAATAAAATATGTTTTCCATACCATTTTGAATAACCTTTTCAAATATAAATTTTATTTCATGGTTTGAATAATTTAAATTGCCTAAATAATTTAATATTTGTTTAATTCATTTAAATTTGATAAAATCATAACTTGCTCAAAATAAAATAATTTTTGAACATGCAAAATATGTTTTCAAACCATCAAAGTGTGAACTTTTCAAATGTGAGTTTGAATTTATGTTTTGAACAAATAAAAATTCAATTAAATTCAAACTTGTTTTAAATTCATTTAAAACTTGTTTAATATTGTTTAATTCATAATTAAATTATCCTAATTCCAATTTCAATTTTTGAAACATGTAATCCAACTAAAATTTGATGTTCTCTTCAAATGCAAATTTTGTTACTTGTTTTGAACACTTTAAATTGATGAAAACAACAATTGCTTGTGTGACATGCTTAAGTAACCAAACTTTCCAACCTTAACCAATAATTGCCAAACTTGTTAAACCTTATTTCCAATTGATTCTATTGTTGTTATTTTGTTGTTTTCCTCATCAATGCATCATGCTAATCCACTTTCACCTATTGGTTAGTTGGAAAACAATTGTTTCAACCATAATGCATGGGCTTTTCATATGCAACTCAAATTGCATATGGGTCCATTTAAATCTGTTTATCTTGTCAACTAGATTATTTCTATGCATCAATTAAATTGTCATGCATCCATATCTTGATCATGCTGGATCTTTTGCCGTAGTAGTAATTGTTGCATCCGGTGTTTGTTCGAGGTTCATTGCTTCTTCCCGGATAGGACGTTGAGATGATGTGAGCAACGACAATTTCTGCTACCTTGCGGGATCTCAGGCAAGTATACTCACTTGCTGCCATATGGCTGCCTTTCATCACTTGTTACCGATTCTTGCCGTTGTTCCTTTCTGCTAGCCTTAGTAGTAGTTGATTCTGTTACGAACCTATCACATGAACCCTTTAACCCTGATATTGCCTCACCTCCACACCTATAACCATTGCTTGTGCCCGTGTCTTACTAGCATGCTTAGGTTGCTTTGCTCGAGTCTGTTACCCGTTACTTTCTGTTATTACTTCTTTATGTTCTGGGGGCTCGATGTTAATCAATCAACCTGTTATTAATAATATGCTGATAAGGCACCGGCAGGAGGCCCTTTGTGGTTTTGAGGCCTGCTAGTGTCGACCCTAATAGGAAAAGGGTCTTGTCTACTGATCCATGATGAGCGTGCTCACCGCATCCGGGTGGTAGTATGGGACCCCCCTCGACTTAGACCTGATCTGCAGCTTGTCCGAAGAGCCACACTTAGTTCGGGTGTTCCATTTGCTCCTTGCATAATGGGTTGATCACCCATGGTTACTGATGATGATGATGATGATGCATATAGGGCGAGGCCTGTAGTGCCGGGGTGTTGTGTCCTGCGGGAGTTTTGCACACCTGCGCTGAGTATTCGGCTGCGTGGCTGGGACCTTATAGCTCCGTGGCTCCTAGGATGGGTTCTAGAGATGGTTTGGGTCGTGTCAAGCCAACCTGAGTTTTAGTTGGTGGCTTGAGTGTGTACGGGTGCTGGAGCACACCCCTGCAGGGATAAATCTTCTCGAGAAGCCGTGTTGTCCGCGGTTATGTGACGACTTGGTGAAAGTACTGGCTAACAAGTACTCAGACAACTTACACCTAATGATAATAACTTGACTAGTAATAGTCTTATTGACACAACAACCTGATCCATTATTCATTAATCCAACTGTGTGAGTTATCCTCGGATTGCTTCTTTGGATAAGGGGCGAGATCCAGGATGGGTTTGTTTGGAGTTACTTTCAGTTGGTTACAACACTCGATCTTATCTCCTTTCTGTTAGTCGGAAGTGATAGAATCTCTGTAGTTGGTTAGTGCAGCCCGCTGTCGCTTATTTGCAATAACCCCTTCCTTTCCGTTGATCCTAAAGTATTTGTATCTTGTGATGACTGGCTACGCCGGTATCTTGTGAGTATGGGTTTATCCACTTGCCAGTACTTAACCGTACTGACCCACGAATTCTTTTTCGTGGCTGCATATTCAACATTGCAGTCAACAGGTTTGAAGTCTGACGACGTTAGCTTGGGAATCCCTCCGGCTTGGCCTGGGCAGGGATTGGACGCTCTCGGTTATCTTCAGGACTCTTAGTCCAATTTGTATCTTGTCCGTAGCCGGACGCTATGTTGTTTCTTCCGCTGTTATTTGGATCTTTGTATTGTATCAGTTGTATCCTTGACTCGTTTGAGTCATCTTGTATCTATCTGTTTCTGTTGTAATTGTGGATTATTCGTGAACTATTGTAATGTTATCATAAATGGCAACCTGGAATCGGTTATTATGCGGATTTGGCGGGAATGCTGAAATCTGCATAGTGCCCGATCCCGGGGCGTCACATCAAGTTCCTCCGTGAGAACTGGGATATTTTCGCCTGGTGTCCAGCTGACATGCCAGGCGTACCCAGGGAACTTGCTGAGCACCAACTTAAGGTGATTCCAGGATCAAAACCCGTCAAACAAGGTCTCCGTCGATTTGACGGAAGAAGACGGAAGGCTATTGGCAAGGAAATCATCCGGCTTCTACCAGCGGATTTCATCAAGGAAGTAATCCACACCGATTGGTCCGCAAATCCGGTATTAGTACCGAAGAAAGACACTACTGCTCTTAGAATGTGTATAGATTACACAGGCTTGAACAAATTGTGTCTGAAAGATAGGTTCACGTTACCGCGAATCGATCAAATAATAGATGCCACTGCAGGCTCTGAGCTTTTATGCTTTTTAGGATGCATACTCCGGGTACCACCAAATACGCATGAAAAAGGAAGATCAAATTAAGACTTCTTTTATAACCCCGTATGGGACGTACTATTACGTAACCATGCCATTTGGCATGAAGAACGCAGGTGCAACCTACCAGCGTTGCATGCAACGTTGTTTGCATAGTCAGATTGGCAAAAACGTCCATGTTTACGTGGACGATATTGCTGTCGTAACCAAGGAAAAAGATACACTCCTTGAGGATTTGCGAGAAACCTTCGAAAACTTGCGCACTTACAAGATGAAGTTAAATCCATCTAAGTGTGTATTCGGGGTTCCCTCAGGAAAACTTCTGGGTTTCATCGTTTCCCACAGAGGAATAGAAGTTAACCCGGAAAAGATCAAAGCCATCTTGAACATCTCAAAGCCTACGTGCGTAAAAGATGTCCAAAGATTGACGGGTTCTGCCGCGGCCGTCAGCAGATTTATTAGTCGGATGGGGGATAAAGCCTTACTACTCTACAAGCTGCTGAAGAAATCTGACGAAGTCAAGTGGATAGCGAAGGCCTGGGAATATCTAGCAAGTTATGTCCCTTTCCGTACTTAGTTCAATTCTATGTAAACATCTTTTGAGATCATGAAATAAAGTTGTCGGAATTTTGATATACATGTTTTTACAAGTTCATTATAGTACAAAGCATGATTCCACCTTATCTATTTCCCAATGATCTTACAAAATACTCAATGTTAACCCGAATTGTGCTTGCGAACTCGGCGTTAAAAAATTGAATGATTTTTCAGCCTGCTAACGGCTAAAGGAAACTTGAATTGCCTGCGTGCCAAAGTTTCATTCAAAAAATTCCTTGTTTCTCTAAGCATTATCTGATTGCATATGTGTTTGGTTACTGGAGCTAGTTAGTAAAAATGCCTTTAGCATGATCCATGTTTCCGAGTATTCAACTGATTGGTTACACCCAGTTACTCGGCATGATGATTCATATTGCTATTTGAGCCATTTCAAACACTAAGGACAGTTAAAACATATATGCCAGAGAACTTAGAAGATAAAGGAATAGTAAAATCCGAAAACCTTGCAAAGAATTTCATAATTAAGACTGCAAAAGGCGGAGTTTTCATTCATACAAATAGAAGCATTACAATTTGAATTACATTGAAAGAACAGTAATGCTCCTATTGTCTACTTTTCTCATCCAGGTTTAGGGGAGCCCTTTAATCATCCGACTCCTCCTCGCTGCTGTCATCCTCGGGGGCTGCAGGGACCTCCTCTTCTGGATAAAAAACGGAGAGATTTACCATGGAGGCAATCTTGGTGGCATGGCCTTTGACTTCATCAAAGATTGTATTTCACTGCGTATCCGTGTATCCTTGAGGGACACCGGACGCCACGCGCCAAGATTTTGCACCAGGGTAGTGCATACGCATCAGGCCAAGTGCCATGCGTGCGCCACCCCGTGCAGCAGAGCGTAGGGTGGATTCCCGGGACTCCGCCACCTCCATGATGGCACCCGGAAGTTTTTCAACTTCCGAGAACTCCCCAGTCCTTGCGGGAAGAAATTTATTGGTCAGCTGCATACCAGCAGCTCTGATTGAAGTCCATGTCTTCCCGAAGGCTCGGATTCCTTCAATCCGAGTGCCATCTGGGTTATCTCCTGTTTTTTCCGGCAAAACAACCAAAAGGGTTAGGTGAAAAAACAGAGAAAGAAAGCAAAACATGGAAAAATGGTAAAGGTATCAGAAACTTACCGATAAGCTTGTCGATCTCGGAGATTTCCTCCAGGCGAAGGTTCAGAGCGTTTTCTAAATCCTAAATGGTGGATTTGTCCTTCTCCGCCTGTTCGAACGCCTTGGAATTACCAACTCCAAGGGCCAGATTGCTGGCCTCCAACTCTTTTTGAGTCTTCACAAGATCCTTGTGAACATCCAAATTCTCCTTTCGGAGATTCTCGGCATTGCCGGCGTCTTCAGCTATTTGCTTGGCCTTGGCCAAAGCAGCTGAAAAGCAAGGAAAATTCCGAGTTTAGAACACTCCCGGAAAAAGTACTTAGAGAAAAAATTAATCCGAAAACTTCAGAGGAAAAATGTTTACCTGTCGTTTCCGACAATGCGAGCTGAGACGATGCCAGCTCCGCCTCTCTCTCCTCAAGAATAGAAACAAGATTTCTAACTTCTTTATTCTTGATGGAGAGTTTGTTGAAAACTTCCATGTTAATGGCTTCGGCGGTTTGCTGGAACATAGCAAGGAAAAGAATGATTATAAAAGCATCAAAGCAAAAAAGCATACATTTTGTTTAATGCTTGGGGGCTAGAGTTACATACCTGGCTCATTCGTTGCAAACCCGCCAAGTTTTCATTGAACTCTTTTGCGTATTCCGCAAAAAGAGTTCCGGCTGCGTTTAGGCCGTCATTGATAGTCTTGAAGTCCTTGTCGAAGGTGGGAATCTCCTCGTCGAATGTCCGAGAAGTTTTTTCCACCTCGGGAGCCGCCCTTTCCCTCGTGTCAGAGTTCGACACAACAGGTTGGCTGGTCTCCAGCGGTTCGGTGTGGGGGGGGGGTGGTAGCATGTTCTTCCGCCATTGAGGACGATGAGTCCAGAGGAATGGCGGAAGAATAATGGGTGCCTCGGCTGGACAAGACCTTGTGTCTCTTCAGCTTCTTCGGCTTCAGGTTGGAGGGAGCTAGGCTAAAAAATAAGAAACCCGGAAAAGGTTAACTTTCCGAAGACGAAAGAAAAACTTCGACAAATAACAAAAACAACCCGGATGAGCTAACCTGGAAGTGGCAACGGGAACCCCGTCAAGGTTGATAACTTCCTCAGAGGAAGGAATCTTCTTTCCCTTGCGCCCCCCTGTGGCAGCGGTGCGCAGTGCATCCAGCTCAGCCTCGGAGGCCAGCTCCGAGTCTGGAAGTTCAGTAATCTGTTGGAAAATAAAATCAGAGTTATAAGTGAGAAAATCCGAGAAAGAATGAAAAAACTCTACCCAAATGATCGAAAACATACCTTGGGAGCCGGATTGTCGGCCGTGTACATTGGCAGACTCGCTTCGTATTGATCGCGCGATGCGACCAACTGATTGATGCACCGTCGAAGCTCCTTTGCGGGCCAATCTTTGTTGGTTGTCCGCATTGGTTCCTTGGCACCCGTGTATTCGCAAAGAAGGCGGCCACCATGATTGGCCAATGGTTGGATTCGCCTATTCAACCAGCAAAAGACTGTGTCCATGCCGGTCAAAGGTGGATTGGAGGAGGTGAGCTTGGCGATGCGCCGCTTGATCCTTAGAAGATCAGGCGGCAGGACTTGGACGGCTTCCGTTCCCCAATTGTCTTGGGGAACAGCAGCAGAGTTCGAAAAAGGTGGAACCCCGATGGCCTCTGTTGGGAAAGGCACATCGGGATGGTAGAAGAAGGAACCCGTCCAAAATTTGACGGATTCCGACGTCTTGATCTTGGGGAACCAATCTTCCCTAAATCTCCTAAGAGTAAAGGAGATGGTTCCGCAAGTCGAGAGTGCGCCCTCCGAGGAGTTCCGCTTAACCCCGAAACAATACGTCCAAAAATCTAACCTAGGTTCTAAGCCTAAGTAACCCTCAAACAAAGCCTGGAAGCCGGCCATGTAGAGAATGGAATTAGGTGGCAGGTTATGTGTAACATCGCTGATTTTTGGAAATCTCAAAAATCACAAAAATTTGAAACTTTTTGTTTTCATATTATGCAAGTCACCAAAAACCAAATGAGATGCAAGAAACAAAAGAAAACAATATGTAATTGGAATGAATAATCCAAATTTCCTTAATTCCAAAAACCCTAAAACCTATTTCTAAAATAAGATATGTTTCCCCATGTGAATAAAATATTATCTTGGCAAACATCTTTATCAAACATGTTTTCAACTCAACTACCATTTTGAAAATTATTATGATAATTAAAAACTAGAGGATTGTTATATTTAGTAATTCTCAATGGCACCAAAACTATTTTCACCAATCATTAAATATATCATATGAATAAAAATTATTTAAGTTGCTATTCAAATATCAAGTGTCAAACCATAGAATATATTCCATAAATTGTTTTTAGAAGTGAAATACTTTGGGAAAACAAATATTTACAAATGTGGTAGTCCTCTGATAATTATTATCAACTTTCCTATTTAATTATTTTCTACAATAAAAAATGGCATAAAGTTGCTATTAAGTGATTTAGTAATATGCTAAAATTAAAAAATATACTAATGGGTTGAAATTGTTTTGAGAAATAATATTTGACCTAAATAATGTATCTGAAATATTACAAGACCCAATTTCCATTTATTTACATTTTCTATTTTAAAATTTGTATTAAGTGACTATTAATGTTTTCATCATATTTTAAAAATTATAAAAGATGAAAACACTCTGTTTTGGTTTTGGAAAATAGTATTTGATCATTATAAAGCTACTGAAATTTAATTTGACAAATATTTATACTTTATAAATTTCTAAATTAAAAATCACATTAATCACTATTAAGGAATCATTTCAATTTTCAGAAATTCAAAAATAAAATATGCTAAAATGTTTACAAAAATGATATTGTTGGAAAGGTATTGAAATTACAAGATTTTAGAATTTTGAATGAGGTCAATTAGAATTATTAAACAGAAGTTATTAAAGAAAAGAGAAAACAGAAAAAGGAAAAAAAAAATGACGCCATGATGACGTCATGTCACCATCAACCTCCCTCTCTTCCGTTTCTTCCAAATAATGGAGGATTTAATCCTCTTGAATTCGAGCGTTACAAGCCATCAATCTCTGAGACATTTGCTTCCCCTTAAAGCCCTCCTCGACCTCCCTCTTTCCCCTCTGGTTACCCGAAGAATGACGCCGCCACTTTGCCACAATAGCTCGCCGGAGCACACCCAGCCCGCCACCGTGCCAGCAAGATTCCGGCCTAGGTTGCACCCTTCCATCGCCCCTCTGTGGTTATCCAGGTTCCCCATGACCGTGCGCATCATTTGAGACATTTTGTCGATTTTTCCGTGTAGGGAATCAACGGCGCCGTGGGGTTGCATCTCGCCGGGGGCCGCTCGACTCCGTCCGCGCGCAGGTGTTGTCCCGGGAAGCGCACGCCCTTGCTGTGGTCTCCTTCTTCCTCTTCGTGATCTCCCGAGCCTCGTGGATCATCCCGATGAGCAAGTGCAGCACCGGAGAGACGCCTCCGACGAATTTCCGAGCGCCGGCCACCGTCCTCACCATTTCCGGCGGCCAATTCCGGTGACAGAGGTAAACCCTAGCCCCTAGCCGTTAGATCCAAATCGGACGCGTCCTGTTAAGTCACTTAACGAATCGGTATCAACGAATCAGGGCCAGCCACGTAGCCAGCCCAGTTGGCAGCGCCCAACTTCTTATCTGTCGCTCACCGCGGTGCGTAGCAGGCCCAAGCCCAACTCTTATCTGTCGCACTGCGCGGCAAATAGTGAATCTGAGCCCAGTCAGCCTCTGGATTTGTTTCCGGAATAAAAATAAAATGGCAATTTTGCAGAAAAGCCCCTACATCTTAGATCAGTCATAACTTTTAATCCATAAATCCAATTTGAACAAACTTAGACTTTTAGGAATCCCTAGATCTGTAGAATCTTTTAGCACTGTCCAAATTCAAATTTTACAAACTTAAATTAGTTCAAATTTAAATAAGCTTGTTTGATGAATTTTGGCATAATTCAAATTCTACAAATCCAAAAATTGCAAATAAAATATATTTGGAAACCTTAGGATGTTTACTTTCACACCCTCTGTCCCAAAATAATTTTTGAACAAGTTAAATTGGAATTTAGAATTCATTTGTCCAATTAAGTATTTTGACATAGATTAATTTCTATAAATAATTTCAATGTAGTTCCTTTTGCAAAATTGTTCAATTTGATAACCTTGAACCAGAAACAACCTTGCCCAACCATTTTGGACACCCTTGAACCTTGGCCATGATTATTTGACCAAAAACCCAACATAGTGAGACATCCATTTTCACCATGACTTAGGAATTGTTTTCAACTGTTATTATTTGATGTTATGTCCATTTGGAGCCAAGCCATGTCCTTAGAATGTGCCAATCACATATAGTACCAAGTAGTGAACTTTAGTTTTCTATCTTCTCCACTTCCCCATGCTTGCTACAAGATTTCACCAAGTTGGGATTTGTGAGAACCATGAAGTGCAAAGGAGGACTTAACCATCTAGAGATTTTTCAACATGAAGATAGAAGACCAATGAAGGAACTTAGCAAATAAAACAAACTTTAGAAGCATCTCCAAGAAGTGGAAGCACTTAGAAGACTAAACCCCTTTCTCTCTAAGTATTTTTCCTTCCCTTTCCTATTCTTCTCCTTTCAATCTGGTGGCAACATGAAGAGCTACAAGGAAGATCAATGAAGAAGTTTTGAAGATAAGACTTAGACTCCACAGCAATTAGAAGCAACTCAAGGAATTACAAGTGTGAAGAAATCCAGAAGAAGACATCCCCCTCTCTCTTTCTATCTTTCTTCTTATTTTATTTCTCTTCTTTTTGACTTAGTGGTATTGGTGCCCATCCCATACCCAAACCAATTAGTGAAGTGAAAACCATGAAGACTATCAAGACCAAGAGAAGCACCACACCAAGGAAGGGAGCAACTTAGATGGCATGATGATGATCTTCAAGAAGACAATCACATGAGGACTAGAAGCAATCCACCCAAGTTGAAGAATAACAAGTTGTTTTTGTCCAACCATTGACCCAAATGGAAAACCAAAGACTTAGTAATATTTTCCCTTTGATGATGAAGTTAGTAGACCTACCCTAACCACAATGGAAAATACTAACATAATCACTTAAATATTTTTGAAGGTGAATATGACCAAGTGTTTGCATGTATTACTTTAGTTGAAGAAGTAATATGTTGATTCTAAGTGAACTCTTGGAACTTCCTCGACAAGTATGGTTATAATAAAGTTAGATCACATCAAAACTCAACCTAGTACTTTCCAAGTAAACCCTTGGAAACTCCTTAACAATGTATTGAACCATTATGGAATGAATCTTTCAACTCAAACCTAGACCTTGTCCTAACCAACTTGGTTAAGCCCCTTTTGATATGTTAGTTGCTATGTATGTTTTATACACTGTTTGTTAGGATGCTTGTTTATTTGGTTTTGTGTTGTCAATGAATAGATTGTACGAAGAGCAACGATCTTTTGTGAAGAGAGTGTGATATCTTCACCAACTTCAACAAGGCAAGTAACACATCATCAACTACCCATTATTTTCTATATGCATTAGTTGATTTTGAGTAGTATGCATGATAGGAAATTTTAATAAGTTATATTATGCTATGCTATTATCCTAGTAGTGTGTACCCATCCTTTTACCTTGTTATTTTGATGCCTTGGTACTTTTAGATGCTTTGCCATGCTACAAAATTTGTTTTACTAGATGTTGAGGAAAAATTCTAAGTATAACTAATGAATGAACCACCTGGGTGGAAGTGGTAAGACTGGTTTATGTTGAGTGTTGCCTTAGGGCCCTTTTCTAAGGGTTATTCCAATTGAGGTTGTCACTTGCGGATGGCCACCCAGGAACAAAGAGATTACTATGTCCTTCTAAGTTTAGTAGCTTCCCGTGCAGCCTTTTGACATATGGGCTCTGTCTTGATCAACTAAGTTGTGAGGGTTCAGCCCAGGCTTGACTAGCAGATGTAGCAAAATTATAGGTGGAACGGTCTTGCCGGTGGGTTTGGACTTCTTCTTCTGAAAGATCTCGTCTCAATTCTCTCCTTTCCATGATGCACTCCGGGTGTATAGGATGTTTGGGCTAATTGAAGACAAAGGGTGAAAGTGCACAACCTCTGCAGAGTCAACAAACTAAGATCTTAGCCGTGTCCCCGGTTATGGACAACTATGAGCAGCTGGACAAGGATTGACGGAAGAATCTCATCACCATTTTCAATAAGTAAAATTTTGACCAAGTGAACAGTATTGTGGTGCTTGGATCTTAATCCAATGTTGCCACCCTTTGAAAAGAAAAGTTTGTTTTACAAAAGTGAATAGGAGAAAACTGGCTTTATGCAAACTTAGCCAAAACTCCACTCAGCCAAATAAGCATGTAGTATTAGTCTTGCCATTTATATCCACCATAGTGTTACTTGCCAATACATTAAATTGTATTAACTCCCTTGTGGCTGCATATTCCATATTGCAGATGTTTCTGAAGACGAGTGAGGATTTCGTTTAGGATCTCGAGACTATCGCCAACATGTTTTGCGTGTGGCACATGAAGAAGATGGGCTCAATGTTGTACTATGTTTTCTGTTGTATTTATTTGTTTTCTGCTAGTCTTCTAAGACTATGCAAGTTGTAATCCTATTTTGTAAAGACTGGATCATGCGATGTAATAGAATTTGATGCATTTGCATGATATTTCATTTTGTACTGTGGTGCTAGCAATTGATCCAGGGACTAGCACAATAACACATGTATTCCATCTTTATTAAAAGTTGGGATGCTACAAAATGGTATCAAAGCATTGTGTTGCCTGTAGAATTCGAGACCCTAAGTTTGGAGAAGACCCTAGGATAGAAAATTTCCTATGTTCAAAGTTTCTAGAAACAAAACAACCATCTTAATTCTTCTCATATCATCTCATCTATTATTCACCTTCAAAATTTTCTAGATGACCTACCTCTTCAATACCATCAAGATAGGAATGTTGATGATCATACTAAGTAGTGCAAGAAGTATTTTCACCACATGAAGACCTACACTCAAGACAATTGAAGAAAACTTGGAGATACACCAATACTTCACAACAATAAAGAACACCTCAAGACATGGAGAGAAGAATTTGAAGAACTCAAGAAGATATAGATGAGACCACCAATCTAGTTACTTTGTTAGAACAACGTTAACGTGTTAGAGTATTGATCATACCAATGAGTGTGGTATGACAATATTAGTTTGTTTTCAAAAAAAAACTTGTTGTTTGGTGTGAAGATTGTTTGTTAGATGATGTTTGTAAGATGAGTTTCCTTGATTTGTTGTGTTGGGTAGATTTGTCTGTAGCTTTCTTTCTAATCTCTACTCATCCATTCTAAGCCAAATCGAAACCCATACCCATTTACCAACCATAGAGATCTACCATATGAAGTGCAACAACAAAACTTCACCCAAGACTGTCACTGTTTTCAAGATCCTTTAGTGTGAAGGAACAATCACATCCTTGATCAATGCCAACTACATCATAAGGAGCAGCAAGCCAATCAACAAGTGAAGAAAGACAAGTGAACCTCAAGTTGCATGAGCTATGAAGATTTCAAATCCAACTACACCAAGAGAAGAAATAATGAAGAAACATAACTATCCAGTTTCTGTTACATAGGAGTTTTACACAACCCACTAGTTGGAGAAACGTTATTTTATCTCAGGTTTGTCTTACAGATTGGAAACTTTCTGTCAGACATGTGAGGTGACCTAGAGTTATTAAACGAGATTCACCAATCCAAATACAAGGTAATAATTTGAGTGCAATATGGATTGACCCCCATGGTGACTACTCACATTATTTACTTTTGCTATGAGGAATGTTAAATCTGAGTGACATACCCATTAGAGAGACGACGATGATAAACCTGAACCATAGAATGGTAGAATACAGTAATGACCCTATGTTAGTATTACTGAAAAACGTACTATTTTCGATGAGGATCAAGCCAACCTTGGAGCTATCAAGCAATGGAAGATTTTTCCTACCATGAGAGTTTGTTTAGAAATAGCATGACGTTTGCCTTCAAGGATGACAACAACAAGATGGAAGATTGTCAAGGATATCAAAAGACCAAGTTGAGAGTGAACCAAAGGCTTTTGATTGACCCAAAGAGTGACCCCTCAGTGTCAAAGGTAGTCCAACATACCTATGTTGGTCTACACCTCTACCACAAAGGAAAGATCTACTCAAGCTAATCTAGAATCAATCTACACTCTAATCTAATGAAAATAAACTACCCACCAAAGTTTTTTTTAAGGGTGGTAGCCCACCCAGTTGGTTTTGAACCCAGTTACCCAAATCTAATCTTTCTTTCTAACCTTCCCAAATCTCGGGACGAGATTTATTTTAAGGGTGGTAGTCTGTAACATCCCTGATTTTTGGAAATCTCAAAAATCACAAAAATTTGAAACTTTTTGTTTTCATATTATGCAAGTCACCAAAAACCAAATGAGATGCAAGAAACAAAAGAAAACAATATGTAATTGGAATGAAGAATCCAAATTTCCTTAATTCCAAAAACCCTAAAACCTATTTCTAAAATAAGATATGTTTCCCCATGTGAATAAAATATTATCTTGGCAAACATCTTTATCAAACATGTTTTCAACTCAACTACCATTTTGAAAATTATTATGATATTTAAAAACTAGAGGATTGTTATATTTAGTAATTCTCAATGGCACCAAAACTATTTTCACCAATCATTAAATATATCATATGAATAAAAATTATTTAAGTTGCTATTCAAATATCAAGTGTCAAACCATAGAATATATTCCATAAATTGTTTTTAGAAGTGAAATACTTTGGGAAAACAAATATTTACAAATGTGGTAGTCCTCTGATAATTATTATCAACTTTCCTATTTAATTATTTTCTACAATTAAAAATGGCATAAAGTTGCTATTAAGTGATTTAGTAATATGCTAAAATTATAAAATATACTAATGGGTTGAAATTGTTTTGAGAAATAATATTTGACCTAAATAATGTATCTGAAATATTACAAGACCCAATTTCCATTTATTTACATTTTCTATTTTAAAATTTGTATTTAAGTGACTATTAATGTTTTCATCATATTTTAAAAATTATAAAAGATGAAAACACTCTGTTTTGGTTTTGGAAAATAGTATTTGATCATTATAAAGCTACTGAAATTTAATTTGACAAATATTTATACTTTATAAATTTCTAAATTAAAAATCACATTAATCACTATTAAGGAATCATTTCAATTTTCAGAAATTCAAAAATAAAATATGCTGAAATGTTTACAAAAATGATATTGTTGGAAAGGTATTACAAGATTTTAGAATTTTGAATGAGGTCAATTAGAATTATTAAACAGAAGTTATTAAAGAAAAGAGAAAACAGAAAAAGGAAACAAAAGAATGACGTCATGATGACGTCATGTCACCATCAACCTCCCTCTCTTCCGTTTCTTCCAAATAATGGAGGATTTAATCCTCTTGAATTCGAGCGTTACAATCCATCAATCTCTGGGACATTTGCTTCCCCTTAAAGCCCTCCTCGACCTCCCTCTTTCCCCTCTGGTTACCCGAAGAATGACGCCGCCACTTTGCCATAATAGCTCGCCGGAGCACAACCAGCCCGCCACCATGCCAGCAAGATTCCGGCCTAGGTTGCACCCTTCCACCGCCCCTCTGTGGTTATCCAGGTTCCCCATGACCGTGCGCATCATTTGAGACATTTTGTCGATTTTTCCGTGTAGGGAATCAACGGCGCCGTGGGGTTGCATCTCGCCGGGGGCCGCTCGACTCCGTCCGCGCGCAGGTGTTGTCCCGGGAAGCGCACGCCCTCGCCGTGGTCTCCTTCTTCCTCTTCGTGATCTCCCGAGCCTCGTGGATCATCCCGATGAGCAAGTGCAGCACCGGAGAGACGCCTCCGACGAATTTCCGAGCGCCGGCCACCGTCCTCACCATTTCCGGCGGCCAATTCCGGTGACAGAGGTAAACCCTAGCCCCTAGCCGTTAGATCCAAATCGGACGCGTCCTGTTAAGTCACTTAACGAATCGGTATCAACGAATCAGGGCCAGCCACGTAGCCAGCCCAGTTGGCAGCGCCCAACTTCTTATCTGTCGCTCACCGCGGTGCGTAGCAGGCCCAAGCCCAACTCTTATCTGTCGTACTGCGCGGCAAATAGTGAATCTGAGCCCAGTCAGCCTCTGGATTTGTTTCCGGAATAAAAATAAAATGGCAATTTTGCAGAAAAGCCCCTACATCTTAGATCAGTCATAACTTTTAATCCATAAATCCAATTTGAACAAACTTAGACTCTTAGGAATCCCCTAGATCTATAGAATCTTTTAGCACTGTCCAAATTCAAATTTTACAAACTTAAATTAGTTCAAATTTAAATAAGCTTGTTTGATGAATTTTGGCATAATTCAAATTCTACAAATCCAAAAGTTGCAAATAAAATATATTTGGAAACCTTAGGATGTTTACTTTCACACCCTCTGTCCCAAAATAATTTTTGAACAAGTTAAATTGGAATTTAGAATTCATTTGTCCAATTAAGTATTTTGACATAGATTAATTTCTATAAATAATTTCAATATAGTTCCTTTTGCAAAATTGTTCAATTTGATAACCTTGAACCAGAAACAACCTTGCCCAACCATTTTGGACACCCTTGAACCTTGGCCATGATTATTTGACCAAAAACCCAACATAGTGAGACATCCATTTTCACCATGACTTAGGAATTGTTTTCAACTGTTATTATTTGATGTTATGTCCATTTGGAGCCAAGCCATGTCCTTAGAATGTGCCAATCACATATAGTACCAAGTAGTGAACTTTAGTTTTCTATCTTCTCCACTTCCCCATGCTTGCTACAAGATTTCACCAAGTTGGGATTTGTGAGAACCATGAAGTGCAAAGGAGGACTTAACCATCTAGAGATTTTTCAACATGAAGATAGAAGACCAATGAAGGAACTTAGCAAATAAAACAAACTTTAGAAGCATCTCCAAGAAGTGGAAGCACTTAGAAGACTAAACCCCTTTCTCTCTAAGTCCTTTTCCTTCCCTTTCCTATTCTTCTCCTTTCAATCTGGTGGCGACATGAAGAGCTACAAGGAAGATCAATGAAGAAGTTTTGAAGATAAGACTTAGAATCCACAGCAATTAGAAGCAACTCAAGGAATTACAAGTGTGAAGAAATCCAGAAGAGGACATCCCCCTCTCTCTTTCTATCTTTCTTCTTATTTTCTTTCTCTTCTTTTTGACTTAGTGGTATTGGTGCCCATCCCATACCCAAACCAATTAGTGAAGTGAAAACCATGAAGACTATCAAGACCAAGAGAAGCACCACACCAAGGAAGGAAGCAACTTAGATGGCATGATGATGATCTTCAAGAAGACAATCACATGAGGACTAGAAGCAATCCACCCAAGTTGAAGAATAACAAGTTGTTTTTGTCCAACCATTGACCCAAATGGAAAACCAAAGACTTAGTAATATTTTCCCTTTGATGATGAAGTTAGTAGACCTACCCTAACCACAATGGAAAATACTAACATAATCACTTAAATATTTCTGAAGGTGAATATGACCAAGTGTTTGCATGTATTACTTTAGTTGAAGAAGTAATATGTTTATTCTAAGTGAACTCTTGGAACTTCCTAGACAAGTATGGTTATAATAAAGTTAGATCACATCAAAACTCAACCTAGTACTTTCCAAGTAAACCCTTGGAAACTCCTTAACAATGTATTGAACCATTATGGAATGAATCTTTCAACTCAAACCTAGGCCTTGTCCTAACCAACTTGGTTAAGCCCCTTTTGATATGTTAGTTGCTATGTATGTTTTATACACTGTTTGTTAGGATGCTTGTTTATTTGGTTTTGTGTTGTCAGTGAATAGATTCTACGAAGAGCAACGATCTTTTGTGAAGAGAGTGTGATATCTTCACCAACTTCAACAAGGCAAGTAACACATCATCAACTACCCATTATTTTCTATATGCATTAGTTGATTTTGAGTAGTATGCATGATAGGAAATTTTAATAAGTTATATTATGCTATGATATTATCCTAGTAGTGTGTAGCCATCCTTTTACCTTGTTATTTTGATGCCTTGGTACTTTTAGATGCTTTGCCATGCTACAAAATTTGTTTTACTAGATGTTGAGGAAAAATTCTAAGTATAAATAATGAATGAACCACCTGGGTGGAAGTGGTAAGACTGGTTTATGTTGAGTGTTGCCTCAGGGCCCTTTTCTAAGGGTTATTCCACTTGAGGTTGTCACTTGCGGATGGCCACCCAGGAACAAAGAGATTACTATGTCCTTCTAAGTTTAGTAGCTTCCCGTGCAGCCTTTTGACATATGGGCTCTGTCTTGATCAACTAAGTTGTGAGGGTTCAGCCCAGGCTTGACTAGCAGATGTAGCAAAATTATAGGTGGAACGGTCTTGCCGGTGGGTTTGGACTTCTTCTTCTGAAAGATCTCGTCTCAATTCTCTCCTTTCCATGATGCACTCCGGGTGTATAGGATGTTTGGGCTAATTGAAGACAAAGGGTGAAAGTGCACAACCTCTGCAGAGTCAACAAACTAAGATCTTAGCCGTGTCCCCGGTTATGGACAACTATGAGCAGCTGGACAAGGATTGACGGAAGAATCTCATCACCATTTTCAATAAGTACAATTTTGACCAAGTGAACAGTATTGTGGTGCTTGGATCTTAATCCAATGTTGCCACCCTTTGAAAAGAAAAGTTTGTTTTACAAAAGTGAATAGGAGAAAACTGGCTTTATGCAAACTTAGCCAAAACTCCACTCAGCCAAATAAGCATGTAGTATTAGTCTTGCCATTTATATCCACCATAGTGTTACTTGCCAATACATTAAATTGTATTGACTCCCTTGTGGCTGCATATTCCATATTGCAGATGTTTCTGAAGACGAGTGAGGATTTCGTTTAGGATCTCGAGACTATCGCCAACATGTTTTGCCTGTGGCACATGAAGAAGATGGGCTCAATGTTGTACTATGTTTTCCGCTGTATTTCTTTGTTTTCTGCTAGTCTTCTAAGACTATGCAAGTTGTAATCCTATTTTGTAAAGACCGGATCATGCGATGTAATAGAATTTGATGAATTTGCATGATATTTCATTTTGTACTGTGGTGCTAGCAATTGATCCAGGGACTAGCACAATAACACAGGTATTCCATCTTTATTAAAAGTTGGGATGCTACATTATGGGGTTGGATGTTATAGTGGGAGAGGATTTGGAGGAAGAAGGCGGAAGGCGGAAGTCCCATATGATGTAGCCCACCCAACTCCACCAAGTGCACCGATGACAAGATCACGCGCAAAGGCCATCCAAGATAAGGTGAACTCGCTCCTCTCGTTCCATGCTTTCGGTCATGTGGAGAATGGTGCGCTACCTCATGGTGCAACACTTTGTGTGCTCAGGTACAAGTCCACCACGGGTGCCCAAGAAGACGCGGAAGCCGAACGAGCAGGACCAGCGCAAGGAGACGAAGGGGGAAAGCTCCAGGCGGCGGAACCTCCGGTGCTCCCACCGGAGCCTCCGGTGCAGCCTACGCCCAAAAGCCCTTCGGGTTGGTGGCAGCGGAACCACCACCGGAGCAAGCACCGGAGCCCCAGAGGAACCTCCGAGGATCCCACTAGAGCCTCTGCACCGCAGCTCGCCACCGGAGCCTCCGGTGCTGACTCCGCCCAAAACCCCTTCGGTTGGATGACGACGGAGCCACCACCGGACCTCCACCGGAGCCTCCGCTCGATCCACCGGAACCTCCGGTGGAAACCACCGGAGCCTCCGCTCCTGCGCGGCCTGCGTGCCACTTTAGGGCCTTGACCCTTGTATCTTATCCTCCCACCTACCCCCCTTTGGCACTAGACTATATATAGGTCCCCCTTTCTCAGATCTAGGGTTAGAGTTGAATCTAGACATTTAGAGCTTGGCTCTCTTGTATCCCTCTTTGAGGAACTACTCCTCCGGTGTGTACCGAGGAACGTATCAAGGCTACTCCTCCGACTTCGTCGAGGATCGTATCAAGACTCATCCAATTACTTGATCTCTCCTTTTTGGTTTCTATCAAGGAATTCTCCAATCTTCCTCTCGTCTATCTTGAGGTTCTATTGGCGTAGTGGACCGGCTACGGGTGTAAATCGGTTTCAATCAAGGTGAGCTCAGTTGAATCGATCGTTCCGTAGGCGGCCCTCGGGGTTAGTTGACGGAAGATTTGGGGTTCTTCGGTTCTTACTAGTTATCCCTTGCGTTTGCTCGCGTTCCCCTCGTTTTCCCCCTCGTGTTCTTCGTGCGTTCATCGTGTTCTTCGTGCGTTCTTCATCGTTCTTGTCGATTCGTGAAGATCGGGACAAACTAGGAGGTCAACTCCACATCACCATACCTCTTAGGAGATGGGAGGAGAGAAGAACCCTTTCGCCGTCTTTCGGCATTGGTTCGCTCTCGTCTTCAGGGATCCGCCATTTCCCTTTGAGAATCAAACCCTCCTTTTCCAGGTTTGGAAGGAGGGATGGTGGAATGCTGCAGGCAATCCAATTGCCTGCAGATTCCACCTCTTCATCTGCTCCGGCGGCGGCGGACGCGGCAGCTGCCGCAGCGGCCAGCTCGTCGCCGAGGAGCTGGATCTTCTCCTCCGCCGTTTCAAGAGCAAACGGCGAGGGAGGCGCGGAGCTCGATCCCGCAGCGTTCGCGGCGGCGGAAGGATTTCCTCCGCCCACCGCAGAGGCCGCGGTCTGTTCTTGCTCGTCGCCGGCGTGCTTCGGCGACCCTAGCTGCGGATCTAGGTCGCTGATAATCTCATCGATGCTGTGCGCGGTGGAGCGAGTGGGTGACGACGGCGAGGATGCCATTCGGTGGCGGTGTGTTTTCGTTTCCGGTGGCGCTCTGGGTGCTAGGTGTGCTCGGGAAGATTTCTTCGCTCGGGGGCTCGTGCGTGGCAATGGCGCAGGGAGTGAGAGTGCGGAAGAATTTCAGCGAGGACGAGGATGGCTATTTATAGCCAGAAATCCGTCAAGATACGTGCCAACGGCTATTTTGACCGTTGGATGATCAACGCGTGTCACTCGCCGGAAAATCCGGGAAATGAAACGACAGGGTAATGATGGCTATCTCCTCGTTTCTCGTGAGAATCTGTCAGAGATACGTTACAAGGTTTCCCGCGCGAAACCCAAACGTCCCTTACGTCAGCATAGCTCAAGCGCTGACGTAGGAAGTTCCTTCTCCGCGAAGAATTCTGGGAGAAAAGCCGGATTTTCGGGATTCCGAGTTTCATGTTACCATCTCTTTCAAAAAACAAGAATAAGAAGAATCAAGACTGCTGATTGCGATTTCTCGGACAAAGCACACTTGGCGAAAGACGGAGAATCAGAGTTTTAATCCTTCTTGGGGGCTACTGTCGGATATATGACGCATAGGGGTATATAAGATGGTAGTCAAAGTGCCTGGTTACCAGGGTGGCCCAAGTGGTAGTGGGCTGTGGTCCATTGGGCGGCCCAGTAACTCGATGCACAGGAGCCGGATTCTAGAAGAACCAGGATCACGGCCCACGTGATCTGGCTTGGAGGAGAAGACGGATTCCTTGCTTTCCAAGTTACAAGTTATCGTAGTCTTCTAGGTTTCCTATTCTGTAAGCCCTAATCCGGCTATTATATAAAGCCGGACGGGAGATAAGTTTAACAAGCGAGGAATAACAGAGAAGCTCTAGGCCAACTCGCCGAGAAGTTCATCCTCGTCGAGTAGCTTAGATCTAAACCTCACATTGTAATCCTGTATCCAGGCTTTAGTCCTGATTTAGTGAGAAGTGCAGGAGTAGGCACGTCGTACTGTCGCGACGTACCGAACCTGGGTAAATCCTGTGTTCACTGTCCACCACGTGATCCCGTTACCCCACGTCTCTACCGTAGTCTCATGGCACCCCCGTCTATGAAAACTACTACGATGTCTCGACAGGTGTAGCATTCCCACATTTAAATAATGTAAGAACATTTGTGTTAGTGTGCTAGTACCTGGATCAATTGCTAGCACCACGGTACAAAATTAAATATCATGCAAATGCATCAAATTCTATTACATCACATGATCCAGTGTTTACAAAATAGGATTACAACTTGCATAGTCTTAGAAGACTAGCAGAAAACAAAGTATTGCAGCGGAAAACATAGTACAACATTGAGACCATCCTCTTCATGTGCCACAGGCAAAGCATGTTGGCGATAGTCTCGAGATCCTAAACGAAATCCTCGTCTTCAGAATCATCTGCAGGATGGAATATGCAACCACAAGGGAATCAATACAATTTAATGTATTGGCAAGTAACACTATGGTGGATATAAATGGCGAGACTATATCTACATGCATATTTGGCTGAGTGGAGTTTTGGATAAGTTTGCATAAAGCTAGTTTTCTCCTATCACTTTTGTAAGACAAAGTTTTCTTTTCGAAGGGTGGCATCATTGGATTGAAATCCAAGTACCACAACTACTGTTCACTTGGTCAAATTTTTCTTATTGAAAATGGTGATGTAATTCTTCCGCGCTTCCTCGTCCAGCTGCTCATAGTTGTCCATAACCGGGGACACGGCTAAGATCTTAGTTTGTTGACTCTGCAGAGTTTGTGCACTTTCACCTTCAGACTCAAATCAGCCCAAACATCCTATACACTCTGAGTGCATTAAGGAAAGGAGAAGATTGATACAATATCTTTCAGAAGCAAGGATTCAACCTAATGGCAAGACCCGTTCCACCTATAATTATGCTACATCTGCTTGTCAAGCCAAGGCTGAACCCTCGCAACTTAGTTAATCAAGACAGAGCCCATATGACTAAAGGTTGCACTGGAAGCAATATAAACTTGGGGAACATCATAATCACTTTGTTCCTAGGTGGCATTCCTTCAAGTGAACTCCCCTTGAGGAGACACTCAACTATCACCAACCCCACGTTACCAATCAACTCAGGTGGTTCAATTAAGTTGTTACTTAGAATTTTTCCACAACATCTAGTAAAACAATTTTTTAGTAAGGCTAAGCATCAACTAAGTACTAAGTCTTCAAAATAACAAGGTATAAGGATGGCTACACACTATTAGGATATATCATAGCATAATTGTCAGATATATACCGATTAGGGGTATATTGGATAGTCTCTTAAAGAGTCGGATTATCAGGGTGGCCTGAATGGTAATGGATTATGGTCCATTAGGCGGCCTAGTAAGCTGACGCACGGAAGCCGGATTCTAGAAGAACCCGGACCACGGCCCGGCTTGGAGTAGAAGGCGGATTCCTGCTTTCCATGTTAGAACTTACCGTAGTCTTCTAGGTTTCCTTTTCTGTAAGCCCTAACCTGGCTATTATATAAAGCCGGACGGGAGAGAAGAAAGATATAGACAATTAGCTAGAAGCCAACTCACAGAGAAGTTGATCCTCGTCGAGTAGCTAAACCAACTCACATTGTACTTTGTATACTTCAGGCTTCAGCCCTGATTTAGTGAGATTGCAGGAGTAGGAACACCGACTAGTTGCGACGTACCGAACCTGGGTAAACTTTGGTGTCCTTGATCGTCGTACTACCACGTTCCCCCCACATCTCTATCAGTAGTCTCATGGCACCCCTGTCTATGAATTCTACTATGATGTATCGAAAGTTGGAGCCCACCGTGGGGCCAGCAACGTCAGGTGCTATGTTTCGATCGGGGATACTCAACGGAATCGGCAGTACCATAACTGTCGGAAGCTTGGAATTCGACAATGACGTCGGGCGCTTCCTCGACAACGGATCGTACATGCCAGCACGGAATCATCTGGTAAGTGCCTGCGTTTTACCAATTGGATCTGCAAACATCTTTATCGGATTAACTGCAGAGGCAATGGGATTCTGTGGTGGAAGCAAATTTATCCCACCCGCCCTATACCCAGTCGAAGAAGACTATGATGCCGGATTTTGCTCAGATCGCCGATATTATGTTGAATTTGCCGCCTCCTTGGAGGTGCCCGCAATTAGATCGCACTTTATCGGTATGGTGCAATCCGAGATTGCCGAAAACACGGATGAAAGCAATCCCGTGGAAGAGGCAGAAGAAAACAATCCCACAATAGAGGTGGAAGATCCGACATCCTTCAATGTGACGACGAACTCGGAAGCTGATTCCGTACTAGCCGCCATTGAGGCGAGATTGGAATCAGATGAACTCGATTCCGAAGATGAAGACAAAGATGCTTTCGAAAGAAAGGTCAAATATCTTCAAGAGGGATTCCATGAAGTACTTAAGGCAAAACCGGCTGAAAACACGAACACCGAAAGTCAGGAAAGCCCTCAAACACCTCGGCCACATGAGGAAAGAGAGGATGGTGAAACCACTCCAACATACCCTGATGTCAAGGAATTGATAGAAGATGAACCTAGTAAAAAACCTCCCTCTTCCAAGAAAAGAAACAAGGCTTCCAAGAAACTCCAATACAAACTCCGGAAGAAAAAACTGGCAGATTCAGCCAACGAAAACCTGGAAGTAGGAGGAGGAAGCGGAGTCAAGCCTGCGGAAAAGAAAACGAAGAAAATCTCTGTTCCGCCAATGTTAGAACAAGACGAACGGGATTTACTTCAAACACCAGTGGGACCCCACGAGCCCCCTAAAGTGCTGGAAGCCAGGAGACAAGCTCTCCAAAGTCAACATCAATATCTATTCAGAACTCGGGAAAACCTCCAAAAACCCCAGGCTGACATTAAGTTGCAGCAAGAAGAAATCGAGGAGTGCGAGAGAAGGAATAGATCTTGCATAAAACCTACACGGTTACCCGGAATCGCAAGACTGGAAGTATTGCCGCCAAAGGAACGGTTCAAAAACCCTGCCTTGCAAAAGCAAGTAAACGGCACTGATGCCAAGGGCGAACCTATATACAAAACCGCAGCAGAAAACGCGGAAGCCGCATTCGCCATCCTCAACAATGATTTGTACTCCAATGGCGAAAAGCTTCAAGGGGTGTATGCTTTCTTAGGAAAGGCATTGCAACAGCAGCAGCGAGGGCAGGCAACATCAGGGAAGTTGCACGACGACTCGGCCCTATGTTAAACAGCCACATGCGCCGCTGGAGCACCTGGACCTGAAGAACCTGGAGATTCAAGCAATGCAAAAGAGAAGAAAGGAGATCCGAGAAAGGACAAGAAAAATCCAGATAACAAGTACGCAACTGTAAGGACCCCAGACCGGCAGTCTGAAACCCTCCGTATGCATACATTCACGATCCCAGAAAGATCATTCGTGAACAACATACAAAGTTGGCATGCAGAAATACATCATCCATTACACTAATACATAAAGGTATTACATAAATGATCACATGATCAAGATCAACACAACTGCCACATAGGGCAGGCAACTTATCAAACACAGCGGAAGACAATTAAAACACAACGTAGATGAGCCCAAGTCACGCCTTAACCTACAGGCTGCTGACCCGGAGACGATCCTAGTTCGGAAAGCCGTCAGCTCCGTACTTCTCTTCATAGATCTCCTTCGGAGGCTCCTTCTCAAAGTCTGGCAAGTAGATACCAGGGGCGAAACCATAATGAGTACATTTGAATGTACTCAGCAAGACATCCATCATGTGACTTACCAAACATGCAAATATGCTTATATGGTGGAATAGGTAGGCTATAAATAGGGTTCACTATCAATGGTGTTCATATATGATGACACCACAGTTGCAGTCAGGTTAATCTGTATCTTCGTTGAAGAAGATACTTCAGAAGAAAATAATATAGTTTTATTTCTCTTGTAGATATCACATGTACAAGAGGTTTTGTAAAACTTTGTTAAAGAATATTTTTCTCTTTGCAAAACTTCTTGGGATCAGTTTCCAGAATTCTTGCTTAGAGTAGAAAAGGTTTTCTTTGCAAAACATTTTGTTTTGTATAACAACTTTTGGCTTTCCATCATCAACGGTACCTCCACGGTACAAGTTTTCCTTCCTTTCCGAACTTCACAAGTTCCACACTTCCTTTCCAAAAATTCCTTTTTGAAAACATTGACACAATGCTAGCTACATGGCCATTCAACTATCCATATCAGAGGACGCGGCTTCTTCGAAAAAGTTGTACTCTGCAGAGGTGTACTCATCCACCAGATCCAGTACACCTACCGTGAACAACCACGGACTGTAACAACAGTATGCAAACATCAGGTATCTGATCCTAACCATCCACTATGTTCAAGCTAGAATATGTCTATCTCTCAGTTGAGTTTTACCGCATCCCCGGCACCGGGCTAATCCCCGCCAAGCCAGGAGCCCCAACTGCTGCATCCGGAGGGAAAATGAATCCCACACTTTTATGTCTCAACATTGGGAGTTTTGACGACATTCGGTTCGAGGGTACGACGCCCCTTATAGCAAGTGAGATAGCACACACTAATAAGAACAAACTTCAAGTTAAGCCCCGTGCCCATGTTGGGGTAGGGTGGCAGTACGGTAAAGGTTGTCCGGCGAAGACTAGGTTATGTGTCATTTTTGAAAACACCAATTTCTCAAAAATGACCACTTCCACATTCCTCCGGAGAATAAGGATCCGCCTTTTCTCCGGGTTTTTCCATAAAGCCTTTGTTTTGTAGAATCACAATTTTAGGGTGTCCACTTAGGCAATAGTATATTTGGTGGTAATAAATACCATATGGTGGCTTATGGGCTTGGTATTACCAAGTTTAACTACTGGCATGATAGTAACCTATATAATAGTATAGTAGTAATAGCCACATCAAAAATAGTTTTGATAATCAAGTTTTGGTAAAACTTCAGAGGTAAAACATGCATGATAGATAATGATAAGTATTGTATCAGCAAGCATCAGGATGGCTTGCCTGGTAACTCCTTGTGTCCCTGGTTTTGGAGTGACTGGAACTTGAAACAGAGCTTCCCGACACTTCCTTCCTCTTCGTTTTCTAACGTCGTAAAAAGGAATAACGGACACACATTCAGAACCAATCAAGGCAAGCAACAATACCTAACAATACATACAACAAGGAAACTAATAATAACCAATCACACAATTTATTAATTTAGGCAAACAATCAAACAAACACACTTGGCAGAAATGCCATTTAATAAGACAGCTTAAGGTTGGAGGAACATATCTCACAACCTCAATATCATGGATTCAGTGGGTGTGCCACTCTCATACCAAGATATTAATAAACCCAAAATACACTTAGTTTCACAAGGGTGAGACTACTAAGGGTATACAAAACATGCACAATAATAATCATGGCAATGAGTCTATCAACCAAACCACAAAAAGAACAAGGTAGCTAATCTACTAAGCCTAAATTCATACCAAGAATAAATAAGACACATGATTTGCAAAAGTTACTTTTACAAATCAGTGATCCTACACAAGTGCAACAAGGCAATAGACTCATCACAAAACACACAATTCTCATAGTGAGAACAATAGAAACAATGACTAAAAAGGAGAAATCCTATAGACATGCTTCTACTAAGGGTTTGCTATGCAAGCATGCATAACAAGTAAAATACTAAAATGCAAACAAGGAACCATGTTATCATAATGGGAAATGAAAACATGTCCTCATGCTAGGATACACAGATATCTACCAAACACAAGTTGGCAGGAAAATTCAATACAAAAAAAATGCTAGGGAAACTAGTACTACTCAAACATGAAGAATCAATGGATGCATTTCAATCAAGTAATTGAAATACAACCAGAGGGTCCATGTCATAAAAACAGGAGTGAAAAACATCTATACTTGCTATAACAAAAATACCCCATTTAAATAAACAAGGCATCAATTTGCAGGGCAACTCCTACATACTAGTGGTAATAAAAAGGGCATTACTAGAGGAATCAAAAAACACTCCTAAAATGGGTTTTTCCTAGCAAGCCACACATGATTACAACCACTTACAAACAGAAGCATACACATTTTCATTTAGCACTAAAAATCCCAAGGCAAAAATACTAGGCACTCATTAGTTAGAGAACTATATAAAAGAAACACATCTAGTGCGGGGGAAATAATGTTTCCACCAAAAATGCAATGACACCAGTGGGTCTTACACTAGCATAACAAAGCATTAAGAGGTCACAAGGCCTCTGGTCATACTTGCTAAAAATTAACAAAAGACTAAACTAGCATCTAGTGCATTAACCATACTAGTAGAAAATAATAGGATGCTAAAATAAGCAAGGTAATGATACTCATGCTATTATTCCCACACAAGTTAAAACTTCAGGGGTCAAGTACTCATCAAAACATAATCAAAATGCTACTGGTCCTATGAACACAACACAAAAATATGTGGCTACACAACCACAAATTTTTATGCCAAAAATTCTACACATGAGAGAATTTTTCCATAACATTTTCATAGCCATGACAAAACTACTCATGCTTTCCTACCAATGCAAATGCAAGCTAGAAGAGGTGATACCAACACAATATAAGTACCAACATGGTACTGGATCCAAATATCTCAACACAACAATCCAAGTGCTTGCACATAATTTATCACTCAAAAATTCTATGTAAGTATAAACTAGAGATAAAACATATGCTACTAACAAAAATCCTATTTCTTCTCAACTCAAGTCCACACAATCTAACATGCTAAAATAGCTAAGTAACACTTAGAAAACAAGTGCACACAACTTGCACACGCTAGAAAACAATATTGCAACACAAAAATATATTCACACAAATTAATTACCTAAAATGCCAAAATGGCAGAATCATGCAAAATAAAGATTTATCCACCAAACTTTGTAGGATAATCTAAAAATTAAACCAAGCTAGGTATGGATAGCCCTAAACATATACAAGACCATCCAGTTGAGTTTGCATCAAAAATCATTTTTAATGATTTTATAAAAATCACCAAACTGCTCTCTGGTGTTTTACCAAATTGCACGCCATTTCAAAAATATTAGGAATTTGTAAGCAAGGTTAATTTATCCTGTTAGGAAATTTCAAGGGCTTTCCAATGCAATTGGATACACCTCATTCTGAGTTGTGGAATTAAAATGGTGCTCATTTTGCTGTTTCTGGTACGTGTTGCCAAAACATTTTTCATGTCTATAATATTCATCCAAAAGTAGATCTACAAATTGGAGATGGTTTAGATTGTGTTGCTTTACCACTGTGAATTTTATCTTGGTCAAATTCATCTTTCAGGTTAGCTTTTAGGGCCAAAAGTAAACATGCATTTTTCTGTACAAATTTAAAAGGAAAAACGAACAGTGGATGGGCTAGATCCACTATTGGGCCGGCCAGAACGTTTTGCACCACGAACAGAACCAGCCGCAGACGCTGACCAGCGGGCCAGGCGGCCACGGTGGCTGCCATGCGGGCAGCGCGGTCCACCCGCGGGTTTGACCTGCTCCAGCGCGGGGTCAAGGCCCGCTGACGCCAGCACGACGTCACTCGTCGGCGGGAGGACTCCGGCGAGGCCAAAATCCGGCGCATACGGCCACCATTTCTCGAATAAAATGCATCTACTCGTTGCTCTCGACGCGGGGAACCAAATGAGGGCGGTCTCGTTTCCTGGGAGTCGCCGGAGAGCAATCAGCGACGGCGGCACACAGCGGCCGAAACGTGAGCACGGCGCGACGAAGATTCAGAGCGCAAGGGGGAGGGGAAAGGGGTCGGTGAGGGGCGCACGCTCACCACGAACGCGAGGAAGAACTCGGCGAGGGCGGAGGAGAAGCGAGGCGACGGCGATTCCCCGCCGGAGCTCGCCGGACCCGAAGAAGGGAACCGGACGGCGCGGGCTCCTCGAGGCGTCCCACCTCGATTCCTCCTTCCCACACGACCAGCACGACGAGGCGGAGAGGATGAGGCCCATGGCTGCCGCCGGTGAGCTCGGCAACGGCCGAATCGACGGCGACCATTTGGCTAGGGTTTCGGTTGGGGATATTTTTCAGAGAGAGAGAGAAGCTCGAGGGGGAGAGAGAGGGGGCAGGTAGCAAGCACATGGGGGTTTTTATCTACAAGGATACCTTCTACTCGAAGGCAATGGAGTAGGGGCACTGCAGCTACAGCAAGGCTACATGAGGAAGAAGAAGAGATGACTCGGATTACAAATAGGTCCCTAGCTATTTTCAAAAACATCCTTTTCCTCTCTGAAAAATGTTGTTTTCACTAGGAAAACAAAGTCTAAATTTAAAATCCTTTTCCCAAAATCCTTATTAGTTGAGATGCACAACATATGTGAAAATTGGCTCAATTGGATAAACTTGATAGTTCAAAGTTGTTCAAATTTCAATTCTGACATAAATGGACATTGAATTTATTAGACTACTTAGGAGCTTCCAAAAATGATAATTTTTGGAAAACATTCCTTATTTGGTGTATTCCTTGTGTGGTAGAAAATTCAAGTCATTTTGAGTTACTTAATAGAACAAACTTGTTCAAACTTCAAAAAGGTGCTGTCTAGAAAACAGGGGTTTTTGGCAACTTAAACTATTCAAAAACTTGTGCCCTTTTGGTTTTCATCCTTGTTTATGATATAGAGCATGTGATATTTATTTCATAGCATTTTGAAAAAGTTTGTAGAACAAACTTGTTCAAAATTCCAAATGTTGCTGTGGAGAAAAATAATGTTTTCAGATCTTTAATGGATTCAATTTTTGGTCTCCTCTTGTGTGTGTTCCTTATTTTATATAACGAAGGACTGGTATCAATTTCAGATCATTTGAAGAAAGTTTCCAATAGTAACTTGTTTTAGTTTCCTGTTTTTGAAAATATTGAAAATTCAATTTAATAAGGCACTTGGCTTTTCTTTAACAATGCTTTGCCAAAATATTTATGTGACTAGAGATAGCAAGTCAATGCTCTCCAATACTTTTGTTTTTAAGCTTGCAAGGTTGGAAAAACATTTGGTAAGATTTTGGTGAAGCATCTAAGAATGCCTCTTTTTCCTGATAGTCTTTTAGGGAAATTTATTTAGTGTTTCCTCTTTCTTAATTTAGGCCTTGGAATAATATTCAATAAGTATGGGATTCATAAGATAGTTTTTGGAAAACTCTTTGATCAATATTTACTTTAGAAAATATTTCCAAGGTCATTGGAACAATATGTTGAATATTTTTAGTTTACTCCTTTGCTATCTTTTTAAGTTTGCAAGTTTATATAATTAGTTTGTTTAGTTGCACTTAAACAAACACAACCAAAGTTTATTTGTCAAGCAATTAGCAAAACAACTGTGTTATCAGGTATTCCAAAATTGGGATGTGACAGGTCTTCCCCCCTTAAAAAGAATCTCGTCCCCGAGATTCACAAGCGAGGACTAAGGGAGGGCCAATAAACACAATGTTAGTGTTGGAGTGCAGGTGCTTCCCCCCTTTGATTTTTCTTGGGAGGCGGGGTACTCCCCTAAATTAGCAAATTCTTTTCACGGGAGTTGGGTGTCATACTCAAAACATTAGATCCAAACACCCGTCTTCAAAAAAAAATCTCTAGCTATCAATTTACTCAACCGCCAATTTTAAATTTTTTGATAACGTCACTACTGCCAACTAGCTCCTCTGGTGCTAACTAGCTTTTGAGTTTTCATACGGTATATCTTCCCTTGGGTTTTTAGGAAAGAGTGAGTCAGGGGTTATTCACTTTATAAAAATTACACCAGTACTGTTTTAGGTCCAAAACTTTTGTTTCCTAGTTTGACGAGACCTGACCAGGGTCTCCTCACCTTGGGTTTTGGACGATTTAGAAACAAACAAAATTAAGGTTAGTGCATAACTACCTGGAAACGTACCGTCAATTATTACATGAGTTCCTAGCTATATCCCACATTTTACATAGCACATATGGGGTGGTGTAAGATACTCTTAAGCACAATCATAACAAAAGTATAAATTCATGCTAAGGTAAAACATTTAAACAAAATCCAATAAGCAAGCAAACAACACCATAGATGAATAGACTATTTATTCACTAGGTTATTGTTTACTAGAGGTTTTGGAATCCATCAATCATGAACAATTAACAAACAACCAGTAGCTAAAAACCAATGAATCCAATCATAAAGATACTCTAAAACACCTTCTTCACACAAGATAATACTCCTATTACACAGGCATAAAAAAAACAGGACTGCACAAATAACACACTAGTATGAAATAATCATATCCTATAACCATAGAACATGCAACTAAATAATTCATGGCATGATAACAGAAGTAATAACTTCCTAAACATGCTATATCAACACGTATACTCATAAAATAAAACGAGGGTAATACTAGAGCAAAAAATCACCATTTTCTAGTGGTGAAACTAGTTTCGCCCTAGAGAAGAAAACAATGCTATCATGATGTTTAAGCTTAAACAAGCAAGTCATGAATATAAGTGTACCTAATAACAGTACACCAATCCTACTCATGTTAGTAAGCACAAGCACCAGAGTAATTTATGAATCAACCATTAAGCATGCAGAAATTTCTTCTAGCAATTTCTGTTTTCTCTAACCAATTACTAGCAAACAAGCAAGGTATAACTCACACAACCAGTAGCTATGCCATTAATGAAAATTTATCTAAACCTTTAAAAAAATCCATACACTCAATTTAAAATTATTCACAAACAATCTACCAATCAAGAGGAATTTATTTTATTTGCGAACAATTTAATTTTAGCACACGATAGCGAAACATTTCTTAACATGATACCCCTAAGGAATATTATGCTAACAAAAGGATCAAACCTAAACATATTATTATTTAATAAAAAGAAATAAACTTCTCACTTGCATAGGTGAAAACAAACAATTATATTTTCCATGGTGGAAAATAGAAATCAATCACATAGTGAAACATGCTATTTTCACACATGTGTATGGTTGGGGATTTTCATCCTCAAGCCAAAATGCAATGGGACCAGTGGGCTATGGCCTACTAATACCAAGGAGAAATAGGTACTAAGCCTCTGGTTACTCATGAAAAACTTTGCATACAGGATAAAAATATAAGGCTATTTAATCTAGTGAAACAATACTAGTGCATATTGATAGCAATGCCTACACATGCTTTACTATTAAGAGACATGCAAGCTAACAGAGGTTCAAGCATCAAAATAACAGTACCTAAATGGTACTGGACTCAAAGAAAACATAGCACAAAATCTACTAAGAAAGTATACACAGATCTAGCTCTCACAATACTTCCAATTAATAAACTAGAAGGTAACAAATGCTATTTCATTTTTTTATTCGAGTTTCCAATCATGCACACACTTTCTAGGGTAGATTTATTGTAAGAAAACAACATAATAACAAGTCCTAACAACTCCATATAAGTTAGGAAGCAAGATTGAATAAAACACAAATTCATTTCAATCAAGAGCACACAAAGAAACAACAACAGGAAAACTGTTGTTTTCTAGATCTATCATAACCATTTCATCGTTCACTTAATTTTTAAACCCCGAATTTCATAGTACCTACAACGTCTACTAAGATTTGGTTTCCAAAGTAGATACACCCGATATCCTATTGACTAGTAAACGAATAGGTCATCATCTTATTTTCTCGTGACTTCTCCTTTTTACCAACTAGATTAAAAGGTGTCCTAAGTCACTTAATTCCTTGGTTTAGAAAGAGTTGTCAGTAGTTCGCATGCTTTGGTTAGGTGTCAACCTAAGATTAGGCAAAGCATGTTAGTCTTGTTAGCTTTCTATTTAATCATGTTTGTCCGACAAGATACGACTAGCGTCATCGTACGTCGAATATTGAATCGTGCTCTTCGGATTGGCTTTTGAGGGGGTTGCGCATCATGGCATGTGAAGACTTCTTTTTTGCACCTTTCTCCAGAGGAGGGAGGTATATAACTTTTAAAATGCAACGTTTAGCCAACAGGGCAAAACGAGTCTTTTGCAAAGAGACAAACATAGAGGTTTTGGTCAGTAGTGGTTGGTGCCTTCACGCCTTTTCTTAATTGAAGGTTGTCGTTTTTGGAGCTTTATCTGTTGGAGTGCAGCACTGGTAGCAACGCTATCAGCTCGTGTGGCTTGATGGTCCTCTATTATTAGGCCCAACGGTGCTTTCATTGATGGTGGGGGAGATGGTGGTGGTTCACGACGGGTGGCATTTCAAAGCGAAAACAAGTATAAGTCTAAGCAACAAATTCTTATTTTTGAATACTATACAAACATTTTTGCTTGCAAAAACCTAACAAGAGGCGATTCAAAAACAAGAGTGGGGCAATCACAAATTTGCAAATTTTGAGCACCCCACAAACATATAGAAGCCTAGATGAACCAAATTCTACACCACACAATAGCACAAAGTCCTACGGACACACATAAGCAAGCCATAACACACAAGCAAGGCTCCATTGGAGCTACGTCGGGGAAGGCGACTCATGGGGTCATCGCTAAATTAATCCAAACTAGACGGATCCAAAATCCTAGAAGTGGCTGAAGAACTATAGCTACTTCTGACCATCATCACTGTAGAGCTAGGTAATTATTTTGGTCTTCTCGGGACATCGGCAAGTATACAAGTTTTTGGATGGAAACAAGATAATAGAAGTAAAGTTTTGATAAAACCTTTAACTGAGAGAGGTAAGACTATGCAACAATTTGTTTTTGAAACCCCAACTATTTTCTGAACAGAAAACTTCAAAGACGAGAGATGTTTCAAAAACAGAGCGGAGCAGTTGCAAACAAGTAAGAAATAAACTCTTAATCGAGAGAGATATGACTTTAGAATCTTTTGAAAAGATCAGAAGGAGGGAAAATATACTAAAATTCCCTTAGATAAAATATATTTAGATAGTAAATAGGTTTTTACTCAAAATACTTTCCTTTCCTATCTGACGTCCATGCTAACTAAGGTCTCCTAAGGTCAGGATGGCTCTGATACCAACTCTGTAAGGACCCCAGACCGGCAGTCTGAAACCCTCCGTATGCATACATTCACGATCCCAGAAAGATCAGTCGTGAACAACATACAAAGTTGGCATGCAGAAATACATCATCCATTACACGAATACATAAAGGTATTACATAAATGATCACATGATCAAGATCAACACAACTTCCACATAGGGCAGGCAACTTATCAAACACAGCGGAAGACAATTAAAACACAACGTAGATGAGCCCAAGTCACGCATTAACCTACAGGCTACTGACCCGGAGACGATCCTAGTTCGCAAAGTCGTCAGCTCCGTACTTCTCTTCATAGATCTCCTTCGGATGCTCCTTCTCAAAGTCTGGCAAGTAAATACCAGGGGAGAAACCATAATGAGTACATTTGAATGTACTCAGCAAGACATCCATCATGTGACTTACCAAACATGCAAATACGCTTATATGGTGGAATAGGTAGGCTATAAATAGGGTTCACTATCAATGGTGTTCATATATGATGACACCACAGTTGCAGTCAGGTTAATCTGTATCTTCGTTGAAGAAGATACTTCAGAAGAAAATAATATAGTTTTATTTCTCTTGTAGATATCACATGTACAAGAGGTTTTGTAAAACTTTGTTAAAGAAAATTTTTCTCTTTGCAAAACTTCTTGGGATCAGTTTCCAGAATTCTTGCTTAGAGTAGAAAAGGTTTTCTTTGCAAAACATTTTGTTTTGTATAACAACTTCTGGCTTTCCATCATCAACGGTACCTCCACGGTACAAGTTTTCCTTCCTTTCCGAACTTCACAAGTTCCACACTTCCTTTCCAAAAATTCCTTTTTGAAAACATTGACACAATGCTAGCTACATGGCCATTCAACTGTCCATATCCGAGGACGCGGCTTCTTCGAAAAAGTTGTACTCTGCAGAGGTGTACTCATCCACCAGATCCAGTACACCTACCGTGAACAACCACGGACCATAACAACAGTATGTAAACATCAGGTATCTGATCATAACCATCCACTATGTTCAAGCTAGAATATGTCTATCTCTCAGTTGAGTTTTACCGCATCCCCGGCACCGGGCTAATCCCCGCCAAGCCAGGAGCCCCAACTGCTGCATCCGGAGGGAAAATGAATCCCACACTTTTATGTCTCAACATTGGGAGTTTTGACGACATTCGGTTCGAGGGTACGACGCCCCTTATAGCAAGTGAGATAGCACACACTAATAAGAACAAACTTCAAGTTAAGCCCCGTGCTCATGTTGGGGTAGGGTGGCAGTACGGTAAAGGTTGTCCGGCGAAGACTAGGTTATGTGTCATTTTTGAAAACACCAATTTCTCAAAAATGACCACTTCCACATTCCTCCGGAGAATAAGGATCCGCCTTTTCTCCGGGTTTTTCCGTAAAGCCTTTGTTTTGTAGAATCACAATTTTAGGGTGTCCACTTAGGGAATAGTATATTTGGTGGTAATAAATACCATATGGTGTCTTATGGGCTTGGTATTACCAAGTTTAACTACTGGCATGATAGTAACCTATATAATAGTATAGTAGTAATAGCCACATCAAAAATAGTTTTGATAATCAAGTTTTGGTAAAACTTCAGAGGTAAAACATGCATGATAGATAATGATAAGTACTGTATCAGCAAGCATCAGGATGGCTTGCCTGGTAACTCCTTGTGTCCCTGGTTTTGGAGTGACTGGAACTTGAAACAGAGCTTCCCGACACTTCCTTCCTCTTTGTTTTCTAACGTCGTAAAAAGGAATAACGGACACACATTCAGAACCAATCAAGGCAAGCAACAATACCTAACAATACATACAACAAGGAAACTAATAATAACCAATCACACAATTTATTAATTTAGGCAAACAATCAAACAAACACACTTGGCAGAAATGCCATTTAATAAGACAGCTTAAGGTTGGAGGAACATATCTCACAACCTCAATATCATGGATTCAGTGGGTGTGCCACTCTCATACCAAGATATTAATAAACCCAAAATACACTTAGTTTCACAAGGGTGAGACTACTAAGGGTATACAAAACATGCACAATAATAATCATGGCAATGAGTCTATCAACCAAACCACAAAAAGAACAAGGTAGCTAATCTACTAAGCCTAAATTCATACCAAGAATAAATAAGACACATGATTTGCAAAAGTTACTTTTACAAATCAGTGATCCTACACAAGTGCAACAAGGCAATAGACTCATCACAAAACACACAATTCTCATAGTGAGAACAATAGAAACAATGACTAAAAAGGAGAAATCCTATAGACATGCTTCTACTAAGGGTTTGCTATGCAAGCATGCATAACAAGTAAAATACTAAAATGAAAACAAGGAACCATGTTATCATAATGGGAAATGAAAACATGTCCTCATGCTAGGATACACAGATATCTACCAAACACAAGTTGGCAGGAAAATTCAATACAAAAAAAATGCTAGGGAAACTAGTACTACTCAAACATGAAGAATCAATGGATGCATTTCAATCAAGTAATTGAAATACAACCAGAGGGTACATGTCATAAAAACAGGAGTGAAAAACATCTATACTTGCTATAACAAAAATACCCCATTTAAATAAACAAGGCATCAATTTGCAGGGCAACTCCTACATACTAGTGGTAATAAAAAGGGCATTACTAGAGGAATCAAACAACACTCCTAGAATGGGTTTTTCCTAGCAAGCCACACATGATTACAACCACTTACAAACAGAAGCATACACATTTTCATTTAGCACTAAAAATCCCAAGGCAAAAAACTAGGCACTCATTAGTTAGAGAACTATATAAAAGAAACACATCTAGTGTGGGGGAAATAATGTTTCCACCAAAAATTCAATGACACCAGTGGGTGTTCCACTAGCATAACAAATCATTAATAGGTCACAAGGCCTCTGGTCATACTTGCTAAAAATTAACAAAAGACTAAACTAGCATCTAGTGCATTAACCATACTAGTAGAAAATAATAGGATGCTAAAATAAGCAAGGTAATGATACTCATGCTATTATTCCCACACAAGTGCAAACTTCAGGGGTCAAGTACTCATCAAAACATAATCAAAATGCTACTGGTCCTATGAACACAACACAAAAATATGTGGCTACACAACCACAAAGTTTTATGCCAAAAATTCTACACATGAGAGAATTTTTCCATAACATTTTCATAGCCATGACAAAACTACTCAGGCTTTTCTACCAATGCAAATGCAAGCTAGCAGAGGTGATACCAACACAATATAAGTACCAACATGGTACTGGATCCAAATATCTCAACACAACAATCCAAGTGCTTGCACATAATTTATCACTAAAAAATTCTATGTAAGTATAAACTAGAGATAAAACATATGCTACTAACAAAAATCCTATTTCTTCTCAACTCAAGTCCGCACAATCTAACATGCTAAAATATCTAAGTAACACTTAGAAAACAAGTGCACACAACTTGCACATGCTAGAAAACAATATTGCAACACAAAAATATATTCACACAAATTAATTACCTAAAATGCCAAAATGGCAGAATCATGCAAAATAACGATCTGTCCACCAAACTTTGTATCTTGCTATAAAAATTAAACCAATCTAGGTATGGATAGCCCTAAACATATACAAGACCATCCAGTTGAGTTTGCATCAAAAATCATTTTTAATGATTTTATAAAAATCACCAAAGTGCTCTCTGGTGTTTTACCAAATTGCATGCCATTTAAAAAATATTAGGAATTTGGAAGCAAGGTTAATTGATCCTATTAGAAAATTTCAAGGGCTTTCCAATGCAATTAGATACACCTCATTCTGAGTTCTGGAATTAAAATGGTGCTCATTTTGCTGTTTCTGGTACCTGTTGCCAAAACATTTTTCATGTCTAAAATATTCATCCAAAAGTAGGTCTACAAACTGGAGATGGTTTAGATTTTGTTGCTTTACCACTGTGAATTTTATCTTGGTCAAATTCATCTTTCAGGTTAGCTTTTAGGGCCAAAAGTAAACATGCATTTTTCTGTACAAATTTAAAAGGAAAAACGAACAGTGGATGGGCTAGATCCACTATTGGGCCGGCCAGAACGTTTTGCACCACAAACAGAACGAGCCGCAGCTGCTGACCAGCGGGCCAGGCGGCCATGGTGGCTGCCACGCGGGCAGCGCGGCCCACCCGCGGGTTTGACCTGCTCCAGCGCGGGGTCAAGGCCCGCTGACGCCAGCACGACGTCACTCGCCGGCGGGAGGACTCCGGCGAGGCCAAAATCCGGCGCATACGGCCACCATTTCTCGAATCAAATGCATCTACTCGTTGCTCTCGACGCGGGGAACCAAATGAGGGCGGTCTCGTTTCCTGGGAGTCGCTGGAGAGCAATCGGCGACGGCGGCGCACGGCGGCCGAAACGTGAGCACGGCGCGGCGAAGATTCAGAGCGCAAGGGGGAGGGAAAAGGGGTCGGTGAGGGGCGCACGCTCACCACGAACGCGAGGAAGAACTCTGCGAGGGCGGAGGAGAAGCGAGGCGACAACGATTCCCCGCCGGAGCTCGCCGGACCCGAAGAAGGGAACCGAACGGCGCGGGCTCCTCGAGGCGTCCCACCTCGATTCCTCCTGCCCACACGACCAGCACGACGAGGCGGAGAGGATGAGGCCCATGGCTGCTGCCGGTGAGCTCGGCAACGGCCGAATCGACGTCGACCATTTGGCTAGGGTTTTGGTTGGGGATATTTTTCATAGAGAGAGAGAGAAGCTCGAGGGGGAGAGAGAGGGGGAAGGTAGCAAGCACGTGGGGGTTTTTATCCACAAGGATACCTTCTACTCGAAGGCAATGGAGTAGGGGCACTGCAGCTACAGCAAGGCTACAGGAGGAAGAAGAAGAGATGACTCGGATTACAAATAGGTCCCTAGCTATTTTTAAAAACATCCTTTTCCTCTCTGAAAACTGTTGTTTTCACTAGGAAAAAAAGTCTAAATTTAAAATCCTTTTGCCCAAAATCCTTATTAGTTGAGATGCACAACATATGTGAAAATTGGCTCAATTGGATAAACTTGATAGTTCAAAGTTGTTCAAATTTCAATTCTGACATAAATGGACATTGAATTTATTAGACTACTTCGGAGCTTCCAAAAATGATAATTTTTGGCACACATTCCTTATTTGGTGTGTTCCTTGTGTGGTAGAAAATTCAAGTCATTTTGAGTTACTTCATAGAACAAACTTGTTCAAACTTCAAAAAGGTGCTGTCTAGAAAACAGGGGTTTTTGGCAACTTAAACTATTCAAAAACTTGTTCCCTTTTGGTTTTCATCCTTGTTTGTGATATAGAGCATGTGATATTTATTTCATAGCATTTTGAAAAAGTTTGTAGAACAAACTTTTTCAAAATTCCAAATGTTGCTGTGGAGAAAAATCATGTTTTCAGGACTTTAATGGATTCAATTTTTGGTCTCCTCTTGTGTGTGTTCCTTATTTGATATAAGGAAGCCCTGGTATCAATTTCAGATCATTTGAAGAAAGTTTTCAATAGTAACTTGTTTGAGTTTCCTGTTTCTGAAAATATTGAAAATTCAATTTAATAAGGCACTTGGCTTTTCTTTAAGAATGCTTTGCCAAAATATTTATGTGACTAGAGATAGCAAGTCAATGCTCTCCAATACTTTTGTTTTTAAGCTTGCAAGGTTGGAAAACATTTGGTAAGATTTTGGTGAAGCATCTAAGAATGCCTCTTTTTCCTGATAGTCTTTTAGGGAAATTTATTTAGTGTTTCCTCTTTCTTAATTTAGGCCTTGGAATAATATTGAATAAGTATGGGATTCATAAGATAGTTTTTGGGAAACTCTTTGATCAATATTTACTTTAGAAAATATTTCCAAGGTCATTGGAACAATATGTTGAATATTTTTAGTTTACTCCTTTGCTATCTTTTTAAGTTTGCAATTTTATATAATTAGTTTGTTTAGTTGCACTTAAACAAACACAACCAAAGTTTATTTGTCAAGCAATTAGCAAAACAACTGTGTTATCAGGTATTCCAAAATTGGGATGTGACAGCAACATCCAGAACCGGATCCCATCCGCCGAAAGGAGGAATTAACCTCCGAGATCGGAAAAAACAAAACCGGAAAGACGGAAAAGCAATGCCGCCTCCGAGACGCCCCGCTAAAAAAGTCGGAAGATACGACATTCCTCACAGGAGTGAGAGATCCCGTACTCCTCCTAGGAATAAGGAAAGACATAGGAGTAGAACTCCACCTTACTCCAAAGGACATGATAACGGAGGAAATAGGGATAACCCCGGAAAAGCGCGTTCGCGCAACAATGGAAAAGAAAGGAGCAGATCCCCTTCTATTCATTCAGCCGGTAGATATTCCGTTCACGCTGATAGAGCGGAAAGCGATGGTCTATACTTCGGACCTAAGTGTTTCACTGACAGGATCCAAAGAATAACTCTACATTCTGGCTTTGCCAAAGTTGGTCCAACATATCAAAAATATACCAGCAGTACAAACCTAGATACCTTGCTTTTAGACTATTACACAACCGTCCAGATTAACAATGGGATAGACCTAGAGGCAGTAAAATTCCTCCCACTAATTTTACTGGATGGAGCCAGAGATTGGATTAACGGGCTTCCGTCAAGGACCGTAGACAGCTGGGATGATATGGCTAGAGTTTTTACTCAGCATTTTCGGGGAACTTACAAACTCCCCAATAGCATCAACCAGCTAAACCACTGCGCCCAGTTTGAAGATGAACCATATGTTGACTTTATCTCAAAGTGGACTGCAATGAATAACAACTGCTCTGGAGTAAATGACGTACAAGCAATGCATGCTTTCGTCAATGGCTTAAAACCCGGCCTCGTACCGTTCATGATCGATTCAAAGAAGCACAAAGATCTCGGATCTATGCTTACAACCGCAAATGAGAACGCAGCAGCCAAAGATGGCATCAGAGCAAGAGGTGGAAATATCGACGCTTTGATTCAAGCCAAAAAGACCCCTCGCTTTGAGAAAAAATCCACTCCAGAGGCACAACAAAATCCCAAAGAAGTTAACATAGCCTTTTGAAAGGAAAATGGGAGCAAATGGAAAGGAAGAAGCACATAACCTATCTCCTACACGAAGGAAGAGTGGAAAAGAATTAAGTCGTAAAACTGTGTCCACCATTCACAATTTGGGAAACTCACCCATACTAACGCACAATGCCGGCTCAATAAGCATATGAAAGGCAGTGCAGGATCTGGAAGCAAGGGGAAGAGTTCCTAGAGGAAATTCTCCAAGCAAAAGCAAGAAGCTGAAAAAGAAGACAGTGAATTAGACACTGATGAAAAAATCCAGGAATAGCAGCGAAAAGGCGAGCCCAAATTTCCGAGAGTTGACGGAGAATGCAATTTAACTTTCCTCGCAACTCCCTCAGTAAAGGTGGCAAAGAGGACACTTCGAGAAATAAACGTTGTTGTTCCACCAACCCCCAAATTCTTGAAGTACTCGAATACACCAATTACCTGGTCAGCTGATCATCCCGAAAATATCCCAGAACCCGGAACACAAGCTCTAATTGTAAGTCCTATTGTTCAAAACACTAGGCTAAAAAGAGTGCTGATGGATGGAGGATCCAGCATCAACATAATGTATCTAGATACACTGAAGCATCTGTGAATCTACGAGACCCAGCTCAATCATAGCAACATACGTTTTCACGACATCGTTCCTGGCAGGCAAGCACGATCCCTAGGAGAAATTTCCCTGGACGTAACTTTTGGAGAGAAAGAACACTTCCGACAGGAAAAAAAATCTTTCTTGGTTGTGCCGTTCGAAAGTGTGTATCACGCAATACTCGGACGTCCAGCTTTCGCCAAATTCATGGTAAGATCATGTTATATCAAGCTGAAAATGCCAGGACCAAAAGGAGGAGTGATCGCCATAAAGGGAGACTTCAAATTGGCAAACGAGATGGAAAAAGAAAACGCCCTTTGCGCAGAAAAAGTGATAGCAAAGGAGGAATTGAAGGAGCTAGCAAAAGAAGTATTGCCGACAGAAATGCCGGCAGAAAAAAGAAAGACGGAAGCCGGCAGATAGTTTCAAAGCTTCCGAGAATACAAGACATGTTATCTTAGATCCCAAAGATACGACAAAGTTTGTCGTAGTAGGAACCGGGATGACCGACAAATAGGAAAGCGAGCTCATCAAGTTCCTCCGTGAGAACTGGGATATTTTCGCCCGGTGTCCCGCGGACATGCCAGGTGTACCCAGGGAACTTGCTCAGCACCAACTCAAGGTGATTTCAGAATCTAAACCCGTCAAACAAGGTCTCCGTCGATTTGACGGAAGGCTATTGGCAAGGAGATTATCCGGCTATTAGCAGCTGATTTTATCCGGGAAGTTATACATACTGAATGGTCTGCAAACCCAGTATTAGTCCTAAAGAAAGATAGTACTGTTCTTAGGATGTGTATAGATTACACCGGCCTGAACATATTATGTCCAAAAGATAGGTTTGCGTTACCGCAAATCGATCAAATAATAGATGTCACTGCTGGCTCTGAGCTTTTATGCTTTTTGGATGCTTATTCCGGGTACCATCAAATACGTATGAAGGAAGAAGACCAAATCAAAACCTCCTTCATAACCCCGTATGGAACATACTATTACATAAACATGCCTTTTGGCTTGAAGAACGCAGGTGCAACCTACCAGCGTTGCATGCAACGATGTTTGCATAGTTAGATTGGCAAAAATGTTCATGTTTACGTGGATGACATTGCCGTCGTTTCCAAGGAAAAAGACACACTCCTTGAAGATTTGCGAGAAACCTTCAAAAATTTGCGCACTTACAAAATGAAGTTGAATCCATTAAAGTGCATATTCGGGGTTCCCTCAGGAAAACTTCTGGGTTTTATCGTTTCTCGCAGAGGAATAGAAGTAAACCCGGAAAAGATCAAGGCAATCCTAAACATCTCAAGGCCTACGTGCTTAAAAGATGTACAAAGATTGACGGGTTTTGCAGCTGCCGTCAGCAGGTTCATAAGCCGGCTCGGAGATAAAGCTCTGCCATTATACAAATTATTGAAGAAATCCGACAAATTTGTATGGACAGAAGAGGCAGACGTGGCATTAACCCAGTTAAAAGAAACCTTGATGAAAGCTCCGATTTTGGCATCACCAAAAGACAAAGAACCCATGTTACTTTATCTCACAGCAACAAACAGGGTTATTAGCGCAGTGATAGTTGTGGAAAGGCGGAAAGACGAGCAAAGCGTACCAGATCAACATCCGGTGTATTATGTAAGTGAAGTTTTTTCCGAGTCCAAACAAAGGTACCCGCACTATAAAAAACTGTCATATGGCGTGTTTTTCGCATCGCGAAAACTCCGTCATTATTTCCAAGGACATTCCATAACAGTGGTATGTGAAGCACTGTCGAATCTCTGACTCTACAAATCCCTTAGGTGACCCTATCGGGTTTCGGATGGGAGAACCCATGAGCGCTGGTGGAATCGTCGGCTAGACAGGGGGCGAGATTTACCCAGGTTCGGGGCCCTCGTAGAGGTAAAACCCTTACTCCTGCCTCTTGTCGATCTGTATTGATGAGAAGATCGGTTACAATGGTGGTACTGTAATCGAGAGTAAGATCTCGAGTTCAAGGTTTCGATGGTGCGGTGTTGCTTGCCCTTCTTCCGGTGGCTCTCCTGGCCTTATATAGATGGCCAGGTCTCGAACCCTACCTGGAGGGGACTCGAATTCTAACCTTAGGTCGGTTACATATTCCTAACTTAGCCCGCAAGATAGTGCGGGTGGGCTTCACGTGGGCCTTCTAGAATACTCCAAGGGCTCCTTTTCTTGGGCCTTAACCTTGGGCCTGAGACGGGGTGTCCTTACCCGCAGGGTCCAGGATCCATATCTTTGTCAGTAGCCCCCGAGCGTTTGCTCGAGTGGGATTTTTCCAGTCGAGCAGACGGTCAAACCTTTCCCGGTTGTTCTTTATTGTGGATAACCAGTTTGGTTGTTTCCTTGTTTAGAGGGTGCATACCCTCTGGATTGAGTTTTCATACTCGAGTATAGAGCAATACAAGTGCCTGTTTTTATGGCTTTTATCGTAGGAGGATGTGGCACAGTAGTTTGGCTCTCCCGAGAGATCAGGGCCAATTAATTGCGACTAAGGCAAAAACAGTTCTGGCCTACACAGATTCGAGACCTCCGACTCGAACCCGATAAGGTGATTGTTGCGACTGGGCCGTTGTGGTCTTATCGAGTCGAACTTAACCTATGGGGGTACCCGGCGCGTCCGCTAGGATTTTTCTTCGTGTTGTTGACACGGAATCATACCGGAGGACGCAGCTTTTGAGTGCGATTCCAGGCCCTCAAGAGAGATCTTTCGGGTCTTACCTTCATATTCGAAGAATATGGCATCCAGATGTGCCTAGTCGGCTGAACGATCCAGGTTTTTTATGATGTGTGAATATCATGTGAGTGAAAAAAGGTAGGTTCTGCCTACTCGAGTAACTGTTTGAGTTAGTAGATCCATACGAAAGAGTTTTCGTGTTAGGGATTTTGTGCCCATATGAAAGAGTTTTCATGTTTGGGATGCTGCACCCACACGAAAGAGTTTTCGTGCGTGGGGTATCTTTCTCTTGTTTGAAGAGGTCTTTGCTTCTTTGTTCATGAAAGAGTTGTTTATATTCGAAGAAGTTTTGTTCATACGAAGTTATTTTCGCGTTTGAACTTTCCATTCGAAACTTCTTTGTCTTGATGATGCGCGCTATGACGTCATGGCGCACTTTTTTCCTCCCGATGGGACGTGACGGAGTGCGAGCAGATGGGGCTGGCCCACCTGGTCAGCTTTTTGACCAGGAAACGAGACGTCGTTCCCGGTTTTCACGCAAACCGTGCAGTAAATGCGCACGATCTTCTGTTGAGATCGTGGCAGGAAGCAGCGTTCACCGCCTCCTCGTTTCGTCTTCACACGTGGTGGCTGCGATGAGGGCCACGTGGTGCATCGAGTGGCTGGGATTGATTTGCTCCGTGTATAAATACGGGTCGTTGTGCTGCGGTAAAACTTTCCCAGCCTTTGCCTTCAATCCATCTTCTTCCTCGCGCTCATCTTCCTCCTCGTGCTCAAGCTCGTGCTGTCAGTCATGGCTGGAGGCAAAAGACGCGGTGCTGCCACCTCCGCATCCGGGGAAGCCTCCGCGCAACCTGCACCGCGTGCGGGCGACTGGCGTTCGCCCAACACCACCGCGAAGAGCATCAAGGAGATGCAACGGGAGGGGCTGCTGCCTGCGGAATCCGAGAAGCGGGTGCGCCTAGGAAAGAAGGAAGAGGTACCCAACCCGCAATCAAACGAGCGCGTGGTCTTTGCGGACCATGTGTCTCGCGGTCTCTCCTTTCCTCTCCATCCATTTCTCCTCGGGTTGCTGTATGTCTACGGCATACAGCTTCACGATCTTCCCCCGAACGCGGTGCAGCACAAATCGTGCTTCATCGTGTTCTGCGAATGCTTCCTAGGCATTCGCCCACATTGGGCGCTCTGGAAGGCCCTCTTCAAAGTTCGGATCTTCCGCGAGAAATCGCGGGTAGACTCCGAGCCCAGCGAGCCGCTACGCACGGGTGGCTTCGGGATCCAAGCGCGATTGGAGACCAGCTACTTTAGCATGCACTTCATCGACTCCGCCCAGGGCTGGCGGAAAAAATGGTTTTACGTCATCGACAACAGCTCGGGTGGGATCGTAGAATTTCACCCGTTCGCTGTTTTGAAGAGGCGGAAGTCCTGGTCGCACAAGTTGTCGACTGAAGAAACCCAGGTCGTCACGCCACTGCTCGCAAGGGTGACAGCCCTCCGTGATCAAGCTGCTGGAGTCGTACTCAACGGGCTACACCTGGCGAGTATCTTTCTGAAGCGCAGGATCCAACCTCTGCAGCAGAGACCTTCCACGATGTGGGAGTACCAAGGCTCTGAGGATCCTAGCCGAGTGAGCCGCGAGGAACTTTCGAACGTTGAGTTCGAGAAGAAGATCGCGGCTATCACCAGCCTGAAGGTGGGAGAAAAGTTCCCCGACTGCACAGTCGCAGCCTTCGACGCGTCAAGGCCTCCGTCAGCCGCAGTGAGTTTGTTCTTCTTTTCTCTTTTTATTTTATTGCTTGTTCTTTTGATTCAGTCGATTGAATTTTCTCTTGTCTTCTTCTATCTTCTTCCGTAGAGTTTATCCATGGCTACCTGCTACCCTCCTGTAACTGGGGCGGAGACCTCAGAGTTATTGGCGAGTAACCTGGACGTCCCAGCCGACACCAGTGTCGCCGATGCTTCTTCGATCTCCGACGAAGATTCTTCGGATGGTGCAGAAGATTCGAACGGTGGTCTCCTTCCCCGCAAGCGTCGTCGAGTGGAAGGTGATGAGGTCACCTCCAAAGACAACTCCTTGGAGGACTCGCCTGGGAAGGACCCCATCTCTGCGACTCCACTGCGCTCACTCGCCCCTTCTTCCTCGTTCCTAGCAATCCAAACCGCCTGGAATGCGGATATGCTGGATGAGGATGAAGATGATGAGTAAGTCTTTCTCATCGTTCTTAGTCGAACGTTTTTCCTTTGCATCTATGTTGACGTTTTGTCTTTTGTTGCAGCCTGCAAACCATTAGTCCTCGCAGGTACGTTTCTTCCCTTCCTCCCGAAAGGAGGAATAAGGCAGGAGCTGCGGGCGAGACTCCTACTGCCGGCACCATCCAGAATTCGCCCAACGCAGCCCCCAATGTGGCGACTACGGAACATGAGGCTCCTAGTTTTGCTGCCGGGGCTTCAGCTTCAAGGGAGGTGACGGGTAGCTCCGCGGATCCCCTCTCTCATGCCAAGGGCCAGGTAAGTTCCGTTACTTGCTTTCATCTTGTTATCGGGTGCACGACAGTGCTCCCGATGGGAGTAGCCCCCGAGGTTGTAGTCGATCGCATGTGATCGGCTACTGGCTCAAAGACTGTCTTTTCCTTCTTCTTGTTTTTATCGGGTGCACGGCAGTGCTCCCGATGGGAGTAGCCCCCGAGGCTTTACTCGATTGAATGCAATCGGGTATAGGCTCCAATTTTTCTCTTCTAATTATTCTGTCTTTGTATTCTTTGCAGTCGCTCGTTGACTCCCTTGCGGCGGTTGGCCGCCGCACGGTTCTTGCTGAGTCTGAGTGCGGGACGCTTCGAGCAGAACGCAGTCGACTCACCACTGAAAACGAGCTCCTTCGAAGTAAGTTTTTATCATCTTTTCCTGTTTCCATTCTTTTGTTGGTTCCTGGTTTCTGACGAATGTCGCTATGCAACTCAACTTGAGAATCTGAAGGTCGATAAGGATAATATTTCCGATCGGGTAACAGCTCAGGAGGCTGAACTGGCAGCCACTCGACGAGATCTTGAAGCTTCCCGCATGCGATCGGAGGATCTCGAGCGAAAGCTTGCGGATGCCAAGAAGGCCTTGAAGAACCTGGAGGACGCTGGCAATAAGGCGGATGCCAACCTTGTCACTTTCTTTCGTCCCCTCGCCGAGCGTTTCACGGGTAGGTCATTTTAGCTTCTGCAGTTTTGTCTTCCATCTTGGTGGATTTTTGCGAATCTTGACGTTCTTTTATTTGTAGGTCTTCTGGGTGTTCCTCTGGAAATTCCCGGAGTCCAGCGGATAGACGTGCTGACCGATATGCTTGCTCAACTTAAGAGGCATGCCGAAGGAGTTTGCTCCTTGGTTGGCAATGCCACTCAAGTATTGACGCAGCTGCATGGTCGCCTTCTTGCCAACGCTGCATCTCCACCCGCGCTAGGCGACCTGCTGAAGATCTTCTCGGAGAGCAATCTCCTGGATGCCTACGCAGTTGCCCAGTCGGAGTCTAGGGCAAAGACGGACATCCAGTTTGCACGGGCGCATGGAGTCGGCGGCTTGGAGGATGCCTACTCAAATCTCCCAGTCGACCCCTCCACGGGCAAAAAGGTACGGCTCTCTCGTTTTAGCGAGCCAGCCGCTATCCTTGCTCGGAAGTTGTCTGAGTTGTTTGCTCGACTCAAGGGAGGGGCGACTGCCGCTAGTGGGAGCACCACTGTAGCTTCTTAGTTTTGTTTTTCTTTTGCCTTTCCAGCTTGATTGTAATGAACCTTGGGATGTATTCCCGTATTTTCATTGTCTTTAATTGAGATATTCTTCTGGAAATTGCTTCTTGTTGTTGTATATTTTCTCCCGATGGGAGTAGCCCCCGGGCACTCGCCAATTGTGCGACTAGAGATACTTCGAATAGGGCGTCTTACTTCTTTCCTTGTATTCTTCCAGGACGCTGGGGTTGCCGCAGAGCCGTCAGGTGGACGTGCTGCTCCAGCAAATCCTCTTGTTGCCACTGTTGGTACCTATGCGGGTCTTCGTGATAGGATCCAGGAGGGTGAACGCAAGCTGAAAGCTTTGCGCGGGATCGCCGATGTGGCGAAGTCCAAGCAGAAACTAGCGATTGAGCGCGAACAGTTTCTGATGGATGAGTTAGCTTCTGTCGCTAGGGACTTACTGTGTAAGTAATATAGCCCCCGTGTCTTCTTTGTCTCATTTCCTTCTCTGATCATACATGTTTTCTCTTCAGTTGTTAAGCCGGATGATAGGGAGGAAAAACAGTGGGTAGAGAACCACATTCATCAAGAAGCTGGCAGCTCAAAGCCTCATGCGAATAATTTTTGGTATGATCGCAGTCGAGGCTTTATGCTGGCTACTTTGAAGTTCCGTGTCATCTAGGCGAGAATTCTCGTGAGCTCTTTTCACGAGGTCTTGGTCGCAATGAACGCTTCGTTCTATCCGCTGGAAAGGGGTCCTGAAGATTGGAGCTATCTTCTCAAGATGTTCGGGCGAGAGGGAGAGATTCGCGGATGTGTGCGCAATCAGATGACTTGCGGCGCGGTAGTGGCTCTCTCCTTTGTCCGGATATGGCATCCTGAGATAAATTTTAACTTTGTAGCCAGGCTTCCAGATGGCCCAATCGATGATATTTCTCCGTATTATGATGTTGTTCATCCTGCAGCGGAGAGAATCATTCGACTAACCTCTGAGGAAGTAGATAGAGTGTTAGCAACGGAAAATGCTCAGGGCTTTGATTGATTGTTGGATGTGTACATCCTGTAATGATGTATAGTTTGCAAAAACTGTTGTAAGGTGTGTAACCCTGTATATGTAAATTTTCTTGTGATGCTTAGTTGTAGGCGTAGCCCCCGTGTGTTTTATGGGGTGTGTACCTGTAACTATTTAGCATGTAAGAATGAATAATCTTCGAGTGAATATGGTTGAGAAATCATGTATTTTATTGTGATGACTGAGAAGTCATGTATTCGAGCTACAAGAGTGGCTAGTATAGCCTTATTTGTTGTGAGAACAAGTAAATCTAGGGATAAAATTTGCGTAGGTGCGCAATATTCCAAGGGTTGGAATAGATTCCTCCAGTCGATGGATTCTTCAGCCTGTAGTCTCCACCTGGGATGACTTCGTGGATGATGAAGGGTCCTTCCCATGGTGGCTCGAGCTTGTGTCCTTCCTTTTGCTTGAGTCGTAGCACTAGATCTCCAACCGCGAATGCTCTGTGGCGTATGCGGCGACTATGATAGTTTCACAGTGATTATTGATATACTGCGGATCTTGCGAGCGCAATGTCATGCATCTCATCGAGTGCATCCATATCTTCTGCGAGCGCCTTGTTGGAGGTTTCTTCGCTGTAAGCCACAACTCGTGGGGCGCTGAATCTAACATCCTCGGGAAGGACCGCTTCTGCCCCATATACCATGAAAAATGGTGTGTAGTTTATGGATCTGTTTGGAGTTGTGCGTAGGCTCCATAGTACGGAGGGTAGTTCTTCGGCCCAATGTCCTGCTGCGGGGTGTAGACGGTCGAGTAGACGTTTCTTTAGGCCAGCTGAGACTAAGCCGTTGGATCTTTCGACTTGTCCGTTCGTTTGCGGGTGGGCAACTGAAGCAAACTTGAAGTTGATGCCTTTTTCCTCGCAAAAATGTTGTGTCTCCTTCGCTGTGAAGTTTGAACCGTTGTCTGTAATGATGTCGTGTGGCACCCCGAATCTGCATACGATGGAATCGAGGAACTTGACGGCGCATTGGGCGCTAGCCGAAGTTACTGGCATGGCCTCGATCCATTTGGTAAATTTATCGACTGCGACCAGCAAGTGTGTGTATCCACCTGGTGTGGACTTGCGTAATGGTCCTACCATGTCCAGCCCCCATTGTGCGAAGGGCCAGGCGATGGGTATCATGTGCAATTCCGTAGCAGGTGCATGTGGTCTTGGTGCGAATCGCTGGCAGGCGTTGCACCGTTCGACCAGGTCCTTCGCATCGGTGGCCGCCGTGAGCCAGTAAAATCCTGCTCGGAAGGCTTTTCCCATGATTGTTTTCCAACTAGCATGATGTCCACAGTCTCCTTGGTGGATGTCCTGGAGTAATTCTTTGCCATCTTCGGGTGCGATGCAACGCTGTAGTATACCCGAGATGCTTTGCTTGTATAATTCTCCGTTGACTACCCGAAAGGATTTGCTGCGTCGGATTATCTGTCGAGCCTCGCGAGGATCGGCCGGGAGCTGTCTGTTGATCAGGTAGTCGAGATATTTCTGCGTCCAGACTGGCTCGACCAGAAAAACCTGTCGTGAAATGTTATGAATAAGCTTGATAATGGCGACTTGCGGGCTGACCTCTGTTTCTGGCGCTGCGGGTGTTCCTGCAGCCTTCTTGACTTTGACTGAACGTTTGATCATCCGCTCGAAATATATTCCTGGTGGTATGGGTGTGTTTGTGGAACCCATGTTTGCCAGTCTATCCGCCTCTTCGTTGTTGGATCTTGCAATGTGCTTCAGCTCGCACCCTTTGAAACTTCCTTCGAGTAGGTTGTACATGTCGCGATATGCGACCATGTTTTCAGCAATTGCATCACATTCTTTCATTGTTTGCTGCACGATGAGATTGGAGTCGCCGTAAATCATTAATCGGGTGGCTCCACAGGCGACTGCCATCTTCATCCCATGCAACAGGACTTCATATTCTGCGTCGTTGTTCGATGCTGGATCATCTGGTGGAAAGTCCAATCGTAGGACGTACTGCAGCTTGTCTCCCCTAGGCGATATGAGGACTATTCCAGCTCCTGCTCCTTCGTTTCTTGGGACCCGTCAAAATACATTATCCAGTTGCTCGTGTACTCAGGTGGTCCTGGCGTTTGTAGCTCTGTCCATTCGCTTAGGAATTCTACGAGTACCTGGGATTTGACTGCGTTGTGTCCTGCATAAGTGATGTCCCAAGCGCCCAACTCGATACTCCATTTGGCTATTCTTCCGGATGCCATAGGGTTGTTCATGATTGTCCCGAGTGACGCATCGTTAACCACTGTGATGGCGTGTTCCTGGAAGTAGTGCTTGAGCTTTCGGGCTGTAAGAACAACTCCATATGCGAGCTTCTGGTAATGAGGATATCGTTGCTTGCATGGCGAGAGCACTTCGCTGATGTAATAGATCGGTCGCTGAACTCCGTACGCTTTGCCCTCCTCAGGTCGTTCGACTACAATTGCTGTGCTTATGACCTGGTTTGTGGCGGCTAGGTATAAGTAGAGTGGCTCCCTTTCTTGCGGTGTTGCAAGGACTCGCCTGCTTTGCAGCGATCGCTTTAAGTCCGCGAACGCTTGCTTAGCTTCTGGTGTCCACTCGAATTTGTCCGTCTTCTTCAACAGCTTGTAAAAGGGTAACGCTTGCTCTCCCAATCGTGCGATGAACCTGCTCAGGGCGGCTAATCGCCCTGCGAGCTGTTGGACTCCGCGTAGATTGGTTGGCTCCTTCATAGTCAAGATTGCATGTATTTTCTCTGGGTTGGCTTCAATGCCTCTGGCGGATACCAGGTACCCGAGAAGTTTTCCTGCTGGAACGCCGAAGACGCATTTTGTCGGATTGAGCTTGATCCTGTATACGTTGAGGGCGTCGAATGTTTCTCTGATATCTTCGAGGAGTGTGCTCTCAACTCGAGTCTTGATGACTATGTCGTCAACGTACACTTGTACGTTCTCGCCAATCAGCTTGGCGAGGCATTTTTGCATGCAACGCTGGTATGTTGCGCCTGCGTTCTTGAGCCCGAAGGGCATTGTCGTGTAGCAGTATACACCGTGTGGTGTGATGAATGCTGTCTTTTCTTCGTCCTCCTGTTTCATCCGGATCTGATTATATCCCGAATAGGCGTCCAGGAAGGAGAGGCGTTGACAGCCTGCCGTGGAGTCCACGATCTGGTCGATTCGCGGGAGGGGAAAGTTATCCTTGGGGCAGTGCTTGTTTAACGACGTGTAGTCGATGCATACCCGAAGGATGTCTGTGTTCTTTTTGGGCACCAGCACCGGGTTCGCTAACCAAGTGGATATCTTGATTTCCCTGATGAATTTTGCTGCTAGCAATCTGTTTACTTCTTCTCCAAGCGTCTTATGCTTGGGTTCTGAAAATCGTCGAGTAGTTTGTTTGATAGGTTTGGCATATGGAAAGACTTCGAGTGAGTGCTCGGCAAACTCCCTGGGTATTCCTGGCATATCTGATGGTTGCCAGGCGAAAATTTCCCAGTACTCACGGAGGAGTTCGACGAGCGCACTTTCCTATGCTTGCGGAAGGGTGGTGGAGACCATCGCTGTCTTCGCAGAATCTGTCGGGTGTACTTGATGTTTTCGGGTGTCACTGTTAGCGCTGAACTCCAGTTCAGGCGCATTTTTCTTCGTGAGGGGCATCACGGAGTGATCCGTGGTCTTTGCCAGCTCTTGAAGTTCTTCCTGCATCCCGAAAGATTTTGCGATCTCATTGAATTCAATGTCGCACTTGTTTGATTTCTGAAAGTCTCTGTCGATGGTGATTACGCCATATTCTCCAGGTAATTTGAGCTTCAGGTAGGCGTAGTGTGGTACTGCCATGAATCTGGCGAACGCTGTTCGACCAAGAATGGCGTGGTACTGTGAAGGCCAGTCGGCGACTTCGAAGTCGAGGAATTATCTTCTGTAGTTGGTCTGAGTGCCCAGCACAACTTCTAAATTGATTGTTCCGAGTGGACGGATTGCCTTTCCTGGAACTATCCCGTGGAAGGATGTTTCTGATTCCGGGAGGCCGTCCAAGTTCCTGTTCATCCGACGGAGTGTATCCGCGTAGATAATGTTGATGCCACTGCCACCATCCATGAATACGCGAGCCAAGTCGTAGTTGCCAATTTGTGCTTGGATGACAAGGGCGGCGTGTCCTGGTCGATAGACTCGTGGCGGGTGGTCCTTCATCGTGAATGTTATCGGCTGGTCTGCCATCTTCAAGTACTCTGTTTTTGTTGGCGGTGTCTGCACAGCCATGCACAATTGCCTCGTGTTAGTCTTTTGAGCTCTGCGGGATGGGCATACCTTCTGGATCATCGCGAGTTGCCCTGCTGGATTCGGGTACGCATTGGCCCCGGGGTTTTGTGCAGGTGGCGCTGGCAGTGCAGCCAATGCCATGTTTGGATTTGGTTGCGGAGGCAGGGGTTGTGGCGGCTGGAATCCTTGGTGTCCTGCCCCTGGAAGCGGCGGGTAATTTTGACTGGTTGCGGATCTTTTCCTTGCAAGGGCGTCCGAGATGTCGTGAAACTTGCGGCAATCCTTAAGAAGGTGCGTTGCCTTAGTTTTGCCCGTGCGCTTATCTGTAAATAGATGTAGCGAGCAGTATGCATCGAGGTCCTCCTCGGGGGACTTTTCTTCAGCCTTCGGTTTCCACTCTCGACTTCCACGACGACCGGAGTCGCGGCTTCGTGTGAATTCCGCCGCTACCATCTCTTCTCGATCTTCGTGATCGTAATATTTCCTCCTTTTTCTTCGGCCATGGCGGTCTTCGTCGTGTGCGGGTGATGAGGCTCTCTCATTGCGCACCGCATCTTCTCCGTTAGCCCATTTTTCGGCTATGTTCATCAGCTCCCCAATAGTTTTGGGTGCAGCTCTGTCCAGTTCTTCTCTGAAAGTCGTTCTTCGGGCGCCTTTTGCGAAGGCTTCAATCGCTACTTCTTCCGAGATAGTTCCTGCGGTATTCCTGAGCGTAGTCCATCGCTGGATGTACTCGCGAGTGGATTCACCACTTTTCTGCTTGCATGCTCGGAGTTCTTCAATGGTGGCTGGCCTCTTGTAAGTCGACTGGAATTTTTTGCAAAAATCGCGGTGCAAGTCATCCCACGATGCGTAGCAAGATCTTGGCCTTCTTTCCAGCCAACTGCGGGCCGCGCCGATGAGATGTAAATTGAGGTATTGCATAGCCGTGTTTTTGTTCCCACGTAGGCACTTTACTGCCGTGAGGTAATCGCTTAGCCATTGAGAAGGCTCGAGTGAGCCGTCGTACTTCGTCACTTCCGTGCTGAGCTTGAATCTTTTGGGTAGAGGTGCCTCGTGGATACTGCGGGCAAAGCAGAGCGCGCCGCGGGTTTCGTCATCCGAGGAGCCGGACGAAAAGCGCTCGAAATATCGCGAATCCCTTGCCTTATCCACCCTTTTTTGAGCGAGATCTGATCGTGCGTCGTATTCTGGCCGATCGCGGTCGGCGTCCTTCCTTGGTTCCTTGCTTTGCTTTCGCGAGCGTCTGCTGTGATGCCGCGAGCTTTTGTCTCTCGGGCTGTCTTCACTGCTGCTTCGACTGTCGCCGCGACACCTAGCTTCTTTTCCTCGACCGCGGCGCGGTGACTTGTCCTTCCTTGGTGAAGAGCTCCTATGCCTGCGGGGCGTTTCCCTTTCTTTCTCCTTCTCTTTTTCCTGTTGCTCCTTCTCCAGCTGCTCCGCGGCTTTCTTGCGGTCGTAGGAGGCGAGCCTTGCGGCTGCTAATCCCAGTCCCTTGCACACTTGTTTATACTGCTCCTCCCGAGGATCACTTTCCGTCGGTTGATGCATCTGCATGTAAGTTGCTGCGGCTAGAACTGCGGCAGCAGGAGTTTGCGGGTAGACGTAGCCGTCGTCGTCGACTCGCATGAGAGAAGGAGTAACCGATCTGCTGGTTCCGGCTAGGGACTTGTCGTTCCTGGATGTAGATGCATGCCCCTTCCTCGTGGGTCGGGTTCCGGCCGAGGGTGTTAGGGACAGCCCAGCTCGTCTTTGATTTGACTCATCTGCCGCTCTTCTTCGGCGGGCCAGGTCTATCCGAGCGTCTTTGATGGTTGAAGCTGCTCTCACTAGGTGATAGTGGTAGGCAGCCATGTCTTCGTGTGAAGCTTCGGCTGCAGGTGGTTTGCTCGTTCGCATGGCTTCCTTGGCTCGATCCCAAGATTCCCGCGAGACGCCGATTATGTTGCGCTCTGTCGCGCTGTGCTCCGTTTCCAGGGCAGGTTCTGATCCTGCCATGCAGACTTGGGCCAGTCGAGGCCCGTGCGTCCTAGGCGCAGATCGGAAAGCCCTTTGAACTCTTGAGGGTTCTTCTGTCGAGAGGGTATGATAGTCGTTGGTGTTGAAGCGGATGGATTCACCGCTCTTCTCCAGACGACGACGCGAGTCGACGGCTCCAGACTCAGATTCTGATTCGTCTGAGAAGTGGAGGATTCCGTCCCTGTTGGTCACGAATTTGAGGCTCCCGAATGTCAAGGTGACGCTCTTCTCCAGATCCTCGAATACCGGGCGTGATTCCGGCGAGTGGGGTGTGACCACGACAGATCCGATCCGTATAGGATTGTTCGGAGCCGTAGTCAATGGTTTCCAACGGGAGTTGGTTGTCGATGAAGCCGAAGATGTCGGTGATCCAGCGCCCGCCGTTCCCACAGACGGCGCCAATTGTCGAATCTCTGACTCTACAAATCCCTTAGGTGACCCTATCGGGTTTCGGATGGGAGAACCCATGAGCGCTGGTGGAATCGTCGGCTAGACAGGGGGCGAGATTTACCCAGGTTCGGGGCCCTCGTAGAGGTAAAACCCTTACTCCTGCCTCTTGTCGATCTGTATTGATGAGAAGATCGGTTACAATGGTGGTACTCGAATCAAGAGTAAGATCTCGAGTTCAAGGTTTCGATGGTGCGGTGTTGCTTGCCCTTCTTCCGGTGGCTCTCCTGGCCTTATATAGATGGCCAGGTCTCGAACCCTACCCGGAGGGGACTCGAATTCTAACCTTAGGTCCGTTACATATTCCTATCTTAGCCCGCAAGATAGTGCGGGTGGGCTTCACGTGGGCCTTCTAGAATACTCCAAGGGCTCCTCTTCTTGGGCCTTAACCTTGGGCCTGAGATGGGGTGTCCTTACCCGCAGGGTCCAGGATCCATATCTTCGTCAAGCACCACTAGGGGATATCATCAACAATGCGGACGCAACAGGCCGAGTAGCCAAATGGGGCATCGAGTTGGCTGCATTTGACATTAAGTACCAACCCTGGACGACAATCAAATCGCAAGCGTTGGCAGATTTTGTCGCTGATTGGACAGAAGCAATGGAAAACATACCAATGCCGGGGTCGAAATACTGGGTTATGCACTTTGATGGATCCAAGATGAAGGAAGGAGCTGGATCTGGTGTAGTCCTAAAATCCCCAAAGGGAGATACTATGGAGTATGTATTACAAATACACTTCAACGCCAGCATTAATGTGGCAGAATATGAAGCTTTGCTTCATGGCTTGCACATTGTAAAAGAAATAGGTGTCAAGCGCATCCTATGCTATGGTGACTCAGACTTGGTACAACATCAGCTCAACCAAACATGGGACACCAAAAGCCCCATCATGGCCGAATATCGGAGAACGGTGGAAGAGTTTGCTATTTGTTTCCTATGATTTGAAGTACTTCACGTCAAAAGGTAAGAAAATTGGAACGCGGATGCATTAGCCCGCATGGGACCGGAAAGAGTGAAAACCCTACCACCATGTGTGTTTGTCCAACATTTGCATGAACCATCGATAAAAGGTGGAGATGTTGATTATCCTCTCGTTTCCGAGTCAATTGAAGTACTGCTTGTTAACCCGGATTGCACAATTCCATATTTAAACTTCTTAGTGGATCAGAAGTACCCGGATGGAGCAGACGAGGTCTTGCAAAGACAAATAAAACGTCGATGCAAAGGATACATGGTAATCAATGGTTTCCTGTATAAACGCAGCACTATCGGAAATTTTCAGCGATGTATTTCGCCAGAAGAAGGCCGAGAAATATTGCAAGAAATCCATGTAGGAGATTGCGGACATCATGCTCAATCAAAAAGCATAGTTAAAAAAGCATTCTGTGTAGGTTTTTTCTGGCTAACAGCCAAGACAGATGCCGAACACATAGTAAATACATGTGCCGGATGTCAGTATTATGCAAAACAGACAAATATGCCAGCCCAAGCACTCAAAACTATCCCTATAACATGGCTATTTGCGGTCTGGGGGCTCGATATGATGGGACCATTCAAAACTGCAAGAGGTGGACTTACACATCTACTCGTTGCAGTAGATAAGTATACCAAGTGGGTGGAGGAAAAACCCATCAAAAAGCTTGACGGTGTAACTGCCAGGAATTTCATCATCTACGTAGTCATGAGATACGGCGTTCCACACAGCATAATTACCGACAACGGGACAAATTTCTCTATTGGAGAGTTGGCAAAATATTGCCGACAAATGGGAATACGCCTAGATCTTGCATCTGTGGCACACCCGCAATCCAATGGACACGTTGAAAGAATGAATAGCTCAATCCTGCAGGGAATACGCCCAAGACTCGAATCTCCTCTTCATAGAGCAGCTGGAGCATGGGTGGAAGAGTTACCCTCCGTGCTTTGGAGTATTCGAACAACGCCAAACAGGTCAACAGGGCAAACCTCGTTTTTCCTGGTTTATGGCGCAGAAGCAGTGCTTCCAACGGACATGATCCATGATAGCCCAAGAGTGCAAGCTTTCCATGAATCGGATGCCGAAAGTGCGCGACAGGATGACGTCGATCTCCTAGAAGAAGAACGAGAAATTGTGCTTCAAAGATCCGCCATTTATCAGCAAGGATTACGATGTTACCATAGTCGAAAAATCAGGCATCGTTGTTTCAAAGAAGGTGACTTAGTGCTGAGATTGGTGCAAGAAAGAAAGCACAAGTTAGCTCCAGTTTGGGAAGGACCATTTGTCATTAGAAAAACTATGAAAAATGGATCATACTATCATGTAGATATCCGGGATACGGAAGATGACCCCAAAAGACCGAATCGCAAAAGAAAAAGAAAGATAGATGACGAACTAGGGGAGACCAAAAGACGCTAGAGCATCCAACAGTTACGTCCCTTCTACACTTAGTTCAATTTTTATGTAAACATCTTTGAGATCATGAAATAAAGTTGTCGGAATTCATACATCTATGTTTTTACATGTTTATTATAGTACAAAGCATAAATCTGCCTTATCTATTTCCCAATGATCTTTCAAAATACTCAATGTTAACCCGAATGTGCCTGCGTGCTCGGAGTTAAAAAAATGAATGATTTTCAGCCTAAAAATGGCTTAAGGAAACCCAGATTGTGCCTGCGTGCCTGAGTTTCATTCTAAATTCCTTGTTTTTTCTCTAAGTATTATCTGATTGTTTTTATGTTGGGTCACTGGAGCTAGTAAGTAAAATGCCTTTAGTATGATCCATGTTTCCGAGTTTCGAATGATTGGTTATACCCAGTCACTTGGCATGAAGATTAAGTACTATTGAGTCATTTCAAACACTAAGGACAGTTAAGACATATAAACAAGAGAACTTAGAAGATAAAGTAATAAAAACCCGGAAAACTTGCAAAGACTTAATAATATAACTGCAAAAGCGGAGTACTTGTTTATACAAAGGAATAGAAAGCATTACAATAAGGTTTATATTGTAAGAACAATAATGCTTCTATTTTCCTATCTCTACCCAGGACAAGGCACCTTTTCAGGCATCCGACTCTTCCTCGCTGCTGGATTCCTCGGGAGTTGCTGGAATTGCCTCCTCGGGGTAAAAGGTGGAGATGTTAACCATAATGCCGATATTGGTGGCGTGACCTTTGATTTCATCAAAGATGCTGGTAAGCTGGGCATCCGTGTATCCTTGCGGGATGTCGGACGCCACACGCCAAGATTTGGTGGTGCGGTAGTGCATCGCATGAGCCCAAGAGCCATGCGTGCACCACCGCGAGCCGCGGAACGAAGCAGGGACTCTTTGCGGTGTGCCACCTCCACAATAGCTTCCGGAAGTTTTTCAACTTCCGAGAGCTCCCCATATTTCTCGGGAATGTACTTGTTGATAAGTAGCATTCCCGCGACTTTGATCGCGGTGAAGACCTTTTCAAAAACCCGGATTTTTTCAATCCGGGTAAGCTGGGGGCTATCTCCTGTTTCAGTAAAACACACAAATGTTAGAAAAAATCAGAACAAGATGAAACATGGAAAATCTGGTAAATGACAAAGTACTTACCGAGAATCTGGTCCATCTCGGTGCCTTCTTCCAGGCGCTGGTTTAAGGCATTTTCCAGATCCCGGATGGTGGACTTATCCTTTTCGGCCTGGTTGGAGGCCTTAGATACGGCAATGCCAACAGCTAGTTGGCTGGCCTCCAGGTCCTACTGCAGCTTCATATTGAGCTTGTGAAGATCCAGGTTCTCGCGGCGGAGGTTTTCGGTGTTGCCAGCATCTTCAGCAACTTGTTTGGCTTTTGCCAAAGAAGCTGAAAAACAAGTAAAAATAAGAGTTGGAAACTCGAAAAAATACTTAGACAAAATTGCGAAGGAAAGCAGAGAAAAAATACCGGCTAGTTCACTCAGCTGCTGCTGAGTAGATGCAAGATCCGCCTTGTTATCCTCAAGAATTTTCAGAAGGGTTTTAACCTCCTTATTCTTGATGGTAAGTTTGTCGAAAACCTCCACGTTGATATTTTCAGCAGTTTGCTGAAACACGGGAAAGAAAGAAAGAATGCTTTAGTTCAAAACAAGCATAACAATGAAAAAGTATTAAGTCGAAAGTATACATTCAACTTATTACTTGGGGGCTGGAGATATTACCTGGCTCATCCTGGTCAAGTTTGCCAGGTTGTCATTGAATTCTTTTGCATAGTCTGCAAAAAGAATCCCGACGTTGCAGAGGCCGTCCTAGATGACCTGCCGAGGTGAAAATACGAAGTAATTCCTTACAATTAGCCTGCCTTGTAGCCAAGGACGGATTAGAGGAGCTGGTGCGAAGAACTTGGTAGCCCACAGACGAATATATCCGAGTTCATCAAACGGTTCTTCTTTTACCTTGAATTCTTTGTCGAAAGGCGGGATGGTCGTTTATTCAGCTGTGTAGGAAGTTCCACCCGTCTCTGGTGCCGCCCTTTCCCTCGCGTCCGGCTCGGACGCAAAAGGTTGGCTGGACTGCAAGGGCTCCTCCTCCCTGGCAACCACATTCTCCTCCGCAGCTGCGACTGGGGTGTCGGGAGCAGCAGCAGGGGAAGGCTGTGACCCTCTCCGGGCAACAGACTTAAGTTTTCTCAGTTTTTTTTGGCTTCAATGTTGGTGGAGCCAGGCTAGAGAGAAAATTCCCGAGAAATCAGAATTCCGAGACTAAGGAATGAAATTCCGAGAAAAAGAATAAACCCGGATGTCTAACCTGGAGGTAGCGACGGGAATCCCGTCAAGGTCGATTATTTCTTGAGGGGCAGAAGGGTTCTTGCGTTTCCTCCCGCCTGCAAAGTTAGCACGCATTGCGTCCAACTCAGCATCAGTCGCAAGATCTGCCTCAGGAAGGTCGACGATCTATCAATGTGACAAAATCCGGGTTAAGTCAATTATCCGAGAAAGAAGAAACGCAAAACCAAAGCCGAGAATGTAAAAGATGTACCTTTGAGACCGGGTTAGCCGCCGTGTACATCGGTCGGCTTTCCTCATATTGGTCGTGTGTTGCGACCAGCTGGTTTACGCGCTTCCTCAAATCTTTCGCCATCAAAGATTTTTTCGTCGTCCGCATGGCGTCCTCGGTTCCCCAGTACTCGCACATAAGTCGAGGACCGCGGTGAGCCAAAGGCTGAATTCGCCTTTCTAACTAGCATAGGACTGTATTCATGCCGGTAAGTGGTGGATCGGAGGAGATGAGTTTGGCGATGCGCCGCTTAATCCTAAGCAAATCCGGCGGCAGGTTCTGAACTGCCTCCACAGCCCAGTTTTCCTGGGGAGTGGCGGCAAAATTGACAAAAGGAGGAATCCCGGTTTCCTTTCCAGGAAACGGGATGTCTTGGTGGTAGAAAAAAGAACCCGTCCAGAATTTGACGGATTCTGACGTTTTGGTCTTGGGGAAACAATCCTCCCTAAATCTACGCATGGTGAAGGATATGGTCCCGCAAGTTGGGAGTGCGCCCTCTGAGGGGTTTCGCTTAACCCCGAAACAATACTGCCAAAAATCTAACCTAGGCTCTAATCCTAGATACCCTTCGAAGAGGGCCTAGAACCCGGCTAGATAAATAATAGAGTTTGGTGGCAGGTTGTGGGGTTGGATGTTATAGTGGCTGAGAACTTGAAGAAAGAAGGCGGAATTCCCATACCTAGAGAAAGCTGTCAGGTCAGGAGAACCCGTTCCCCGACATTGGGCAATGGCTCAGATTCGTCTTCTTCATGCCGACATTTCCCCTTCACAATCAGCCCCTCCTTCTCCATTGTCGGAAGAAGGGAGGGGGCAATGTTGCACCGGCTCCAATTGCCGGAGAGCTCGCCCTCGTCTTCGGCTCCGGTGGCGGCGGCCGCAGCGGCAAGCTCCTTTCCGACGAGGAGGATTTTCTCTTCCGCCGTTTCGAGGATGAGTGGCAGAGATGGCGGAGAGGAAGACGCGCCAGGTTCTTAGCCGCGAGAGAAGTTTCCTCGCGGGCCTGGTCGCCGGAGTTTTTCTGCGGTGAGCTGGTGGTGGCGCGGCTCGGGGAATCGAGCTGCGAGACCATGGAATTGATAATCTCGTCAATGTCGACGGAGACCGAGAGCTTCTCTACGGCGCGTGGTGAGTCACCGGAGTCCATTTGCGGGCGGCGCGGTGAAGGTCTTGAGCTCTCGATGGAGAAGTTCCGGGAATGGCGCGGGACGTGCGCAAGCTCTGTTCGCTCTGATGGAACCTTGGCTCAGGAGCTATGGCGCTTGGGGGATGGGAGGCGGAGTGAGAGCAGAAGAATCGCTGGAAGGCTCGAGGTAGGCTATTTATAGCCGGAAAACCTTTGAGATACGTTGGAACGGCTCTTTTGACCGTTAGATCTTCGACGCGTGTCACTCGCCGGAAAATCCGGGAAATGAGGCGACGGGTGATTATTGCTATCTCCTCGTTTTCCGCGAGAATCTGTCAAAGATACGTTTCAGGGTTTCACACTCAAAACCCAAACGTCCCTGACGTCAGCATGATTTTATCACTAACGTAGGAAGTTCCTTCTCCATGAAGGTTCATGGAAGAAAAGGCCGTATTTTCCCAAAATCTGAGTTTTGCGTTAAAACACGATTTGAGGAAAATAAGAATCGAGACGAAGGAGCCAACACTTCTCGGAAAGAATGCAAATTGACGAAAGACGGCGAATTGGAGTCTCAATCCTTCTTGGGGGCTACTGTCAGATATATACTGATTAGGGGTATATTGGATAGTGTCTCAAAGAGACGGATTACCAGGGTGGCCTGAATGGTAATGGATTACGGTCCATTAGGCGGCCTAGTAAGCTGACGCACGGAAGCCAGATTCTAGAAGAACCCGGACCACGGCCCACGTGGTACGGCTTGGAGTAGAAGGCGGATTCCTGCTTTCCAAGTTAGAACTTACCGTAATCTTCTAGGTTTCCTTTTCTGTAAGCCCTAACCCGACTATTATATAAAGCCGGACGGGAGAGAACAAAGATATAGACAATTAGCTAGAAGCCAACTCGCGGAGAAGTTTATCCTCGCCTAGTAGCTAAACCAACTCACATTGTACTTTGTATACTTCAGTCTTCAGCCCTGATTTAGTGAGATTGCAGGAGTAGGAATGTCGCCTAGTTGCGACGTACCGAACCTGGGTAAACTTTCGTGTCCTTGATTGTCGTACTACCATGTTCCCCCCACTCTCTATCAGTAGTCTCATGGCACCCCCGTCTATGAATTCTACTACGATGTCTCGACAATAATATAAATTAGTAAAACTTCCTATCATGCATACTACTCAAAATCAACTAATCCATACAATATATTCATTGAAAACACAAACAAAAAATAAACAAGCATACTACCAAACAATATACAATTGAAGAAACATACAAAGCAACAATCAAGGCAAAAGGGGGTTTAACCAAGTTGGCCAGGACAAGGTAAGTGTTGAGTTTGAAAGATTCATTCCCTAATTTTACAACACTTGTTAAGGAAATTCCAAGGGTTTACTTGGGATGGACTAGGTTGAGTTTGTAGTGATCAAACTTTATTGGAAACATATTTATCTAAGAAGTTCCAAGAGTTCACCAAAGATGTCTAGGTTGAGTTTGTAGTGATCAAACTTTATTGGAAACATATTTATCTAAGAAGTTTCAAGAGTTCACCAATGTTATCTCACTATTTCAACTAAGGTAACACATAACCATGTGTAACACTTAGTCATTTTCATGAAGACATTTGAGTGATCTAGTTTAGTATTTCCATTTTGGTTAACGTGGGTCCAGGTTCAACTAACTTCATAGCCATATATATAACATGATAAGTTCTTGGGATTTTACATTTGGGTTAATGGTTGTGCAAAAACAACTTGTTATTCTTCAACTTGTGTGGATGCTCCAAGTCTTCATATGCTTGTCTTCTTGAAGATTATCTTCATGCTTCTATTGTAGTATTTTCCTTGAATGGATGAATCACTATGTTGGGTTTTTGGTAAAAAAACACATGGTCATAGTCCAAGGGTGTCCAAAATGGTTAGTCAATGATGTCTATCGTTCATGGTTATCAAATGGAACAATTTTGCTTAAGGGAACATATTCTAATTATTTATAGAAATAATTATATGCCAAAAATACTCAAATAGGCAACTTAATTCTAAATTCAATTTTAATTTGATCAAAAAAATAATTTGGGGCAGAGGGTATGAAAGTACACATCCTAAGGTTTCCAAATATATTTTATTTGCAGTTTTTGGATTTGTAGAATTTGAATTATGCCAAAATTTATCAACATGCCAATTTTAAATTGAACAAATTTTAAATGGTCAAATTTAAATTTGTCTAGTACCAAAAGTTTCTACATGTTGTGCTGGTTTCAAAAAGTCCGTTTGCTAAATTTTGCCTTACGGTTAAAAAGTTATGATGGTTGCAATTTACAGGGACTATTTTGCAAATCTGCCAATTAAATCTAGTGGGAGAAAAAATTCAAATAAAGGCTGGGCCACGTGGCTGGATCTGATTGGGCTGGGTTGCTGACCGGGCGTTGGCGTGGCGCGTTGACTGTGCTGCCACAGGGTGTAATCTGACAGGTCGATACCCTTTCTCTTAAGTGATTTGTTTTGGGCGCTTGGATCGTGATCTAACGGCCAAGATTAAAAAGAGGCTAGGGTTTCACGTCGGCTGCCGGAGATTCCGCCGGAAAATGTCCGCGGGGCGGCGTGGATGCTCGGAATTTTGCGGGGGCGGCGCTCCAGCACGTTACAAGGCTCGGGGAGGTCACTCCTGGGTGCGGGAGGTCACAACAAGGCAGGTGGTGGCCGCGACGAGTTTGATCGCTTCCAAAATCGACAGTGGCACACGAACGGAGGGGCGCGGCTCCGGCGACGCGCAGATGAGCACAGTGGCGTTGACCTGCTGCACACAAAAAAGATCACGGTATGAAAAAGAAGCCCAAGAGAGAGGGAAAAGATGGGTACAAACGAGGGGCGGCGAGGTGCCCATGTGTCGCCGGAATCTTCCTCGGATAGTGTGATACGTCATAAACGTATCCTTAATTTCTGATGTTCCATGTTGTTTTCATGTTGTTTCCCACATGGTTTTTAAGGGAATATGCCCGAGAGGCAATAATAAAGTGGTTATTATCTTATTCCTTGGGTTTATTTCTCATGCTAGAATTGTATTAACTGGAAACGTTGATACGTGTGTGTTTAATAAACAAACAATGGTTCCTAGTAAAGCCTCTCTTTTAACTAGCTCGTTGATTAATAGATGATCAAGGTTTCCTGATCATGAACATTGGGTGTTGTTAATAACGGGATCATGTCATTAGAAGAATGATGTGATGAACGTAGAACCAATATCAAGATATCATGCGTACGAAGTAACTTATTACTTAGACCATGAGATCATGCCAATCACTGGTACCGGAAGGGTGCTTTGATGTCATGAAACGTCATACCGTAACAGGGTGACTATAAAGGTGATGTTAGTTATTCGGAAAGTATTAGTTGAGGATCATGGATCAAGAGTGGGATTTGTCCATCCAAAATGACGGAGAGATATACTCTGGGCCCTCTCTATCATATCACATCGACACCGCTTGCAAGCACGTGATATGATCACAAGGATGTCATATCACGGAAACGAGAAAAGAGTACTTGTCAGGTAACAAGATTGAACAAGGTTGTCGTGGGATAATCACGGCAGACGTTACCGGGGGTAACTGATCTTGGGGCAAGACGACACAGGTGTTTGGGAGAGGGTTTAGCTCAGAGGAAAACATGATGCAACTCGATCTGGTAGCCGGCAATCAAAGTCGCCGAGTCTCCGATCTTGATAAAATAACTCAACTCTGGGGTTACACTAGATGCTCGATATCAAGCGATATTGCTAGGGTTCTTAGATCTCAAACAACTACTCCTAGGGGTCGGTTTATAAAGCACCCGTACCCCCTGTCTTACCCTCCAAGGCGCACCCTGGATCCTACCCGGACACGGCGCACAAACCCTAACTTTCCTTTACCATAACCCACAATCCGGGTTACTGGGCCTACAAACTTGGGCCTTCCAAAAGTTTTTTTATCCTTAGCCGGATCCTGCGCAGCGTCCTTTGGGCCGGGTTACTCCTTGGAGTTTGGCCTACCAAATTATTATCCCCCCATCAGTAGTCCCCAGAATAGCCTGGGCTTCACGGATCCTTCCTTGAAGCGCTCGCTATTCCCTGCAAGGATATCAAACACACGAGTATGTGGAGGCCGGGTTAAGGTGCCTTGATAGATAGCTAGGCCTTACTCCATGGTGGCCATATAGTAACCCGGCCCTTCCCCAATTACCTAACTTACCTTTCCAGGTCTAAACCCCAAAATGTCAAGATTCTATACTTGATAATTAACCTGATATCACGGGATGGATCTCTTTCTCCTTTTCGTTCAGATACCCTGCTCAACATTTAAAGCGCATCTCGCAAAAACTCAAATAGATAGCCGTTTACTCCGCAACTCCCGGCTCCCGCTCGCTGAACCGGGCTTATCCACTCGCACTATAAATAGGCTCCTTGGGGGTAACCCGAACCCTAACGGCTCATTTCCCCCCACTCTGCTTCCTTTCTCCCTCCGCGCTCATCCTCGCTGAGCGCCACCACGGAAATCCCGCGCGCATCACCGGAGCCCATTGGCCGGAGGCTGCGCTCCGCCATAGCTCACCCCGCGCCGCCGCCGCCAAGACCCACCGGCAAATCTCCATCCGGCCCGTCGGGAACCGCAAAAGGACACCAGGCTTGCGCCATCTGCCTCCGCAAGGCTTCACACAGATCTCCTCCAGTAAGCCTCTTGCATCCATTAATTTGCCCTTGCAATTTCTTGATTTCTCCTCAGATTAGATCCAAATCAACCCGCCAATGATTTCTCAGCCATGCCGAATTAGGTCGCTAGTATCCTTTCTAGCCCGCCCAATAGATAAGATATAGACTCCAATTCACTCTCCTATTACCTGCAATCGTTAATTTTGCCACAAATCTGAAGATGGAATTTCCAATCTGAGCTTGAACCACTCAAAATTTCCGCCTTTGCCTCAATCACCCGGCTAATCCTCCCCTTTCCAGTTCCTTTTATTCGCACTAAGTGCCCGCGCAGCCATCCATCGTCCTCAAAAGCTCCTTCAACACTTAGATCCCCATAATTTTTGCTATAATACTTGATACCCGGATAGTTCGAACCTCACTCTGCAAACAGACACCCGGATAATACGCAACTTTCGTGTCTCAATATTACCTTGCCGATATTTGGCCGGCTCACAGCTTCCGTGTCTTATTCCGTTTATCCTTCTACCTTGTGCTTTGCAGGTCAACCACATGGCTCCCAAAAAGCAGGGGAAAACTCCGACTAAAGCCAAAGCCACCAACTCCATATCCGCCAACTGGGCGCGGTCTACGGTCACCAAGGCCAAGTTGGAGGAGCTGGTCGAGCTGGGAGTTCTTCCTCCTCAAGAGGATATCCAGTGGAGGGTGCCGGGCAAGGAGACCTGGCCTACCCCGACGAAAGACGAGGTAATCTGTTTCGTGGAACATGTGACCCGGGGCTTCCGCCCGCTGGGTCACCCTTTTTTCCGTGATGTTCTAAGCCACTACGGCCTTCGCGTTTTTGACATCGGGCCTAATTCTGTATTAAACATTTCCCACTTCATCGTCCTTTCCGAGTCATACTTGTGCACTTTGCCAAGTCTGGCTCTTTTCATTGAGCTTTTTCAGTGCAAACCGTGCCGCGAAAGCGGACGGGGCGCTTCTCGCTTGCGGCGGGGTTTCTATCCAGCGTCGCAAGAATTCTCTGATGCCACCCCTCACCCTTAACTCCCATGTCAAGCACTGGCAGCTCTCATACTTTTACTGCCAAGACACCTCCCCACCCGGCCAAAAGAAACTGCCGGGTTACTCAGAGGGTCTTCTTGACATCTCCGAGAAATTTAGTGCCTTCGCCCCTGACTCGGACAGGGAGGCAATTCAACCTCTACTAGCCAAAATCACCACTCTCACGGCCCAAGGTCTCATCGGGCTCAACCTGGTGAAAACTTGGGTCGACTTCCGGATTCAACCCAATTCCATCCGCACAAAGTTGATGTGCGAGTATTCGGGGCAATCTACAGACCCGCTCCGGTACTCTGACAACATCTTCGCGGCTGGTGACACTCATAAAACCATCAAGGGTTTTCTGACAGAAAAGCTTGAGGTAATCCGGAACATATCCGGATTGGGGCCCTTCACACTCGAGAACCCAGCCCCCAAGGTGAAAACCCAATTTTGATGTCTTTACCTTTGCTCTTTCCACTCGATACAGTTGATGACCCTTGTACTGATACTTTTCAGGCTGATGATGATTTTTGGAAGATCAACACTTCTCCTAGCTCCGAAAGTCCAGAGGAGCAAGAAGAAGCCGTTAATTCGGACGAAGGTGCTCTCCGGATTTTATTTGGTTCCTTTAAACTCATCATAACCCCTTCCTTTTCCAACTATAACTTTGATGATATCCAGAACAAGAAGATGACGAAGAAGAAGACACCGACGGCAAAGTAGAATCCGCCAGCGACGAGGAGGAATTGGAGCCGACAGTCAAAGTCGGATCAAAGAGAAAATCTCAAGAGGCCACCTCCAAGGTTTCATATCACCTCCTCGCATTCAATTCGTATTCCTTTAATGATATACATGAGCCACCTTGACGTTGTTCCACTGGCCATGCTTGAAGGAGTCACCCATGACCAAGCGCAGGTCAACTCGAAATCACCCGGGTGATGGTGCTCTTAACCCGGGTATTTCATCGACCCCAACTCGGCGGGCTGGTATTTACCCTATCCTTTCTCGGACGAAACATTCTCCTTGAACCATTCCCTTATGAAATCTTACTTGATGCTTTCCAGCCTCTCCCGGGTCCAGCGACGGATTTCCTGCGGATTTCGCGGTGAATACCGGGTAAAATCCCTTTCCTGATGCTCTACCACGCTTCATCACCCTTTCCTGATTGTGCACTAACTGCTCACTCATAACATCTATAGGGCCACGGTCGTTACCAGCGATCAAGAGGATATGGAAACCGAGGGCCCGGGTAAGGGGAGCCCGGCTGATAAGACTACAGCCGCGTCTAGCGGCGAAGGACAAGCGTCGCCGATAAACCCGGACATACAAGAAGCCGAGTATCCGATTGCCTCCCATGCAAGCAAGAAGAACAGAGCCACAACCTTGGGTGCAGAAGAAGGAGCATCGGATTCCGACATACAAATGACCCGGGTGCCGCCTCCCACTAAGAAGAAAGCTCCTTCTCGGAATTTCCAAGGCCCCGGGTCCTCTGATACGGGTAAAGACACTTTTGATCAATTGATGAACACTCTCCTCACTATGAAGACTTCGGAGAGCAAGATCTTGGAGCGCATGGCCGCAGAGCACCAGGTAATGACACTTGATATCTCGTAGTGCATACCTAGTCCCCAAGTTCCGAGCATGACTTGGTAAAGTTATGCTTGGTACTTTACGCAATATTCAGCTTACCATAATATCCAACTGATACTTGTGTTCCTTGCTACTTACAGGCGCAGATAACCCGATCTGATGAAATTTTACTCAAGACCGAACAACTTCTTCTTGCCGAGGTAAAGCGAAGGGAAACCCTTGAGGATGACATGAAAACTTTGAAGAAGGATGTTTCTAAATACAAGAAGTGCAATACCGCTCAGACCGCACTAAAGAAACTATCGGACCAGGTCGCCGATACTTATCAGATCTTGCTTAGTAAGTATCTGCTGCCGATTGGCTTCATGTCTTTGCTTTATTATATGATACTCGGGATTACTGATACGTTCTTTCTTTTGTGTCAACTGTAGGTGCCAACCTTGCGGCCCCAGAGGAGGATGCCATTGTCAAAGCTAGAACCCTAAAGACCGTGCTCCGGACTTTCTTTGCCGGCACAAAATTTATACTGGATGCCGTGAAGTGGCCTACGGAGGTATATCCGGGTGAAGAAAATCTCATTCAAGCCTGCTCCACTGTGCCTGGCTAGATTGAAATCTGGAAACGCTCGTCATGCCGGATCGGTATAACCCGGGCCTTTACCCTGGCCAAGGCTTTCTTTCCGAAGCTTGACCCGGCAAAGGTAATATCCGGGTTTCCAGAATTCAAGGCGGACGGTTCCAAATTTACACCCAAGGATTTCAAGGCCATACAGTCCGCAGTGCGTCCCTCGGCTACCACTTTAGCCGATAGTTTGGATCTGAACACGATTATGAGTGCATACGACGCTGAAGGCAAGATTGTTACAGAGGAAGCACCCCCGCCCTTTGATATCTTGGAGAAGTGGGTTGCTAACTCGGCCAGGAAGAGGGAGGCAACTGCGAAGAGAGAGGCCGAGTTAGGATCAGGGCCGTATGCCTCTACACCAGCTGTCCCTCCGCCTGTCCGCCCTGGTGCGGTGAGTCCGGGTAATGCTGCCGGGAAAGCTAAGCAACAAGCCCAGGACCAAGACCCGGAAGACCGTACTCAGGAGGCCGAATAGGGGCAATGCCATCATAATACCTTGATCACGTGATGCTTTGTATTCAAACTAGTATGCTTTTGATGGTGCGCCTGTGCGCCCCTGATACTGATGTCGTAATTTGTAACGTACTTGTAATCCGTGATATACTTTGCGGCTTTCCTGGCCTTTTGACAATCGTGCTACTTGTCTATTCTTTGAACTTGTTCTCGATACCCGACTCTCTTTTTGGCTCCCTTCGTAAGACTCGGTTCTCCGAGTATTACGGGTTTTGATAAGTGGACTTTTCTTTAAGTCCCCAAGACTCGGATGGTAGGGTCTTTCGAACTTCGATAGCCAAGTGGTTTGTTTCTGTTTCGAAGTCCCCAGTCCCCATGGCCCAAAGTCCGAGTCATGGGGGTGTGGCCTTTCTCAGAGAACAAATTATTTTTTTACCGAATCGACGACCTATAGCCATTCCGTGTATGTACTGAAGTTATGCTTGATAGTTGTTGAGTTTCCGGCTATTAGCCTTGTACTCTGCATAAACTTGTGGTTTAGATGACCCTTTTGACTATCTTGTACTGTAAGCCGGCTTTCGCGTGGATACCATGTTGTTACATCTATACGAAAACGGGGTCAGACAAGTCCCATTGGGCTTCATGGCTGATTGTAATCGTAAGCGAACAAATCATGCCACTTTAGTGCGAGTCACATCGAGCTTAAGTAAGAAAAGTCAAGAAAATTTGGCTCCTTTGTCCAGTTATAAGATTGCAGCCGTACTCGTTTGCGAATAATCGGCCCTTATAACTTATAGGCATCAAGGCCGGGTCTTTTGGGTTTGTGGCTGGGCTACTTGAGCAACCAGCCCCCAAGACCTATATATACTCAACGTTCTTAATGATACTGAAGTATTGATGTCACATGGATACTACTTACTTGTAATCAAGCTGTAACGAAATAGGACTTGATAACCATCTCTTTATTGATGCGAGAAAGTTTGGATCAGCAGGCCGCCTCATTAAAAACCTTCCAGTCCCCTTAGGTACCCTGGGTAGGAAAAGAGCGCGTCTGAAACCTGCTGCCTGTTACATTGTTTAGTTCTTCATGGGCACCGGTCCCGGGCTGGCGTGACCGATGCACATTCTCCACATGTTGGACTTTTTCATGATGAGTACCGGGTTTACTAGCCAACCCGGGTGAGGTGTTTCCATGACGTGGCTGGTTGTGAGCGGCCATGCAGTTTCTTCTTTTATAGCGGATTTCTTGGGGGAGTCATCCTCGATAAAAGCCACCATTTTAGCATCTTGTGCTACCTTGGACTTTGCTCTTTCGCCTTCAGTACTCGGCCTTTTTGATGTGGTTCTGTCCTCCGGGTCTGCTTGAGACCGGTAGTGCTTGAGTTCTTCTTTTCTACAGGCCTGCTCGGCCATTGCTGCGTCTCCTTCATCGCATTCAGCTGCTATGTCTCGATTTCCATGTATGGTAATGGTCTTCTTGGGACCCGGGATTTTTAGCTGTAGATACACGTAACATGGCCTAGCCATGAACTTGGCGTAAGCCGGCCTTCCGAATAACGCGTGATAAGGGCTGCGCAATTTGACTACCTCAAAGGTGAGCCACTCAACTCGATAGTTATCCTTTGACTCCCCAAAAGCTACCTCCAATGCGATTTTTCCCTCGGGGCACGCTGAATGACCCGGCACTATCCCATGAAAAATTGTTGAGCTTTTTTGTAGCTGAGACTCCTTGAGGCCCATGCGTAGGAAGGTTTCCCAATACAGTATATTGATGCTGCTTCCACCATCCATCAAAACCTTTTCAGCTCATACCCATTGACCTGCGGTGCGACTACTAATGCCAAGACTCCCGGGTGTTCCACTCTTTCTGGGTGATCCCTTCTGCTCCATGTTACCTCCTGTTCTGACCATCTCAAGTATCTCGGGATAGCTGACGAAACTGAGTTGACCGCTTGCTTCAGTATCCTTTTGTCCTTGTTAGAGCCTCCTGTGGTATGCACATGATATTGACCCAATTGTTTGGGGTTAGCCTGGAAACCTCCTGCTCCCCCTTGGTTATTACCTTGATTTCCAGCCGCCGGGTTACCAGCTGGGGGTGGGCTGTTGCCCGGGTTTCCCCCTGGACCCGGTCCTCCTCCCCGTCCTGCACCTCGCATAGCTCTGTTCACTTCCTCATTTTTCCATCTTTGTAAGTCGGCGCACTGCTCCAAGGAGTGGTTAGCTGGCCTGCCGTTCCTGCTGTGCTTCGGGCACGCCATTCTGAATATGTCCCAATTGTTACCCGGCCTTGGTGGTCCTTGATAGTTTCCTCCATTGTGATTACCTCCGTTGAAATTTCCTTCTGCTCTGGGTCTCGAAGACCCGGCTTCTGTGTTGGTGACAAACTCGGAACCTCCTTCAAACGGGCGCTTGTTCTGGCTATTTCCGTTATTACCTGGTGCTGATCCATTGCCGGTTCTTCCGTTATTACTTGTGTTTGCTTTTACCTTCTTGTCATCAACTTCCTCCTCTGTAGTATCTGTCGCAGCGTGTTTGTTGCACGCATCCATCAATTCTCCCATTGTAACTTCCGACGCATTTCGGCTAGATTTCATGCGAGTTAACTTTTGCACTAAAGGTATATACTTGCATGTTTTTGCCATGGCTTGTAGTGCATCCTTGGGCTGAATATCCGTGGACGAGTGAAGTATCTCCATAACCCGGCGCACCCAACTGCGTGCCGACTCTCCCTTCTTCTGGACGCATCGCTCTAGATCATCAATAGTGAACAATTTTCTGCACGTCCCATGAAAGTGCTTGACAAACGCGGTCTTCAGTTCCTCCCAGGACTTGATCGATCCTTCCGGCAAGTTGGTGAACCACAACTTTGCTGCTCCTTCTGACATCATTAGGTACATGAACTTGGCTTGGAGATTCTCAGATGCGTTGCGAATTGACATTGCCATCTCATAACTGCTTAGCCATGTTTCTGGATCCATAGTTGGCTCGTAATTCACTACTTTCCCTGGCTCTTTGAATTTTTCCGGGTAAGGTTCAGCTCTGATATTGTCCGAGAGACACTTGGGTCCCGCAAGAACGGTCGAGGCCGGCCTTGCTCTAGAAACGTGTGATACAGCGGGGGGCGCGGCTGGGCGCGGCGCTGCGGGAAGTCCATGTGCTGCAGACCCGGCCGCGGCCCTCCGGGCCCTGGAACTGTCCACAACAGCCTGTGCTGCTGATGCTGCCTGAACGCGGGGAGGAGGCGGCATTTGCTGCTGCTCTTCCCTCCGCCGTGCTGAACTTGTTTGGATATTCCCTTGTTGTTGACTGACGTATGGCGTCCCGTGCATCCCGCTTCTATGATCCGGATAATTGGCTTGCTGCGCCACCGCAGTGTGCAACAGATCGATGGCCTGCCAGGTCTTCTCTGCATGGGGTGACTCTCCCACAGGGATTTGATTTAACGCGAGTGTCGCCGCATACACATTGTCCATGGGATTATTGTAGTGACCGGCTGGTGTGCGGAATCGTGATGGTGGCGGTGGTGGTAGATCGTTGCCGGTTGTGACTCTAGTCTGTGGTGGGGGTAACCCGGCCCTCTCATTTGCCGGATGTGTCCCCGCTGCCGCAGGTTGGGGTGCGGTTCCCTGGTTCACCACTGGTACCGGCTGATCCTGAGGTGTGACAAATAAAGTAGCCGGATTAATAACTCCGCCCGTTGCTGGTAACCTAGTTTGATGCCTTTGATGTACTCTAGATGTTTCCTCCCGGAGCCGAGTTTCCAGCGCATCCAGCTCACGTTGCCGCGTGGCCATCCCTTGCCTTTCTGCCTCTACTTGCCTTCTTTGCTGTTCCAACGCACGACGAGCCACATCCAGATCCCTGACACGTTCCGCTGTGTTTTCTGGAGTGATAACCGTTGCAAGAACCGTGGGGTCTAGAATCAGATTATTATCGAATAAGGCCGGGTGGCGCGGGTTCGAAGGACCCTCCCCTGGTGTCCGGTTTCCCAGGAATCCGAACGTATTTGCGTGCAACTCCTCGTCTGCTGCGCGGCTGGTCACTGATGCCGACTCTCCATCAACCCGGGCCAGAACCGGGTCTCCGTTAGCCGCGCCCTGCTGCTGGGCCGATGCCTGAGCCACCCTGACTGCTGCCGCGGTTGCGTTCTCTTGGTTGAGATTGGCCGCGGGAGCCGCGTAGACTGCAACTCGGCGTACGATACCCGGTGTAAATTCATGTTGTTCTTCCTCGCCGTTATCCTCCTCATACCGGTTCTCCAGCAGATCCAGGATAGACCCGGTATCATCTTCTCTTTCGACCCGGTCGCGCGGGGTCCATGCCGGCTCCTCCGGCTGTTCCCACTTCGCGATGGGCTCTTCTGCCGGATGTGTCGTTCCAATCGATTCTTCATCATCTGATCAGATAGAAGTGGCTTCTCCTGGCACAGAATCAGATCCAATATTCTCAGGGATCGAACCGGAAGTACACACCATACCTATGAAGACGCTGATCCGGCCGATTGTCACGACGGATCCGGATTCGAGATGATCCGATTCTGGCCCCCAGCCGGAATCGTCCACCGTCTTTTCTCCTTTGTGATCGATGTAGATCTCACCGACGACAAGATTCTCCATGTTCTTCCGAGCTTCTCCCGTGATGTAAACACCTTTGGACGCAGGCCCCACGGTGGGCGCCAACTGTCGTGGGATAATCACGGCAGACGTTACCGGGGGTAACTGATCTTGGGGCAAGACGACATAGGTGTTTGGGAGAGGGTTTAGCTCAGAGGAAAACATGATGCAACTCGATCTGGTAACCGGCAATCAAAGTCGCCGAGTCTCCGATCTTGATAAAATAACTCAACTCTGGGGTTACACTAGATGCTCGATATCAAGCGATATTGCTAGGGTTCTTAGATCTCAAACAACTACTCCTAGGGGTCGGTTTATAAAGCACCCGTACCCCCTGTCTTACCCTCCAAGGCGCACCCTGGATCCTACCCGGACACGGCGCACAAACCCTAACTTTCCTTTACCATAACCCACAATCCGGGTTACTGGGCCTACAAACTTGGGCCTTCCAAAAGTTTCTTTATCCTTAGCCGGATCCTGCGCAACGTCCTTTGGGCCGGGTTACTCCTTGGAGTTTGGCCTACCGAGTTATTATCCCCCCATCAAAGGTATGGTTGATACCAATGATCGAATCTCGGAGAAGTAAAATATCGCGAGACAAAGGGAATAGTTCACGACGTCGATGGTTCACACGATCACGAGAGTCATCGTTGAATATATAGGAGTCATCACAGATCTCCAGATCCCTCTGTTGATTATTGATCGGAGCGGATTCTCGATCATGTCTATCTTATTTGTGAACTGTAGGTGACACACTTAAGGTTCGATGACGCATTTGAGAGGACACGGCATATCGAAGAATATTTTGGGCAGCACCGAAATTGTTTCGGGGAAAATTGAAATAGTTCAAGGGGTTTTTCGTCGAATGGTTGTTAATAGAATTAACAAATGATTCGAGATGCTATATGCAAATGTTTATTAACGGAATTAACAAATATAAATAAAGAAATAAAAATGTTTTATTTATTTATTAAAGAAAACCTCTTGGATTTTCTACGTGGGAAATAAATGAAGGATGAGTGGATGTGAGTGGAGTGTACACTCACATGAAGAGGGAAGAGGTGGGGGCACACCATGGGCTAGCCGCACCACCCCCTTTTGCTGCCTCCCCTTTCCCTATAAAAGGAGGGTGATAGCTCTCCCTCCTACACACACTTGCCCACCTCACTTCCTCTTCACCCGCTGCTCCATTCCATGGTCTCCGGTTTGGCGAAGCCCTAACCGTGGGATTCTTCATCACCACCACGCCGTCGTGCTGCTGGAATTCCGAGGGATCCTCTACTTCCGCCTCCCTGCTGGATCGAGGGAACGGAGGTCGTCATCAACCGTACGTGTGACCGATCACGGAGGCACCGCCGGATTGCAGTGCACATCTTCTCGCTCTCGGGGTCGGTGTGAGTACGACTACGCCAACAACGAGGGTATGTTCTTCTTAAGAATCTCTCTTTGCCAATTGCTTTCATCTCCTAGATTAGATCTTGGCCTTTCGGGTGTTTCTCGCGTAGGGATTTTTTTTGTTTTCTATGCAACGAACCCTTCAGTGGTATCAGAGCCGGATCTATGCGTAGATGTTTTGTACGGGTAGAACACATAGGTGTATGTGGGCTTTGATGATCATGTTATTGCCTCCTTGAGTATTTTATGATCTTAGTGGCATAGTTGGATGAAGCTGCCCTAGACTAAGTTTACGTGTACCATGTACGCGAGAATTGTCTCACTTGTGGCTGAGGGGGTGTCCGTTTCTCCAACTATAGTTTACATCTAATCTATGAAGGGTTTTTAAAAATATGATTATCAACGTTGTGGTTGATGTTCGTAGGTATGAACGGTTCTATCATCGAAAGGCCTAAGCCACGTAAAATATGCAAAAATAAATTAGAGGCGTCTAACTAGTTATTGCTGGGCATGTGATGTGATATGATCAGTATTACAAATTTGATTATGAGATGATCTCTTTTGTAAATTATTGATATACCAGAAGGTATCCATATGGTTGTCTTATTATTGATGGACAATAAAGATGGAGGTGCCATGGAACTTGGTACCACGCCGGGAATGATGGAGATCATACCATGATGCATATGATAGAGATCAAGTGCAAGAAGGACCATATCATATCACATTATCCTTACATATGATGTTAATCCTTTTTATGCATCTTATTTTGCTTATATAGAGATGGTAGCATTATGATATGATCCATCTCACTTAATATCATGATAATAATGTGTTCTTCCGTAAGTATGCACCGTTAAGAAAGTTTGTCGTTTCGATACACCACGTGATGATCGGGTGTGATAGACTCAACGTTCGCATACAACGGGTGTTTTCAAGCCTAGCATGTACAGACATGGCCTTGAAACACACGAAATACCACGGTTCTACTTGGCGAGCCTAGCATGTACAGGCATGGCCTCAGAACACGTAACTGAAAGGTAAAGCATGAGTCATAAGGATTATATGATGAACATGTCGATGTTCGCCTTTGCAGCTACATCATCTCACGTGATGATCGGTTTTGGTGTAGTGAATTTGGTTCGTGTAATCACTAAAGACGACTAAGAGGGATGTTGTTTTTGAGTGGGAGTTCATGGGATGATTTTTAATTAACTTGAACTTATTTATCATGAACAACCAATCAAAGTGAATTTGCACAAATTGTAGTATTCATTGGCATCCACAAAACTACCTTACACTTAGATTGTTAATTGAGATAAAACTGTTATGATCTGGTAAAAATCATTTAAGTTCGGTACCGTATTAGTGAAAATTTAAAATTGAGTCCTATTGTAGATTTTTGGTATTTCCTACTAGCTCCATATGGTTAATGATTGATTGATCTAGAAAGCAAATAATTCCTACTTAGAATCCAGAGTCATGGTTGCTTCCATATTACTATATATTCAAAAGAATGTTTTGTTGATCAAGGTTATTTAGGAACAGAAAATAATTGTTTTCAGAAACAATCAAGTGAAACATATATTTATATCTAGAAACTTATTTGTGGCAACATGACTGAGTATAATTTAGCGTGACAATGTATGCTTATATTATTTGAATATATACAATGATTGAAGACGATAGGCGTTTGAATATTCCAAGAAGTTGGGCGCTAAAAATTATCCTCTAAATTCCTTCCTTCGAGCTATAGTAGCTTAATCATAAAATTGTTATGATGGGATGGATTAAAAGTATGGGTAAAGTCATTTACCTTGCCTGGATATTGCTAAGAGTGGAATCCGGAAGAATACTATTAATATGGTGATATTAGTAGAACAATCAAACTCAGAGTATGACTCAATGGGTGATAGTATATGACTAACACGCCAAAGAAAATGAGCTAGTACGACTAGCGTTGTTTGATGTTCAATGATTCTTCTCGTAAAGGAAAGGAAATATTCAAAATAGAATTACAAAAGGTATATGGCAGAAAAGAATATAACTGGAAAGGTCCAGCTCAAGTGTATATGCTTGATATACAAGTTATAGATGTATTACTAGTTAACAAAGTTTTTTTTGGGGTATTTTGATACCACATTGGTTGGTATGAGTTGTCATACAAAGAAACACAATACAAGAAATACAAGGGCCTAAAAGGAACTAGTAGTAGATGTGGAATCGATCATGACAAGAACAGAAATAAAGTGTTATTGTGTTCATCGGCGTATCAAACCAAACATTCAAGATTTATTTTAAGAACTTAATAAGTTGTTATTTTGTTCTGGTCTTTTATGAGAAAAAATGAGATTGTTCAATGTAACATCCCTGATTTTTGCAAAGTGCAAAAATCACAAAAAAAATTGAAAACTTTTGTTTTCATGATAAAGCAAGTCACCAAAAACCAAATAAAAAGGTAGAAAGAAAAGAAAACAATATGAAATTGGAATAAAGAATCCAAATTGCCTTAATTCCAAAAACTCTAAAGCCTATTTCTAAAATAAAATATATTCCCTCATGTGAATAAAATATTATCTTAGAAACATCCTTATCAAAACATGTTTTCAACTCAACTACCATTTTGAAAATGATTATGATAATTAAAAACCATAGAGTTACTATCTCTAATATTTTCTCCTTGTCTCCAAGAAATTTATGTCACTATTGTTATTAACCTCAAATGGATAAAAGTTGATTAATTGTTTTCCAAGTATTATGTCAATCAACAAAACAATAAGGTGTTATATATATTATTGAGTTATGAAAACAAGTAAAGTGCCTTGGAAAAATAATGTTTTCAATTGGGAAAACAACATCTTCATTAGAGAAAATCTCTCTGTTCTTACTCGCCCTCAATTTAAATTTTATTAATAAATTCTCTATTTTGATTATGTTAATAAGATACCATGAGTGAATTGCTCATATGTTGAAAACATTTTAAAAGGGGCTAGAAAACAATAATTTGAATCAATGTTTAGGATATCGCTTATCGTTAACTTATCGGTCGGCCCATGATAAGAGATATATCGGCTTATCGGCCGATAAATCGATTTTATCGGTCGACTATTTATCGGCCATTTTTCTTGTAAATCCCAAATTGTACCACTAAAATATGATAATCAAATATATCATATTGGCATTAAAAACTCTAAATTATGATATATAAATATATTTTATTCAACAATTCTAAAAATTCTATGATGAATGTCATCTATCATATGTTCCAGTGCTGGAAAATCGATATATCGGCCGATTTATTGGCATATCGACTGATAAACCGCTTGTAAGACCGATAAAATGACCCGAGTGATAAACTCCACCGATATTCATTTATCATATCGGTCACTACCCGATAAGCGATAAATCGGCTGATAAATCGGCATATCGGATGATATTTGGAACAGTGATTTGAATCAAAGAAATATTTTCTAAAATCATTTAAATCATATTTCTAAAATTAACCCTCTTTTTCTTTTAAGTAACTATTCATGTTTTCATCATATTTTAAAAATTATAAAAGATGAAAACACTTTGAATTAGTTTGGAAAATAGTATTTGATCATTATAAAGCTACTGAAATTTTATTTGACAAATATTTATATTTTATAGTTTTCTAAATTAAAAATCACATTAATCACTATTAAGGAATTATTTCAATTTTCAAAAATTTAAAAAATATATGTTGAAATGTTTACAAAAATGTTATTGTTGGAAAGGTATTAATATTTCAAGATTTTAGAAATTTAAATGAGGTTAATTGGAGTTATAAAACAGAAGATATAAAATAAACAAGAAAACAGGAATTTAAAAAAAATTATGACGTCGTCATCGTCTTCATCGCAGTGAAAACTGCCGGCCGTTTCTGCTGTTTATTTTCGCCGTGATTGCGCCCGATTTAAGGCTCTAATTGATGCCTTGTTTCCAACCCATAAATCTCCAGCTTCCCCTCCGCATTTCCCCTCCCTCCCCCTTTCGAATCGCCCCTAGGCTGAGGAGCAATTCCTCGCCGGAGTAGCTCGGGTCTGTCGCTGTTCTTTGTCATTTCCGGCAGTTACAGGAGGTAATCGGCCCCGATTCTCTCCTTCTCTCCTTTCCCTTGTCCCCTCGCACCTCGTGAGATTTTTGTTCGTTTGTTTGCCGCAGGGAATCTTCGAGTCCGCGTACGCCCGAGGTCACCGGAGCGGCCGTCTTCTCCATTCGCACAGCGCCGTCCGCAGGGGCCCTCTCGGAGCACCCCACTGCCACCACCAAGATCCCCTAGCCATGGCGCACACCTTCGTTTCCTTCCCGGAGCCAGAAGACCCCCGGATACCATCGTTGTTGAGTTTTCTGCGACGCCGGCCACCGCGCAGCCATTGTCCGACGAGCACAGAGCGACGGTGAGCCACCCCATACTCTCTCTCTCTCTATTCTGCACCGTTAGATGTGAATGAAAGGCTAGGATTTGATCCACCCAGCAAAGTGGTACGAGCCAATCAGGGAGCACCGCGTTAGCGTGCGCGTTATGATCTTATCTGTCGCCCGGCGCAGCGCACAGCCGGCCCAAGCCCACCTCTTATCCATCGCACCGCGCGGCAAATAGCCATTTTTGGCCCACCCTGTCTCTGGATTTAATTCCGAATAAAAATAGAATTGTATATTTGCAGAATAGTCCCTTGAACTTAGAAACATCATATCTTTTTAACCATAAGGCCAAATTTAGCAAACTTGGACTTTTTGGAATCAGCACAACATATAGAATCTTTTAGCACTGTTAAAATTCAATTTTGACAAACTTAAATTGGTTGAAATTCAAATATATTTGTTTGATGAATTTTGGCATAACTCAAATTCTACAAATCCAAAAATTGCAAATAAAATATTTTTGGAAACGTTAGGATGAGTACTTTCACACCCTATGTCCCAAAATAATTTTGATAAAAATAAAATTCAATTTAGAGTTAAGTTGTCTATCTGAGTATTTTTGACATTGCCTTAATTCTATAAATAATTAGAATATGTTCCCTTAAGCAAAAAAATTCCAATTGGTAACCTTGAACCAGAAACAACCATGCCCAACCATTTTGTACACCCTTGGACCATGAACATGTGTTTTGACAAAAATCCATCATAGTGAACCACCAGTTGATCATGCTTAGATTTTGTTTCTATTCTTTTCTACCATTGTTTGTTGTGGCCATTTTGAATCCAAGACCAAGTCCTTAGTATGTAAACCATATAAGAGACCAATTGGTGAACCTCAAACAGTACTAATGTTTTCCATCTACTTCTCCACTCCCCTATTCTTGCTTCAAGAATTCATCAAGTTAGCAAATGGAAAACAAGACTCAAGCAATAGAAGGCACTTCACTTTCAACTTGGTGGCAACATGAAGAAATACAAGGAAGATCAATGAAGAAGTTTTGAAGAAAATACTTGTAATACACAATTAGAAGCAACTCAAGGAAGTACAAGTGTGAAGAAACTCAGAAGAAAACATCTCCCTCTCTTTTCTATCTTTCTTCTTATTTCTTTCCAAATTGACTTAGTGGTATTTGTGCCCATCCCATACCCAAACCAATTAGTGAAGTGAAAGCCATGAAGAATATATCAAGATCAGTAGAAAAATCCATCCAAGGAAAAGACTACAATAGAAGCATGAAGATGATATTCAAGAAGACAAGCATGTGAAGACTTGGAGCAAATCCATACAAGTTGAAGATTTAGAAAGTTGTTTTTGTCCAACCCTTGACCCAACTGGAAAATCCAAAGACTTTAAATTGTTATCTCCTTTGTTATGAAGTTAGTTGAACCCAGACCCACCTTAACCAAAATGGAAAGACTAAACTAGATCAATCAAATGTCTTGATAAAAATGGCTAAGTGTTACACATGGTTATGTGTCACTTTAGTTGAAATAGTGAGATCACCTTTGTGAACTCTTGGAACTTCTTAGATAAATATGTTTCCAATAAAGTTTGATCACTACAAACTCAACCTAGTCCATCCCAAGTAAACCCTTGGAATTTCCTTAACAAGTATTAAACTCTAATCTTGACCTTGTCCTAGCCAACTTGGTTAAACCCCTTTTGCCATGATTGTTGCTTTGTATGATTTCTTCACTTGTATGTTTGTTTATTTTTGTTATTGTGTTTTCAATGTATAGATTGTACGGAGAGCAACGATTTTTTGTGAAGAGAGTGTGAATTCTTCACCAACTTCAACAAGGCAAGTAACACACCATTAACTACCCATTATTTTCTATATGCATTTTAGAGTTTTGAGTAGTATGCACGATAGGGAATTTTTAACAAGTTATACTATGCTATGCTATTATCCTAGTAGTGTGTAGCCATCCTTCTATATCCTGCTAGTATAGAAGACATTGAACTTAGTAGAATTGCTATGCTCTTCAAATGTTTTATTTAGATGTTAAGGATAAAACTACTAAGTTTAATGAATCACCTGGGTGGAAGTGGTAAGACTGGTTTATGTTGAGTGTTGCCTCAGGGCCCTTGTCTAAGGGTTATTCCACTTGAGGTTGTCACTTGCGGATGGCCACCCAGGAACAAAGAGATTAATAAGTCCCTCTAAGTTTAGAAGCTTCTCGTGCAGCCTTTGGTCATATGGGCTCTGTCTTGATCAACTAAGTTGAATGAACTCACCAGTGCTTGACAAGCAGATGTAGGGGTTATAGGTTGGAACAGTTCAAACCTGACGGTGGTGGAATTTCTTCTGAAAGATCTCGTCTCAATCTTCTCCTTTCCTTAATGCACTCAGGGTGTATAGGATGTTTGGGCTGATTTGTGTCTAAAGGTCAAAGTGCACAAACTCTGCAGAGTCAACAAACTAAGATCTTAGCCGTGTCCCCGGTTATGGACAATTTGAGCAGCTGGACAAGGAATGACGGAAGAATCTCATCATGCCAACTTCATAATAAAATTTTGATGGGTGAACATGGGTAGGAGTTTACCCTGATTTCTATCAGTGGTACTCCTTAATTTAGTTAAGGTTCACTGGTTTCTATCAGTGATAGCTATTATAGATGAAATTGTTTTATGATAAAAGATAGGAGAAAACTGTCTTTATGCAAACTTAGCCAAAACTCCACTCAACCAAATAAGCATGTAGTATTAGTATTGCCATTTATATCCACCATAGTGTTACTTGCCAATACATTAAATTTTATTGACTCCCTTGTGGCTGCATATTCCATCCTGCAGATGTTTCTGAAGACGAGTGAGGATTTCGTTTTAGGATCTCGAGACTATCGCCAACATGTTTTGCCTATGGAACATGAAGAACATGGGCTCAATGTTGTATTATATTTTCCGATGTATTTGTTTGTTTTCCACTGGTCTTCTAATACTATGAAATTTGTAATACTATTTCGTAAAGACTGGATCATGCGATGTAATAGAATTTGATGCATTTGCATGATATTTCATTTTGTACTGTGGTGCTAGCAATTGATCCAGGGACTGGCACAATAACACAGGTGTCCTTACATTATTTAAATGTGGGAACGCTACATTCAAACTATGACCATATTCCATAATTGATGGATATGTTAATATAAATCATGTTGGTAAAGTAAACATCTATAAGACTAAATGCTAAATGTTGCAAGACGTAAAAGAGTTTCACTTAAATTGTGACACCACCATTTTAGTTCATATCGGAAAGGAAAACATGAAGGAACTCCATATTGATGGACTTCCAGAGTCATTTTGTTTTGAATAAATTGACGCTTGTGAGACCTCTTCCAAAAGATGACTAGAATTCCGTTCATAGGCCAAAGTAGAATGGAGGACTAATTTAATGGAGATTGTACATGTTGATGTATATAGTCCATTATGTATAGTCATGTGTGGTGGATTAATTTTTCCTTCATAAAATTCCGTCGATGATTTGAGTAGATATATGAGTATATCTATTTAAAGAGAACGGAGTTTGACAATTTTGAATTGGTTCATATTATTGTTAGTATGACGTAAAAGTCATTGTAACAAGGTAATCAAGTATTTATGATTGGATCATAAAGGATAAAGTTTTGAGTTACAAGTTTAGCAAAACATCGGAGGAGTTGCAGAATTGGTCTACAACTTATACTTCTCGAATACCCCACATTAGTTTGGAGTATTCAAGAAATAAAACCAAACCTTGTTGGACATGGTAAGATTAATAAGATTGCCATTATAATTTTGTAGTTTATACATTAAGGACAACCGCTTTTACACTGAAAAGAGCACCATCATGATCCGTTGAAATTGACTACATCTAAGATATGGTTTCGGTAGTGACCCGAATTGTCATTTTCTTAAGTTTTGGTATGCATAGCATGTGTAAAATGTTTACAACCAAAATGGGATAAATATATGTTTATAAGGTTATCCTAAATAATACATCGGGTATTTCTCCAATCACCGACCAAAGACAAATGTTGTTTGTCAGAAAGGGTTGATTTATAGAGAAATTGGTTCTTGCAAAACAAGTGAGTGGGAGGAAAGTACAAACTCAACAAGATCAGAGAATCTTCGTTACCATGTCAAGAGTAGCGCAGCACTGGAAGTTGTTCCGAGGTTTCCTATTTTGACAAAGTAGAAGACACTACATGTGTTGTAGATACTTTGAATGAGTTTGCGAACTAAACCACAAAAGTCCTAAAACTTTGTACTTAGACCAACTTATGGTTTAAGACTAAAGTTTATTTTGACAACAGAAGGACCTGGACCTTATAAAGGAAGCAAATGATGGGCCCTGACTTCGTAAAATTGACTATGAGTCATTATATCCGCCATAGTATCCTTGTATAAATATCAAGTATGTGACTTGGTAGTCCTTTCGATAGGCATGATGCCTAACGATAGCAAAAGGGTCTATATAGCGACAAAGACATGGATTTTTACATCGTTTGAAAGTTGTACTTATCGAAAATTTGTTTTCGACGAAGTTCAAAGAGTTGACTACTACAAGATTTTGATCTTCCATGGTGATGCTTTAGTCTTTGCAGATAGTTATAGCAAAAGTTACATATTATGATATGGCAGTTGAATAACAAAACCAATTCTCCTCTCGAGGAAGTTTGATAGAGGATGTGTGCTTGACACAGTCTGAGAGTTTTGTAAAATTCAAAAGGTTGGTAGAAAGGTATGCACACTTCAATTGTTGAAGTAAGCATAACAAAGTTGAAATCTTTACCTTAATGAAGTTATCAAAAGAGTTTGATTCCATCATGAACGATAAAGATGCTTGTAGAGTTACAAGAAATTAAGTGGGAGCGCTATGACATATTTCCAATACTTTATATAGATGACATATGGTAGATTGGAAAATATGTATTTTAAATTAACACGTCTAAGATTTTTCATATTGATGAAAGGCTTAGAAGATATTGGGGATCGATATCTATAAGAGATGTATTGAAGCACCTGATATGATTGAAGTCAAATTACATAGATGAAATATTGAAGTAAGTCAATATCGAAATGACAAGGAGTTCTTGCCACGTGGAAAAGAATTTAACAAGATTCAAGTGTTTTGACACATGATGAGCATAATGAAATTTAGATTTCGAAGTCACATGTTCCATGCTATGTACACAACCAGATGAGTCACCTGCTATAAAATGTTATAGAAGGATAATTCGTATGATGATTAGACAACAGTGGGAGAGATCCATATGCCATTTTAGAAACTATAAGGATGTGTTTTCCTATGTAGTAATGAAAAACTATTTGTTGTAATTTGTTACACTAATAGTCTTGTCATCTATTCAAATAATTTTATCTCAATTAAAATATGTGATGAAGGGTAGCACAATAGTCTGGAAGAAAGTTCCATGCTGGATTTTGAATGAGTTTCAAAATTAAAGTATTGTGACGGATACTACAACAAAGTCTATATATTGTTGTATTGACAAGAAATAATATGAGTTTTTTTGTCAAGGAGTTCTTTATTGAACTTGGTGAATTTCCAAGAATGCTAACACTATGAAGCTACATTTTCACAATGTTAGTAACATTAGTTTAAGCTGACGAATTAAGTTCTTACCGGTTGACCAAATATATACAAAGCCATCTCATTAGAGAATGAGTGATGCGTGTAGACGCAAAGAACATGCAAATACAATAGGACCTGAACAGTTCAGATCTTTTTATGATGTTTACCACATGCGAAGCATGGTAATAACACTGGAACGCCATATCTGTTAAGTGCTTACAGACTAGATTATTGACTCTACAAGTGGGAGACTGAAGGGAATATGCCCGAGAGGCAATAATAAAGTGGTTATTATTTTAATCCTTGTTTATGATAAATGTTTATTTCTCATGCTAGAATTGTATTAACCGGAAACATTGATACATGTGTGTTTAATAAACAAACAATGGTTCCTAGTAAAGCCTCTCTTTTAACTAGCTCGTTGATTAATAGATGATCAAGGTTTCCTGATCATGAACATTGGATGTTGTTAATAACGGGTTCATGTCATTAGAAGAATGATGTGACGAACATAGACCCAGTATCAAGATAAAAATACGATCAAGTCATTTAGTTTATATTGTTATATCTTGCGTACGAAGTAACTTATTTCTTAGACCATGAGATCATGCCAATCACTGGTACCGGAAGGGTGCTTTGATGTCATCAAACGTCACACCGTAACAGGGTGACTATAAAGGTGTCGTTAGGTATTCGGAAAGTATTAGTTGAGAATCATGGATCAAGAGTGGGATTTGTCCATCCAAAATGATGGAGAGATATACTCTGGGCCCTCTCGGTGATATCACATCGACACAGCTTGCAAGCACGTGATATGATCACAAGGATGTCATATCACGGAAACGAGAAAAGAGTACTTGTCAGGTAACGATATTGAATAAGGTATGGTAGATATCGATGATCGAATCTCGAACAAGCAAAATATCGCGAGACAAAGGGAATAGTTCACGACGTTGATGGTTCACACGATCACGAGAGTCATCGTTGAATATATAGGAGTCATCACAGATCTCCATATCCCGATGTTGATTATTGATCGGAGAGGAGTCTCGATCATGTCTATCTTATTCGCAAACCGTAGGGTGACACACTTAAGTTTCGATGACGCATTTCAGAGGACACGGAATATCGAAGAATGTTTTGGGCAACACCGAAATTTTTTCGGAGAAAATTGAAATAGTTCAAGGGTTTTTCGTCGAATGGTTGTTAATAGAATTAACAAATGATTCGATATGCTATATGCAAATGTTTGTTAATGGAATTAACAAATATAATAAAGAAATAAAAATGTTTTATTTATTTATTAAAGAAAAACTCTTGGATTTTCTAAGTGGGAAATAAAGGAAGGATGAGTGGATGTGAGTGGAGTGTCCACTCACATGAAGAGGGAAGAGGTGGGGGCACACCATGGGCTGGCCGCACCACCCCTTTGGGCTGCCTCCCCTTCCCCTATAAAAGGAGGGTGAGAGCTCTCCCTCCTACACACACTTGCCCACCTCACTTCCACTTCTCGCTCCCAGGATCGGCGTGAGTACGACTACACAAACAACGAGATTTGATCTTGTAACGCTTTGTGTATTCGAGGGTATGTTCTTCTTAAGACTCTCTCTTTTCCCTTTGCTTTCATCTCCTAGATTAGATCTTGGCCTTCCGAGTTTCTCTCGCGTAGGAAAGATTTTGTTTTCTATGAAACGAACCCTTCAGTTTTCCTTACACTTTATAGAATTTTTTACACGTTTTCAGGGACTAACCTATTAACAAGATGCCACAGAGCCAGTTCCCTGTTTTCTGCTATTTTTTATTTTTAGAAAAGTTATTCTAGAAATATTCTCGGAATTGGAAAATTCAAAAGCCAGAAGTCTTAGAAGTCCCGGAAGCTTCAAGAAGTACCGAAGAGCTCCGGAGGGGGGCCACAGGGTGGCCACACCATGGGGTGGCGCAGGCCCCCCTGGCTGCGCCACCTAGGGGTGTGGGCCTCCTGGCCACCCCCCGACATCGCCCTTTCGCCTATATATTCTCCCCCGAGGGAAAACCCTAATCGAATCGACCTTTTCTACAAAATACATCCGTAGCTCCGCCGTCGACGAATCTATGTTCTGGCACCCTGCCGGGACGAGGAAGTGCCCTCGGAAGCCATCTCCATCTCCATCGACTCCACCACCATCTCCGTCGCCATTGCTATCTCCTGTGATGAGGAGGGAGTAGATCTCCCCCGAGGCCGAGGGCTCTACCGGTAGCTATGTGGTTCATCTCTCTCCCATGGTGTGATCTATATGTGATCGTGAGCTTTGTAATCTAGTTGAATTTGTAGATAATATTCTTCATCTATTATGCTACTCAAGTGATTTTTGTTATGAGTTCTCCATAAACTCTTTGATCACGGTGTAAAGGTGAAAGTGTGTGCACCGTGTGGTTTAGCATCATATTTATATTTTGTGTTTGATAACTCTATGAAATTGTGGTGTTTGTGTGGAACCATCTGGGTCCCATGGTGATAGCATGGGGTTACTTAGTTGGGAAAGTGCTTACTCTAAGGAGTGTTGTTAAAGCCATACGTAATGATTAGTATTCGTTATTCGACCGGAGAGTGGTTCGGAGTAGCACAGTGAAGAGATGATATTTATGCATTCAATTATGTGAGCATTGTTGAGAGTGTCCACTAGTGAAAGTAGGAGCCCTAGGCCTTGTTTCCAAGCATTGAAACACCATTTTCCGCCTGTTCTGCTACATGTTTGCTTGCTGCCATTTTTATTTAAGATTGTTATTATCATTTATAATCATCCATATTACTTGCATTTTACTCTCTCTTCGCCGAACTAGTGCACCTATATACCTGACAAGTATATTGGGTGTGTTGGGGACACAAGAGACTTCTTGTATCTTAATTGCAGGGTTGCTTGAGAGGGATATCTTTGACCTCTACCTCCCTGAGTTCTATAAACCTTGGGTGATCCACTTAAGGGAAACTTGCTGCTGTTCTACAAACCTCTGCATTTGGAGGCCCAACACTGTATACAAGAATAGAAGCGTGCGTAGACATCAAGCTCTTTTCTGGCGCCGTTGCCGGGGAGGTAAGGTAAAAGGTACTCACATCCTCGGGTGTGAGTGCTAGAAGTTATTTCCTTTAGATTGTGCGATTAAATCTTTTTGTTTCTTGTTTTCACTAGTTAGGCTTATTTTTACTTGTTGCTTGTTTTTATTTTTACTAGTTAGTCTTAATGGAAAACAACAAAAATATGAGAGAGCTTTATTTGCATTCTAGTAGCAATGTTATTAGCATTAATTATTTGGATACCATTATTTCTAGTACTATGGAAAATTCTAAGCTTGGGGAAGCTATTTTTTATAAACTTTTTAGTTTTCTAGCTTTAGAGGAGAAAATTTGCTCTGGTTATACTTTATCTCCCATATGTGATAAAATTAATGATGCTTGTGATAATTTAAATCCTCCTACTGAAAGCATTGTCACACCCTAGTTTTTGGATTCTTGTACTGTGTTCAAGAAGACAAAAATTAGGGACAACAATTATTTTTCTAACAACATTATTGTTTGAACTAACATGTGTTTATGATCTTAATCATATTTGCAACACAAGTTTTGTTTCTTGATAAAACCAATATCAATAAAATTCTGAAAACACTTTTATAATATTTCCCCTGTTGTTTTCCATGTTGATTACTTGAGTGAATTTTATTCCAATACTTAGATAATTCTTTTTGAATCTTAAAATAAACTTTTAACCTTGTTGGATCCAAGAAAACAAAATTTCAAAATGATTTATGGAAGTTTTCTTTTAAGTCTTCTATGGAAACTATTCCCTGAAAATATAGCCAAGTACCTGTTTTCCACCTTTATTTTCACTAGGCTATAAAATATTATTTTCTGTTTTCTTGACTTTTAATTGTTCCTTGCTATATATAATACAAATACATAAGCTTGGTTTTGTATTTGGATTAATAAAAATGATCTTTTGCTTGTTGTCTTTGTGGTATAAAAATAAGGCAGAAAAAAGCATTTTTGGAAAATAGAGAAAAACAGAAAGTACACCTTTTCCCACATTGTTTTCATAGCCTTAAACTATTGAAAATTTGTTTTCAAAAGATGTTTCTGAAATTTTATAACATTTTTAACAAACTCCAACTTGGAAAACAAAAATTGGAATCCTTTTGGTCTCTAAAAACATTCCAAACTTTTTGCTCATTTCTTCTGTTTTCCAACACTTATAGAATTTTCTGAATTTTAGGAACAGTGACAGATACGATTTGGGGCAGATGTTTTCTTTATCTTTTCTTGCAGGTTTTGAAGTGTGACTTTGTATAGTGTGTTGACTAAGCTGTGGACTCGACCTAGGATGTTTTTATTAGCTTCTAAAAGCCTTGTGTGTGAAGAAATCTTGGGAGGAAAGAGAAGGGAGACATGATGAGGTGGAGGAGTATGGGCCTCCATACTTTGACTCCTTGGACTTGAACTTGGCTCTCCTTGCTCCCAAAATCCAGTATTGACTTGCCCTTTGTGGTCTTGACCTCTGGCCACCCTTTTTATTTGCTTGAGCTTGTCCAAAGTGCCCCCATGCCACACATGCCACACACCCGAGACCACCCTTGCCCTTGCCCTTGGCTATAAGCCACCTCTTGCTAGCTCCTTGCACCACTGCCCTCCTCCACATTCCCTCACACTCCCACACTCTCACCAAGCCTAAGAGACCGAAGCACTTGCCCCTGTGAGCTCCACGAGCTCCAAGTCGCCGCCGGCCATTTTTTTGAACCCGAGGTGAGGAACCTCAAATACCTGCAGATTTTTGCTTGTTGCTTTGAGCGTGTGAAAAATGGTTTTCTTGCAAATTAATTTCTACGAAAATTCACAGAACTAGGTATATGTTTTCCTAACCATGTCTCGTTGGTAGATGCAAGTTTGCACTTTTATGTTGGTCACAACAAATGTTTTGCCCCAGAGTGTCTGCGAAAGTGTTTTTGTCACAACTTTTGGAATCTGTATCCATTTTGGTCAAATAAAAATGTTTTTAGTAGCCTATGAGTAGATATATCCATATAACTTGGCCTCACATCAACGTCAGTTACCAAATGGAAATTCCATCCATTTTGGTAAATGAACAGTAGAATTTTCTAGGATTTTTAGAAGGAGTTTAAAAATGATTTTTGAGGTGAACCCAATTGGATGAGTTTGCCGATGACTAGATCTATCTAATCCTAGCTTGGATTAAGTTTTGGAGCCCTAGATTATTTTTGGTGAGCGAAACTAGAAACAACACCTTTTCTGTTTTCATTATTACTTGTGTGTTTGTTAAGTAATGTGTGGATGTTTGAATCTTGTTTCCTAGCATGCATATATGTGTTGGATCTTGTTATTAGGTTGTTTTCTTGTAGTACATCCACCTTAGAAAGTGTGTGCTTGTTTGGAAAGTCAAATAGGAATAGGAATAGCATTTGTTATTTTCCTAGTTTATTTTATTTGATGTATTGTGTGAACCAAATCTTTGTGTGCTTGTTACCTAAGTTTGTGCTACGATTGTGGTGAGTCCAGTACCATTTTGGTACTGTTTTTTTGATGTTATCACATCTGCTAGCTTACACTTTATTTTATAGAGATGCATGTGTAACATTTGTTATTTTCCTAGTATTATTATTTGATTATTGTGTGAACCAATCTTGGTAGATTTGTTTTACCTAAGTGTTGATGTGCTTGAGTTGAGTCTAGTACCATTTTGGTACTATTATTTTGATGCTATTATCTCTGTTAGCTTGCACCTTATTTTATAGCAAAGCATGTGTAACATTTGTTGTTTATTTTCACTAGTATTGTTCTCACTAGTATGAATAGCCTTGTATGGATTGTTTGGTTAGATTAATTTTTCCATGTGTGAATAGAGGCTTTGTTACCTCTTCTTGCCTTGGTATTAGTGGGCCCATAACCCACTGGTCCCATTGCATCTTGGATAGGGATGCAAATCTCCTACCATGCACTTGTGTAAAAATAGCATGTAGTACTATATGATTGTTTATTACTTTCCACCAAGGAAAATAGATTGTTTTTTTTCACTTATGTAAGTGAAGAGTTTAGTATTTCTTTGTGAATACTAGTGTGTTTAGTGGTGGTTCATTTGTTAACATAATATTCCCTTAGGGGTATCATGTTAAGGAATGTTTCACTATTGTTTGGTAAATTAAATATGGTTTGCTAATAGAATGCTTCCTAGTGATTGATAAATTATTTGTAAATAGATTCCATTGAGTGTTTGGATTTTTGAAAGTGTTTAGTTGAGCTTGTGTTGAGTGCATAGCTAATGGTTGTGTAGTTTACACTTTGATTGGTTGCTATTTAATTAATTATAAAAGCATGTATTACTAGAATGGATTGATGCTTGCTTAGTAGATGTTTTCATAGAATTATTTTAGTGTTTATGCTTACTAGCATGTGTAAGATGTATGTGTTGTTAGTAGGTATTTACATTCATGAGTTTCTTGTTTAGGATCATGCATCCTTGTAGTGATGTTTGCTTCTCTAGTGATGAACTAGTGTCACCACTAGGTATTATGAGTTGCTCTAGTGTGGTTGCCTTTTTATTTTATAAGTGTGTGATTATTCTAGCATGTTTAGGATGTTATTACTTCTGTTATTATGACATGACTTGTGGAGTTGCTTGTTTCTATTAGTTGTAGAATACAATTATTTCTTATAGCGTGCTTGTGTAGAATTCCATACTAGTATGCTGTTAGTGGACTCCTGTTGTTATGTATGTTCTAGCCTTATTATCCCTTGTAATGATTGTGTGTTAGGATGGATATTATGACTTGTTACCATTGGTTGAGCTACTGGTTTGTTTGTTTATTTTCATGATTGATGGATTCCATAACTTTAAGTAGACATAAGCATAGTCTATAACTAGCCTATTCTTCTGTGATGTGATTGCTTGTTGTTTGGAAATTGTCTGAGTGATTGCCTTAGCATGAGTATTGTACTTATGTTATTTGTTGTGCTAGTGTTGTTGTTGTGCTTAGTAGTATCTTATTATCTAGGCATTAGTTTAGTAGTGATATTGTTTTGTGATGATTGCGTGTGTGTTGCTAATACCCACTGCCATGGGTATTTACTATCTTAGTAGTCTCACCTTTTGTGCCCACAAGCTATATTTTTAGCTTCTTGAGTATCTTATTATGAGAGTTGCACACCAACTCCATATATGGTATGTAATATGTAGGATATGGTTCTCAACCATATGTTTGTCTCACGACAGTTTGTACCCTGAGAGTTTGCGAGATTGTTTTCTAGATAACGTTTGAGTGTTTGCCCTAGTATAAGTTTGCTTGTTGTATGGGTTTTTATGGTTAGTCGTTTACCTTCTCTAGTTCTGAGTGTGTGTCTTTTATTCTTTTATGACGCTAGTAAACGAAGAAGAAGAACACACAGTAGTGGAGCTGTGCGTCAAGTTCAAGCTACTTCAAGGCCACGGACACTCAGGGTTTTAAGGCAAGCCATCCTGATGCTTGTTGTTATTACACTTATCATTATCTATCATGCATGTTTTACTTTTGAAAAGTTTTACAAAACTTTGTTTAGCAAAAACTATTTTTGAGTGTATATTACTACTATTAATATTATATATCATTACTATGCGAGTAGTTGATACTTGGTGTTACCAAGCCCATAGCCACCATATGGTATTTATTACCACTAAAGTTATAAGTCCCTAATGGACATCCTAAAAATACGGTTTTTGCAAAACAAAGGCTTTTATGGAAAACCCGTAGGAAAGGCTGAGCCTTATCCACCGGAGGAATGTGGAAGTGGTCATTTTTGGGAAAATGGTGTTTTACAAAAATGACACATAACCTAGTCTTCGCCGGACAACCTTTACAGTACTGCCACTTTACGCCAACATGGGCACGAGGCTTAACTTGAAATTTGTTCTTGTTAGTGTGTGTTCTATCTCAATTTGCTATAAGGGTCGTCGAGCCCTCGAACCGATTGTCGCTAGGTGGTAAATACAGGACATACACAGTGAGGGATTAAGTTCTCCTCCGGTCGCAGCAGTTGGGTCCCCTACCGTGGCGCTGTTGGACATGATGCCGGGGGAATTAGGACCAACTGAAGAGATAGACATATTCTAGCTTGATCATAATGGATGGTTAGGATCAGTTATCTGATGTTCACATACTGTTATTACAGTCCGTGGTTGTTCACGGCGGATGTACTGGATCTGGTGGATTGTGTACACCTCTGCAGAGTCAAACTATTCTGAATAGCCGCGTCCTCGGATATGGACAGTTGAATGGCCATGTAGCTAGCATTGTGTCAATTTTTTCAAAAAGGAGTTTTCAAAAAGGAGTTGGACTTATAAAGTACTGAAAGGAGAAAATCTTGTACCGTGGAGGTACCGTTAATGAAAGCCAGAAGTTGTTTTACAAGAATTTTGCAAAGAAAATCTTTCTTTTCTAAATAAAAACTGGAAGTTGAATTCAAGGAGTTTTGCAAAAAGAAAACTTTATTTTAACAAAGTTTTACAAAACCTCTTGTACATGTGATATCTACAAGAGAAAGAAAACTATGTTATTTTCTTTTGAAGTATCTTCTTCAATAAAGACACATAGATTTTCAAAATCAACTATGATATGTCTTACATATATCATTGATAGTGAACCCTATGTATAGCCTACCTATTCCACTATATAAGCATACTTGCATTTTGGTAAGCTACATGATGGGTGTCTTGTTGAGTACATTCAATTGTACTCATATTGGTTTCGTCTATGGTATTTACTTGCCAGACATCGAGAAGGAGTCTCAGAAGGAGATCTACGAGGAGGAGTACGGAGTTGATGGATTTGCGAACTAGGATCGTCTCCGGTCAGCAGCATGTAGGTTAAGGAGTGACTTGGGCTCTACTACGTTTGTGTGTGTGTTAGTGTTCCGCTGTGTGTGTTGTGTGTTTGTCCGGCGTAGCAGTTGTGTAGACTTGGTCATGTGACCATGTCTCTTTTGTAAGTTTTTATGTAATCGTGTAATGGATATTGTATCTGTGTACCAACTTGATATGTTGTTCACGACTGGTGTGATCTGGGATCGTGAATGTATGCATATCAGAGGTATCCTTGAACAGTGGTTCTGGGGGACCTTACAATCATTCCTTTTAAAATACCCAAGAATATTGTTGAACTTGTCAGGGATAACCGTTATTTTGGAGATGGAACTGTCCATCCTAGTGATCACTTACACTTTATGCATGAATTATGCGAGTTATTCAAGTGTGCAGGTATCTCAATGGACCAAGTTAAGAGGAGGCTATTCCCTTTGTCACTTGAGTACAAATCAAGGGAGTGGTATGAACTACTAGATGATCCTCATCATTTGGAGTGGAAGGAACTTGAATCTCTCTTTTACTCTAAATTTTATCCTTCTCACGAACTATATTTAGATAGGAATTACATTTGTAATTTTTGGCCTCATGATGGAGAAAGCATTGCCCAAGCTTGGGGAAGACTGGAAAAATTAATACTCAAATGTCCTAACCATGAGCTTCCTGAGGAAATAATTGTTACTAATTTTTATGCAAGGCTTTCAGGACATTGGAAGGATTATCTAGATGCATGTTCACATGGTTCTTTTTCTAGTAAGAAGGTTGAATCTAAGTGGGATCTTCTTGAGAGGATTCGAATCAATAGTGAAGATTGGAATAACAACAAAGGTAAAGAGTCAGGTATAAACTACGAGTATGATTGCATTAAGACTTTTGCTAAAACTGCTGATTTTCATGAGCTTAATGCTAAATATGGTCTTGATCCTCAAATAGCCGTTGGTTGGTATAGATCCTTTGCTTCTTATCTTAATATTCCTAAAGAAAATTGGGGGCATATATCATGAACCTTTTAAAGACACTTGCATGGAAAATAAAATTGTTATTGATGATTGCAATAAACATGCTCAAACTTCTGAAAGTACTATTTCTTATAAGCATGTTAATTTTTGTGGAGCACTTAGACCTTGTGAAAATAATCAAATCGAAGAAGAATATGTATCCATCATAGGAATGAAAAAACTAGAATGTGGAGTAGGGCTCTAGATGATCTTGGTGAGAAAGTTTGTTCCCTCTATCCTTTTATTTGTGAACTTTGCTATAAATTGGTTCATTTTAATTTCCAATGCTCAGGCCATGATAGTATCCTTTCGAATCCTATGAGCACTGCAAGTTTGTATTGTGATGACATGATCACCCCTAATGAGCATGATGAACTTACATTATTTTTGGGGTGTGAAGAGTTATTAAGAAAAACTTCTTTGATAGATATGAGTGGTTTTGATATGAATAGTGTCTTGCATGGATGCCATCTTTATTGTGTTGATAATTGCCATGCAAATACTTACATACAAAATATTATAAAAAGAGGAGACTTTACCAAAATATGACAGGACTAATATGTGTTTTGTTCTTATTAATGAACAGGAGAAATCCTCCAAATTTCTTTCTATTGTTTCTCATAATAAACCAGGGTATGTGGAGAAGCTCCCTTTTAAGTCTCTCCCTCCTAAAGAGGGGAAGAAGAGGAAGACGAAGAAGAAGAAGAAGAAGAAGACGAAGAGGAGGAGGAGTAAAAAGAGAGAGGTAACGGTATCTCCCCCTAAGCATGTTGCTCATATTACAGCTTTTGCTGATGAGTCTGAACTCGATGATTTTACTATGCCTGTTATTTATTAAAGTGTTCATGATTGGGAGAAACACACTACTTTTGATATTGAAAATTTGTTTGGTACCAATTCTAAAAATGATGATAATAATTGCTGTACTATTAGTACCATCCATGTTCCTTCCATTGATGATATAGAAATCTCTAAACTTGTGGATGATGTGTTTGAAAATCCCTTTGCTATTAATGATTATATGCTTGATACATCTCCTCCTAGTAGAAATGATGATATGTTTACAAATGAACGCATTTTGGAAGATAACTATTTTATCGCTTGTGATGATACTATGCCTCCAATATATGATGATTGCAAAGATGAATATGATATTTTTAGTTCACCTACTATCGAGGAGAAAATTAATTATGATTTCAATATGCCTCCAGTCTTTGATAATTATTATAAAGAAAGTTATAACCTAGGATATAACTACAATCATCCTCATGAAACTTGCCATAATTATGGTGGGATTACCCAAAACCATAACTTTAATATGCAACTTGTCTATCATGTTCGAGTTCTTTATGATAATCATACTCCTGTTGTTATTAATAAGAATGACTATGCTTATGTGGAGAGTAATAATTCTTTTATGCATGTGTCTCATGATAAGAATGTTTCTTGTGATAGTTATATTGTTAATTTTATGCATGATGCTACTGAAAGTTATTATGAGAGAGGGAAACATAATTTTATGCATCTCAACAGTATTAAGTTTCCCCTCTTTATGTTTAAAATTTTGAAGTTGCACTTATTTTGCTTTCCTATGCTTGTTGCTTTGTGTTTTCATTACTTGTTTTTCTACAAGATTATTTTTCATAGGAAGTGGGTTAGACTTAAATGTGTTTTACATTTTCTTCTTGATGCTCTCTTTCTCTTCAATTCATATTTCTCATGTGAGCATCTTCTCAAATTATCATGCCTAGCTAAAAGGCTTCAAAGAAAAGCACTTCTTGGGAGATAACCCATGTTTTTATTTTTGCATTTTTTTTCTCTGTTTTCTTTGAGTCAAGGGGTTATATACTTCTGTAGAAACTCCTTTGTATATTTATTTTCGTGTTTTAGTAGAGCCAAGTAAATTTTCTGATGAAACTTGGAGTTGGTTTTTGGATTTCTGCGCAGAAAACAGTTTTCTGTTGTCCACCGTAAAACATCCTATAAAATCCTGGAAGAACAGAATGATCTGAAATTTTTTGTGCTTATTCCTCAGATAATTCCGCAACTTTTCTTAGTTTAACACTTTTTTATTTGAGCAAAATAGGATTTTCGAAAATAATCATTTTTACCTGCCGTCCTGTTTTGACAGATTTCTGCCAATAATTGCATTTGCCTCTTAATCTCTTTCTTTTGGTGTTCTTTTGAGAAAAAGAGTTTTAAAATAAGTTGTGACCGTAGCTAATGTGTTTATGAGTGTTATTCTTGTGTTAAAAATGAACCATGTGAATTTATTATTTCGATTGCACTAATGTTGCTAATGCAGATTGTGAGAAGTTTGGTGTGAAAGAAGTTTTGAAGGGTTAAGAGAAGAGGATGATATGACGTGATCAATAAGAGTGAAGAGCCTAATCTTGGGGATTCCCTGGAGGTACACCCCAGATAATTCCAAGAAGACTCAAGCGTCTAAGCTTGGGGATTCCCAAAGCATCCCCTTCTTCATCAACAATTTATCAGGTCACTTCTAGTGAAACTATATTTTTATTCAGTCACATCTTATGTGCTTTACTTGGAGCGACTTTTATTTTTCAGTTTGTTGTGTTTTATTTGCTGTAATAAATAGTTGTATCCTATCATACTTGTGTGGGAGAGAGACACGCTCAGTTTTCATTGCTTCGAACACTCTAGTTTTCATTCTTATTGTTTTATGAGTGTTTACTTTTTGCTAGTACTGCGTTTAGCCTTTGTTTTCATGCATCTCTTATTCATATTTTTTAGTTTTAATAGTGTTATGTGAGTACTCTCATGTTTTCTTGCTATATCATGTAGATTATTTTTGTTAAAACATATTTTGTATGGTGCTTGTTGGGAAAAGAAACGGCTGCTTGAGGTAGAATTTATAACGGTGCACGTAGAAGCTTGTATAGACTGTGGCTAAAATTTTTTCATGTCATGCTAGATGTTATTTTAGTTTTAAAGCCTTGTGGTTATTGAGTAGCATGATTATCCTCAAAAATCTGAGAGTGTTTAATATTCCATTGAAAGATTCATGCGTTGTTCTTGTCATAGTAAAGCATAAATTTATGGTATTCTCTTTCGAATGTTTTAGTTGGTTGACTTGGCGCATGCTCACACCATTTGTATGACTATGAACCAGTCACGAATAGCCTCCATGACCATTTAGTTTTTGAACTTGTGATACCGCTTATGCTTTAATTAATGATGTTTATGTCGCTATGCATGATTTGGCTCTTATGCTCTCTTGATTTGTCGCTCCCAGTCTTTTGCTAGCCTCCACCTGTACTGAGTATGAGCTCTACTCGTGCATCCAACTCCCTAAAACCAAAGTTTTCCCATTGTGTCCACCATACCTACCTACATGTGGTATTTAACGGCTACTCCAAGTAAATCGCTCATGTGTTACCTTTAAAACTTTCAAAATTACTCATGTTTTGTGTTCTTGTTTTTTCTCATGAGGACGTCAATAGAGAATCTTTATCCCACTTGTTGATTGGATTTCACACCCTAGACTAGTGGCTTCATCCGCTTATCCAAATGATAGAAGAGCTGGCAGCGGGGTGGCCAGCCCCAAATTAATACAAACAAATTCTCTTCACTATTTTTGCCCCTGATTTATCAGTCAAAGCATAATTGTGTAAACAAAAGAGAAAGAGGGATGACCTTCTACACCAGTTGCGTCCTTCACAATGGGATCCGCTCTTGTGAATCCAGTTGGCTTGTGACGTACTGTATTGTCTGTTTATCATTCGTTGACATTAACATACACCTCTCCTAAAATATAGACACTCCTCCACGGTATGTGATTGTTGGCAGGCACCCGAGGATTTGGTTAGCCATGGTTTGTGAAAGATGGATGGGAGGAGTGTCAAACTTTTAATACCTCTGTTTAATAAAATAAAAATCTCTAACACATGAGTGATCCCTGCTTCCCTCCGTGAAGGGCCTTTCTTTTACTTTTATGTTGAGTCTCCATCTTCTAACTTTATGCACAGTTGAGAGAGCATTTTTGTCATTCTGAGTTCTATGTGCATTTGTCCCATAAACATCAATAATTGCTTCATAATGTGATATTATTTGTTCTTAAATTATTTGCTCTAGTCTTCCTCATGAACTTTGAAGGTGTCCTGGCATTTATGTTTTGTCCCACTCTTAAGGACTAGCAAAATACCACTTTGCCATGCTTTCTCTATACCTGAAACAAACGTTTATCTTTCTTTGCATTATTATCCATGATCCTTTATTTAAGATACTCTTCATGATGCAAAGTGATTGCTATGCTTTATTATTAAAGTTCTATTTATCATGTTTGTGTTTGAAGTTCTATGATCTCAGTGTACATATGCTTTTACATTATAATGATCAAGTTCATGATAGTAGCATGTCACCTCAGAAATTATTTTCTTTTATCATTTACCTACTCGAGGACGAGTAGGAACTAAGCTTGGGGATGCTTGATACGTCATAAACGTATCCTTAATCTCTGATGTTCCATGTTGTTTTTATGTTGTTTCCCACATGTTTTCCTTACACTTTATATCATTTTTTACACGTTTTCCGGGACTAACCTATGAACAAGATGTCACAGAGCCAGTTCCCTGTTTTCTGCTGTTTTTTAGTTTCAGAAAAGTTGTTCTAGAAATATTCTCGGAATTGGCAAATTCGAAAGACAGAAGTCTTAGAAGTCCCGGAAGCTTCCAGAAGTCCCGAAGAGCCCTAGAGGGGGGCCACAGGGCGGCCACACCATGGGGTTTCGCGGGTCCCCCTGGCCGCGCCACCTAGGGGTGTAGGCCTCCTGGCTACCCTCCCCCCGGCATCGCCCTTTCGCCTATATATTCTCCCCCGAGGGAAAACCCTAATCGAATCGACCTTTTCCACAAAATACATCCGTAGCTCCGCCGCCGCCGCCGACAAGTTTCGGGGGACAGATCTCTGTTCTGGCACCCTGTCGGGACGGGAAAGTGACCCCGAAAGCCATCTCCATCGACTCCATCGCCATATCCATCGTCGTTGCTGTCTCCTGTGATGAGAAGGGAGTAGATCTCCCCCGAGGCTAAGGGCTCTACCGGTAGCTATGTGGGTCATCTCTCTCTCCCATGGTGTGATCTATATGTGATTGTGAGCTTTGTAATCTAGTTGAATTCGTAGATATTATTCTTCATCTATTATGCTACTCAAGTGGTTTTTGTTATAAGATCTCCGTAAACTCTTTGATCACGGTGTAAAGGTGACAGTGTGTGCACCGTGTGGTTTAGCATCATATTTATATTTTCTGTTGGATAACCCTATGAAATTGTGGTGTTTGCGTGGAACCATCTGGGTCCCATGGTGATAGCATGGGGTTACTTAGTTGGGAAAGTGCTTACTCTTAGGAGTGTTGTTAAAGCCCTACGCATGGATTGGTGTTGTTATTCGACCGGAGAGTGGTTTGGAGTAGCATAGTGAAGAGATGGTATTTATTAATTCAATTATGTTTTCATTGTTGAGAGTGTCCACTAGTGAAAGTAGGATCCCTAGGCCTTGTTTCCAAGAATTGAAACACTATTTTCCGCCTGTTCTGCTACATGTTTGCTTGCTGCCATTTTTATTTCAGATTGCTATTATCACTTATTATCGTCCATATTGCTTGCATTTTACTATCTCTTCGCCGAACTAGTGCACCTATATACCTGACAAGTATATTGGGTGTGTTGGGACACAAGAGACTTCTTGTATCTTGATTGCAGGGTTGTTTGAGAGGGATATCTTTGACCTCTACCTCCCTGAGTTCGATAAACCTTGGGTGATCCACTTAAGGGAAACTTGCTGCTGTTCTACAAACCTCTGCACTTGGAGGCCCAACACTGTCTACAAGAATAGAAGCGTGCGTAGACATCACAGTGACGACCAGTATGCACTCCGATGAGAAATCGTGTCAGCCTCAGGGCGCAACTCGTAGGGAAATGAGAGGCGAAATGCAGAGGAGGAGGAGTGCTTTAAGGGAAAAGAAACGAAAAGGATTAATACGGGTTTAATCGTTGGCAATCAAGAAAATTGATTCGGCAGTTTTACGAGCGTTTGTTCCGGCTGGAGAATGAAGACGATGACATTGGCAATGACGCCAGCGTGGGCCCGGTTTGTCAGTCGTAGAGAGAGAGAGAGGGGATGAGCGGAGCAGACCGCTGTTCTGCGCAGGTGGGCTGTTTCCTGGGCCCTTTAGCGATGCGCGCGGGAAATAAGGGGCAGGTGGTGGGTTGGGCTAGTTGCTTTGCTTTTTTGTTTCCTCTTTTTCCTTTTCTATTTTTTTATTAATTTATATCTTTTGATTCCTAAATCCAAAACACCTCAAAAAAATTAAATTCTTAAAATAAAAATATCTTTCAACTAAGAATGTTTGTGGGCAACTTTGCACACATTTAAAAATATCTTTCAACTAATAGTACTTAATACCAATTTTAAAATAGAAAAGGTAAATAAATGAAAATTGGGTTCTATTAAATTACAGATACCTTCTACTTGTCAAATAATATTTTTGAAAGTCTTTTCAACACATTTTCATATTTTATATTTTTTAAATATGAGTGAACACTAATAGTAACTTAATGCCATTTTTAAAATGGAAAAAATTAATAATTATTAAAGTTACTAAATAAAATTTGGAGGAAAACCATAAGTCATAATATTGTTTTCAAGGTCTTTTTTATGTTATTTTCAAAGCAATACATTTTATGTTCACACCTTTAGGTTTAAAACTTGGAATAACTATTAAGAATTTTTATTAATATTTTTTGTTCTCATGAAATATTTTTGAGGCTTAGAACTCTATTAAGGGTTATAAACCTTTGATTTTTTTTTGACATAAAACATTTTCAAAGTAATAGTTGATTTGAAAACATGTTATAAAATAAGGATTTCTAAGAGAAAACAATTTCTTTGAATAATGAAAATTTATTTTGAATGGGCTTTTAGGGTTTATGGAATAGAGGCATAATGGATTCTTAATTCCAAATTCATTGACATATGTGTTGTTTCCTTTTGTTTCTTGCATCTCATTTGGTTTTTTGGTGACTTGCATAACATGAAAACAAAAACTTTCAATTTTTAGTGATTTTTGCACTTCCCAAAAATCAGGGATGTTACAATAGGCCCTTCGCAGAGGGAAGCAGGGATGAACTCATGTGCTAGAGCTTTTATTTAATAAACAGAGGTATAAAATGTTTGAAACTCCTCCCAACCTTTCTTACACAGACCATGGCTAACCGAATCCTCGGGTGCCTGCCAACAATCACATACCATGGATGAGTGTCTAATTTTTAGAGAGGAGTGTATGTCTATTTCAACGAATGGCAAACAGAAAATACAGTACGGTCACAAGCCAACTAGACTTCACAAGAGCGGATCCCGTTGAAGGACGCAACTGATATAGAAGGTCATCCCTCTTTCTCTTTTGTTTACACAATTATGGTTTGACTAAATCAGGGGGGAAATAGTGAAGAGAAATTGTTGTATTAATTTGGGGCTGGGCACCCCTCTCCCATCTCTTCTATCATTTGGATAAGCGGATGAAGCCACTATTCCGGGTGTGTAAATTCCAATCAACAAGTGAGATAGAGATTCTCTATTTACGTCCTCATGAGCTAAAACAGGAACACAAAACATGTGTAATTTCGAAGGTTTTAAAGGTAGCACACAAGCAATTTACTTGGAGTGGCGGTTAAATACCACATATAGGTAGGTATGGTGGACACAAATGGCATGGTTTTGGGATCAAGGTTTGTATGCACGAGAAGCATTCCCTCTCAGTACAGGTTTTCGGCTAGCAAGGTTGGGTAGCAAGCATTAGAATTGAGGAAAAACAAACAACCATATATATGATAAGACCAATCATTCAATCTTACTTGAAAGTAAGAACAATCTTACTTGAGAATACTAAGGTTATGGGCTAGGAAGAGAGAAAGATCATGGAATAATATATCTACATGAAACTCCCTCTTTTCTACTTAAGTCTCAAAGTATTGTTGCTACTGACCAATGATAAGTTTGCCAAAACCAACTAGAGTAACTTGATGCTCCAATATCGATACCAATACTAATAACAAGATCAACCATATAACAGAAATTGCAAGCTAAAATAAAGTGTAGAAGATGATGAAGATTCTCATTAATATTCCATAACGGCAACTCAAACCAACGAATATAAACCAACTAAAGAGTGATACTTACATACTGCAAACCATACTATATGATATTTCCTCTACTCATGATATAACTACTAAAAGGTAAAAAGGTGAAAGATAAAGGTGTGATACCACGACACTCCCCCAAGCTTAGAACAAACCAATGGGATGCCAATACCCATGACAAATTAATTCTTCGATGGTGGTGGTGAATCCTTCTCAATAATCTTATCAATTGATTTCTTCAAATATTCAATTGCAAACATAAGCATACGCATCATCTCCGTATTATGCTCAATACGGTTTGTGTGCTTGTCAAACGGTGAATTCCGGCCATCAAGAATTTTCCCCCACACCTCCTTAGGGCGAGAGCTTTGTTCATCTGTACGGTTAGAACGATCCATATCCCAGCAAGAATGCAACTTTGCCTCGGGTACTTTTTTAGATTGATATTCATAGATCAAGGTGTGGAATTGATTTTTGATACTTGGAGATGGTATCCCTAGAGCTATGAAGTAACGTGGTACCTTCCCTCTAGTGCTCATCTGTGCTCCTTTCTTGAACTTGAAGGGTTTTGCTACTACTCTAATGTTTGCGATGGTAGCGTGTGGGCGCACACACGAGTCTTCTTCTACATCTCCTTCAGCTCCACTATCGACCTCCCGTAGCACCCTACCTTTTAATAAAGGTAGAATACCTGTGTACCTGCATTTCCCGGATCACTGATAGCATACACATGACAAAATGAAATATTCATAACAATAGCATCATTCTACAATGTAGATCCATTGGGTAAGAAATAAAATAGTCTTACAACTGGCATAGTCATCATGGACTAGCACTAAATAACAGAGTTCAAAGTAAACACAATGGAAAGAAAATCTTCAATGAGCCTCCTTCTCTTCATGTGCCACAGGCAGGCATGTTGGGATGTAAGCTCAAGATCCTAAACCATTACTGTTCATCGGAATGACCTACAAATAGGCCACCCTGCCGAAAAAGGAAGTGCCGCAGGGCACGAATCCGGCCGGCGTGCCGCTGTCGTGCACGCTCCCTCAGCGTGCCTCGCACCCCGCCTGCGTGCCAACTCCCGCCGAGCGTGCCCCGCTCCCCGCCCGCGGGACAATGTGCCTCCTGGGCCTGGTTACGTGCCGCTCGCGTGCCGCGCAAGCACGCTGGGCCGGTCGGGCTCGTGTCGGGCCGCATGCCAGCACGTTTAACCTGTGCCAGGCCGGGCTGGCCCACGGGCCACGAAGCGAGGTGCGGCTCGGGCACTAGCGAGCCCGTACCGGGCTGCGGCCTGTTTAGGGTGGGCCGTGCCGTGCTAGTGCCGGGCTGAAATGACCGTGCTTCGGGCCGGCCAAAAAGCACGGCCCGCTTGGCCAGCTATATCAGGGAGGAGGCGGTGGTGTTGCGAGGTCGCACTCGTCGTATCTCGGAGCGTGGAGCAAGCCCTATGAAGGGATCTCTGATCCCCTGATTGCTGAAGCATTAGCACTCATCTTTGCTAAGCTCAAAGGTTTCCCGAGAATTGTCATGGAAACTGGTTGTCTAGAGATGGTTGATCTCTGGAAAACTCGTCATAACACACGAGCTGTTGTTGCGCCGATCTTCCAAGAAATAGGAGAGCTCACTCATAGTTTTTCTTCTTTTATTATTCAGCATGTTGCGAGAACAACAAACCACCCGGTCAGTAGCGGACCTAGGAATATTTGAAAGTCCGGGCAAACAGTAAATTTAAGGGCTTAGAATGGTATTTTTTCAGTCTACACAGAGTAAATACAGTACAGATACACTACGCCGGCCGGCCGGAAGCCCGGGCAAGATCCGGGTAATAGGGGCGCTGCGTCCGCGTATGCACCCGGTCCATTTGTGTGCGAAACTAACTTGCACGCTGATGGTGAGAAGGAGTTGGCTCGATTGTATCCCAGACTTTCTGGTCGTCAGCTTAATAAAACTCTCTGAATGCACCGCAAAAAAAGCACAAGCATAATTTTTGTTTGTTATAGTGGACTAGTTAACCTGCACGTGCACGCACGTCTTCCCAAAATAACACAATCATTTAAATTTTACCTTTATATGAGTTGTTTTTTGTTCGTCTTTACAAAATTATCAATTTGGGCGGTCAAATGACACCATATTTATTTAATAAGGAAAACATTCACGGATTGCATCTTGAAAGTCTCATACACATATAAAGCAAACCATACAAGAATTATGCCCGCACACTTCTCTCTAACATATATTTAAAAGAAAACACTTGAGTCAAATCAATAACTTTATCAAGAGGGGAAAGGTAGGGTACAAATGCACATAGTGGATCAATATACAGGGGAGCACTGGGCTACAGACAGAACCAGGCCGCACGCACCGAGCAGCCTCTGAACAACCTCGGAAGAAAAAACATATATAGATTTGTTTTTAGATCAAATGACACGAATTTAAGATGAATCCTTTATTCATGTTAGTTTTCTCCAAAATAATGTGCACATTATCATCTTAATAGCAAGAAAGACGAAAAAACTAGTTATACTACACAATGTTGATCAACTATATCCTTCAGTAATTCCAAATTACCCTATTCATTAAACAATTTCCTCCAATAATTACTGCATCTCCGCTGATAGAACATATGGTTAACCATGAAGGCGACAACTGCCTGGCGAGGTCACCGCCGCCACAACCCCAGCAGGGTCAATCAGTCCCCACCAACACAAGGATGTCACATGTTGTAGATACCTGCTAGCAACTACAACAGAATTTATCATCTGGTTGTAGACGTTAATTAGTTCAGCTCCTACTAATTGTGGTGGATCCACAATCCCATTGCCTTGATCCAAGAATGTTAAGTTTCTAAAGAAAATACCACAATGCACAGAATACTGACATGGAACAAAGTTGTCAAGTAATGTTAGAAATTGCCAACCTCTTCCATTAAAGGCTGCAACCCAATCAGATGTTTAGAATCGTACATGGCCACAAGTCATTATTAAGTAGTGAACAATGATCTGCAATGAGCAACACAAAATGAGATGAAAATATAGCAGATCGATAGTAATAGGTATTTAGATTGAGCATTTTGCAATCAATATAACCACTAAAACTGCATCAGTAAAAGTGGTACATAATCTACAAATTTGAGGATAACTTATAAAATTGAACTTATCTAGTAATGCACAGAAGTGTTACATAAAATATTCCTCAGCAAATCTACTGTAAAGACATCATCACCACTATGTTGCCAAGACATCATCACCACTATGTAGTTTAGACATGTGCTACAAAATCAACCCTCCAGCATGTAGGTTATGTAACCGACAAAATGAATAATTTAATTTACATGTTTATCAATACATCGAAAATCTATCAAAAAATCTAGTAATGAGAATTTAGTTCAGATACCCTGTTTTGAAATATTACTATCTACATATTGTTCTTAATAACTGAATTAGATGGGTTTACCCAAACACAAAGAAATCACGGTCTAAGGCTTCCTTGTTTCATGGAGACCAAACCATTCCCTTCAGCTAGTGGCACCTACAAACAAATATACTTAGGTAAAGATTGACTTTTAGCTTCATACTTGACTAAGAAATAATTATTAAGTTGCATTATAATAAAACACTAAGCGTAGCATAATGACTGGGAATTTTGACAAATTTTCTAAACATGCATATAAATATAGAAACACTAAATGTCAATTTTCCTGAAAGTGTGGAAAATATGCATCTGATTTTTCTTATAAAGTTCCAAACCCAAAGACAGTCAACATCATGTGACATGAGATAATTCAGCTGGACGTGCATAATGAAATAACCGAAGTCTGTCAACCTCGCATCCCATATTAGTGGGTTTTCATTACTCATGCACTCCCTTGGACTTCAGTAAACCAACATGGGTGATTGGGACAGGATTTCACATACCAGGTCGCTGCAGACAGACGATCAAGGTCTTTGGAACATGGTCATTGCATGCTTAGGAGTCGATCCCATGGATATGCTAGGAACATGCAACGGGAGTCGGGAGCACGAAGATCATCATTGTGCCGACTACCCTGATGGTCACGATAAGACCTCCTCGGTCACCAAGTCAAACTTTTTCTTCTTAGTGTCAACCAATAACCAACAAGTTTTCAATCACGTAGCATCTAATTGTTGTTGGCCTACTCATAATAAACTTCACCTTATGCGTCCACGAAGCAGTAATATATTTTGATGGACCACTCACCTAACAAGCTTTCGCAGAATAAATCCTTAAAGAAACACATAGTCATTCTATTTTTTCCATCAACTTGAGCGTGTGCTCAAAATACCATCTTGAGCTCTTGAACTCTTGTTGGGGATAACCAGGTTAAACATCTTCAGCTTGAACAAGAAATTATACCTGCTACAAAGCAGACTTGTTTTAACTGTGTTTGGATTATCTGCAACCTGCCATGCCACAAACCAAAACTGCAATCCAAAGCAAAATATCAGGATTGTGGTGGTACAGTGCAAATAACATAACTATTAAAATAACATGCCAATTCTAGCGGTGTTCTTCTTCTAACCTTGCCATACGTTGAGTACATATGAGTCAATTAGAATATCCTAGCACATTGGAGGATTAATAATACTGTCACGGAACAACGTTTGCCAAGCAATGCTAGTCTGCATAGCAATTGTGACCGTCTAGTTCTCTACCATTACAGGCTGCAATCCCAGTCGAATATATAGAATCATAATATAAATGGTGAAATCTATTGGGTTAGCTAGCAGGTCTAGAGCCAAAAGAAAGTTCTGCTGGCTGAAAACCAAGAGTATACATTGGGAAATAATTGATCTGGCGCTGACACGTGATTAGCATCCTCTCCCAAAAAGATGAATCCCAGTCATCATGGAAAAGGTGTTCACCTCACGGTCGTATTCATCCTATACACACCAGAAAACCAAGAAAATCATCAACCTGCAAGCCCCGACACAGCACAAATTTGAGTAGCCGCGGAGAAGAAAATTTGAAACTTCAGGAGAATGAAATTGTTTAGTTCTTGATAAACATCTAGTCGACGTTGACGAATTTGGAACGAACATTAAGGCGGATGCTGCTGATCACGAAGAAGTTGTATGGCGTGGAGCGGTCCGCCGCACTGCTTCAGATCCATGTCTAGTTGCCACCTTTTTTTACAGGAATACCCATGTCATTAGGTGGGATTGAAAACCAGACATGTCTAGTTGCCACCTTTTTTTTTTTTTTGAGAAGGTCTAGTTGCCACCTGGGACAGGGCTGGCGTTCCAGCACGGAGCCCGCAAGCACGGCACGTCAGGGCCTGGCCCGACACAGATTAAACGGGCAGTGCACGGCCTGCCGCCCGGCCCGTCAGGTGCCGTGCTTGTGCCACGAGGCATGCTTCCCACGGCCCGTTTAGCCCGTGAGCACGCAAAGCGCGTGAGCAGCACGGCAACAGCCAGGCACGGAACTCTCCTTCCTCCACTCGGGCAAATCCAGGCACGGGCAAGCATTTCCTCCACTCCTCCTCTCCCTGAACTGCATCGAGGCATGGCCGCAGTTCCCCTCGTCCTCCACTCCTCTACCCTCTGACTGCATCGAGACTCCCTTCCTCTCCTGTTCCCCTCCCCTGCCGTTCCTTCCTCCTAGGTTAGGGTTTTCCTCCCACCGTCCCCTCCCCACGCTCACAAGCGGCGATGCTGCGTCTGGCGAAGTGGTTGCCGAGTAGGAAGAGGAAGAGGGTGGAAGAAATGGAGGTCGTGCGTCTTCCGGACGTTCCTCGGCGGATCAGATGGGGTACACGAAGCGATCTCGACGGAAAGGAGTGGATCTGTGAACGGTGTAATCGTACGAACCGGCCAACTCGACATCTGTTTGTCGATCTGCCTGCTTGGCGTTGCGGCGGGTGTCTTGTGAAGGTAGGTCTACCGTTCTGCAATATATCCATGAAATTCCTGGTGGTTGCTAGTACCTTTTTGCTCGTGTTCTGGTTTCGCCCGCTCTGTTGGAGTTGACCTGGAGTCCGTGGCAGCGACTGGTGATAGGGGTTCAGGTTGCTTTCAGAAGAACAATGCTTTTCCTTGTAGCTTTGGGTAGAAGTTAGCACGTTGCGGCTTCTACCGTTTTGTCTAGAATTTAACAAATTTGGGCCTGTTGTGTCTGACGAAAAAAAATACTAAGTTACCTGTGGAACTACAATACTAGTGGAGAAATGCACTGTTAACCGTTTATGGAAAAATAATAACCTATGGACTATACTGCTACTACCTCCGTTCCATAATGTAAGCCTTTCTAGCAAGCTAAACTAGCTTGCTAAAAAGGCTTACATTGTGGAACGGAGGGAGTAGTTTATATAGAATTGTTGTAAATGTACTATGCTTCCATGTTTTGCTATTTTACCACAACATTGTGGATATTTTGGCAATAACTGACTGCACTATGTTTTGTTAGACACGAAAGAACTTTCACTTCTCCTTTGGGAACCTTGCGGCAAATGGGATATGCCCAGTTGGGGAGATTCTTAATCAGTATAATACTGGTATGTTCTTATTAGTGTTCCAATCTTTACAACATTTCTTTCATATACTTTTGTTTAGGATTAGACATCTTTGCATCTGCTTTTGGTTCATATGGAGCTTGGTGTACAAGGTCATACCTCAAAATTGGATTAGATTCCAAATATGTTGCTTAATCATGTAATCTTGCTGAAACTAAGCCTTGTCACTAGAGAAAGATGACGTGTGCCATTCGTTTCTAGAAAGTTCTGTTTGTAGCACTATATTTGTGAAACCACATATTCTATGGGAGGAGAATTATGATGGGAGGACAAGAAAATGTCATGGCAGTAGCTCTATTTGCTTTGTTTTAGAAAGGAGAGGTGGAAACTGATCATGTGATTGTGCTTGTTTTGTGGGAAAGAATAACAAAATGCATGGCTAATTCTAATATCAACTTATGGCTTATACTACCAACAGTGTTTTGTAAGATTCATGGCCTTATTTAGTGGTCTCCCATTAAGTTACACAGGTTGCCACTGCATGTATTATAATAATTTGGGCCTCATTGATTGATGTAGTTAACTCATGAAATCTAAGGCTTTTTAAGGTACAGTAGCCAATACATCATGCAGCATCAGCACTGATATGCTTTATTCTTACAGATGATTGTGTGTTATTTGCTCTCACAAAGGCTGCAGAAATGACAGCTAGAATATTTGAACTTTTGTTGGGAAGTGGTGTTGTTATCCCCACAATGGATCCATATACCTTGAAGCAAACTTACAGGTCTTCTAGATTGGCTGATGGTATCCCTGATAAATTAATCGATTACAAAGATAAGGAGGCAATGCTAAAGATGATTGAGATAATGGAAACTATTGGAGTGCAAGATAGGGTGAGTTTCCCTCATTTAGTAGTAGTACTTTGCAGCCTAAATCCACCCATCCTAATGCGCAGAGACCTAATCTCCTTAAACTAACAAATTTTCTTCATTTATTGTAGGCTGGCAAACATACTTGCAAAATTGGAGGCTTTGAAGAAGTTCATGGTTACTTTGAAGACATTGCTACAGAGCTGGCTGAAGGGAATCCACTTGTTGTGGACATGATGCCAGGGAGTAACTTTGGAGATCTGATGTATGGTGAGATCTATCGGTGCCCATTCAATAACAGAAACTTACCAGAGGAACGATGCAGGAAAGGAGTCACCATGCATGTAGTGATTCTTGTAGGTGCATCTAGATGGGGTGATATAGATTACTTCTACTTTCTGAACAGTTACGGTGAGGTGTTTTGTTTTAGAATCCAGCAAGGCTCTAAGAAAGAGATAGGAGGCATAGGAAAGATGATTGCTGATGACATTTGCAGCCCACCGTACAAGTTCTGGAGATGTGCACGGTGACTTGAGGTAAAAGATGTATTGAAGATGATTGCTGATGACATTTGCAGCCCACCGTACAAGTTCCGGAGATGTGCACGGTGACTTGAGGTAAAAGATGTATTGAAGATCTGTATCTAGTGCTGCTGGATTAAGGATTTGGTGGAAAGATGTTCAATCAAACTAGATTCAGTGAAGAGTAGTTTGTTTGTCATGATATAGGTTCTCTTGACCCTTCCATCCCATGTATGCATTACTTCTTGTAATAATAGTCTACATGATAATTGGCCTGTCTTCTGATGGGGACAATAAGTACTCGCTCCGTCTCAAAATAATTGTCTCAACTTTGGCTAGATATGGATGCATCTATATACTAAAACATGTCTAGATAATCCATATTTAGACAAAGTTGTGACAATTATTTTGAGACGGAAGGAGTACCATATGTAAGCTTGCAACGTAAAGATTCTTCTACAAACCGCACTTAAGCCTTTTTTTAGCTTTACTAAATACAAAAAACGATTTCTTTGGATTTTATGTTCTCTACCCTTTTTGAAGTTTCTGGTATTCAAGTTTAATGACATGGACATTATAAAGAAGGTTTGGTATAAATGACTAGAAAGTGGGGGCATTAACATCAGCAGGAACTGCGGTTGGCATGGGCTCTCGCTCATATCTTAGTGCGAGTTTCTTACTTTCTAATTGATTCAGCAGGCCGCTTGTATTGTTATACTTCCAGTGTTGATTCTAAATGGTTGTTTGGGCTGTAAGTTTCAGCACTTAAAACAATGTTCTCAGAAGCTGATAGAGTTTCTTTGTGATCTATTGCCCCTATTTTTGGCACTTCACCGCGAGGTTACAGTTGTGAGGCTTTACTAACACATAAATCCCCCTATGCTTATTTCATATCAAGTGGTTAGGTCGTGCAATTTCTGAAAAAACTTGGCTGTAATGTTGTTTAATTGTGCTCCCAGTCATTAGCTTCCGCAGTTTTTCTTTAGTTTGTAGCTTGCGTGTGAGAGCTAAATCCCAGTTCCTCATGCTGGAAAAGATTTTTTCACGTACATTGCGTCTCCTATTATGTACAGCAGGCTCTTTTTGAGCTCTGATTCTTATCTCCATCGATTGAAAGAAACAGCATATGTATTTTCTAGATTTTTTTTCTGCGCCTATCTGCCTAATAATCTCTACTATATAGTATGCGCTAACGACCATACGTACGTCAAGAAAACCAGGGATCGATCACTAAAAAAACACGCAACCATTGCTAGGTCAAGAAAACCAGCACGCAACAATCGCTAAAACGCTAAAAAAAAACCAGGGTCGTACGATCCCGCGCATGATTGCCAAAAAGGATGGAAAGTTGTACCGAGTGGCCCAGCCTAATCTGGGCCCAAACCTCACAGTTTCCAATCGATCGCTAAAAAAAAATCTTGGCTCAAACAAAGAAGCGATTCTGATACTGATCCAGTGAAATCGGAATCCTATACGAACATGGAATTCAACTCCTATATCAACACGGAACATGCGGCCGTGGGTCACCCATATAAAACCTACAGAATCCCTCAATCAAGACCTCACAATCCCTTGATCGAAACCTAACACGATATTGCAAAGCCCAAATCTCTGTCCTAGCTTTGACATTGCCACGCTCTGAATCAGCACCGGAACTCTCGCTCGGCAGTGCTTCGTCTTGCACCTGCAACAACGACGCTTCACCTACGGTAATCACGTCTCCCGTTGTGTGTTGGACAGATTGATTTCATTAGTTCATTACTTAATAATGAAAAGTGAGACGACTGAATAGACAGATCAATACACACCCGGTTTTCGTTACCTGATTAAGCTGCACCTGCACGCACGTTAATCTATATGTCGTCGCTAGCACATTAGTGTGATCAGCTTTTGTTTTACCCGCAATATCTTCTCTTGGTGTTGTCAAGAATATTCTTTTTGTGCCGTTTCTGTTCAGTAGCACTACTTCTTCCTACACAAGGAATAGTTTCATGTACTGTACTTGTTAACATCTGAAACCATTGCCTTCTAAAAATTGACCCGTGGCTATGTTATACCTGGTGCGATTATATCCAGAAGTTGCCCTTCTTTTCAGACTCTAGAAGCCCTGCCAGCTCGAATCCTCCTGTTTTCCACGGAACAGGAACTTATGAGTTACGGAACAACAACATGGTGGGATGAGAACCACCCGTTGTATAAATCCTGCAGACCCACGCGACAGGAACTGTGTCGAGACATCGTAGTAGTTTTCATAGACGGGGGTGCCATGAGACTACGGTAGAGACGTGGGGTAACGGGATAGCGTAGTAACACAGAACACGGGATTTTACCCAGGTTCGGTACGCCGCGACAGTACTGCGTACCTACTCCTGCACTTCTCACTAATTGGGACTAAAGCCCGTATAACAGGGTTACAATGTGAGGGAATAGATCTAGCTACTCGACGAGGATGAACTTCTCGGCGAGTTGCGTAGAGCTTGAACTTGTATCTAACTTAACTTGTTTAATCTATCTCCCGTCCGGCTTTATATAATAGCCGGATTAGGGCTTACAGAGCAGGAAACCTAGAAGACTACGTTTAACTTGTAAATTGGAAAGTAAGGAATCCGTCTTCTCCTCCAAGCCAGATCACGCGGGCCGTGATCCGGGTTCTTCTAGAATCCGGCTTCTGCGCGTCGGACTACTGGGCCGCCCAATGGACCTAAGCCCATTACCATGTAGGCCACCCTGGCAATCCGGCTCTTTGTCTACCATCTTCTATACCCCTATTCAGTATATATCCGACAGTAGCCCCCAGGAAGGATCAAAAATCTGATTCTCCGTCTTTCGTCAAATACATTTTGTCCGGGAAATCTTGATTCAGCAGTCTTGATTCTTTCTACTTTCCTTTTGAAGGAGATGGTAACATAAAACTCGGAACTATGAAAGTCCGGCTTTTCTTCTCGCGATCCTTCGCGGAAAAGGAACTTCTAACGTCAGCGCTTTAATCATGCTGACGCAGGCGACGCTTGGTTTCACGCGGGAAACCCTGCAACGTATCTCTGACAGATTCTCACGGGAAACGAGGAGATAGCCATCATTCCCCTGTCGTTATATTTCCCGTAGTTTCCGGCGAGCGACACGCGTCGAACATCCAACGGTCGAAAGAGCCGTTGGCACGTATCTAAACGGATTTCTGGCTATAAATAGCCATCATCGTCCTCCTCCGAAACTTTCCTCACTCCCTCACTGCCCACGCCATTGCTGCGCACGCGAGCTCGAGAGCAAGTCCTTGTCCCAGGCGCACTTAGCATCAAACGCACCGAAACGCGCCACCAAAAGATGGCCTCCTCGCCGTCGTCACCGACCCGCGCCGCCATCGACGAGCTCGTCAGTGATCTGGATCCGCAGCCGGGATCGCAGACGCACGCCGGCGACAAGTCGAAGAAGACTGCTGCTTCCGCGGCGGGTGGAGAAAATACTTCCACCGCCGCGGACATTGCGCCATCGAGCGCCGCGACAACCCCGCCGTTTGCACCTGAAACGGCGGAGGAAAAGATCGAGCTCCTCGGCGACGAACTCGCCGCTGCGGAGGCCGCCGCCGCCGCCGCCACCGGAGCGGACGAGGAAGCGGAATCTGCAGGCAACTAGAGTGCCTGCAGTATTCCCCCGGCTCTCCTTCCAAACTTGGAAAAGGAGGGCCTGGTTCTCAAGAAGAAATGGCGGCTGCCAGAAGAAGAAACCGAACCCGCGCCACGAGATGGCGAAAGGGTACTCCTTTCTTCCCACCTTTTGCGAGGTATGGGACTTCCACCATCTTCTTTCTTCCTCCAGGTTCTCTCTCATTACAACATCCAGCCCCACAATCTTCCCCCCAATTCCATTCTGTACATGGCCGGCTTTCAGGCCTTGTTCGAAGGCTACTTAGGGCTAGAACCTAGGTTAGATTTCTGGATGTACTGTTTTGGAGTTAAGCGAAACTCTTCGGAGGGCGCACTCCCAACTTGCGGAACTATATCCTTCACTCTTCGGAGATTCCGAGAGGATTGGTTCCCCAAGATCAAAACTTCAGAATCCGTCAAATTTTGGACGGGTTCCTTCTTCTATCATCCCGACGTGCCTTTTCCTAAAAAGGCCGTCGGGGTTCCACCTTTTGTGAACTCCGCCGCCGTTCCCCAGGATAACTGGGGAACAGAAGCCGTCCAAGTTCTGCCGCCAGATCTGCTAAAGATCAAGCGGCGCATCGCCAAGCTCACCTCCATGGATCCGCCCCTAACCGGCATGGAAACGGTTCTATGCTGGCTGATTAGGCGGATCCAGCCACTAGCCAACCACAGCGGCCGTTTCCTGTGTGAGTACACGGGAGTCAACGATCCGATGCGGACATCCGCCAAGGATTGACCCGCAAAGGAACTTAGGCGGCGCATCAACCAATTGGTCGCATCGCGCGACCAATACACAGAGAGTCGGCCAATGTACACTGCCGAAAATCCGGTTCCCAAGGTAATTTTTCAGTCATTTGGGTACAGTTCTATTTTATCTCGGATTTCCTAGCTCCTGATTTTGATCTTACTTGTTCGACAGTTCGAGGATCTTTCAGATTCGGACTTGGTGTCTGAGGCTGAGCTGGACGCGCTGCGCACCGCCGCTACAGGTGGACGCAAGCGCAAGAAGATAACTTCCTCGGACGAAATTATCGATCTTGACGGAATCCCCGTCGCCACCTCCAGGTTCTTTCTTCTGGAAATTTCTTTTATGGGAACTTTTTTCATCCATCTTCGGTGTTTTGACCTTTTCCGGGTTTTTATGTTTTTAGCCTGCCACCTTCCACCCTGAAGCCGAAGAAGCTGAAGAAACACAAGGTTTCTTCCAGCCGAGGCAGCCAACCTTCTCCCGCCGTCGCCCCGGACACGCCAAGCACGATGGCGGAAGAGCCTACTGCAGCCCCCACCACCAAGCCCCCAGAGCCCAGCCAGCCTATTGTGTCCAACCCGGACACGAGGGAAAGGGCGGCCCCAGAGGTGGAAAAATTAACTCGGACTTTCGACGAGGAAATTCCCACCTTTGACAAGGATTTCAAAGCTATCAATGACGGCTTGGACGCAGCCGGGAATCTCTTCGCGGAATACGCGAAAGAGTTCAAAGAAAACTTGGCAGGTTTGCAGCGCATGAGCCAGGTATATAACTCTAGCCCCCAAGCATTAATTAAAATGCGTGCTTTTTGCTTTGATGCTTTTTGTACTCATTCTTCTCCTTGCTATGTTTCAGCAAACCTCCGAAGCCATCAACAGGGAAGTTTTCAGGAAGCTTACCATCAAGAATAAAGAAGTTAGAAGTCTTCTCTCTATTCTTGAAGAAAGGGAAGCAGAGCTGGAATCAGCTAAGCTCGCATTGTCGGAAACACAAGGTAAACATTTTCCTCCTGAAATTTCCAATTCAATTATTTGCCTAAGTTTTTTCCGAGGAGCTGGCTAACTCGGATTTTCCCTTGCTTTTCAGCTGCATTAGCTGAGGCTAAACAAGCAGCAGAAGATTCTGGCAATGCCGAAATTCTCCGCAAGGAGAATGTTGAGCTTCACAAGAACCTTGTGAAAGCACAACAAGACTTGGAAGCCAGTAATCTGGCCCTTGGAGTTTCTAATTCCAAGGCTTCCGAGCAGGCGGAGAAGGACAAATCCACCAGGGGATTTGACCGACGCTCTGAACCTTCGCCTGGAGGAAGTTTCCGAGATCGACAAGCTCATCGGTAAATCTCTTATTCATTTGTCGTCTTTCCAAGTTTTACTTGCTCTGTTTTTCCATCTAACTTTTTTAGGTATTTTACTGGAAAAAACAGGCAATACCCCAGATGGCACTCGGATTGCAGGCATCCGAGCTTTCGGGGAGACATGGAATTTGATCAAGGCTGCTGCAACGCAGCTGGTGGACAAGTTTCTTCCCGAAAAATCTGGGGAGTGCTCGGAGGTTGAAAAACTTCCGGGTGCCATCATGGAGGTGGCGGAGTCTAAGGAATCTCTCCTTCGCTCCGCTGCACGGGGTGGTGCGCGCATGGCTCTTAGTCTCATGCGCATGCACTACCCTAGTGCTAAATCCTGGCGCGTGGCGTCCGGTGTCCCTCAAGGATACACGGATATGCAGCGAAACACCATCTTTGGTGAAGTCAAAGGCCACGCCACCCAGATTGCCTCCATGGTAAATATCTCCGTCAACTATCCAGAAGCGGAGATCCCTCCAATCCCCGAAGACGAAAGCAGCGAGGAGGAGTCAGATGCTTGAAGGGTTACCTGGAACCTGGATAGAAAAAATAGACAATAGGAGCATTACTGTTCTTTTAATGTAATCCAAAATGTAATGCTTCTTTTGTATGAATGAAACTTCCGTCTGTTGCAGTTTAAATTATGAAATTCTTTGCAAGTTTTTTGGGTTTTGATCATTCCTTTATCTTCTAAGTTCTCTGGTGTGTATGTTTTAACTGTCCTTAGTGTTTGAAATGGCTCAATAGCAATATGAATCTTCATGCCGAGTAACTGGGGACGAACCAAGCAGTTTTGAAACTCGGAAACATGGATCATGCTAAAGGCATTTTTACTAACTAGTTCCAGTAACCCAACACACACACAATCAGATAAGACTTAGAGAATTCAAGGAAAGTTTTAAGTGAAACTTGGGCACACAGGCAATTCAAGTTTCCCTTAGCCGTTAATAGGCTGAAAAATCATTCAGTTTTGTAACGCCGAGTACGCAAGCACAATTCGGGTTAACGTTGAGCAATTTGTAAGATCATTGGGAAATAGATGAGGCGGAAACACTTCACACTTATAAAGAATATGGATGACAGCATTCCGACAACTTTATTTCATGATCTCAAAAGATGTTTACATAGAATTGAACTTAGTACGGAAAGGTACATAACTTTCTAGACGTTCCCAGGCTTCCGCAATCCACTTGACTTTGTCGAATTTTTTCAGCAGCTTGTAGAGTGGTAAGGTTTTAGCCCCCAGCCAACTGATAAATCTGCTGACGGCTGCAGCGGAACCCGTCAATCTTTGGACATCTTTTACACATGTAGGTTTTGAGATGTTCAAGATTGCCTTGATCTTTTCCGGGTTAACTTCTATTCCTCTGTGGGAAACAATGAAAACCAGAAGTTTTCCCGAGGGAACCCCGAATACGCACTTAGATGGATTCAACTTCATCTTGTAAGTGCGCAAGTTTTCGAAAGTTTCTCGCAGATCCTCAAGGAGTGTATCTTTTTCCTTGGTTACGACAGCGATATCGTCCACGTAAACATGGACGTTTCTGCCAATTTGACTATGCAAACAGCGTTGCATGCAACGCTGGTAGGTTGCACCTGCGTTCTTCAGGCCAAAAGGCATGGTTATGTAATAGTACGTCCCATACGGGGTTATAAAAGAAGTCTTGATTTGATCTTCCTTTTTCATGCGTATTTGGTGGTACCCGGAGTATGCATCCAAAAAGCATAAAAGCTCGGAGCCTGCAGTGGCATCTATTATTTGATCGATTCGTGGTAACGCGAACCTATCTTTCGGACACAACTTGTTCAATCCTGTGTAATCTATACACATTCTAAGAGCAGTGGTGTCTTTCTTCGGCACTAATACCGGATTTGCGGACCAATCAGTATGGATTACTTCCTTGATGAAATCCGCTGCTAAAAGCCGGATAATTTCCCTGCCAATAGCCTTCCGTCTTCTTCCGTCAAATCGACGGAGACCTTGTTTGACGGGTTTTGATCCGGGAATAACCTTGAGTTGGTGCTCAGCAAGTTCCCTGGGTACGCCTGGCATGTCAGCTGGACACCAGGCAAAAATATCCCAGTTCTCACGGAGGAACTTGATGAGCTCGCCTTCCTATTTGTCAGTCATCCCAGTCCCTACGACGACGAATTTTGTCGGATCTTTGGGATCTAGGATTACCTGTCTTGTATTCTCGGACGCCTTGAAGCTATCTGTTGGCTTCCGAGTTTCTTTTCCTGCCGGCATCTCTTTCGGCGATACCTCCTTGGCTAATTCCTTCAGTTCCTCCTTCGCTATAACTCTCTGAGCGCAAAGGGCGTTTTCTTTTTCCAACTCGTTTGCCAGCTTGAAATCACCGGCAATGGTGATTACTCCTCCTTTGGGTCCTGGCATCTTCAGCTTGTTGTAGATATAGCAAGATCTTGCCATAAATTTGGCGAAAGCCGGACGTCCGAGTATTGCGTGATACACGCTTTCGAACGACACTACTTCGAAGGATACTTTTTCCTGCCGGAAGTGATCTTTATCTCCGAAGGTGACATCTAGGGAAATTTCTCCTAGGGATCGTGCTTGCCTGCCAGGAACAATGCCATGGAAGCGTATATTGCTGTAGTTGAGCTGGGACTCGGAGATCTTCAAGTGCTTCAGTGTATCCAGATACATTATATTGATGCTGGATCCTCCATCCATCAGCACTCTTCTTAGCCTAGTGTTTTGAACAATAGGGCTTACAACGAGAGCTTGTGTGCCGGGTTCAGGGATATTTCCGGGATGATCAGACTGATCCCAGATTATCGGTGTGTTGGAGTACTTCAAGAATTTCGGGGTCGCAGGAACAACTGCGTTTATCTCCCGAAGTGTTCTTTTGGCCACCTTTGCTGACGGGGTTGCTAAGAAAGTTAACATTGCTTCTCCGTCAACTCTCGGAAATTTGGGTTCGCCTTTTCGCTGTTGTTCCTGGATTTTGTCATCAGTGTCCGATTCACTGTCTTCTTTTTCAGCTTCTGGCTTTTGTTTGGCAGGTTTCCTTTTGGAACCCTTCCCCTTATTTCCGGATCCTGCATTGCCTTTCATATGCTTGTTTAGCCGGCATTGCGCGTTTGTGTGGGTTGGTTTCCCAAATTGCGAGTGGTGGACGCAGGGTTCCGACTTAATTCTCTCCCATTCTTCGGGAGTGTAATTGATTGGATCTGGACTGCGGCCTTTCCACTTATTCACCTTTTCTCCTCCAAAGGCTATGTTGACCTCCTTGGGCTTTGTCGTTGACTCTGGAGTTCCTTTTTTGTCAGAACGAGGGGTTTTCTTGGCGAGTATTAGTGACTCAATATTGCCTCCTCTTGCTCTGATATCATCTTCGGCTGCAGCATGCTCATTGGCGGTTGTAAGCATAGATCCGAGATCTTTGTGCTGTTTAGAACCAACCATGAACGGTACAAGTCCGGGTTTTAGGCCATTGACGAAAGCATGCATTGCTTGTACGTCAGTTACTCCAGAGCAACTATTCTTCATTGCAGTCCATCTGGAGATGAAATCCACGTATGGTTCGTCCTCAAATTGGGTGCAACGGTTCAGCTGGTTGATGCTATTTGGGCGTTTGTATGTTCCCCGAAAATGCTGAGTGAATACTCTCGCCATATCATCCCAACTGTCGACAGTTCTTGATGGTAAACCATTGATCCAATCTCTGGCTCCGTCTAGCAACATTAGGGGAAGAAACTTGACAGCTTCCAGGTCTGTCCCATTGTTGATTTGGACGGCTGTATAATAATCTGAGAGCCAGGTATCCGGGTTTGTACTGCCGGTATACTTTTGGTAGGTTGGACCAACTTTGGCGAAGCCAGAATGCAGGGTTATCCTTCGGATCCTGTCAGTAAAACATTTAGGACCAAAGTATAGATCATCCTTTTCTGCTCTATCAATGTGTGCAGAATATCTCCCGGCTGAATGGACATAAGGGGATCTGCTCCTTTCTTTTCCATTGTTGCGCGGACGCGCTTTTCCGAGGTTGTCTCTATCTCTTCCGTGTTCACGTCCTTTAGGCGGAGTTCTGCTTCTATGCCTTTCCTTATCCTTAGGAGGTGTTCGGGATCTTTCACGTCTGTGAGGTATATCATATCTTCCAACTTTTTCAGCTGGGTTTCTCGGAGGTGGCATTATTTTGCCGTCATTCCGGTGTTTGTCTTCCCGATCGTGTGGTTTATATCCATCTTTCGGGAGATGAGGTCCGGTTCTAGACGCTGCGTCCCGGTTGTCGGGGTTTTTCTTGTCTTTTCTCGGATCCTCTTTTTTATCCGAATCTCCGGGTTCTTCCGGTCCAGGTGCTCCAGCAGCGCAAGTAACTGTTTTACAGAGGGCGGAATTATCATGCAGCCTCCCTGATCGCTCTTGGCCTCGCTGCTGCTGCTGTAATGCTTTTCCTAGGAAGGCATACACCCCTTGGAGTTTTTCCCCGTTGGAGTACAGATCATTGTTTAGGATGGCGAACGCTGCTTCCGCGTTTTCTGCTGCGGTTTTGTATATTGGCTCGCCCTTGGCATCTTTGCCGTTTAACTGCTTTTGCCAAGATGGGTTATAGAACCTTTCTTTTGGCGGCAGTTCTTCCGGTCTTGCGATTCCGGGTAACCTAGTAGGTTTTAAGGCAGATCTATGCTTTCTCTCGTACTCCTCTATTTCTTCCTTCATGACTTTGATGTCATTATGGGTTTGTTGGAGATGTTGCCGAGATCTAAGCAGATGTTGCTGTTGCCGTTGGAAAGCTTGTCTCCTGGCTTCCAGCATCTCAGGGGGTTCATCCGGTCCCACTGGTGTTTGTAATAGCTCTTGCTCTTCCAGCTCTGTCATTGGCGGAGCAGTGATTTCCTTAGATTTCTTTTCCGCGGGCTTTGTGCCGCTAATGTCTCCACCTTCCAGGTTTTCATCAGCGAGATCGGCTGATTTTTTCTTCCGGAGTTTGTATTGGAGTTTTTTAGATGCACGGTGCTTTTTCTTGGAAGAAGGAGGTTTTTTGACAGGCTCATCTTCTGTCATCTCCTTAACATTGGGGAATATCGGAGAAGTTTCTCCGTCTTCTCTCTCTTCCACTGGCGGAGGGGTTTTAGGGCTTTCCTGGCTGTCGGCACCCGTTGTATCAGCTGGTTTTGCCATTAGCACTTCATGGAATCCCTCTTGAAAGGACTTAACCTTTCTTACGAAGGCATCCTCGTCTTCGTCTTCGGAGTCGAAGTTATCCGATCCGGTTTACGACTCCAATCTCGCCTCAATGGCGGCAAGCACGGACTCTGCTTCCGAGTTCATCGTCTGGTTGACGGGTGTCGGATCTTCCGTCTCTGTGACGGGTATTTGTTCTTCCGTCTCTACGACGGGTAGGTTGTTATCTGCCTTTTGCACGGGATTTCCGTCATTCGTGTTTTCAGCGATTTCGGATTGCACCATGCCGATAAAGTGTGTATCACTGTTTTGTCGGCGATCTGAGCAGAATCCGAGATCATAGTCGTCTTCGACTGGGTATAGGGCGGGTGGGATAAATTTACTTCCACCGCAAAACCCCATTGCTTCTGCAGTTAGTCCGATAAAGATGTTAGCAGATCCAATCGGTAACACGCAGGCACTTACCAGGTGGTTTTGCGCCGGTATGTAGGATCCGTTGTCGAGGAAGCGCCCGACGTCGTCGTCGAATTCCAAGCTTCCGACAGTGATCGATCTTCCAATTCCGCCGAGTATCCCAGATCGGAATTTCACGCCTGACGTCGTTTGCCCCACGGTGGGCGCCAACTGTCGAGACATCGTAGTAGTTTTCATAAACGGGGGGGCCATGAGACTACGGTAGAGACGTGGGGTAACGGGATAGCGTAGTAACACAGAACACGGGATTTTACCCAGGTTCGGTACGTCGCGACAGTACGGCGTACCTACTCCTGCACTTCTCACTAATTGGGACTAAAGCCCGTATAACAGGGTTACAATGTGTGGGAATAGAGCTAGCTACTCGACGAGGATGAACTTCTCGGCGAGTTGCGTAGAGTTTGAACTTGTATCTAACTTAACTTGTTTAATCTATCTCCCGTCCGGCTTTATATAATAGCCGGATTAGGGCTTACAGAGCAGGAAACCTAGAAGACTACGTTTAACTTGTAACTTGGAAAGTAAGGAATCCGTCTTCTCCTCCAAGCCAGATCACGCGGGCCGTGATCCGGGTTCTTCTAGAATCCGGCTTCTGCGCGTCGGACTACTGGGCCGCCCAATGGACCTAAGCCCATTACCATGTAGGCCACCCTGGCAGTCCGGCTCTTTGTCTACCATCTTCTATACCCCTATTCAGTATATATCCGACAAACTGTGTCTGTGGATCTCCATAGCTAACATGCTCGAGCTCTAGCTTTTCATCCTTCAGACAGAAGTTGTCCTTCTTTCGACACTATCAAAATTCTAACCAGTCAAAATAAGAAAGCAACTCAGAGTTTCGATTCATGCTTTCTTCTTATTTTGGTTTTAGTTCATATTTTATTAAAATACCATTGATCTTATTTTGGTTTTAGTTCATATTTTATTAAAACACCATTGATAAAAGTTCTAGGTTCATTGCTGAAGTAGTTGCACAACAATTCTCTTTATTTAGTGATTCATGACTGATAGATGGGCCTCTCAGTATCTCGAAAGCATCCCCTGTTGTGACATATCTATTCTAAGACCATTGCAGTAACTTAGCATGGATAACCAGCTTAGAATATTAAATTGATTTGGAACTGACAGCAACAACACGTATCTTATATGAAGCATCATATTTCCAATTTATTTTCGGAATCCTCATTTATGTGCACTTCATGTCTTCGTTTTTTAACCATCCTGCTGGTTCCAAAACCAATTAGTGATATTCATATTTCCCATAGATTACCAGTAAAGGACGGTGCCCATCCCAGTTTAGACAAGCAGTTCAATTTCGGTGTATACAAAATATATTTCATAGCAAATGGCACACGATTAAAAAGCTTTGCCAATTCAAGTTTTTAATTTTTTACTCACACTAACATACTTGAACTTTTCACTCAGAGGATAGAGAGAACAGTCGACACAACTCAATATCACCCATCGTGGGCTTGTTGTTGTGACACACCAACTATAGAAAATTACGAACCTGTGAAACTAAAAAAAGAGATCCTTATCGCTGATGTATGTGAGAATGTTCGTAACCTGTGCACAATAAAGTTTCAGAATTAAGCAAAAAAAATTGTAAATTTGTGGGGAACAGAACTGCAGTGGTTGTACCTTATCAAGGGTCTCTTCTACAGATTCATCACTTAGCTTATCACTGCCACCTTGCTGTAAGATGTTACCACAGAAAGCGATTCGCTATTGCAGCGGTAACATCTTTGTTACAGAAAAGTTCGAACGCCTCTTAAGAGCTTGGCTTAACACTGCGAGAATACATGAGATATTAGAAGCAGCGGTACATTATTTTTGTTTGATAAAAAGCAGGACAGGTGGAAGCTTGTGATCTATTTGCTTCCATGGAACAACTTCCATGCCCTCTGGATATGCCCCGCTCAACTAAATTTATTTGTTATGATAGCGTCACTACTGACAATGATGTATTCCAAAGTTCCAATTTCTAATTATGAATTTTATTCTAGGATATAACAACCTGCGACTTAGAGTTCATTCGAAAAATATTTGATCCAGCCACTCATCACCACCCAACACTCCAACAGTGCTTCACCGGACTTATAAAAAATATTTTAGCAGAAGCTTCATCAAACTGCTAAGAAAAGTTGTGACAAGATTAACATGAGAACGATCACATCTTCTTTTCAAGACCACTAGCCTACTCACTGGCCACATGGTTTTATTGTATCTTCTATTGGTCTCACTACACATCGGAGGGATTCATCAATCAAATATGTTGAAACTCTAAAGGTTTGGTGGGCTTGTTCTAAGTAAATCAGCAAATACATCGTTTGCTGCAACATCATGCTATAAAATAGCCAAGAGTAATGGATAATTCTATCTGCAAGGTCCGTACACGCTGCATCCCACATGACGACACGAAAATTCTTGAAGTCGTCCGAACGAAGTGGGACACTAGAGCTGATTTGTTTCTTTAAACTTGTTAGAGCTGTATGCTGCTCAAGATTAGGGACTGGGCTACAAATACTACGCGTTACTTGGCACATTCTTAAAGTACTACAGTTTTCTCCATGCTGCCATATTTGCTATGCTACGTGAAGAATCGCAACATTCATACTCTATTTTATCTTTTGGAGAATGTCAATACTACTTACAGTGTGGCAAACACATTAGCTCAGGTTCAGGCATGCAATTAAGTTGGCACAAGAAAGAGTATGATATTGGAAGTACAGCGAGCCTTCCAAGGTCACTAACCTGAAAATATCATGTTTTCCTGTCATATTTCACCAAATTATTCTTATCCAAAAAATTTGCAGCTGAGTGAACCTGCAGTAGCATACGAGAACAAGAATCAGTACAGAAAAGGCAAGAAGGACAAGAGAGCACGAGAAAATATGCCAAAAGAAATAGTGAAGTCAAAATACATGTAATAGCAGAGGAAGTAGACGTTGTGGCTTGACCTCATGTCATCCGTCGCTACCGGGGATGGAGGACGGCGACAGAGGTAGGAGGTAGGCATAGCATGGCTGTGGCGGCGGGAGCTCGCGGGTGAAGCGGCGGAGGAATGCGGGGAGGTGGCTGTACGACAGTAGGGGCCGCGAGGTGCTCATCACCGCAGCCCTGGACACCGACCGGCGAGAGCTAGAATCCTCCGTACATGGATCAATCGAGGCGGGAGGAAGGTAGGAGGCATCACCGAGGTAGGAGGTGGGCGGAGCAAGGCAGTGGTCGCGGGAGCTCGCTGGCTCGGCGGAGTAACGCGGGGACGTAGTGGTAGGGGATCCCCGCGAGTTTCTCATGACCACGGCCGTGGAGGCCGACCGGCACGAGCTCGGGTAGCCGGCCATGGTGCATCGAGACGGGAAGTTAGGAGGCATGGAAGCAGGGACCGAGTAAGAGGAGAGGCCAGAAAGGGGATCGGGAAGGATGGAGAGAGACCACTGACAGGATTGTTTCTACCGCAAAACATTTAGACGGTCCCCACTGGTCACGGAGTCCGGAGCGCTCGCATCATTTAGCGTGCACTTTGGTTTAGTCTGCGGTTTTAATAACAATCAGTCTTTTTCAGCTACCAAGTCATTGTTGTCCATATTTTCTATAGCTTTTAATATCCATTAACTTTGTATTCGTTGCTATGTAGATAATTCCTTCAGGTGTTGAATATGGTCATATTATTCAGGATTTTGATATGGATAGTAAGGAAGATAGCCCATCCAAAGCCTCCAGACAACAACCTATTTGGTTTGAGGAGGCAAAATTTTCGGAACATTTTTATAATGCAATATTTCACTTGCTAGCTTACTTACATAAAATTTTCAATTATGACATCCTACTTCAGTTCTTATTGTAAAGATTATTTGATCTACATAGCCCGTAGCAACGCACAGGCATTTCAACTAGTAAAATATACAAATGTGATCAGAGGTATACATACAAAGTGATGTGATTGCATCATTTCATGAATGGAGTTATGTTATATTCTATCTTGGTGCAAATTCTCTTTGAAGTCATTTGGGCACCATATTATCAGTGCTACATCAACTGCCAGCTGTTTTCAAGTTTGCAATTTTCTGCGTTGTTGTCTTTTTTTTTTGGCAAAAATAGCAACATGCAGAAGAAGCGTGGGTTAGAAGGGAATATGACAAGTACAGAACATACTTTAATCATCTCAGTATTTTCTTCATCCTTGGATTTCTACCTTGGTTAAGAAGGGAATATGATAAGTATATGTTTTAATCTTTTCTATGTTTTCTTCATCCCTGGATATCTTTGTACCTCAGCAAGCTTTGCTCTTTGCTTCATTTTATAGTTTTTACTATAACGTCATCAAATTCCTGATCAGAAGTATTAGCATTCTATCGCTTCTCTTATGCAGCCCTATGATTTTAGGCCACAAAATTATTGAGTGCATTGTTCCTAATTTATAGTGAGGTTCGAGTAGTTTAGTTTATTGTGTTATAATACTTGTGCCTGGACTGGAAAATGATGGTGTGCATTACAGTGCATCTAATTTTACAGGTGCGACAATAATTTTAGGGTCTTCTGTATGGGCAATTTCATCCGTGCTCATTTTTGAAAGCGCAAGGTAGGAGCACTTCCTATTTCATTAAGATACGGGGGGAAAATGCAGAGTGGCCCAGTTTTTATTAAGAAACTAGGCCGAAAAAGGAAGAAAGTGAAAAAACAAAACTCACAGAAAGAATCAAGCAAACCACTGAAAGTATAAGGATGCCGCCTAGAGGGGGGTGAATAGGTGCTTTAAAATAATTACGGTTTAGGCTTGAGTAAATGCGGAATAAAACTAGCGTTTAATTTATCAAGCACAAAACCTATGCAAGCTAGGTTTACCTATGTGCACCAACAACTTATGCTAGGCATGATATACAACTATGAGATAGCAAGATAGATGACTTCAAGCACGATGGCTATCACAAAGGTAAATGCATAAGTAACGAGCTAGAGTATAGAGATAACCGAAGCACAAGGAGACACCGGTGTGATTACCGAAGTTCCTTCCCAAGGGAAGTACGTCTTCGTTGGAGAGGTGGGGAGCCACCTAGGCGCTCCTAAATAGCACGGATGTGCACACCTTATTCTCCTTGAGCTTCTCCGGTGAGGGAGATGCTCGTTTCCACTATGAGGTCGACTTGAAGGTGTTGACCAAACCTTACATGAGGTTGAGGCTATCTCCACAACTCAATTGGAGGCTCTCAACGAAGCTTCTTGCAACAAGGTGGAAGCCCCAAGCACTAACCGTATAGGGTGATCAATACACCCAAGAGGAACAATCTCTTCGGTGACCAAGCACCCAAGAGTAACAAGCTCACGAACTTCTCTTTCACGAATCTCGTGGGGAACTCAAACCGATGCACCTAATGCAATGGCAAGAACACACAAAGTGGTCAAGAACTTCTCTCCCAAATCCCACCAAAGCAACTAATGCTATGGAGGGAGTAAGGAGGAAGAACAAGGAAAACAACAAATGAATCCCTAGATCTAGATCCAATAGATTCCCCTCACAAAGAGGAGGGATTGATTGGTGAAGTGGTAGATCTAGATCTCCTCTCTCTTTTCCCTCAAGTGGAAACAAGAATCATTGGAGTGATTGAGAGATAGCAAGCTTTTGGAGGTCAACAATGGAGGTCAAACTTTCCCAAAAGGTTGGGGAACCATTGGGGAAGAAGGCCCCTTAAATAGGTCACCCAAATATCCAACCGTTGGAGGAAAAATCGCGCAGGGGCGGAACCTCCGGTGAAACCACCGGAACCTCCGCCCTGAAAGTAAAGTATGGGCACCTAGAGGGGGGTGAATAGGTGCTACGACCAATTTTAATTTTTCTTAAAGTTTAGGCTTGACAAGAAGGTAAATTCTCTAGATAGTGCAACTAGTGGTGAATTTACCTATATGACAAGGCAAGCAAATTATGCAACAAGTACAAGTAAGTAAAGAGAGGGAGGAACGAGGTAACCGATGGAAGCACACGGAGACACGATGTATTCCCGAGTTCCTCCTTGTTAAGGGAGTACGTCTCGTTGGAGGGGTGTGAGCTCGCCACAAAGGCCTACTCAACGCCACAAAGGCCTCACCCTATTCTCCGATGAACTCCGCCACAAAGGCCTAGTTCACCTTCCACTATTGAACCCCTTTGAGGCCGGGATCGAATCCTTTACAAACAACTTGGGGCACACACCCACAACCGAATTGGGGGCTCCCAACTCTTCTTGAATCAACAACAGTATCAAGAAGCCTAGGTTCTCCACAAGAGGAAACCCTAGGCTAGATCCCTCAAGCTAGAGAGGGGGAAATGAAGAACGGCTCGGTGAAGATGTAGATCGGGGCCTTCTCCTTCAATCCTCCAAAGATCTTCAAGATTGGGTGGAGGGATTGGGAGTAATGAGAGATTTGGTGAGTTCATAAATGCTCATAAATGCTAAGGGGAAGAACTAGATCTTGGGGAAGAAGAGGAGGGGTATTTATACCCCCTCCTCACAACTAGTCGTTGTGCAGGAAAAAGGGGACCAGAATATCCGGTCCAAATTTGGACCGGAAAATCCGGGCAGCTTTCTTCACGCAGTCCTGCAGATCTGAACCGGATTATCCGGCTGCTCCGGAATAATCCGGTTCAAATAATCCGGCTCACTCCAGTGAGAAAATCTTCCAGTCCTTAGCCAATTTCGCGCACCATCATCAGCACCCGGAATATCCGGCTCGAGATGAAAAATCCGGATCGAATAATCCGGCTCACTCCAGTGAGCAAATCTTCCAGTCCTTAGCCATTTTCGCGCACCTTCATCAGCACCCGGAATATCCGGCTCGAGATGAAAAATCCGGATCGAATAATCCGGCTCACTCCAGTACGAAATATTGTCTGAAATATGCCAAACCGGAATATCCGGTCTGCTCCGAATCATCCGGTTTCCAATAATCCGGTTGGGTTCTGTCCCAAAACTCTCAGGCCAAACTTCACCGACTTTTCGGTGATCGATGCCGATGTTAAGTATAACACCTGCACGCTTAACACCTTGATAAATAATGTACTTAGTATTGTTAACTAACACACAAAACACTAGGGAACCGAAATGCACTTTCAATCTCCCCATTTTTGGTGTTAGATGACAATACTAAGATTTGCAATAAAACCTTGACTACAGCATATTTGAAACAAGATGGAAATGTCTCCCCCTATCAATATGCATATCTTTTGTTTGCCTCAAATGCAAATAGATGCAATGATGTATGGGGAGTAATTTCCAACAAGTAGCAAAACATGCCAACGTACCAATATCACCAATATGTTGAGAGTAAGATAGAAGTATATACCTTGTGCGAAGATAATATATCCAAGAATAACCAAGCACAACAATAGATAATATCCTCAACATATAAGATAGATAACCATATAGCCACTAACATAGATAATCCATGATAATATCCAAATAACCAACATAGTCTCACACACAATAGCACACATAGTTATAACGAGACAATAAACTGACAAAGTTCACGAAAACGAAGAGACTAAATGGACACAAGCTCTCAAGAAATGATAAAAGCATACGCTTGTGCCCGAACCCATGCAAATCCCGTAGACTAGTGGCTACTTCTCCCCCTTTGGCATCGAGACACAAAAAGGAGGGAAATAACTAATCTAACGTCCCAAACACGGTCTAAGCATCAGAGTGCTCAGAAGACTCGCCACCAGACGTCTCGGACTCTCCCTCCGCCTCGCGCTCAGCATCAGACGCCTCGTCCTCATCCTCCTCATCATCATAACCAGCTCCAGAAGTAGTAGCCTGAGTAGACCGGAGCGCAGCCTCAATGTGCTCCCAAGGAGTGCTATCCTCAGCAGACCAAGCAGAGTAAGACTGAGTAGTGAGAGGAGCAGGTACATCACCAGTAGCACCACTCACGTGGTGAAGAATCTGACTCTGTGTGCTAGCCATGGCAGTGTCTCTGCAATAAGCCCTGTACTGCTCCTTGTGGATGTCCACTTTCATGCAGAGCACATTGCGCTGAAACCAGGAGAGCTTCCTGACATGGCGCAAAGTGCTAGCAGGAGTGGGCGCAGACTGAGAACCAGTAGTGGGACCTCCCATAGAGGAACCACCCTCAAAAGGAGGGTCCTGAGAAGCAGCAGCAGTCTTCTTCTTCCTCTTGATATACAGCTTCTTGACCTTGTGCTCAACGATAGGTAACTCTGTGTACTCCTTCTGCATCTCATGCTTGATGAGCATCATGATATATGGAGCATAGGGAATGGTGTTTCCACCAATCATAGCAGTGTATAGCTCGTGATAGATGATGTCCATAACATCCACAGAATAAGAAACAGACGGGTCCTCTTCCTCCATGCACTCCTTAGCCAGAATCAGAAGGTTGCATAAAGGAGTGGTGAGAGCATCATTGTTACCTCCACTCGGCACAAGGAAAGATCTGAAGATACGCACCAGCTGATCATAGAGGGCAAGAAGTCCCTCACTGCCCCCAATAGTGAATCCAGGAGCATACAACTCAGCCATGGCCACCTCCCTCCTAGGCCTATCAACCTCATGCGCACGGCGACCAACAGGAGGGTGAGAGCTGTAAGTGTATCCAAGGAGATGTGCAAACCTCTCGAAGGAAGCCTCACAAGCAGTGGTCTCAGACATCCACTTGAGACGGCACACTATATCATCACTGAACACCAAGGTAGACATAAACTGCATGACGAGCTGGGTGTTGTAGTTGCACTGGGTCTCCATGAGCTTCACAAGCCCAAACCGCTCAACAATACTCGCGGCATCAGCAAACTCCTCTTTCGCCTTGAGAGCAGCAAAGTCAAAGGGCTGCATCAGACGGATAGGGTGGCGAAAGTCACAATAGATATCAACATAGATGTAGGACTGCTCCAAGTTCCAGAACCGAGTATCAATATTAGCCACACGAGGAGAGAGGTAGACATCCTCCTGCCTGAGCACAGTGAAATCCGAAACAGAGATGTCGGTCTTATAGTTGCGCCGAGCCTTCCTCTTGGGCTTAGTGGAAACCTGCTTGGGGCGCTTGCTAGCACGCCTGGCAGAACCACCACCTGTGAAACAAGATAATAGAAGGATAGCACAAGATGGGTACACTAGTGTCAAGCAATGGATGAAACATGCATAAAAACAGTAGAAAAGATTCCAGGCATTAATCTAAGAAGAAATCTAGCACAGATTAATTTTGGGCTGTTCTCAAACTGTTCTGGACTTAGCCGGATATTCCGGTTCAAAACTGAACCGGATATTCCGGTGGACCCGGATATTCCGGTTCAGTCGTGGACCGGATATTCCGGTAGTGCGAAAACAGCACAAAAACAATCTAGATCTAGACTTCAAAAGTAGATTGGTGACATGTGAATCTAGTCTATCGTATCTAGCATGCAAAGGGACCTCTAAGGAACAATTTCTACCAAGCATTATCAACAAAAACACAAATCCATGGAGTGGTATGGTTATGGCACCAAGATTCAATGAGATTGAACATTACCGGAATCCATGGAGGAAGATGCTTGGATAGAAACGTTCCTAAGGACGAGGGGAACGAGATCCGGGCCAAAGCTTGAAGATCCCGCGGAGGAAACGGCCCGGGAGGCCAAGAATCAGAGCGGCGGTGTTTTGGGGTGGAGGGGAGCAGATGGGGAAACGGGCACGAAATGCCTCTTCCCCGTCGGGCTCCAGTATTTGTGATTTTCGCCGAACCGGATATTCCGGTTCATACTTGAACCGGATATTCCGGTACACCCGGATATTCCGGTCCAAAACTGGACCGGAAAGTCCGGCTGCCTTCTGATCCGAAATTTCCTCGTTTCAAAGGAAAGACACAAGTGCTAGAAAGATGGCCTTTTGATGGAATGGCTTAGGATAGAAACACCAAACTGAAGATAGTACTTATCCCTCTGAAAAGCAAGAATCAAACCAACAAAAGACCAATTGAGTGGGATTTTCCTATGAGAGAACACTTAGAAGGGAAAAAACAAGAAATGCAATGAGATGTCAAATAAAACCCAACTAAGATCCAACTCTTCGAAACGAAGAGGTTGGTGGCCTAGGCCACCATGTAAGAGATTATGGTATGCAACCGCGAAGATATATCTTGGGGGCATTGCCAATACTCAACATTGAAGCTCACAATTCAACATTAGAAAAAGAGAGATCACAATGAATTTCTGCTATGGGCATAATGGAGGGAGGGAGAACCTAATGTGTTAGGATAACACCCCCCTATGTCCATGCCTACATCTAAACTCGAACACGTTTCATCTAAAGGGGTGTGTGCAAGATCTTCAAGTCAAGCTCCTTGAATCAATCACATTTAGTTCATTCCTCAAGAACAAGAATCTTGCATCATCAAGTGGCTTCGTGAAAATATCCACAAGATTGTCCTTGGTGGGCACATAAGATAGTGCAATATCTCCTCTTGCCACATGGTCACGGATGAAGTGGTGGCGGATCTCAATGTGTTTGGTCCTTGTATGTTGCATCGGATTGTATGCAATTTTGATAGCACTTTCATTGTCACACAAAAGAGGCACCTTATCCAAATGAACTCCATACTCCTTGAGAGTTTGCCTCATCCATAACAATTGAGTGCATGCACTTGCGGCGGCAACATACTCGGCGTCGGCGGTGGAGAGAGATATGCAATTTTGCTTCTTGGACGACCAACTCACTAGGGACCTACCAAGAAATTGGCAAGCCCCGGAGGTAGACTTCCTATCATCTTGATCACCCGCCCAATCGGAATCCGTATATCCATTGAGAGAAAATTGTGCCCCCTTTGGGTACCACAAACCAAATCTTGGGGTATGAACCAAATAACGAAAGATCCTATGGACCGCCATCAAATGGCAATCCTTAGGAGCCGCTTGATACCTTGCACACACACCTACACTCAAAACGATATCGGGCCTAGATGCACAAAGATAGAGCAAAGAACCAATCATAGAACGATAAAGCTTTTGATCCACATCCTTACTTCCTTCTGGATTACGAGATAGATGGCACTTGACTTGCATAGGAGATGTCTTGATCTTAGCATCTTGGAAGTTAAACCTCTTGATCATATCTTGGGTATACTTGGCTTGAGAAATGAAAGTCCCACGAGCCAATTGCTTGATCTCAAATCCAAGGAAGAATTTAAGCTCACGCATCATAGACATCTCGAACCTGTCAGTCATAAGCTTAGAGAACTCATTATTGAAAGCTTGGTTAGTTGAGCCAAAGATGATATCGTCCACATATAGTTGGCATATGAAAAGCTCTCCCTTTACTCTCTTGGTTAAGAGAGTGGGGTCAATCTTCCCAACTTCGAAACCACGATCATCTAACAACTCCCTAAGGTGCTCATACCAAGCACGAGGTGCTTGTTTGAGACCATAGAGAGCCTTGTCAAATTTGTAAATGTGGTTAGGAAAGTTGAGATTCTTGAACCCCGGAGGTTGCTTAACATATACCTCCTCTTTTAGTGGACCATTCAAGAAAGCACTTTTCACATCCATTTGTTGCAATTTGAAATTATGAGAGGATGCATAAGCAAGGAGGATACGGATGGACTCAAGGCGAGCCACAGGAGCGTAGGTTTCATCAAAGTCAATGCCTTCAACTTGGGTGTAACCTTGAGCAACCAATCTTGCCTTGTTCCTAATGACAATGCCATTCTCATCTTGCTTGTTCTTGAAAATCCACTTAGTGCCAATAACATTGTGGCAATCCTTGGGCTTCTCAACCAATCTCCAAACTTTGTTGCGCTCAAAGTTATTGAGCTCATCATGCATAGCTTCAACCCAATCGGAGTCCTCAAGAGCTTCATACACTTTCTTAGGCTCCACCGTAGAGATATGAGCTTGATGCTCACAAAAATGAGCCAATTGCCTTCTTGTAGATCTTCTAGTTTGAACATCCTCCAAGACCTTGTCGTCTTCGGCATCAATTTGCTTCAAAGCTCTTCTTATTCTTTTGATGCGACGGGCTTCGATATCCTCATTATTGCGAGGAGGGATCACTTGATCGTCTTGATCATTTGGGTCCCCATCTTGACCAACTTGGCCTTGATCATCATCATCATCATCAACAATATCTTCAACACTAGCTTCAACTTGAGGAGAGGATGAAGAGGATGGTTGATCTTGGCCTTGATCTTGACTCGCATTAGTGAGAGGAGTGGGTACGACTTGCGGAGTCACTTGATCAATGAGAGGAGGGTCTTGAACATGTTCTTGGTTAGGTGTAATAGTTGGCTCCTTGGCTTGATCTTCTAATGTAGAGGAGGGCTCCAGTTGAGTAGAGCATAGTCCTTCTCGAGTCGCCATAAGGTGTCCCTCGATGGGGTGGAAAAATCCCACACCCATCCTTCCTATGGCTTCTTGAGGCATTTCAACATCTACATTAGAAACATGAAATTGCGCCACTTGGGAGCCGTCATTTTCCTCGAAAACCACACTACAAGATTCTATGAAAATCCGTGAGGCTTTGTCATAGACTCTATAAGTGTGGGATTCGGCACCGTAACCAACAAAAATACCCTCAATAGTTTTGGATTGAAATTTCGACAACCTAATACCCTTGATCAAATAGAAGCACTTACAACCGAATACACGGAAGTAGGAGACGTTGGGCTTGTTGTCGGTGAGGATCTCATATGGGGTCTTGTCCAAGCCTTTGCGGATGTAGAGGCGGTTGGAGGAGTGGCATGCGGTGGATATGGCCTCGGCCCATAAATATTGGGGAGAAGAGTACTCCGCCAACATGGTCCTTGCCATATACAAGAGAGTGTGATTCTGTAACATCCCTGATTTTTGGAGAGTGCAAAAATCACAAAAATTTGAAACTTTTTAGTTTCTATTAAAGAAATCCACCAAAAACAAATACAACCCAAACACAAAGGAAATAATTTTGTAATTCCAATGTTATAGAAAATTAAAATCCATTGTGCCTCTGTTTTCCATAATCCCTAAACCTCTTTCAACTAAGTTTTCTTATTTAAAAGTAATTGCTTATATCTATCAAGCCTTATACTATAGAATGTTTAGAAACTCAAAATACTATATTGAAAATGTTTTCATGGCTTTAAAAACTTGAGAATTACAAACCTCAAGAATATTTTCACCATTAACCAATATTATATGAACTTGAAAATAGTTATGTGACTACACAATGTTTTATCCAACTTTAAGAGTATTAAATGGTTTTGTTAACAATATGTTCTCCAAATGGTTGTTTTCAACTCCCATCTATTAATAATATATCATCTATCAAATTTTTTTCAACTCCCATTTATTATTTTTTGTTTGAAATGGTATAAAGTTGCTATTATGGCTGCACCCTTATTTTGAAATTACAAAATATGGGAAGGTATGGAAATGACTTTAAAATTTGTATTTGAATCATAGAATGTCTTTGAAATTTTATAAAACCACACTTCTAATTATTTGTTTTTTTTTCTTAAAAATGGTATAAGGCACTATAAGTATTATTTCATATTTTCAAAATTGAAAAATTCAAATGTGTTGAAAAACAACACACACTTGTTTTGGTTGAAAGAAAATGTTTTTACAAATTTTTGGGAACTGGTTTGAGCTGATTTGGATTTTTAAATCTAGAGATATGAAAAAAAGAAGAAAAAAGAAAAAAAAAGAAAAAGATGATGTCATGGGTGACATCACCTGTCTTCAAGCTCGGAAAGAAACTGCCGGCAGTTTCGGCATTGATTTTGTCCGATTGATTGCGAGCGTTTAAGGGTGATTTTGATTCCCCTCTCTAGCCCTCCTTAAAGACCACGGTACCCGCTCCATTTCCCCTCTTCCCCCTCGTCGAATAGCGCCCCCATGCCTCCCAATTTGCTCGCCGGAGTAAGCACTGCCGCCACCACTTTTCTCCAATTCCGGTGACACCGCAGGTCATCTCCGCCCGGTTGTGGCCTCAGTCTGCTCCCCTTGCCCGTACGCACCTTCTAATAGGCCCGATCGATTTTTTTTACGCAGCTTAGTCGGAGTTCGAGCTCGCCGGAGTTCTCCTCTTCATCCGCCCCGGGATCTTCTTGGCACCGTCGTTTGGTGCACCGTGGAAGGCCACCGTCGACACCATCAGCTTCGCCTCGCCGTGCCGCGTCTCTCCATGCCCGCGCCGAGCCCGGAGACCCCCTCCAGCGCTAACGCCGTCGACAACCTATCCCTCCGGCCACCGTCTCCTCCATCGCCGGCGACGAGGTGAGAACCCTAGGCCCTGGATCTATTTTTGTCCGTTAGATCTTGATCCTACGACCACGATTAGATCACTTACCGTAGGGGTATCAGCCAATCGGAGCTCGCCAAGTCGGCGCGCGTTATTCTCTTATCCATCGCTCAGCATAGCGCGTAAACGGCCCAAGCCCAATTCCTATCCATCGCCCTGCGCAACAGATAAGCTGTTTTCGGCCCAGCCTACCTCTGGAATTAATTTCCGAATAAAATAGAATTGTAATTTTGCAGAAAAGCCCCTGGTTATTAGAAACATCATAACTTTTGATCCATAAGCCCAAATTTAGCTAACTTGGACTTTTTGGAATCGGCACAACATGTAGCAACTTTTGGCACTGGCCAAATTTAAAATTGACCATTTAAAAATTGTTCAAATTCAAATATGCTTGTTTGATAAAATTTGACATAATTCAAATTCTGTAAATCCAATTTAAGCAAACCAAATTTCTTTGGGTTACTTAGAATGTGTACTAACAGCACCCACTGCCCAAAATCCTATTTGGATTATTTTTGAAGTGTTTTAGATTTTAGATGGCCATTTGAGTATTTTGGACATAGATTTAATTCTATAAATAATTAGAAATTGTTTTCTTAGGAAAAGTTGATCCTTTTGGTAGGCTTAAACCAGAGACACCATTGCCCAACCATTTTGGACACCCTTGGACCATGACCATGTGTTTTTGAACAAAAACCCAACATAGTGTTTCATCCATCTTTACCATGTCTTAGGAATTGTTTTCAACTGTTTTTCCTTGATGTTATGTCTATCTGGAGCCAAGCCAAGTCCTTGGAATGTGTCAATCACATATAGTACCAAGTAGTGAAACTTAGTTTTCTATCTACTTCTCCACTCCCCTTTCATGCTTCAAGAAATCATCAAGCTAGCAAATTGGAGATCAAGACTCAAGCACAAGAACAAAACTTCATCTCCAACTTAGTGGCAACATGAAGAGCTACAAATAAGATCATTGAAGAATTTGAAGTAAGGGAATTGTGCTTCACAACAACTAGAAGAAACTAAATGAAGTACAAATGTATGAAGACATGAAGAGGAGGACATCTTCCTCTCTATTTCTATCCTTCTTCTATTTTTCCTTCAAATTGACTTAGTGGTATTTGTGCCCATCCCATACCCAAACCAATTAGTGAAGTAAAACACATGAAGAATCTACAAAGACCAAGAGAAGCACCACACCAAGGAGGAAACAACTTAGATGATGATGATCTTCAAGAAGGCAATCACATGAGGACTAGAAGAAATCCATACAAGTTGAAGAATAACAAGTTATTTTTGTCCAACCATTGACCCAAATGGAAAACCCAAGACTTAGTAATATTTTCCCTGTGATGATGAAGTTAGTAGACCTACCCTAACCACAATGGAAAATACTAACATAGTCACTCAAATATTTTTGAAGGTGAATATGACCAATGTGTTTGCATGTATTACTTTAGTTGAAGAAGTAATATGTTTATTCTAAGTGAACTCTTGGAACTTCCTCTACAAGTATGGTTATAATAAAGTTAGATCACATCAAACTCAACTTAGTCCTTCCCAAGTAAACCATTGGAATTTCCTTAACAAGTATGAGACCATTAGAGAATGAATCTTTAGAACCCAAACCTTGCCCTAACCAACTTGGTTAAGCCCCATTTGATATGTTAGTTGCTTTTCTACACTTGTATGTTTGTTTGCTAGGATGCTTGTTTATTTTGTTATTGTGTTTTCAATGAATAGATTGTACGGAGAGCAACGATCTTTTGTGAAGAGAGTGTGATATCTTCACCAACTTCAACAAGGCAAGTAACACACCATCAACTACCCATTATTTTCTATATGCATTAGTTGATTTTGAGTAGTATGCATGATAGGAAATTTTACTAAGTTATACTATGCTATGCTATTATCCTAGTAGTGTGTAGCCATCCCTTATACCTTGTTATTTTTGATAGCCATAGAACTTAGTAGATGCTATGCAATGTCACAAATTGTTTTACTAGATGTTGAGGAAAAATTCTAAGTATAACTAATGAATGAACCACCTGGGTGGAAGTGGTAAGACTGGTTTATGTTGAGTGTTGCCTCAGGGCCCTTGTCTAAGGGTTATTCCACTTGAGGTTGTCACTTGAGGATGGCCACCCAGGAACAAAGAGATTACTATGTCCTTCTAAGTTTAGTAGCTTCCCGTGCAGCCTTTAGTCATATGGGCTCTGTCTTGATCAACTAAGTTGAATGAACTCACTAGGCTTACAAGCAGATGTAGCATAATTATAGGTGGAACGGGTAAGCCAAACGGTGGTGGAATTTCTTCTGAAAGATCTCGTCTCAATCTTCTCCTTTCCTTAATGCACTCAGGGTGTATAGGATGTTTGGGCTGATTTGAGTCTGAAGGTGAAAGTGCACAAACTCTGCAGAGTCAACAAACTAAGATCTTAGCCGTGTCCCCGGTTATGGACAACTATGAGCAGCTGTACAAGGATTGACGGAAGAATCTCATCATCAATTTCAATAAGTAAAATTTGACCAAGTGAACAGTATTTGTGGTGCTTGGATCTTAATCCAATGTTGCCACCCTTTTGAAAAGAAAAGTTGGTTTTACAAAAGTGATAGGAGAAAACTGGCTTTATGCAAAACTTAGCCAAAACTCCACTCAGCCAAATAAGCATATAGTATTAGTCTTGCCATTTATATCCACCATAGTGTTACTTGCCAATACATTAAATTGTATTGACTCCCTTGTGGCTGCATATTCCATATTGCAGATGTTTCTGAAGACGAGTGAGGATTTCGTTTAGGATCTCGAGACTATCGCCAACTTGTTTTGCCTGTGGCACATGAACAAGATGGGCTCAATATTGTTCTATGTTTTCCGCTGTAATTCTTTGTTTTCTGCTAGTCTTCTAAGACTATGCAAGTTGTAATCCTATTTTGTAAAGACTGGATCATGCGATGTAATAGAATTTTATGCATTTGCATGATATTTCATTTTGTACTGTGGTGCTAGCAATTGATCCAGGGACTAGCACAATAACACAGGTATTCCATCTTTATTAAAAGTTGGGATGCTACAAAATGGTATCAGAGCATTGTGTTGCCTGTAGGATTCGAGACCCTTAGGTTTGGAAAACCCTTTTTGATCAAATTTATTGACTCCTTTGAGTACTTTTGGATCCTAGCGGCATAGTGAGATGAAGCGGCCCGGACAACTTTACGTGTCCACGGACACGAGACCGTTCCCTGATTGGCTTGCGGGTGCATTGTCCTTCTCACTATAGTGAATATCCAATTTGCAACAAGTTGTTAATAACCCCTTGATCACCCTAGGATTGAAAACTTTCTATGTTCAAACTTTCTAGAAACAAAACAATCCTCTTAATCTTTCTCATATCCTCTCATCTATTATTCACCTTCAAAATTTTCTAGATGACCTCCCTCATCAATAACATCAAGACAGGAATGTTGATGACCATACCATGAAGTGCAAGAAGTATTTTCACCACATGAAGACCTACACTCAAGAAATTGAAGAAAAACTCAAGAAGATATAGATGAGACCACCAATCTAGTTCCTTTGTTATAACAACGTTAACGTGTTAGTGTATTGATCATATCAATGAGTGTGGTATGACAATATTAGTGTTTTCTAAAAACCATGATGTTTGGTGTGATGAATGTATTGCTATGTGTTTGTTATGTGTTGATTGCAAGATGAGTTTCCTTGATCTGCTGTGTTGAAGTAGGATTTTCCTTAGATCTTTCTAATCTCCATTCATGTATGCTAAACCAAACCCAACCCTATAACCATTTACCACCTATAGTGAGTTTCCAACTGGAGTGCACCAACTGACTTCATACCCAAGACCACCCTTTTGAGACACAAACCATCCAATTTAGGATTGCCAAAATCTTAGGATTTTGTTCTTTTGTGTGAAGGAACAATCACATCCATGATCAATGCCAACTACATCATAAGGAGCATCAAGCCAATCAACAAGTGAAGATAGACAACTTGACTCAAAGTTGCATGAGCTATGAAGATTTCAGATCCAACTACACCAAGAGAAGAAATAATGAAGAAACACAACTATCCAGTTTGTGTTACATAAGAGTTTTACACAACCCATTGGTTGAGAAGTGATAGCTTGGCTCAAGTTTGTCTTACAGATTTGAAACTTTCTGTTAGACAAGTGAGGTGACCTAGTGTTATTAAACAAGATTCATCAATCCAAGTACAAGGTAATAATTGAGTGCAACATGGATTGGCCCCCATGGTGACTACTCACATTATTTACTTTTGCTATGAGGAATGTTAAATCTGAGTGACATACCTATTAGAGAGACGACGATGTTAAGCATGAACCATAGAATGGTAGAATACAATAATGACCCTATGATAGTGATGCTAAAAAACGTACTATTTTCGGTGAGGATCAAGCCAACCTTGGAGCTATCAAACAAATGGAAGATTTTTGCCTACCATGAGAGTTTCGTTAGAAATAGCATGGTGTTTGCCTTTCAAGGATGACAACAACACGATGGAAGTTTCTGAAGGACATCAAAAGACCAAGTTGAGAGTGACCCAAGGGCTTTTGATTGACCCAAAGAGTGACCCCTCAGTTTCAAAGGTAGTCCAATATACCTATGTTGGTCTACACCTCTACCACAAAGGAAAGATCTACTCAAGCTAATCTAGAATCAATCTACACCCTAATCTAATGAAAATAGTCTACCCACCAAAGCTTCTTTTAAGGGTGGTAGCCCACCCAGTTGTTTTGGAACCCACTTACCCAAACCTAATCTTTCTTTCTATCCTTCCCAAATCTCGGGACGAGATTTCTTTTAAGGGTGGTAGTCTGTAACATCCCTGATTTTTGGAGAGTGCAAAAATCACAAAAATTTGAAACTTTTTAGTTTCTATTAAAGAAATCCACCAAAAACAAATACAACCCAAACACAAAGGAAATAATTTTGTAATTCCAATGTTATAGAAAATTAAAATCCATTGTGCCTCTGTTTTCCATAATCCCTAAACCTCTTTCAACTAAGTTTTCTTATTTAAAAGTAATTGCTTATATCTATCAAGCCTTATACTATAGAATGTTTAGAAACTCAAAATACTATATTGAAAATGTTTTCATGGCTTTGAAAACTTGAGAATTACAAACCTCAAGAATATTTTCACCATTAACCAATATTATATGAACTTGAAAATAGTTATGTGACTACACAATGTTTTATCCAACTTTAAGAGTATTAAATGGTTTTGTTAACAATATGTTCTCCAAATGGTTGTTTTCAACTCCCATCTATTAATAATATATCATCTATCAAATTATATGATTTATTAAAAATAATTTCAAAGCCAAAATCAACTATACCACATATTAACTACTTTGTTAAGTATTAAGTAACCAAATCTCTTCCACCAAACTATTTGGGTAAAAGTGACTTAGAGAAAACATATTTTCAAATATGATATACCTCTGGTTTTATTTTACCAAATATTCAATTTATTATTTTTTGTTTGAAATGGTATAAAGTTGCTATTATGGCTGCACCCTTATTTTGAAATTACAAAATATGGTAAGGTATGGAAATGACTTTAAAATTTGTATTTGAATCATAGAATGTCTTTGAAATTTTATAAAACCACACTTCTAATTATTTGTTTTTTTTCTTAAAAATGGTATAAGGCACTATAAGTATTATTTCATATTTTCAAAATTGAAAAATTCAAATGTGTTGAAAAACAACACACACTTGTTTTGGTTGAAAGAAAATGTTTTTACAAATTTTTGGGAACTGGTTTGAGCTGATTTGGATTTTTAAATCTAGAGATATGAATAAAAGAAGAAAACAGAAAAAAAAAAGAAAAAGATGATGTCATGGGTGACATCACCTGTCTTCAAGCTCGGAAAGAAACTGCCGGCAGTTTCGGCATTGATTTTGTCCGATTGATTGCGAGCGTTTAAGGGTGATTTTGATTCCCCTCTCTAGCCCTCCTTAAAGACCACGGTACCCGCTCCATTTCCCCTCTTCCCCCTCGTCGAATAGCGCCCCCATGCCTCCCAATTTGCTCTCCGGAGTAAGCACTGCCGCCACCACTTTTCTCCGATTCCGGTGACACCGCAGGTCATCTCCGCCCGGTTGTGGCCTCAGTCTGCTCCCCTTGCCCGTACGCACCTTCTAATAGGCCCGATCGATTTTTTTTTACGCAGCTTAGTCGGAGTTCGAGCTCGCCGGAGTTCTCCTCTTCATCCGCCCCGGGATCTTCTTGGCGCCGTCGTTTGGCGCACCGTGGAAGGCCACCGTCGACACCATCAGCTTCGCCTCGCCGTGCCGCGTCTCTCCATGCCCGCGCCGAGCCCGGAGACCCCCTCCAGCGCTAACACCGTCGACAGCCTATCCCTCCGGCCACCGTCTCCTCCATCGCCGGCGACGAGGTGAGAACCCTAGGCCCTGGATCTATTTTTGTCCGTTAGATCTTGATCCTACGACCACGATTAGATCACTTACCGTAGGGGTATCAGCCAATCGGAGCTCGCCAAGTCGGCGCGCGTTATTCTCTTATCCATCGCTCAGCATAGCGCGTAAACGGCCCAAGCCCAATTCCTATCCATCGCCCTGCGCAACAGATAAGCTGTTTTCGGCCCAGCCTACCTCTGGAATTAATTTCCGAATAAAATAGAATTGTAATTTTGCAGAAAAGCCCCTGGTTATTAGAAACATCATAACTTTTGATCCATAAGCCCAAATTTAGCTAACTTGGACTTTTTGGAATCGGCACAACATGTAGCAACTTTTGGCACTGGCCAAATTTAAAATTGACCATTTAAAAATTGTTCAAATTCAAATATGCTTGTTTGATAAAATTTGACATAATTCAAATTCTGTAAATCCAATTTAAGCAAACCAAATTTCTTTGGGTTACTTAGAATGTGTACTAACAGCACCCACTGCCCAAAATCCTATTTGAATTATTTTTGAAGTGTTTTAGATTTTAGATGGCCATTTGAGTATTTTGGACATAGATTTAATTCTATAAATAATTAGAAATTGTTTTCTTAGGAAAAGTTGATCCTTTTGGTAGGCTTAAACCAGAGACACCATTGCCCAACCATTTTGGACACCCTTGGACCCTGACCATGTGTTTTTGAACAAAAACCCAACATAGTGTTTCATCCATCTTTACCATGTCTTAGGAATTGTTTTCAACTGTTTTTCCTTGATGTTATGTCTATCTGGAGCCAAGCCAAGTCCTTGGAATGTGTCAATCACATATAGTACCAAGTAGTGAAACTTAGTTTTCTATCTACTTCTCCACTCCCCTTTCATGCTTCAAGAAATCATCAAGCTAGCAAATTGGAGATCAAGACTCAAGCACAAGAACAAAACTTCATCTCCAACTTAGTGGCAACATGAAGAGCTACAAATAAGATCATTGAAGAATTTGAAGTAAGGGAATTGTGCTTCACAACAACTAGAAGAAACTCAATGAAGTACAAATGTATGAAGACATGAAGAGGAGGACATCTTCCTCTCTATTTCTATCCTTCTTCTATTTTTCCTTCAAATTGACTTAGTGGTATTTGTGCCCATCCCATACCCAAACCAATTAGTGAAGTAAAACACCTGAAGAATCTATCAAGACCAAGAGAAGCACCACACCAAGGAGGAAACAACTTAGATGATGATGATCTTCAAGAAGGCAATCACATGAGGACTAGAAGAAATCCATACAAGTTGAAGAATAACAAGTTATTTTTGTCCAACCATTGACCCAAATGGAAAACCCAAGACTCAGTAATATTTTCCCTGTGATGATGAAGTTAGTAGACCTACCCTAACCACAATGGAAAATACTAACATAGTCACTCAAATATTTTTGAAGGTGAATATGACCAATGTGTTTGCATGTATTACTTTAGTTGAAGAAGTAATATGTTTATTCTAAGTGAACTCTTGGAACTTCCTCTACAAGTATGGTTATAATAAAGTTAGATCACATCAAACTCAACTTAGTCCTTCCCAAGTAAACCATTGGAATTTCCTTAACAAGTATGAGACCATTAGAGAATGAATCTTTAGAACCCAAACCTTGCCCTAACCAACTTGGTTAAGCCCCATTTGATATGTTAGTTGCTTTTCTACACTTGTATGTTTGTTTGCTAGGATGCTTGTTTATTTTGTTATTGTGTTTTCAATGAATAGATTGTACGGAGAGCAACGATCTTTTGTGAAGAGAGTGTGATATCTTCACCAACTTCAACAAGGCAAGTAACACACCATCAACTACCCATTATTTTCTATATGCATTAGTTGATTTTGAGTAGTATGCATGATAGGAAATTTTACTAAGTTATACTATGCTATGCTATTATCCTAGTAGTGTGTAGCCATCCCTTATACCTTGTTATTTTTGATAGCCATAGAACTTAGTAGATGCTATGCAATGTCACAAATTGTTTTACTAGATGTTGAGGAAAAATTCTAAGTATAACTAATGAATGAACCACCTGGGTGGAAGTGGTAAGACTGGTTTATGTTGAGTGTTGCCTCAGGGCCCTTGTCTAAGGGTTATTCCACTTGAGGTTGTCACTTGAGGATGGCCACCCAGGAACAAAGAGATTACTATGTCCTTCTAAGTTTAGTAGCTTCCCGTGCAGCCTTTAGTCATATGGGCTCTGTCTTGATCAACTAAGTTGAATGAACTCACTAGGCTTACAAGCAGATGTAGCATAATTATAGGTGGAACGGGTAAGCCAAACGGTGGTGGAATTTCTTCTGAAAGATCTCGTCTCAATCTTCTCCTTTCCTTAATGCACTCAGGGTGTATAGGATGTTTGGGCTGATTTGAGTCTGAAGGTGAAAGTGCACAAACTCTGCAGAGTCAACAAACTAAGATCTTAGCCGTGTCCCCGGTTATGGACAACTATGAGCAGCTGTACAAGGATTGACGGAAGAATCTCATCATCAATTTCAATAAGTAAAATTTGACCAAGTGAACAGTATTTGTGGTGCTTGGATCTTAATCCAATGTTGCCACCCTTTTGAAAAGAAAAGTTGGTTTTACAAAAGTGATAGGAGAAAACTGGCTTTATGCAAAACTTAGCCAAAACTCCACTCAGCCAAATAAGCATGTAGTATTAGTCTTGCCATTTATATCCACCATAGTGTTACTTGCCAATACATTAAATTGTATTGACTCCCTTGTGGCTGCATATTCCATATTGCAGATGTTTCTGAAGACGAGTGAGGATTTCGTTTAGGATCTCGAGACTATCGCCAACTTGTTTTGCCTGTGGCACATGAACAAGATGGGCTCAATATTGTTCTATGTTTTCCGTTGTAATTCTTTGTTTTCTGCTAGTCTTCTAAGACTATGCAAGTTGTAATCCTATTTTGTAAAGACTGGATCATGCGATGTAATAGAATTTTATGCATTTGCATGATATTTCATTTTGTACTGTGGTGCTAGCAATTGATCCAGGGACTAGCACAATAACACAGGTATTCCATCTTTATTAAAAGTTGGGATGCTACAGATTCTTCCTTTCGGCAACACCATTTTGTTGAGGAGTGTAAGTGGCGGAGTATTGATGACGAATACCTTCTTCACTAAGATATTCATTCAATGTATAGTTCTTGAACTCCGAGCCATTATCACTCCTAATAGCCATGATTTGCACATTGTGTTGACGTTGCACTTTGTTGGAGAAGTCGATGATGGTTTGTTGAGTTTCACTTTTGCACTTGAAGAAATAAACCCAAGTGTATCTTGAATAATCATCGACAATCACCAAGCAATACTTCTTGCCGCCAAGACTTGCCTCGGGAACGGCACCAAAGAGATCAACATGGAGTAGCTCCAAGATCCTCTTTGATGAGATAATAGTCTTGGACTTGTGCATGATGTCATGCATCTTCCCTTCAACGCACGACCTACAAACGCGATCCTTTGCAAAGGAAACATTTCTTTTAGTCCAACAATAAGGCCACCTTTGTGAAGACTTTGCAAAGTTCTCATGTTGACATGGGATAGGCGGCGATGCCACAACCATCCCAAGTCCGCCTTCCCGAAAAGACACATTGCTTGAGAGTTGGTTGACTTCGAAAAGTCCACCACAAACAACTCATTTTCAACATGTCCCACGTGAGCGACGTCAAGAGTCTTGATCCTCAAAAGGACCACAATATCACCATCGAAAAATACGGAAAAACCCATCTTTCCAAGAGAGCGGACGGAAAGTAAATTGTAACCAAGGGATTCGACAAGCATGACGTTCACGATAGTTATATCGGGAGCTACCACAACCTTGCCGAACCCGGATACCTTAGACTTGGACGATTCCCCATAAGTGACGGTTGCTTGGATGTCATTTGGTTGAAACTCCGTCACTAGTTCTTTGCTTCCGGTCATATGATTAGTGCATCCACTATCAAGAATCCATTTAGTCCCACCGGAAGCATAGTCCTGCAAGAGATCATTGACTAGAGTTAGGACCCGAGTTGGGTCCCTTCATGTTAGCAACAAGGGTCTTGGGAACCCAAATAGTGTAGTCAATGAATCCCTCAATAGGACCAACATATTTAGCTTGCACAACACCATAATAATCAACATATAAGAAATGGTGTGGATTGTTAGTTCCCGCGGAGGTGCTACGAGTAGTGGTGTCCCTCATGACATTACTACTCGAGGCAACATTGTTTGCTTGTGCGGGTGTGCTACGAGTAGTGTTGTCCCTAATGACAATGCTACCCGAAGCACCCTTTTGGTTCTTCTTCTTGTTCTTCTTCTTGGCTATATAGCCAAGCCCTTGCTTACCCGCTTGTTGCCTTGGAGCACCTAATTGTGGTCTAGAAATGACCGCATTAGGACTAGGGGCAACCACTTGTGGGGTGGCTAACACAACCTTCTCAACTTGAGGGCTTTTGCCCTTGAGCCTTGCTAGCTCATCCTTCAACCTAGCATTTTCCTCAATAATATTTGCATGATCACAAGAAGAAGTAGAGGTGCTAGGATGGTTATATTGAGTAAGTTGAGTTTGAAGTTGTTCATGCAACTCTTTGAGGGATGAGTGTTGGCTTTCCAAGGCTTTGTGAGCATTGGTTAGCTTTTCAAACTCCTCGGTTAGTTTACCATGACCAACCCCAAACTCGACTTTATCCTTTTTAGCCTTTTTATATTTAGCAATAGAAAGATCACGTTCCTTAATGATTTTAGAGACAAGTTCATTATGGGTTGATTCAATAGATTCAAGTTCATCCTCTAGAGAAATTCTACCATCATGCTCTTCTTCAAGAGTCATTGAGAGGGATGCAATTTCATCCGCATCCCTTCTCTCAACCTCACCTTTCTTCTCAAGGGCCTCTTGGGCCTCTCCCAATTGCCTCATGAGATGCTCAAAGTACTTCTTGGTCTCCCCTTGCATGTTAGACATAAAACGGTCCAAGGAGGCCCTTTCCTCTTCTTCTCTAAGACTAGCAATATGTTCTAGTTCACTAGGGGTCTTAGAGTTAGGAGAAGATGATACCTCCGTGGCCTTAGCCATTAAGCACTTGGCATTGCGTTGAGGAAGATTTTAATTGGGGGATTCAAAGAGAGATGACGAAGATGGAGTGGAAGCAATAGCTAGAGCGGCCACTTCACTTGTTGTTTCTTCTTCTTCATCACTCCCGGAATCATACTCCTCTTGAGTCAAGAGCACAAACTTGGTGGGGGATTTCTTGTTGAATGGTTTCTTCTTGAAGTGAGGTTTCTTGTATTCAACCTTGGACTTGTCCTTGCGAATGAGCTTGCCACTATGGTGTTCTCTATTCTCGTAGGGGCACTCCGCAATGAAGTGATGATTGTCTTGGCAATTGAAGCAAGACCTCACTTTTTGAGCTCCAGCGTTTCCATAGCGAGACCTTGTCTTTTCCTCAACAAATTTCTTGCCCTTGGGAGGATTGCTCCAAAACTTTTGCACGGTGAGGGCAATGAGATCCTTTAGGACGGGATCATAGTCTTGTTCCTTCAAGGGAGGCAATGCCTCTTCTCCATCTTCTTCATTCTCAACCTCTCTTGACAACACCTTGGCCTTCAAAGCAACGGATGCTCCTTGATGCATTCCAATGGCTCTAGCACGGTTGTCAAGAGAATTCTTGGTTTGCACTTTGTAGGAGCACAATTCTTGCATCACTTGAGTTGAGGTCATGGAGGAGAAATCATGTCTTCCTTGAATGCTCTTCAAGTCCGTGCCCTCAAACGGCATCACGGCAATCATGTAATTCCTCTTGATCCAAGCATCGTCAATATACTTTGCACCCGCACTAGAGAAGGCGGTGGCAAGAGTTTTGAGTCTTCGATACATGTCAACATGATCTTCTCCATCACGCATGAAGAACCCTTCGGCCTCATTGGTCAAGGCATCATATCGATTTCTTTGCATGCTCTCATTCCCAACAAACATGATGACAAGTGCATCCCATGTTTCTTTGGCGGTGGAGAAGTGTTGAAGATGCGGCATGTGGTTGGGACCCACGGCTTGTTGAAGGATGGACAAGGAGGTGTAGTTGAGTTGGCAATCTACGGCTTCTCTTCTTGTGAGATTCTTGGGATCAAATGGCTTGTATCCGTCACAAGTGATCCTCCAAAGATCTATACAAGAAGAGTTCAAGTGAGTCTCCATATAGTATTGCCATTCACGAAAAGAAAAAGCATCAATTTTAGGTGGATCTCCCCTAGGGATTATATGAGGATGCGGGACGGGAGGATCGGGAGAATAACTTACGGGAACGACATGAAATCCTCCACTTCCTTCCGTACTAGACTTAGCGGATTGTTCGGCGGAAGCATTTTTATGTGGTTCACCATCTACCCCTTTCTTGGCACCCTCCGGTTCTTCCGGAGGGGATGAGTCGACCACCTCCGGTCCTTTGGCTTTGAGGAGTTGTGTCATGAGTTGACGCAACTCATCAAATTTAGTGTCTATGGATGAGGTCAATGATTCTCTCAAAGCATTGAGATCATCCATGGTCACATTGCCATCGGACGGAGCGTCAACCAACTCATCTACCATACTTAAACTCTTAGGCGGTTAAGCCCGATAGAAGAGCCGAGGCTCTGATACCAATTGAAATTAAAGTATGGGCACCAAAGGGGGGTGAATATGTGCTACGACCAATTGATTCCTTCCATGGTGCGTCGTATTCTGGCCGATCGCGGTCGGCGTCCTTCCTTGGTTCCTTGCTTCGCTTTTGCGAGCGTCTGCTGTGATGCCGCGAGCTTTTGTCTCTCGGGCTGTCTTCACTGCTGCTTCGACTGTCGCCGCGACGTCTAGCTTCTTTTCCTCGACCGCGGCGCGGTGACTTGTCCTTCCTTGGTGAAGAGCTCCTATGCCTGCGGGGCGTTTCCCTTTCTTTCTCCTTCTCTTTTTCCTGTTGCTCCTTCTCCAGCTGCTCCGCGGCTTTCTTGCGGTCGTAGGGGGCGAGCCTTGCGGCTGCTAATCCCAGTCCCTTGCGCACTTGTTTATATTGCTCCTCCCGAGGGTCACTTTCCGTCGGTTGATGCATCTGCATGTAAGTTGCTGCGGCTAGAACTGCGGCAGCAGGAGTTTGCGGGTAGACGTAGCCGTCGTCGTCGAGTCGCATGAGAGAAGGAGTAACCGATCTGCTAGTTCCGGCTAGGGACTCGTCGTTCCTGGATGTAGATGCATGCCCCTTCCTCGTGGGTCGGGTTCCGACCGAGGGTGTTAGGGACAGCCCAGCTCGTCTTTGACTTGAATCATCCACCGCTCTTCTTCGGCGGGCCAGGTCTATCCGAGCGTCTTTGATGGTTGAAGCTGCTCTCACTAGGTGATAGTGGTAGGCAGCCATGTCTTCGTGTGAAGCTCTGGCTGCGGGTGGTTTGCTCGTTCGCATGGCTTCCTTGGCTCGATCCCAAGATTCCCGCGAGACGCCGATTATGTTGCGCTCTGTCGCGCTGTGCTCCGTTTCCGGGGCAGGTTCTGATCCTGCCATGCAGACTTGGGCCAGTCGAGGCCCGGTAGTCCTAGGCGCAGATCGGAAAGCCCTTTGAACTCTTGAGGGTTCTTCTGTCGAGAGGGTATGATAGTCGTTGGTGTTGAAGCGGATGGATTCACCGCTATTCTCCAGATGACGACGCGAGTCGACGGCTCCAGACTCAGATTCTGATTCGTCTGAGAAGTGGAGGATTCCGTCCCTGTTGGTCACGAATTTGAGGCTCCCGAATGTCAAGGTGACGCTCTTCTCCAGATCCTCGAATACCGGGCGTGATTCCGGCGAGTGGGGTGTGACCACGACAGATCCGATCCGTATAGGATTGTTCGGAGCCGTAGTCGATGGTTTCCAACGGGAGTTGGTTGTCGATGAAGCCGAAGATGCCGGTGATCCAGCGCCCGCCGTTCCCACAGACGGCGCCAATTGTCGAATCTCTGACTCTACAAATCCCTTAGGTGACCCTATCGGGTTTCGGATGGGAGAACCCATGAGCGCTGGTGGAACCGTCGGCTAGACAGGGGGCGAGATTTACCCAGGTTCGGGGCCCTCGTAGAGGTAGAACCCTTACTCCTACCTCTTGTCGATCTGTATTGATGAGAAGATCGGTTACAATGGTGGTACTCGAATCGAGAGTAAGATCTCGAGTTCAAGGTTTCGATGGTGCGGTGTTGCTTGCCCTTCTTCCGGTGGCTCTCCTGGCCTTATATAGATGGCCAGGTCTCGAACCCTACCCGTAGGGGACTCGAATTCTAACCTTAGGTCGGTTACATATTCCTAACTTAGCCCGCAAGATAGTGCGGGTGGGCTTCACGTGGGCCTTCTAGAATACTCCAAGGGCTCCTCTTCTTGGGCCTTAACCTTGGGCCTGTGATGGGGTGTCCTTACCCGCAGGGTCCAGGATCCATATCTTTGTCAAGCACCACTAGGGGATATCATCAACAATGCGGACGCAACAGGCCGAGTAGCCAAATGGGGCATCGAGTTGGCTGCGTTTGACATTAAGTACCAACCCTGGACGGCAATCAACTCGCAGGCGTTGGCAGATTTTGTCGCTGATTGGACAGAAGCAATGGAAAACATACCAATGCCGGGGTCGGAATACTGGGTTATGCACTTTGATGGATCCAAGATGAAGGAAGGCGCTGGATCTGGTGTAGTCCTAAAATCCCCAAAGGGAGATACTATGGAGTATGTATTACAAATACACTTCAACGCCAGCATTAATGTGGCAGAATATGAAGCTTTGCTTCATGGCTTGCACATTGTAAAAGAAATAGGTGTCAAGCGCATCCTATGCTATGGTGACTCAGACTTGGTACAACATCAGCTCAACCAAACATGGGACACCAAAAGCCCCATCATGGCCGAATATCGGAGAACGGTGGAAGAGTTTTCTATTTGTTTCCTATGATTTGAAGTACTTCACGTCAAAAGGTAAGAAAATTGGAACGCAGATGCATTAGCCCGCATGGGACCGGAAAGAGTGAAAACCCTACCACCAGGTGTGTTTGTCCAACATTTGCATGAACCATCGATAAATGGTGGAGATGTTGATTATCCTCTCGTTTCCGAGTCAATTGAAGTACTGCTTGTTAACCCGGATTGGACAATTCCATATTTAAACTTCTTAGTGGATCAGAAGTACCCGGATGGAGCAGACGAGGTCTTGCAAAGACAAATAAAACGTCGATGCAAAGGATACACGGTAATCAATGGTTGCCTGTATAAACGCAGCACTATCGGAAATTTTCAGCGATGTATTTCGCCAGAAGAAGGCCGAGAAATATTTCAAGAAATCCATGTAGGAGATTGCGGACATCATGCTCAATCAAAAAGCATAGTTAAAAAAGCATTCTGTGTAGGTTTTTTCTGGCTAACAGCTAAGACAGATGCCGAACACATAGTAAATACATGTGCCGGATGTCAGTATTATGCAAAGCAGACAAATATGCCAGCCCAAGCACTCAAAAATATCCCTATAATATGGCTATTTGCGGTCTGGGGGCTCGATATGATGGGACCATTCAAAACTGCAAGAGGTGGACTTACACATCTACTCGTTGCAGTAGATAAGTATACCAAGTGGGTGGAGGAAAAACCCATCAAAAAGCTTGACGGTGTAACTGCCAGGAATTTCATCATCTACGTAGTCATGAGATACGGCGTTCCACACAGCATAATTACCGACAACGGGACAAATTTCTCTATTGGAGAGTTGGCAAAATATTGCCGACAAATGGGAATACGCCTAGATCTTGCATCTGTGGCACACCCGCAATCCAATGGACACGTTGAAAGAATGAATAGCTCAATCCTGCAGAGAATACGCCCAAGACTCGAATCTCCTCTTCATAGAGCAGCTGGAGCATGGGTGGAAGAGTTACCCTCCGTGCTTTGGAGTATTCGAACAACGCCAAACAGGTCAACAGGGCAAACCTCGTTTTTCCTGGTTTATGGCGCAGAAGCAGTGCTTCCAACGGACATGATCCATGATAGCCCAAGAGTGCAAGCTTTCCATGAATCGGATGCCGAAAGTGCGTGACAGGATGCCGTCGATCTCCTAGAAGAAGAACGAGAAATTGTGCTTCAAAGATCCGCCATTTATCAGCAAGGATTACGATGTTACCATAGTCGGAAAATCAGGCATCGTTGTTTCAAAGAAGGTGACTTAGTGCTGAGATTGGTGCAAGAAAGAAAGCACAAGTTAGCTCCAGTTTGGGAAGGACCATTTGTCATTAGAAAAACTATGAAAAATGGATCATACTATCATGTAGATATCCGGGATACGGAAGATGACCCCAAAAGACCGAATCGCAAAAGAAAGAGAAAGATAGATGACGAACTAGGGGAGACCAAAAGACGCTAGAGCATCCAGCAGTTACGTCCCTTCTACACTTAGTTCAATTTTTATGTAAACATCTTTGAGATCATGAAATAAAGTTGTCGGAATTCATATATCTATGTTTTTACATGTTTATTATAGTACAAAGCATAAATCTGCCTTATCTATTTCTCAATGATCTTTCAAAATACTCAATGTTAACCCGAATGTGCCTGCGTGCTCGGAGTTAAAAAAATGAATGATTTTCAGCCTAAAAATGGCTTAAGGAAACCCAGATTGTGCGTGCGTGCCTGAGTTTCATTCTAAATTCCTTGTTTTTTCTCTAAGTATTATCTGATTGTTTTTATGTTGGGTCACTGGAGCTAGTAAGTAAAATGCCTTTAGTATGATCCATGTTTCCGAGTTTCGAATGATTGGTTATACCCAGTCACTTGGCATGAAGATTAAGTACTATTGAGTCATTTCAAACACTAAGGACAGTTAAGACATATAAACAAGAGAACTTAGAAGATAAAGTAATAAAAACCCGGAAAACTTGCAAAGACTTAATAATATAACTGCAAAAGCGGAGTACTTGTTTATACAAAGGAATAGAAAGCATTACAATAAGGTTTATATTGTAAGAACAATAATGCTTCTATTTTCCTATCTCTACCCAGGACACGGCACCTTTTCAGGCATCCGACTCTTCCTCGCTGCTGGATTCCTCGGGAGTTGCTGGAATTGCCTCCTCGGGGTAGAAGGTGGAGATGTTAACCATAGTGCCGATCTTGGTGGCATGACCTTTGATTTCATCAAAGATGCTGGTAAGCTGGGCATCCGTGTATCCTTGCGGGATGTCAGACGCCACACGCCAAGTTTGGTGGTGCGGTAGTGCATCGCATGAGCCCAAGAGCCATGTGTGCACCACCGCGAGCAGCGGAACGAAGCAGGGACTCTTTGCGGTGTGCCACCTCCACAATAGCTTCCGGAAGTTTTTCAACTTCCGAGAGCTCCCCATATTTCTCGGGAATGTACTTGTTGATAAGTAGCATTCCCGCGACTTTGATCGCGGTGAAGACCTTTTCAAAAACCCGGATTTTTTCAATCCGGGTGAGCTGGGGGCTATCTCCTGTTTCAGTAAAACACACAAATGTTAGAAAAATCAGAACAAGATGAAACATGGAAAATCCGGTAAATGACAAAGTACTTACCGAGAATCTGGTCCATCTCGGTGCCTTCTTCCAGGCGCTGGTTTAAGGCATTCTCCAGATCCCGGATGGTGGACTTATCCTTTTCGGCCTGGTTGGAGGCCTTAGATACGGCAATGCCAACAGCTAGTTGGCTGGCCTACAGGTCCTACTGCAGCTTCATATTGAGCTTGTGAAGATCTAGGTTCTCGCGGCGGAGGTTTTCGGTGTTGCCAGCATCTTCAGCAACTTGTTTGGCTTTTGCCAAAGAAGCTGAAAAACAAGTAAAAAGAAGAGTTGGAAACTCGAAAAAATACTTAGACAAAATTGCGAAGGAAAGCAGAGAAAAAATACGTGCTAGTTCACTCAGCTGCTGCTGAGTAGATGCAAGATCCGCCTTGTTATCCTCAAGAATTTTCAGAAGGGTTTTAACCTCCTTATTCTTGATGGTAAGTTTGTCGAAAACCTCCACGTTGATATTTTCAGCAGTTTGCTGAAACACGGGAAAGAAAGAAAGAATGCTTTAGTTCAAAACAAGCATAACAATGAAAAAGTATTAAGTCGAAAGTATACATTCAACTTATTACTTGGGGGCTGGAGATATTACCTGGCTCATCCTGGTCAAGTTTGCCAGGTTGTCATTGAATTCTTTTGCATAGTCTGCAAAAAGAATCCCGACGTTGCAGAGGCCGTCCTAGATGACCTGCCGAGGTGAAAATACGAAGTTATTCCTTACAATTAGCCCGCCTTGTAGCCAAGGACGGATTAGAGGAGCTGGTGCGAAGAACTTGGTAGCCCACAGACGAATATATCCGAGTTCATCAAACGGTTCTTCTTTTACCTTGAATTCTTTGTCGAAAGGCGGGATGGTCGTTTATTCAGCTGTGTAGGAAGTTCCACCCGTCTCTGGTGCCGCCCTTTCCCTCGCGTCCGGCTCGGACGCAAAAGGTTGGCTGGACTGCAAGGGCTCCTCCTCCCTGGCAACCACATTCTCCTCCGCAGCTGCGACTGGGGTGTCGGGAGCAGCAGCAGGGGAAGGCTGTGACCCTCTCCGGGCAACAGACTTAAGTTTTCTCAGTTTTTTTTGGCTTCAATGTTGGTGGAGCCAGGCTAGAGAGAAAATTCCCGAGAAATCAGAATTCCGAGACTAAGGAATGAAATTCCGAGAAAAAGAATAAACCCGGATGTCTAACCTGGAGGTAGCGACGGGAACCCATCAAGGTCGATTATTTCTTGAGGGGCAGAAGGGTTCTTGCATTTCCTCCCGCCTGCAAAGTTAGCACGCATTGCGTCCAACTCAGCATCAGTCGCAAGATCTGCCTCGGGAAGGTCGACGATCTATCAATGTGACAAAATCCGGGTTAAGTCAATTATCCGAGAAAGAAGAAACGCAAAACCAAAGCCGAGAATGTAAAAGATGTACCTTTGAGACCGGGTTAGCCGCCGTGTACATCGGTCGGCTTTCCTCATATTGGTCGTGTGTTGCGACCAACAGGTTTACGCGCTTCCTCAAATCTTTCGCCATCAAATATTTTTTCGTCGTCCGCATGGCGTCCTCGGTTCCCCAGTACTCGCACATAAGTCGAGGACCGCGGTGAGCCAAAGGCTGAATTCGCCTTTCTAACTAGCATAGGACTGTATCCATGCCGGTAAGTGGTGGATCGGAGGAGATGAGTTTAGCGATGCGCCGCTTAATCCTAAGCAAATCCGGCGGCAGGTTCTGAACTGCCTCCACAGCCCAGTTTTCCTGGGGAGTGGCGGCAAAATTGACAAAAGGAGGAATCCCGGTTTCCTTTCCAGGAAACGGGATGTCTTGGTGGTAGAAAAAAGAACCCGTCCAGAATTTGACGGATTCTGACGTTTTGGTCTTGGGGAACCAATCCTCCCTAAATCTACGCATGGTGAAGGATATGGTCCCGCATGTTGGGAGTGCGCCCTCTGAGGGGTTTCGCTTAACCCCGAAACAATACTGCCAAAAATCTAACCTAGGCTCTAATCCTAGATACCCTTCGAAGAGGGCCTGGAACCCGGCTAGATAAATAATAGAGTTTGGTGGCAGGTTGTGTGGTTGGATGTTATAGTGGCTGAGAACTTGAAGAAAGGAGGCGGAATTCCCATACCTCGAGAAAGATGTGAGGTCAGGAGAACCCGTTCCCCGACATTGGGCAAGGGCTCAGATTCGTCTTCTTCATGCCGACATTTCCCCTTCACAATCAGCCCCTCCTTCTCCATTGTCGGAAGAAGGGAGGGGGCAATGTTGCACCGGCTCCAATTGCCGGAGAGCTCGCCCTCGTCTTCGGCTCCGGTGGCGGCGGCCGCAGCGGCGAGCTCCTTTCCGACGAGGAGGATTTTCTCTTCCGCCGTTTTGAGGATGAGTGGCGGAGATGGCGGAGAGGAAGACGCGTCAGGTTCTTAGCCGCGAGAGAAGTTTCCTCGCGGGCCTGGTCGCCGGAGTTTTTCTCCGGTGAGCTGGCGGCGGCGCGGCTCGGGGAATCGAGCTGCGAGACCATGGAATTGATAATCTCGTCAATGTCGACGGAGACCGAGAGCTTCTCTACGGCGCGTGGTGAGTCACCAGAGTCCATTTGCGGGGGCGCGGTGAAGGTCTTGAGCTCTCGATGGAGAAGTTCCGGGAATGGCGCGGGACGTGCGCAAGCTCTATTCGCTCTGATGGAACCTTGGCTCAGGAGCTATGGCGCTTGGGGGCTGGGAGGCGGAGTGAGAGCAGAAGAACCGCTGGAAGGCTCGAGGTAGGCTATTTATAGCCGGAAAACCTTTGAGATACGTTGGAACGGCTCTTTTGACCGTTAGATCTTCGACGCGTGTCACTCGCCGGAAAATCCGGGAAATGAGGCGACGGGTGATTATTGCTATCTCCTCGTTTTCCGCGAGAATCTGTCAGAGATACATTTCAGGGTTTCACACTCAAAACCCAAACGTCCCTGACGTCAGCATGATTTTATCACTGACGTAGGAAGTTCCTTCTCCACGAAGGTTCATGGAAGAAAAGGCCGTATTTTCCCAAAATCTGAGTTTCGCGTTAAAACACGATTTGAGGAAAATAAGAATCGAGACGAAGGAGCCAACACTTCTCGGAAAGAATGCAAATTGACGAAAGACGGCGAATTGGAGTCTCAATCCTTCTTGGGGGCTACTATCAGATATATACTGATTAGGGGTATATTGGATAGTGTCTCAAAGAGACGGATTACCAGGGTGGCCTGAATGGTAATGGATTACGGTCCATTAGGCGGCCTAGTAAGCTGACGCACGGAAGCCGGATTCTAGAAGAACCCAGACCACGGCCCACGTGGTACGGCTTGGAGTAGAAGGCGGATTCCTGCTTTCCAAGTTAGAACTTACCGTAATCTTCTAGGTTTCCTTTTCTGTAAGCCCTAACCCGGCTATTATATAAAGCCGTACGGGAGAGAAGAAAGATATAGACAATTAGCTAGAAGCCAACTCGCGGAGAAGTTTATCCTCGCCTAGTAGCTAAACCACCTCACATTGTACTTTGTATACTTCAGGCTTCAGCCCTGATTTAGTGAGATTGCAGGAGTAGGAATGTCGCCTAGTTGCGACGTACCGAACCTGGGTAAACTTTCGTGTCCTTGATTGTCGTACTACCATGTTCCCCCCACGTCTCTATCAGTAGTCTCATGGCACCCCCGTCTATGAATTCTACTACGATGTCTCGACAATAATATAAATTAGTAAACTTCCTATCATGCATACTACTCAAAATCAACTAATCCATACAATATATTCATTGAAAACACAAACAAAAAATAAACAAGCATACTACCAAACAATATACAATTGAAGAAACATACAAAGCAACAATCAAGGCAAAAAGGGGTTTAACCAAGTTGGCCAGGACAAGGTAAGTGTTGAGTTTGAAAGATTCATTCCCTAATTTTACAACACTTGTTAAGGAAATTCCAAGGGTTTACTTGGGATGGACTAGGTTGAGTTTGTAGTGATCAAACTTTATTGGAAACATATTTATCTAAGAAGTTCCAAGAGTTCACCAAAGATGTCTAGGTTGAGTTTGTAGTGATCAAACTTTATTGGAAACATATTTATCTAAGAAGTTTCAAGAGTTCACCAATGTTATCTCACTATTTCAACTAAGGTAATACATAACCATGTGTAACACTTAGTCATTTTCATGAAGACATTTGAGTGATCTAGTTTAGTATTTCCATTTTGGTTAACGTGGGTCCAGGTTCAACTAACTTCATAGCCATATGTATAACATGATAAGTTCTTGGGATTTTACATTTGGGTTAATGGTTGTGCAAAAACAACTTGTTATTCTTCAACTTGTGTGGATGCTCCAAGTCTTCATATGCTTGTCTTCTTGAAGATTATCTTCATGCTTCTATTGTAGTATTTTCCTTGAATGGATGAATCACTATGTTGGGTTTTTGGTAAAAAACACATGGTCATGGTCCAAGGGTGTCCAAAATGGTTAGTCAATGATTTCTATCGTTCATGGTTATCAAATGGAACAATTTTGCTTAAGGGAACATATTCTAATTATTTATAGAAATAATTCTATGCCAAAAATACTCAAATAGGCAACTTAATTCTAAATTCAATTTTAATTTGATCAAAAAAATAATTTGGGGCAGAGGGTATGAAAGTACACATCCTAAGGTTTCCAAATATATTTTATTTGCAGTTTTTGGATTTGTAGAATTTGAATTATGCCAAAATTTATCAACATGCCAATTTTAAATTGAACAAATTTTAAATGGTCAAATTTGAATTTGTCTAGTACCAAAAGTTTCTACATGTTGTGCTGGTTTCAAAAAGTCCGTTTGCTAAATTTTGCCTTACGGTTAAAAAGTTATGATGGTTGCAATTTACAGGGACTATTTTGCAAATCTGCCAATTAAATCTAGTGCGAGAAAAAATTCAAATAAAGGCTGGGCCACGTGGCTGGATCTGATTGGGCTGGGTTGCTGACCGGGCGTTGGCGTGGCGCGTTGACTGTGCTGCCACAGGGTGTAATCTGACAGGTCGATACCCTTTCGCTTAAGTGATTTGTTTTGGGCGCTTGGATCGTGATCTAACGGCCAAGATTAAAAAGAGGCTAGGGTTTCACCTCGGCTGCCGGAGATTCCGCCGGAAAATGTCCGCGGGGCGGCGTGGATGCTCGGAATTTTGCGGGGGCGGCGCTCCAGCACGTTACAAGGCTCGGGGAGGTCACTCCTGGGTGCGGGAGGTCACAACGAGGCAGGTGGTGGCCGTGACGAGTTCGATCGCTTCCGAAATCGACGGTGGCACACGAACGAAGGGGCGCGGCTCCGGCGACGCGCAGATGAGCACAGTGGCGTTGACCTGCTGCACACAAAAAATATCACGGTATGAAAAAGAAGCCCAAGAGAGAGGGAAAAGATGGGTACAAACGAGGGGCGGCGAGGTGCCCATGTGTCGCCGGAATCTTCCTCGGATAGTGTGATACGTCATAAACGTACCCTTAATTTCTGATGTTCCATGTTGTTTTCATGTTGTTTCCCACATGGTTTTTAAGGGAATATGCCCGAGAGGCAATAATAAAGTGGTTATTATCTTATTCCTTGTGTTTATTTCTCATGCTAGAATTGTATTAACTGGAAACGTTGATACGTGTGTGTTTAATAAACAAACAATGGTTCCTAGTAAAACCTCTCTTTTAACTAGCTCGTTGATTAATAGATGATCAAGGTTTCCTGATCATGAACATTGGATGTTGTTAATAACAGGGTCATGTCATTAGAAGAATGATGTGATGAACATAGAACCAATATCAAGATATCATGCGTACGAAGTAACTTATTACTTAGACCATGAGATCATGCCAATCACTGGTACCGGAAGGGTGCTTTGATTTCATGAAACGTCATACCGTAACAGGGTGACTATAAAGGTGATGTTAGTTATTCGGAAAGTATTAGTTGAGGATCATGGATCAAGAGTGGGATTTGTCCATCCAAAATGACGGAGAGATATACTCTGGGCCCTCTCTGTCATATCACATCGACACCGCTTGCAAGCACGTGATATGATCACAAGGATGTCATATCACGGAAACGAGAAAAGAGTACTTGTCAGTTAACGAGATTGAACAAGGTATGGTTGATACCAATGATCGAATCTCGGAGAAGTAAAATATCGCGAGACAAAGGGAATAGTTCACGACGTCGATGGTTCACACGATCACGAGAGTCATCGTTGAATATATTGTTGGGAATATGCCCTAGAGGCAATCATGTATGATGTAATTCCCACTGTATTCATAAAGTTATTAAGTTGTCCTTGTTTTGAACATCTGATATATGTCATTGAATATGTGATTCGATTGTGGAACCATATATTCACGTTGTTCATACTAATTGTCCTTGGTCGTTAAGGTTGTGCTGGACACACATCCTAGACTAATGTGAGTGTTGGCTGATGACACGGTTCCACTTGTCATGGGCATGGTGATGCCATTCCAACGTTCACGGACTTGGCTAAAGAGTTTAACAAGTCGGACTGACCCACATTGAGATGCAACGATCAAGTCGTCATTTGCATGTCTCAATCAATGTAATCCTTAGACCTGAGGTTGTCGCACAATCCGAGTTGTGGATCACCGACTTAGGTTCTGTCAAACGTTGTTCTGTGACAAGGCAACTATAAAGGCAGAGTTCGGGTCGAATGAGAAGCAAGCTGCGTGATGTGGATAATCAAGATGGGATTTTGCCCCTCCTAATGGAGAGATATTCTCTGGGCCCTCTCGAGTGATATGATTCAGGAAGCATGGCCATGCGCGACTCAGTTAAGTGTTAATTGTGTCGGTTGACTAAGAGTTAGTCAGATGAATCGCATATCACGGATCGAGAAGAGAGTTGAACTATTTAAGGGATGACGATAAATCGCCTATAGTTTGACAAGGTATATCGTGAGGCAAAAAGGACTAAGATGAATATCACATTGAAAGGTATGTCGTCATGACTCAATGGTACTTGGGAGTCGGCACGTTCTGCTAGGAGCCGCTACCGATTGATCGATTGGGAGTTGGACTCCAATCGTGTCCAAGTCGCCATGAGCCTGCAGGGTCGCACACTTAAGAGCGGGAGCAAATATTGGTTGGGTTGGACCCGAACCGGAAATGGACTGAGTTAGTGAGTCGGACTCACATAGGGAATGGGCCACAAGTGTTGTGCAGCCCATTACCATACGCTATATAAAGAGGGGCGCAGGTTGCCCAACGGGCACGTTAGTCCACTCTCCCATGCGTTGGGAACCCTAGCCCCATTCAGTCCAGCCGCCGCACCGGACCTAGCAGTCCGCCGTCGGAGCTCCTCCTCGTACGTGTGGATACCGGCAGAGGTGTTGTACGTTCAGCACTTCGACGTTCGAGGGATTGGATCGGCCGGACCGGATCGTGGGACTGCACTGCCCCGACCCGACGCGCTACATCGATAATCCGCACCTGCGCGTCTAGTGGTAATACTCGTGGCCTTCTACCTCGGCTAGATCTTGGTAGTATCGCGTAGGAAAAGTTTTCGTTTATCTCCACGCGCCCCAACAGTGGTATCAGAGCGGTAGCTTCTGGTATTAGGCCCGAGATCCGTACATATGTGATATGTAGTTAGCGTTAGATGTGATCTAATTGCTGTTTTGGTGGTCGGTCTATGAGATAGATCGGTTTTGTACAAGGTTGATTGGATCAATCGTACTCGGGGTTAATGGATGATCTGGTTTCCGTGATCATACTGCTAAGGTCGTGGAACAACTTATCCCTACCGGTCGGTTTCCGCCATCGGGGTATACCGTGACACATAAATCCAGTTGCGGTGATCGAAGATCAAAGAGTTTGGTCGAGTCGGAATACGGATCAGATTCGGGTAAAATCGTTTTATCCGATGAAGAAATCCATGATCGGAATGCAGATGGGACCGCCGGCTTCGCCCTGTCGTAGCGCCTTAGATGTCGTTGCGAGTTTCACAACGCCGATAGATATCGTATCTATGCATAACTTGTTTTTGCAGGAAGTTGTGAATGGTATGGCTTATGTGCATGTGATGTGTGTAATCCATACATGATCTGCGTATCATGTTTATGTCAGCCGGCTGGAGCCTAGGTGCTGTCATTTTATTGTATACCGGCCTGCGTGTCGGATTCTCTATGTAAATTTTCATTTACTAGCTAGTGTAGCTTGTTGGAGGACCCGGTGGCATGCAAGTCGATGTACAAGTCGGCTACATGGAGTAAGATGGCACGTGACAAGAGTTGGCACGAGTCGACTTACAAGCTTCGTGGAGATGGAGATCACCATGAAGAGGGTCATACCATTTCACATTATAATTGCTTTATTTGTGTTATTGTTATGTCTCTATTTACCTCTATGTAGATAGTTGGTAGATTCTTTAATCCCTCAAAGAAGGTCTAGTCGGTCGCCCCGCCAGTGCTGCACCATCACAAGTCGGACATTCTTGGTAGTGGGCTCATGAAATTGAGGTGCTACCAATTCTTTCCGGTTAGGTGGGTTCGAGTCGGACTCTTACAAGCAGAAGCACTTGGTGATCTAGACGAGTCCATCACAACGGTTGTGGGGCTCGGGGCGAGGTAGGTTGGGAGCCGGGGCATGTGATGTCACCCAACTAACAGGAGTCGTATAGAGATACGATTGGCAAGGTGTTGCCTACCTAGATCACTTGACGGCTAGCGGTGATGCTAAAGCTCACTAGTCGGCTTGCTTATTTAGGGTCCTGAATCACTTAGCAACCATCGGAGGGATGTTGGTTCTAGTGGGAGCATAAGTATTAAAGCGTTTAATATGCCTGCTCTTTTATGAATACATGTCTTAAGTGTTTTTGCGTATTTTCTGTTGTAGATCAATGGCACCTAGCAACCTTCCTCAGTTGTCCACTTTTGCGTTGAGGTCAATCCTAGAGAAAGATAAGCTTAATGGAATTAATTTCACCAACTGGTATCGTAATCTGAGGATAGTCCTCAAGCATGACAAGAAAGAACATGTTCTAGAAACTCCACTTCCAGAAGAGCCTGATGATGATGCGACTGTCGCCGTCACAAATGCCTACCGTAAGACTAGAGATGAGTCTACGGAGATTAGCTGTCTTATGCTTGCACACATGGAACCGGACTTGCAGCAGCAGTTCGAAAATGTTGAGGCCTACGATATGATCGAAAGCCTCAAAAGTATGTTCCAGGCTCAAGCAAGGACTGAGAGGTATCAAGTCTCTCAAGCTTTGCTTGGCTGTAAGCTGAAAGACGGCGATCCACTGAGTCCGCATGTAATCAAGATGATTGGTTACATACAGTCTTTGGATCGCTTGGGCTTCTCAATTAAAGAAGAGATCGCCACTGATATAATTCTGAACTCTCTTCCTAGTGCGTATGGTCCGTTCATCTCGAACTATCATATGCATGGTATGGATAAGAGTATCACTGAATTACATGGGATGCTCAAAACGGCAGAGGCTGATATCAAGAAAGGCGCCAGTCAAGTGTTGATGGTGCAGAATAAGGCTAAGTTCAAGAAGAGTTCTTGGACTAAGAAGAAGAAGGATAAGTCAGGAGGTAGCGCCCATGGCCCTGTCCAGAGTGCTTCCTCAAAGACTAAGCCTTCTCCTACAGCCGGAGCCAATTGCTTCTATTGCAAGCAGGATGGCCACTGGAAGAGGAACTGCACCAAGTATTTGGCTGACAAGGCCAAGAGTGGAGGTATGACTTCCGACTCAGGTACACTTGTGTGTAATGTTATAGACATTTATCTTGCTGATGCACCTAATAGTTCTTGGGTATATGATACCGGATCAGTCATTCACATTTGCAACTCGTTGCAGGGGCTGGTAAGAACTAGGAGCGTGGCAAGAGGAGAGGTTGATATTCGGGTCGGCAACAAGGCGAGAGTCGCTGCGTTGGAAGTCGGCACGATGCAACTTCATTTACCTTCAGGATTTATTTTGGAACTAAATAATTGTTATTATGTTCCAGCGCTTAGTCGAAACATTATTTCCGCCTCATGTTTGATGAGACAAGGTTATGAGTCGAATATTAAGAATAATGGTTGTTCTTTATATTTGAAAGATATGTTTCATGGCTTTGCACCCGTTCAGAACGGGTTATTTATTTTAAATCTTGATAGTGAATCGGTCTATAACATAAATGTTAAAAGGTTGAAACCAAATGATCTGAATATGACTTACTTTTGGCACTGTCGGCTTGGTCATATAAGTTGGAAGCGCATGAAGAAGCTCCATGATGATGGACTTCTAACTTCGTTTGACTTAGAGTCATTCGAGACATGCGAATCATGCCTACTAGGCAAGATGACCAAGACACCTTTTGCAAGGAGTTGTGAAAGGGCGTCCGACTTGTTGGAACTAATACATAGTGATGTATGTGGACCAATGAGCACGACAGCCAGAGGTGGTTATGAGTACTTCATTACCTTCACTGATGATTTGAGTAGGTATGGATATATCTATTTAATGAAACACAAGTCGGAAGCCTTTGAAAAGTTCAAAGAATTCCAGAATGAGGTACAAAATCAGCTCGGCAAGAAAATAAAGTTTCTACGGTCGGACCGTGGAGGCGAGTACATGAGCCATGAGTTTGATGACCATCTAAAGAGTTGTGGAATAGTTCCTCAACTCACTCCGCCGGGTACACCGCAGAGAAACGGTGTATCGGAACGGAGAAATCGGACCTTGTTGGACATGGTACGATCAATGATGAGTCGGACAGATCTACCTTTATCATTTTGGGGTTATTGTCTAGAAACTGCAGCTTTCACACTAAACAGAGTACCATCAAAGTCAGTAGAGAAGACACCACATGAGATGTGGACTGGTAAAAAGCCAAGTTTGTCTTTTCTTAAGATTTGGGGTTGTGAAGCTTTTGTCAAGCGACTTCAGTCGGACAAGCTCACGCCCAAGTCGGATAAGTGTATTTTCGTGGGGTATCCGAGGGAAACCTTGGGGTACTACTTCTACAACCGGGAAGAGGGCAAAGTGTTTGTCGCTCGGAATGGTGTCTTCCTTGAGAAAGAGTTTCTCAGTCGGGAAGTCAGTGGGAGCACGGTGCAACTCGAAGAAATTCGAGAGGAACCCGCTAGGGGCGAGTCGGCGAACGCCTTGGAGGCTGAGCCGGTCGTGGTACCTACACCGGTAATAGCACCTGAACCACGGAGATCTGCCAGATTACAGAGTGCTCGTGATGTTTTACTGTTAGACAGTAATGAGCCGGCAACTTATTCGGAAGCGATGGTGGGATCTGATTCCGAGTCATGGCTTGGAGCCATGAGATCCGAATTAAAGTCCATGGATGAAAACCAAGTTTGGAATTTGGTTGATCTGCCTGACGGTGCAAGACCCGTCGAGTGCAAATGGGTCTTTAAGAAGAAAATTGATATGGATGGAAATATTTCCGTCTATAAAGCACGACTTGTCGCGAAGGGGTTCCGACAGGTTCAAGGAGTTGACTACGACGAGACCTTCTCGCCCGTAGCGATGCTTAAATCAATTCGGATCATGTTAGCCATAGCAGCCTATTTCGACTATGAGATATGGCAGATGGATGTCAAGACGGCTTTCCTTAATGGAAATTTAACTGAGGACGTGTATATGATACAGCCCGAAGGTTTTGTCGATCCAGCTAATGCTGACAAGGTATGCAAACTTCAGAAATCCATTTATGGGTTGAAGCAAGCATCTCGGAGTTGGAACATTCGCTTTGATGAGGTAGTCAAATCGTTTGGCTTCATCAAGAGCGATCATGATTCTTGTTTATACAAGAAGTTTAGTGGGAGCAAAGTAAACTTTCTAATCTTGTATGTGGATGACATATTGCTGATTGGAAATGATGTCATGATGTTGCAAGAAACCAAAGAGTCATTGGAAAGGAGTTTCTCAATGAAGGATTTGGGTGAGGCAACTTACATATTAGGAATCAGGATCTATAGAGATAGATCCAGGCGGCTCATTGGATTGAGTCAGAGTACTTATCTGGACAAGGTTTTGAAGAAATTCAAAATGGAAGAGTCCAAGAAGGGATTCTTACCGATGTCCCATGGCATAAAACTTAGCAAGACTCAGTGTCCTTCGACAACTGATGAGCGAAGTCGGATGAGTGTGATCCCGTATGCTTCGGCAATCGGATCCATCATGTATGCCATGATTTGTACTAGGCCAGATGTTTCCTATGATCTAAGTGTTACGAGCAGATACCAGGCTGACCCTGGCGAAGCCCACTGGGCAGCGGTTAAAAACATCCTTAAGTATTTGAGAAATACTAAGGAAATGTTCCTAGTTTATGGAGGCGATGAGGAATTCAGTGTAAAGGGTTACACGGATGCGAGTTATCTCACCGACTCAGATGATTCTCGTTCGCAATCGGGATACGTGTTCGTAATGAACGGAGGAGCTGTGAGCTGGAAGAGTTCCAAGCAAGATACGGTGTCTGCATCTACAACAGAGGCTGAGTATATTGCTGCCTCAGAGGCGGCAAAGGAAGCTGTTTGGATCAGGAACCTCCTGATTGATCTTGGTGTGGTTCAGGGCGCGTCCAATCCTTTGGACGTATATTGTGACAACAATGGTGCTATCGCACAGGCCAAAGAACCTAGACAACACCAGAAGAACAAACATATACTCATGCGGTACCACCTCATTCGCCAGTTTGTCGAACAAGGTGATATCAAGTTATGCAAAGTACACACGGATGCAAACATTGCAGATTCGTTGACAAAGGCGCTACCACAGCCTAAGCATGAGGCGCACACGAGAGGTATGGGCATTAGATGCCTAGGCATATGATGCCAGGATGATTGACTCTAGTGCAAGTGGGAGACTGTTGGGAATATGCCCTAGAGGCAATCATGTATGATGTAATTCCCACTGTATTCATAAAGTTATTAAGTTGTCCTTGTTTTGAACATCTGATATATGTCATTGAATATGTGATTCGATTGTGGAACCATATATTCACGTTGTTCATACTAATTGTCCTTGGTCGTTAAGGTTGTGCTGGACACACATCCTAGACTAATGTGAGTGTTGGCTGATGACACGGTTCCACTTGTCATGGGCATGGTGATGCCATTCCAACGTTCACGGACTTGGCTAAAGAGTTTAACAAGTCGGACTGACCCACATTGAGATGCAACGATCAAGTCGTCATTTGCATGTCTCAATCAATGTAATCCTTAGACCTGAGGTTGTCGCACAATCCGAGTTGTGGATCACCGACTTAGGTTCTGTCAAACGTTGTTCTGTGACAAGGCAACTATAAAGGCAGAGTTCGGGTCGAATGAGAAGCAAGCTGCGTGATGTGGATAATCAAGATGGGATTTTGCCCCTCCTAATGGAGAGATATTCTCTGGGCCCTCTCGAGTGATATGATTCAGGAAGCATGGCCATGCGCGACTCAGTTAAGTGTTAACTGTGTCGGTTGACTAAGAGTTAGTCAGATGAATCGCATATCACGGATCGAGAAGAGAGTTGAACTATTTAAGGGATGACGATAAATCGCCTATAGTTTGACAAGGTATATCGTGAGGCAAAAAGGACTAAGATGAATATCACATTGAAAGGTATGTCGTCATGACTCAATGGTACTTGGGAGTCGGCACGTTCTGCTAGGAGCCGCTACCGATTGATCGATTGGGAGTTGGACTCCAATCGTGTCCAAGTCGCCATGAGCCTGCAGGGTCGCACACTTAAGAGCGGGAGCAAATATTGGTTGGGTTGGACCCGAACCGGAAATGGACTGAGTTAGTGAGTCGGACTCACATAGGGAATGGGCCACAAGTGTTGTGCAGCCCATTACCATACGCTATATAAAGAGGGGCGCAGGTTGCCCAACGGGCACGTTAGTCCACTCTCCCATGCGTTGGGAACCCTAGCCCCATTCAGTCCAGCCGCCGCACCGGACCTAGCAGTCCGCCGTCGGAGCTCCTCCTCGTACGTGTGGATACCGGCAGAGGTGTTGTACGTTCAGCACTTCGACGTTCGAGGGATTGGATCGGCCGGACCGGATCGTGGGACTGCACTGCCCCGACCCGACGCGCTACATCGATAATCCGCACCTGCGCGTCTAGTGGTAATACTCGTGGCCTTCTACCTCGGCTAGATCTTGGTAGTATCGCGTAGGAAAAGTTTTCGTTTATCTCCACGCGCCCCAACATATATAGGAGTCATCACAGATCTCCAGATCCCTCTATTGATTATTGATCGGAGCGGAGTCTCGATCATGTCTATCTTATTCGTGAACCGTAGGTGACACACTTAAGGTTCGATGACGCATTTGAGAGGACACGGTATATCGAAGAATATTTTGGGCAGCACCGAAATTGTTTCGGGGAAAATTGAAATAGTTCAAGGGGTTTTTCGTCGAATGGTTGTTAATAGAATTAACAAATGATTCGAGATGCTATATGCAAATGTTTATTAACGGAATTAACAAATATAAATAAAGAAATAAATTTTTTTTATTTATTTATTAAAGAAAAACTCTTGGATTTTCTACGTGGGAAATAAAGGAAGGATGAGTGGATGTGAGTGGAGTGTACACTCACATGAAGAGGGAAGAGGTGGGGGCACACCATGGGCTGGCCGCACCACCCCTTTTTGCTGCCTCCCCTTCCCCTATAAAAGGAGGGTGATAGCTCTCCCTCCTACACACACTTGCCCACCTCACTTCCTCTTCACCCGCTGCTCCATTCCATGGTCTCCGGTTTGGCGAAGCCCTAACCGTGGGATTCTTCACCACCACCACGCCGTCGTGCTGCTGGAATTCCGAGGGATCCTCTACTTCCGCCTCCCCGCTGGATCGAGGGAACGGAGGTCGTCATCAACCGTACGTGTGACCGATCACGGAGGCACCGCCGGATTGCAGTGCACATCTTCTCGCTCTCGGGATCGGTGTGAGTACGACTACGCCAACAACGAGGGTATGTTCTTCTTAAGAATCTCTCTTTGCCAATTGCTTTCATCTCCTAGATTAGATCTTGGCCTTTCGGGTGTTTCTCGCGTAGTTGTTTTCTATGCAACAAACCCTTCAGTGGTATCAGAGCCGGATCTATGCGTAGATGTTTTGTACGGGTAGAACACATAGGTGTATGTGGGCTTTGATGATCATGTTATTGCCTCCTTGAGTATTTTATGATCTTAGTGGCATAGTTGGATGAAGCTGCCCTAGACTAAGTTTACGTGTACTATGTACGCGAGAATTGTCTCACTTGTGGCTAAGGGGGTGTCCGTTTCTCCAACTATAGTTTACATCTAATCTATGAAGGGTTTTTAAAAATATGATTATCAACGTTGTGGTTGATGTTCGTAGGTATGAACGGTTCTATCATCGAAAGGCCTAAGCCACGTAAAATATGCAAAAATAAATTAGAGGCGTCTAACTAGTTATTGCTGGGCATGTGATGTGATATGATCAGTATTACAAATTTGATTATGAGATGATCTCTTTTGTAAATTATTGATATACCAGAAGGTATCCATATGGTTGTCTTATTATTGATGGACAATAAAGATGGAGGTGCCATGGAACTTGGTACCACGCCGGGAATGATGGAGATCATACCATGATGCATATGATAGAGATCAAGTGCAAGAAGGACCATATCATATCACATTATCCTTACATATGATGTTAATCCTTTTTATGCATCTTATTTTGCTTAGATAGCGATGGTAGCATTATGATATGATCCATCTCACTTAATATCAAGATAATAATGTGTTCTTCCGTAAGTATGCACCGTTAAGAAAGTTTGTCGTTTCGATACACCACGTGATGATCGGGTGTGATAGACTCAACGTTCGCATACAACGGGTGTTTTCAAGCCTAGCATGTACAGACATGGCCTTGAAACACACGCAATACCACGGTTCTACTTGGCGAGCCTAGCATGTACAGGCATGGCCTCAGAACACGTAACTGAAAGGTAAAGCATGAGTCATATGGATTGTATGATGAACATGTCGATGTTCGCCTTTGCAGCTACATCATCTCACGTGATGATCGGTTTTGGTGTAGTGAATTTGGTTCGTGTAATCACTAAAGACGACTAAGAGGGATGTTGTTTTTGAGTGGGAGTTCATGGGATGATTTTTAATTAACTTGAACTTATTTATCATGAACAACCAATCAAAGTGAATTTGCACAAATTGTAGTATTCATTGGCATCCACAAAACTACCTTACACTTAGATTGTTAATTGAGATAAAACTGTTATGATCTAGTAAAAATCATTTAAGATTGGTACCGTATTAGTGAAAATTTAAAATTGAGTCCTATTGTAGATTTTTGGTATTTCCTACTAGCTCCATATGGTTAATGATTGATTGATCTAGAGAGCAAATAATTCCTACTTAGAATCCAGAGTCATTGTTGCTTCCATATTACTATATATTCAAAAGAATGTTTTGTTGATCAAGGTTATTTAGGAACAGAAAATAATTGTTTTCAGAAACAATCAAGTGAAACATATATTTATATCTAGAAACTTATTTGTGGCAACATGACTGAGTATAATTTAGCGTGACAATGTATGCTTATATTATTTGAATATATGCAATGATTGAAGACGATAGGCGTTTGAATATTCCAAGAAGTTGGGCGCTAAAAATTATCCTCTAAATTCCTTCCTTCGAGCTATAGTAGCTTAATCATAAAATTGTTATGATGGGATGGATTAAAAGTATGGGTAAAGTCATTTACCTTGCCTGGATATTGCTAAGAGTGGAATCCGGAAGAATACTATTAATATGGTGATATTAGTAGAACAATCAAACTCGGAGTATGACTCAATGGGTGATAGTATATGACTAACACGCCAAAGAAAATGAGCTAGTACGACTAGCGTTGTTCGATGTTCAATGATTCTTCTCGTAAAGGAAAGGAAATATTCAAAATAGAATTACAAAAGGTATATGGCAGAAAAGAATATAACTGGAAAGGTCCAGCTCAAGTGTATATGCTTGATATACAAGTTATAGATGTATTACTAGTTAACAAAGTTTTTTTGGGGGTATTTTGATACCACATTGGTTGGTATGAGTTGTCATACAAAGAAACACAATGCAAGAAATACAAGGGCCTAAAAGGAACTAGTAGTAGATGTGGAATCGATCATGACAAGAACAGAAATAAAGTGTTATTGTGTTCATCGTCGTATCGAACCAAACATTCAAGATTTATTTTAAGAACTTAATAAGTTGTTATTTTGTTCTGGTCTTTTGTGAGAAAAAATGAGATTGTTCAATGTAACATCCCTGATTTTTGCAAAGTGCAAAAATCACAAAAAAAATGAAAACTTTTGTTTTCATGATAAAGCAAGTCACCAAAAACCAAATAAAAAGGAAGAAAGAAAAGAAAAGAATATGAAATTGGAATAAAGAATCCAAATTTCCTTAATTCCAAAAACCCTAAAGCCTATTTCTAAAATAAAATATATTCCCTCATGTGAATAAAATATTATCTTAGAAACATCCTTATCAAAACATGTTTTCAACTCAACTACCATTTTGAAAATGATTATGATAATTAAAAACCATAGAGTTATTATCTCTAATATTTTCTCCTTGTCTCCAAGAAATTTATGTCACTATTGTTATTAACCTCAAATGGATAAAAGTTGATTAATTGTTTTCCAAGTATTATGTCAATCAACAAAACAATAAGGTGTTATATATATTATTGAGTTATGAAAACAAGTAAAGTGCCTTGGAAAAATAATGTTTTCAATTGGGAAAACAACATCTTCATTAGAGAAAATCTCTCTGTTCTTACTCGCCCTCAATTTAAATTTTATTAATAAATTCTCTATTTTGATTATGTTAATAAGATACCATGAGTGAATTGCTCATATGTTGAAAACATTTTGAAAGGGGCTAGAAAACAATAATTTGAATCAAAGAAATATTTTCTAAAATCATTTAAATCATATTTCTAAAATTAACCCTCTTTTTCTTTTAAGTAACTATTCATGTTTTCATCATATTTTAAAAATTATAAAAGATGAAAACACTTTGAATTAGTTTGGAAAATAGTATTTGATCATTATAAAGCTACTGAAATTTTATTTGACAAATATTTATATTTTATAGTTTTCTAAATTAAAAATCACATTAATCACTATTAAGGAATTATTTCAATTTTCAAAAATTTAAAAAATATATGTTGAAATGTTTACAAAAATGTTATTGTTGGAAAGGTATTAATATTTCAAGATTTTAGAAATTTAAATGAGGTTAATTGGAGTTATAAAACAGAAGATATAAAATAATCAAGAAAACATGAATTTAAAAAAAATTATGACGTCGTCATCGTCTTCATCGCAGTGAAAACTGCCGGCCGTTTCTGCTGTTTATTTTCGCCGTGATTGCACCCGATTTAAGGCTCTAATTGATGCCTTGTTTCCAACCCATAAATCTCCAGCTTCCCCTCCGCATTTCCCCTCCCTCCCCCTTTCGAATCGCCCCTAGGCTGAGGAGCAATTCCTCGCCGGAGTAGCTCGGGTCTGTCGCCGTTCTTTGTCATTTCCGGCAGTTACAGGAGGTAATCGGCCCCGATTCTCTCCTTCTCTCCTTTCCCTTGTCCCCGCGCACCTCGTGAGATTTTTGTTCGTTTGTTTGCCGCAGGGAATCTTCGAGTCCGCGTACGCCCGAGGTCACCGGAGCGGCCGTCTTCTCCATTCGCACAACGCCGTCCGCAGAGGCCCTCTCGGAGCACCCCACTGCCACCACCAAGATCCCCTAGCCGCGGCGCACACCTTCGTTTCCTTCCCGGAGCCAGAAGACCCCCGGATACCATCGTTGTTGAGTTTTCTGCGACGCCGGCCACCACGCAGCCATTGTCCGGCGAGCACAGAGCGACGGTGAGCCACCCCATCCTCTCTCTCTCTCTCTCTCTCTATTCTGCACCATTAGATGTGAATGAAAGGCTAGGATTTGATCCACCCAGCAAAGCGGTACGAGCCAATCAGGGAGCGCCGCGTCAGCGTGCGCGTTATGATCTTATCTGTCGCCCGGCGCAGTGCACAGCCGGCCCAAGCCCACCTCTTATCCATCGCACCGCGCGGCAAATAGCCATTTTTGGCCCAGCCTGTCTCTGGGTTTAATTCCAAATAAAAATAGAATTGTATATTTGCAGAATAGTCCCTTGAACTTAGAAACATCATATCTTTTTAACCATAAGGCCAAATTTAGCAAACTTGGACTTTTTGGAATCAGCACAACACATAGAATCTTTTAGCACTGTTAAAATTCAATTTTGACAAACTTAAATTGGTTCAAATTCAAATATGTTTGTTTGATGAATTTTGGCATAACTCAAATTCTACAAATCCAAAAATTGCAAATAAAATATTTTTGGAACGTTAGGATGAGTACTTTCACACCCTATGTCCCAAAATAATTTTGATAAAAATAAAATTCAATTTAGAGTTAAGTTGTCTATCTGAGTATTTTTGACATTGCCTTAATTCTATAAATAATTAGAATATGTTCCCTTAAGCAAAAAAAATTCCAATTGGTAACCTTGAACCAGAAACAACCATGCCCAACCATTTTGGACACCCTTGGACCATGAACATGTGTTTTGACCAAAAATCCATCATAGTGAACCACTAGTTGATCATGCTTAGATTTTGTTTCTATTCTTTTCTACCATTGTTTGTTGTGGCCATTTTGAATCCAAGACCAAGTCCTTAGTATGTAAACCATATAAGAGACCAATTGGTGAACCTCAAACACTAGTACTATTGTTTTCCTTCTACTTCTCCACTCCCCTATTCTTGCTTCAAGAATTCATCAAGTTAGCAAATGGAAAACAAGACTCAAGCAATAGAAGGCACTTCACTTTCAACTTGGTGGCAACATGAAGAAATACAAGGAAGATCAATGAAGAAGTTTTGAAGAAAATACTTGTAATAAACAATTAGAAGCAACTCAAGGAAGTACAAGTGTGAAGAAAATCATAAGAAAACATCTCCCTCTCTTTTCTATCTTTCTTCTTATTTCTTTCCAAATTGACTTAGTGGTATTTGTGCCCATCCCATACCCAAACCAATTAGTGAAGTGAAAGCCATGAAGAATATATCAAGATCAGTAGAAAAATCCATCCAAGGAAAAGACTACAATAGAAGCATGAAGATGATATTCAAGAAGACAAGCATGTGAAGACTTGGAGCAAATCCATACAAGTTGAAGATTTAGAAAGTTGTTTTTGTCCAACCCTTGACCCAACTGGAAAAGCCAAAGACTTTAAATTGTTATCTCCTTTGTTATGAAGTTAGTTGAACCCAGACCCACCTTAACCAAAATGGAAAGACTAAACTAGATCAATCAAATGTCTTGATAAAAATGGCTAAGTGTTACACATGGTTATGTGTCACTTTAGTTGAAATAGTGAGATCACCTTTGTGAACTCTTTGAACTTCTTAGATAAATATGTTTCCAATAAAGTTTGATCACTACAAACTCAACCTAGTCCATCCCAAGTAAAACCTTGAAATTTCCTTAACAAGTATTAAACTCTAATCTTGACCTTGTCCTAGCCAACTTGGTTAAACCCCTTTTGCCATGATTGTTTCTTTGTATGATTTCTTCACTTGTATGTTTGTTTATTTTTGTTATTGTGTTTTCAATGTATAGATTGTACGGAGAGCAACGATTTTTTGTGAAGAGAGTGTGAATTCTTCACCAACTTCAACAAGGAAAGTAACACACCATTAACTACCCATTATTTTCTATATGCATTTTAGAGTTTTGAGTAGTATGCACGATAGGGAATTTTTAATAAGTTATACTATGCTATGCTATTATCCTAGTAGTGTGTAGCCATCCTTCTATATCCTTCTAGTATAGAAGACATTGAACTTAGTAGAATTGCTATGCTCTTCAAATGTTTTATTTAGATGTTAAGGATAAAACTACTAAGTTTAATGAATCACCTGGGTGGAAGTTGTAAGACTGGTTTATGTTGAGTGTTGCCTCAGGGCCCTTGTCTAAGGGTTATTCCACTTGAGGTTGTCACTTGCGGATGGCCACCCAGGAACAAAGAGATTAATAAGTCCCTCTAAGTTTAGAAGCTTCTCGTGCAGCCTTTGGTCATATGGGCTCTGTCTTGATCAACTAAGTTGAATGAACTCACCAGTGCTTGACAAGCAGATGTAGGGGTTATAGGTTGGAACAGTTCAAACCTGACGGTGGTGGAATTTCTTCTGAAAGATCTCGTCTCAATCTTCTCCTTTCCTTAATGCACTCAGGGTGTATAGTATGTTTGGGCTGATTTGTGTCTAAAGGTCAAAGTGCACAAACTCTGCAGAGTCAACAAACTAAGATCTTAGCCGTGTCCCCGGTTATGGACAATTTGAGCAGCTGGACAAGGAATGACGGAAGAATCTCATCACGCCAACTTCATAATAAAATTTTGATGGGTGAACATGGGTAGGAGTTTACCCTGATTTCTATCAGTGGTACTCCTTAATTTAGTTAAGGTTCACTGGTTTCTATCAGTGATAGCTATTATAGATGAAATTGTTTTATGATAAAAGATAGGACAAAACTGGCTTTATGCAAACTTAGCCAAAACTCCACTCAACCAAATAAGCATGTAGTATTAGTCTTGCCATTTATATCCACCATAGTGTTACTTGCCAATACATTAAATTTTATTGACTCCCTTGTGGCTGCATATTCCATCCTGCAGATGTTTCTGAAGACGAGTGAGGATTTTGTTTTAGGATCTCGAGACTATCGCCAACATGTTTTGCCTATGGCACATGAAGAACATGGGCTCAATGTTGTATTATATTTTCCGATGTATTTCTTTGTTTTCCACTGGTCTTCTAATACTATGAAAGTTGTAATACTATTTTGTAAAGACTGGATCATGCGATGTAATAGAATTTGATGTATTTGCATGATATTTCATTTTGTACTGTGGTGCTAGCAATTGATCCAGGGACTAGCACAATAACACAGGTGTCCTTACATTATTTAAATGTGGGAACGCTACATTCAAACTATGACCATATTCCATAATTGATGGATATGTTAATATAAATCATGTTGGTAAAGTAAACATCTATAAGACTAAATGCTAAATGTTGCAAGACGTAAAAGAATTTCACTTAAATTGTGACACCACCATTTTAGTTCATATCGGAAAGGAAAACATGAAGGAACTCCATATTGATGGACTTCCAGAGTCATTTTGTTTTGAATAAATTGACGCTTGTGAGACCTCTTCCAAAAGATGACTAGAATTCGGTTCATAGGCCAAAGTAGAATGGAGGACTAATTTAATGGAGATTTTACATGTTGATGTATATAGTCCATTATGTATAGTCATGTGTGGTGGATTAATTTTTCCTTCATAAAATTCCGTAGATGATTTGAGTAGATATATGAGTATATCTATTTAAAGAGAACGGAGTTTGACAATTTTGAATTGGTTCATATTATTGTTAGTATGACGTAAAAGTCATTGTAACAAGGTAATCAAGTATTTATGATTGGATCATGAAGGATAAAGTTTTGAGTTACAAGTTTAGCAAAACATCTGAGGAGTTGCAGAGTTGGTCTACAACTTATACTTCTCGAATACCCCACATTAGTTTGGAGTATTCAAGAAATAAAACCAAACCTTGTTGGACATGGTAAGATTAATAAGATTGCCATTATAATTTTGTAGTTTATACATTAAGGACAACCGCTTTTACACTGAAAAGAGCACCATCATGATCCGTTGAAATTGACTACATCTAAGATATGGTTTCGGTAGTGACCCGAATTGTCATTTTCTTAAGTTTTGGTATGCATAGCATGTGTAAAATGTTTACAACCAAAATGGGATAAATATATGTTTATAAGGTTATCCTAAATAATACATCGGGTATTTCTCCTATCACCGACCAAAGACAAATGTTGTTTGTCAGAAAGGGTTGATTTATAGAGAAATTGGTTCTTGCAAAACAAGTGAGTGGGAGGAAAGTACAAACTCAACAAGATCAGAGAATCTTTGTTACCATGTCAAGAGTAGCGCAGCACTGGAAGTTGTTCCGAGGTTTCCTATTTTGACAAAGTAGAAGACACTACATGTGTTGTCGATACTTTGAATGAGTTTGCGAACTAAACCACAAAAGTCCTAAAACTTTGTACTTAGACCAACTTATGGTTTAAGACTAAAGTTTATTTTGACAATAGAAGGACCTGGACCTTATAAAGGAAGCAAATGATGGGCCCTGACTTCGTAAAATTGACTATGAGTCATTATATCCGCAATAGTATCCTTGTATAAATATCAAGTATGTGACTTGGTAGTCCTTTCGATAGGCATGATGCCTAACGATAGAAAAAGGGTCTATATAGCGACAAAGACATGGATTTTTACATCGTTTGAAAGTTGTACTTATCGAAAATTTGTTTTCGACGAAGTTCAAAGAGTTGACTACTACAAGATTTTGATCTTCCATGGTGATGCTTTAGTCTTTGCAGATAGTTATAGCAAAAGTTACATATTATGATATGGCAGTTGAATAACAAAACCAACTCTCCTCTCGAGGAAGTTTGATCGAGGATGTGTGCTTGACACAGTCTGAGAGTTTTGTAAAATTCAAAAGGTTGGTAGAAAGGTATGCACACTTCAATTGTTGAAGTAAGCATAACAAAGTTGAAATCTTTACCTTAATGAAGTTATCAAAAGAGTTTGATTCCATCATGAACGATAAAGATGCTTGTAGAGTTACAAGAAATTAAGTGGGAGCGCTATGACATATTTCCAATACTTTATATAGATGACATATGGTAGATTGGAAAATATGTATTTTAAATTAACACGTCTAAGATTTTTCATATTGATGAAAGGCTTAGAAGATATTGGGGATCGATATCTATAAGAGATGTATTGAAGCACCTGACATGATTGAAGCCAAATTACATAGATGAAATATTGAAGTAAGTCAATATCGAAATGACAAGAAGGAGTTCTTGCCACGTGGAAAATAATTTAACAAGATTCAAGTGTTTTGACACATGATGAGCATAATGAAATTTAGATTTCGAAGTCACATGTTCCATGCTATGTACACAACCAGATGAGTCACCTGCTATAAAATGTTATAGAAGGATAATTCGTATGATGATTAGACAACAGTGGGAGAGATCCATATGCCATTTTAGAAACTATAAGGATGTGTTTTCCTATGTAGTAATGAAAAACTATTTGTTGTAATTTGTTACACTAATAGTCTTGTCATCTATTCAAATAATTTTATCTCAATTAAAATATGTGATGAAGGGTAGCACAATAGGCTGGAAGAAAGTTCCATGCTGGATTTTGAATGAGTTTCAAAATTAAAGTATTGTGACGGATACTACAACAAAGTCTATATATTGTTGTATTGACAAGAAATAATATGAGTTTTTTTTGTCAAGGAGTTCTTTATTGAACTTGGTGAATTTCCAAGAATGCTAACACTATGAAGCTACATTTTCACAATGTTAGTAACATTAGTTTAAGCTGACGAATTAAGTTCTTACCGGTTGACCAAATATATACAAAGCCATCTCATTAGAGAATGAGTGATGCGTGTAGACGCAAAGAACATGCAAATACAATAGGACCTGAACAGTTCAGATCTTTTTCTGATGTTTACCACATGCGAAGCATGGTAATAACACTGGAACGCCATATCTGTTAAGTGCTTACAGACTAGATTATTGACTCTACAAGTGGGAGACTGAAGGGAATATGCTCGAGAGGCAATAATAAAGTGGTTATTATTTTATTCCTTGTTTATGATAAATGTTTATTTCTCATGCTAGAATTGTATTAACCGGAAACATTGATACATGTGTGTTTAATAAACAAACAATGGTTCCTAGTAAAGCCTCTCTTTTAACTAGCTCGTTGATTAATAGATGATCAAGGTTTCCTGATCATGAACATTGGATGTTGTTAATAACGGGGTCCTGTCATTAGAAGAATGATGTGACGAACATAGACCCAGTATCAAGATAAAAATACGATCAAGTCATTTAGTTTATATTGTTATATCTTGCGTACGAAGTAACTTATTGCTTAGACCATGAGATCATGCCAATCACTGGTACCGGAAGGGTGCTTTGATGTCATCAAACGTCACACCGTAACAGGGTGACTATAAAGGTGTCGTTAGGTATTCGGAAAATTATTAGTTGAGAATCATGGATCAAGAGTGGGATTTGTCCATCCAAAATGATGGAGAGATATACTCTGGGCCCTCTCGGTGATATCACATCGACACAGCTTGCAAGCACGTGATATGATCACAAGGATGTCATATCACGGAAACGAGAAAATAGTACTTGTCAGGTAACGATATTGAACAAGGTATGGTTGATATCGATGATCGAATCTCGAACAAGCAAAATATCGCGAGACAAAGGGAATAGTTCACGACGTTGATGGTTCACACGATCACGAGAGTCATCGTTGAATATATAGGAGTCATCACAGATCTCCATATCCCGATGTTGATTATTGATCGGAGAGGAGTCTCGATCATGTCTATCTTATTCGCAAACCGCAGGGTGACACACTTAAGTTTCGATGACGCATTTCAGAGGACACGGAATATTGAAGAATGTTTTGGGCAACACCGAAATTTTTTCGGAGAAAGTTGAAATAGTTCACGGGTTTTCGTCGAATGGTTGTTAATAGAATTAACAAATTATTCGAGATGCTATATGCAAATGTTTGTTAATGGAATTAACAAATATAATAAAGAAATAAAAATGTTTTATTTATTTATTAAAGAAAAACTCTTGGATTTTCTAAGTGGGAAATAAAGGAAGGATGAGTGGATGTGAGTGGAGTGTCCACTCACATGAAGAGGGAAGAGGTGGGGGCACACCATGGGCTGGCCGCACCACCCCTTTGGGCTGCCTCCCCTTCCCCTATAAAAGGAGGGTGAGAGCTCTCCCTCCTACACACACTTGCCCACCTCACTTCCACTTCTCGCTCTCAGGATCGGCGTGAGTACGACTACACCAACAACGAGATTTGATCTTGTAACGCTTTGTGTATTCGAGGGTATGTTCTTCTTAAGACTCTCTCTTTTCCCTTTGCTTTCATCTCCTAGATTAGATCTTGGCCTTCCGAGTTTCTCTCGCGTAGGAAAGATTTTGTTTTCTATGAAACGAACCCTTCAGTTTTCCTTACACTTTATAGAATTTTTTACACGTTTTCAGGGACTAACCTATTAACAAGATGCCACAGAGCCAGTTCCCTGTTTTCTGCTATTTTTTATTTTCAGAAAAGTTATTCTAGAAATATTCTTGGAATTGGAAAATTCAAACGCCAGAAGTCTTAGAAGTCCCGGAAGCTTCAAGAAGTACCGAAGAGCTCCGGAGGGGGGCCACAGGGTGGCCACACCATGGGGTGGCGCAGGCCCCCCTGGCTGCGCCACCTAGGGGTGTGGGCCTCCTGGCCACCCCCCGGCATCGCCTTTCGCCTATATATTCTCCCCCGAGGGAAAACCCTAATCGAATCGACCTTTTCTACAAAATACATCCGTAGCTCCGCCGTCGACAAGTTTCGGGGACAGATCTATGTTCTGGCACCCTGCCGGGATGGGGAAGTTCCCTCAGAAGCCATCTCCATCGACTCCACCACCATCTCCGTCACCGTTGCTATCTCCTGTGATGAGGAGGGAGTAGATCTCCCCCGAGGCTGAGGGCTCTACCGGTAGCTATGTGGTTCATCTCTCTCTCCCATGGTGTGATCTATATGTGATCGTGAGCTTTGTAATCTGGTTGAATTTGTAGATAATATTCATCATCTATTATGCTACTCAAGTGATTTTTGTTATGAGTTCTCCGTAAACTCTTTGATCACGGTGTAAAGGTGAAAGTGTGTGCACCGTGTGGTTTAGCATCATATTTATATTTTGTGTTGGATAACTCTATGAAATTGTGGTGTTTGTGTGGAACCATTTGGGTCCCATGGTGATAGCATGGGGTTACTTAGTTGGGAAAGTGCTTACTCTAAGGAGTGTTGTTAAATCCATACGTAATGATTAGTATTCGTTATTCGACCGGAGAGTGGTTCGGAGTAGCACAGTGAAGAGATGATATTTATGCATTCAATTATGTGAGCATTGTTGAGAGTGTCCACTAGTGAAAGTAGGAGCCCTAGGCCTTGTTTCCAAGCATTGAAACACCATTTTCCGCCTGTTCTGCTACATGTTTGCTTGCTGCCATTTTTATTTAAGTTTGTTATTATCATTTATAATCATCCATATTACTTGCATTTTACTCTCTCTTCGCCGAACTAGTGCACCTATATACCTGACAAGTATATTGGGTGTGTTGGGGACACAAGAGACTTCTTGTATCTTAATTGCAGGGTTGCTTGAGAGGGATATCTTTGACCTCTACCTCCCTAAGTTCTATAAACCTTGGGTGATCCACTTAAGGGAAACTTGCTGCTGTTCTACAAACCTCTGCATTTGGAGGCCCAACACTGTATACAAGAATAGAAGCGTGCGTAGACATCAAGCTCTTTTCTGGCGCCGTTGCCGGGGAGGTAAGGTAAAAGGTACTCACATCCTTGGGTGTGAGTGCTAGAAGTTATTTCCTTTAGATTGTGCGATTAAATCTTTTTGTTTCTTGTTTTCACTAGTTAGGCTTATTTTTACTTGTTGCTTGTTTTTATTTTTACTAGTTAGTCTTAATGGAAAACAACAAAAATATGAGAGAGCTTTATTTGCATTCTAGTAGCAATGTTATTAGCATTAATTATTTGGATACCATTATTTCTAGTACTATGGAAAATTCTAAGCTTGGGGAAGCTATTTTTTATAAACTTTTTAGTTTTCCAGCTTTAGAGGAGTAAATTTGCTCTGATTATACTTTATCTCCCATATGTGATAAACTTAATGATGCTTGTGATATTTTAAATCCTCCTACTGAAAGCATTGTCACACCATAGTTTTTGGATTCTTGTACTGTGTTCAAGAAGACAAAAATTAGGGACAACAATTATTTTTCTAACAACATTATTGTTTGAACTAACATGTGTTTATGATCTTAATCATATTTTCAACACAAGTTTTGTTTCTTGATAAAACCAATATCAAAAAAAATCTGAAAACACTTATATAATATTTCCCCTGTTGTTTTCCATGTTGATTACTTGAGTGAATTTTATTCCAATACTTAGATAATTCTTGTTGAATCTTAAAATAAACTTTTAACCTTGTTGGATCCAAGAAAACAAAATTTCAAAATGATTTATGGAAGTTTTCTTTTAAGTTTTCTATAGAAACTATTCCCTAAAAATATAGCCAAGTACCTGTTTTCCACCTTTATTTTCACTAGGCTATAAAATATTATTTTCTGTTTTCTTGACTTTTAATTGTTCCTTGCTATATATAATACAAATACATAAGCTTGGTTTTGTATTTGGATTAATAAAAATGATCTTCTGCTTGTTGTCTTTGTGGTATAAAAATAAGGCAGAAAAAAGCATTTTTGGAAAACAGAGAAAAACAGAAAGTACACCTTTTCCCACATTGTTTTCATAGCCTTAAACTATTTAAAATTTGTTTTCAAAAGATGTTTCTGAAATTTTATAACATTTTTAACAAACTCCAACTTGGAAAACAAAAATTGGAATCCTTTTGGTCTCTGAAAACATTCCAAACTTTTTGCTCATTTCTTCTGTTTTCCAACACTTATAGAATTTTCCGAATTTTAGGAACAGTGACAGATACGATTTGGGGCAGATGTTTTCTTTATCTTTTCTTGCAAGTTTTGAAGTGTGACTTTGTCTAGTGTGTTGACTAAGCTGTGGACTCGACCTAGGATGTTTTTATTAGCTTCTAAAAGCCTTGTGTGTGAAGAAATCTTGGGAGGAAAGAGAAGGGAGACATGATGAGGTGGAGGAGTATGGGCCTCCATAATTTGACTCCTTGGACTTGAACTTGGCTCTCCTTGCTCCCAAAATCCAGTATTGACTTGCCCTTTGTGGTCTTGACCTCTGGCCACCCTTTTTATTTGCTTGATCTTGTCCAAAGTGCCCCCATGCCACACATGCCACACACCCGAGACCACCCTTGCCCTTGCCCTTGGCTATAAGCCACCTTTTTTTAGCTCCTTGCACCACTGCCCTCCTCCACATTCCCTCACAATCCCACACTCTCACCAAGCCTAAGAGACCGAAGCACTTGCCCCTGTGAGCTCCACGAGCTCCAAGTCGCCGCCGGCCATTTTTTTGAACCCGAGGTGAGGAACCTCAAATACCTGCAGATTTTTGCTTGTTGCTTTGAGCGTGTGAAAAATGGTTTTCTTGCAAATTAATTTCTACGAAAATTCACAGAACTAGGTATATGTTTTCCTAACCATGTCTCGTTGGTAGATCCAAGTTTGCACTTTTATGTTGGTCACAACAAATGTTTTGCCCCAGAGTGTCTGCGAAAGTGTTTTTGTCACAACTTTTGGAATTTGTATCCATTTTGGTCAAATAAAAATGTTTTTAGTAGCCTATGAGTAGATATATCCATAGAACTTGGCCTCACATCAACGTCAGTTACCAAATGGAAATTCCATCCATTTTGGTAAATGAACAGTAGAATTTTCTAGGATTTTTAGAAGGAGTTTAAAAATGATTTTTGAGGTGAACCCAATTGGATGAGTTTGACGATGACTAGATCTATCTAATCCTAGCTTGGATTAAGTTTTGGAGCCCTAGATTATTTTTGGTGAGCGAAACTAGAAACAACACCTTTTCTGTTTTCATTATTACTTGTGTGTTTGTTTGTTAAGTAATGTGTGGATGTTTGAATCTTGTTTCCTAGCATGCATATATGTGTTGGATCTTGTTATTAGGTTGTTTTCTTGTAGTACATCCACCTTAGAAAGTGTGTGCTTGTTTGGAAAGTCAAATAGGAATAGGAATAGCATTTGTTATTTTCCTAGTTTATTTTATTTGATGTATTGTGTGAACCAAATCTTTGTGTGCTTGTTACCTAAGTTTGTGCTACGATTGTGGTGAGTCCAGTACCATTTTGGTACTGTTGTTTTGATGTTATCACGTCTGCTAGCTTACACTTTATTTTATAGAGATGCATGTGTAACATTTGTTATTTTCCTAGTATTATTATTTGATTATTGTGTGAACCAATCTTGGTAGATTTGTTTTACCTAAGTGTTGATGTGCTTGAGTTGAGTCTAGTACCATTTTGGTACTATTATTTTGATGCTATTATCTCTGTTAGCTTGCACCTTATTTTATAGCAAAGCATGTGTAATTTTTGTTGTTTATTTTCACTAGTATTGTTCTCACTAGTATGAATAGCCTTGTATGGATTGTTTGGTTATATTAATTTTGCCATGTGTGAACAGAGGCTTTGTTACCTCTTCTTGCCTTGGTATTAGTGGGCCCATAACCCACTGGTCCCATTGCATCTTGGATAGGGATGCAAATCTCCTACCATGCACTTGTGTAAAAATAGCATGTAGTACTATATGATTGTTTATTACTTTCCACCAAGGAAAATAGATTGTTTTTTTCACTTATGTAAGTGAAGAGTTTAGTATTTCTTTGTGAATACTAGTGTGTTTAGTGGTGGTTCATTTGTTAACATAATATTCCCTTAGGGGTATCATGTTAAGGAATGTTTCACTATTGTTTGGTAAATTAAATATGGTTTGCTAATAGAATGCTTCCTAGTGATTGATAAATTATTTGTAAATAGATTCCATTGAGTGTTTGGATTTTTGAAAGTGTTTAGTTGAGCTTGTGTTGAGTGCATAGCTACTGGTTGTGTAGTTTACACTTTGATTAGTTGTTATTTAATTAATTATAAAAGCATGTATTACTAGAATGGATTGATGCTTGCTTAGTAGATGTTTTCATAGAATTATTTTAGTGTTTATGCTTACTAGCATGTGTAAGATGTATGTGTTGTTAGTAGGTATTTACATTCATGAGTTTCTTGTTTAGGATCATGCATCCTTGTAGTGATGTTTGCTACTCTAGTGATGAACTAGTGTCACCACTAGGTATTATGAGTTGCTCTAGTGTGGTTGCCTTTTTATTTTATGAGTGTGTGATTATTCTAGCATGTTTAGGATGTTGCTCTTGTGTAGAATTCCATACTAGTATGCTGTTAGTGGACTCCTGTTGTTATGTATGTTCTAGCCTTATTATCCCTTGTAATGATTGTGTGTTAGGATGGATATTATGACTTGTTACCATTGGTTGAGCTACGGGTTTGTTTGTTTATTTTCATGATTGATGGATTCCATAACTTTAAGTAGACATAAGCATAGTCTATAACTAGCCTATTCTTCTGTGATGTGATTGCTTGTTGTTTGGAAATTGTCTGAGTGATTGCCTTAGCATGAGTATTGTACTTATGTTATTTGTTGTGCTAGTGTTGTTGTTGTGCTTAGTAGTATCTTGTTATCTAGGCATTAGTTTAGTAGTGATATTGTTTTGTGATGATTGCGTGTGTGTTGCTAATACCCACTGCCATGGGTATTACTTTGATTGATTGTTACTATCTTAGTAGTCTCACCTTTTGTGCCCACAAGCTATATTTTTAGCTTCTTGAGTATCTTATTATGAGAGTTGCACACCAACTCCATATATGGTATGTAATATGTGGGATATGGTTCTCAACCATATGTTTGTCTCACGACAGTTTGTACCCTGAGAGTTTGCGAGATTGTTTTCTAGATAACGTTTGAGTGTTTGCCCTAGTATAAGTTTGCTTGTTGTATGGGTTTTTGTGGTTAGTCGTTTACCTTCTCTAGTTCTGAGCGTGTGTCTTTTATTCTTTTATGACGCTAGTAAACGAAGAAGAAGAACACACAGTAGTGGAGCTGTGCGTCAAGTTCAAGCTACTTCAAGGCCACGGACACTCAGGGTTTTAAGGCAAGCCATCCTGATGCTTGCTGTTATTACACTTATCATTATCTATCATGCATGTTTTACTTTTGAAAAGTTTTACAAAACTTTGTTTACCAAAAACTATTTTTGAGTGTATATTACTACTATTAATATTATATATCATTACTATGCGAGTAGTTGATACTTGGTGTTACCAAGCCCATAGCCACCATATGGTATTTATTACCACTAAAGTTATAAGTCCCTAATGGACATCCTAAAAATACGGTTTTTGCAAAACAAAGGCTTTTATGGAAAACCCGGAGGAAAGGCTGAGCCTTATCCACCGGAGGAATGTGGAAGTGGTCATTTTTGGGAAAATGGTGTTTTACAAAAATGACACATAACCTAGTCTTCGCCGGACAACCTTTACCGTACTGCCACTTTACCCCAACATGGGCACGAGGCTTAACTTGAAATTTGTTCTTGTTAGTGTGTGTTCTATCTCAATTTGCTATAAGGGTCGTCGAGCCCTCGAACCGATTGTCGCTAGGTGGTAAATACAGGACATACACAGTGAGGGATTAAGTTCTCCTCCGGTCGCAGCAGTTGGGTCCCCTACCGTGGCGCTGTTGGACATGATGCCGGGGGAATTAGGACCAACTGAAGATATAGACATATTCTAGCTTGATCATAGTGGATGGTTAGGATCAATTATCTGATGTTCACATACTGTTATTACAGTCCGTGGTTGTTCACGGCGGATGTACTGGATCTGGTGGATTGTGTACACCTCTGCAGAGTCAAACTATTCTGAATAGCCGCGTCCTCGGATATGGACAGTTGAATGGCCATGTAGCTAGCATTGTGTCAATTTTTTCAAAAAGGAGTTTTCAAAAAGGAGTTGGACTTATAAAGTACTGAAAGGAGAAAATCTTGTACCGTGGAGGTACCGTTAATGAAAGCCAGAAGTTGTTTTACAAGAAGTTTTGCAAAGAAAATCTTTCTTTTCTAAACAAAAACTGGAAGTTGAATTCAAGGAGTTTTGCAAAGAGAAAACTTTATTTTAACAAAGTTTTACAAAACCTCTTGTACATGTGATATCTACAAGAGAAAGAAAACTATGTTATTTTCTTTTGAAGTATCTTCTTCAACAAAGACACATAGATTTTCAAAATCAACTATGATATGTCTTACATATATCATTGATAGTGAACCCTATGTATAGCCTACCTATTCCACTATATAAGCATACTTGCATTTTGGTAAGCTACATGATGGGTGTCTTGTTGAGTACATTCAATTGTACTCATATTGGTTTCGTCTCTGGTATTTACTTGCCAGACATCGAGAAGGAGTCTCAGAAGGAGATCTACGAGGAGGAGTACGGAGTTGATGGATTTGCGAACTAGGATCATCTCCGGTCAGCAGCATGTAGGTTAAGGAGTGACTTGGGCTCTACTACGTTTGTGTGTGTTAGTTGTTCCGCTGTGTGTGTTATGTGTTTGCCCGGCGTAGCAGTTGTGTAGACTTGGTCATGTGACCATGTCTATTTTGTAAGTTTTTATGTAATCGTGTAATGGATAATGTATCTGTGTACCAACTTGATATGTTGTTCACGACTGGTGTGATCTGGGATCGTGAATGTATGCATATCAGAGGTATCCTTGAACAGTGGTTCTGGGGGACCTTACAATCATTCCTTTTAAAATACCCAAGAATATTGTTGAACTTGTCAGGGATAACCGTTATTTTGGAGATGGAACTGTCCATCCTAGTGATCACTTACACTTTATGCATGAATTATGCGAGTTATTCAAGTGTGCAGGTATCTCAATGGACCAAGTTAAGAGGAGGCTATTCCCTTTGTCACTTGAGTACAAAGCAAGGGAGTGGTATGAACTACTAGATGATCCTCATCATTTGGAGTGGAAGGAACTTGAATCTCTCTTTTACTCTAAATTTTATCCTTCTCATGAACTATATTTAGATAGGAATTACATTTGTAATTTTTGGCCTCATGATGGAGAAAGAATTGCCCAAGCTTGGGGAAGACTGGAAAAATTAATACTCAAATGTCCTAACCATGAGCTTCCTGAGGAAATAATTGTTACTAATTTTTATGCAAGGCTTTCAGGACATTGGAAGGATTATCTAGATGCATGTTCACATGGTTCTTTTTCTAGTAAGAAGGTTGAATCTAAGTGGGATCTTCTTGATAGGATTCGAATCAATAGTGAAGATTGGAATAACAACAAAGGTAAAGAGTCAGGTATAAACTACGAGTATGATTGCATTAAGACTTTTGCTAAAACTGCTGATTTTCATGAGCTTAATGCTAAATATGGTCTTGATCCTCAAATATCCGTTGGTTGGTATAGATCCTTTGCTTCTTATCTTAATATTCCTAAAGAAAATTGGGGGCATATATCATGAACCTTTTAAAGACACTTGCATGGAAAATAAAATTGTTATTGATGATTGCAATAAACATGCTCAAACTTCTGAAAGTACTATTTCTTATAAGCATGTTAATTTTTGTGGAGCACTTAGACCTTGTGAAAATAATCAAATTGAAGAAGAATATGTATCCATCATAGGAATGAAAAAACTAGAATGTGGAGTAGGGCTCTAGATGATCTTGGTGAGGAAGTTTGTTCCCTCTATCCTTTTATTTGTGAACTTTGCTATAAAGTGGTTCATTTTAATTTCCAATGCTCAGGCCATGATAGTAGCCTTTCGAATCCTATGAGCACTGCAAGTTTGTATTGTGATGACATGATCACCCCTAATGAGCATGATGAACTTACATTATTTTTGGGGTGTGAAGAGTTATTAAGAAAAACTTCTTTGATAGATATGAGTGGTTTTGATATGAATAGTGTCTTGCATGGATGCCATCTTTATTGTGTTGATAATTGCCATGCAAATACTTACATACAAAATATTATAAAAAGAGGAGACTTTACCAAAATATGTCAGGACTAATATGTGTTTTGTTCTTATTAATGAACAGGAGAAATCCTCCAAATTTCTTTCTATTGTTTCTCATAATAAACCAGGGTATGTGGAGAAGCTCCCTTTTAAGTCTCTCCCTCCTAAAGAGGGGAAGAAGAGGAAGACGAAGAAGAAGAAGAAGAAGAAGAAGAAGAAGAAGACGAAGAGGAGGAGGAGTAAAAAGAGAGAGGTAACGGTATCTCCCCCTAAGCATGTTGCTCATATTACAGCTTTTGTTGATGAGTCTGAAATCGATGATTTTCCTATGCCTGTTATTTATTAAAGTGTTCATGATTGGGAGAAACACACTACTTTTGATATTGAAAATTTGTTTGGTACCAATTCTGAAAATGATGATAATAATTGCTGTACTATTAGTACCATCCATGTTCCTTCCATTGATGATATAGAAATCTCTAAACTTGTGGTTGATGTGTTTGAAAATCCCTTTGCTATTCATGATTATATGCTTGATACATCTCCTCCTAGTAGAAATGATGATATGTTTACAAATGAACGCATTTTGGAAGATAACTATTTTATCGCTTGTGATGATACTATGCCTCCAATATATGATGATTGCAATGATGAATATGATATTTTTAGTTCACCTACTATCGAGGAGAAAATTAATTATGATTTCAATATGCCTCCAGTCTTTGATAATTATTATAAAGAAAGTTATAACCTAGGATATAACTACAATCATCCTCATGAAACTTACCATAATTATGGTGGGATTACCCAAAACCATAACTTTAATATGCAACTTGTCTATCATGTTTGAGTTCTTTATGATAATCATACTCCTGTTGTTATTAATAAGAATGACTATGCTTATGTGGAGAGTAATAATTCTTTTATGCATGTGGCTCATGATAAGAATGTTTCTTGTGATAGTTATATTGTTAATTTTATGCATGATGCTACTGAAAGTTATTGTGAGAGAGGGAAACATAATTTTATGCATCTCAACAGTATTAAGTTTCCCCTCTTTATGTTTAAATTTTGAAGTTGCACTTATTTTGCTTTCCTATGCTTGTTGCTTTGTGTTTTCATTACTTGTTTTTCTACAAGATTATTTTTCATAGGAAGTGGGTTAGACTTAAATGTGTTTTACATTTTCTTCTTGATGCTCTCTTTCGCTTCAATTCATATTTCTCATGTGAGTATCTTCTCAAATTATCATGCCTAGCTAAAAGGCTTTAAAGAAAAGCACTTCTTGGGAGATAACCCATGTTTTTATTTTTGCATTTTTTTCTCTGTTCTCTTTGAGTCAAGGGGTTATATACTTCTGTAGAAACTCCTTTGTATATTTATTTTCATGTTTTAGTAGTGCCAAGTAAATTTTCTGATGAAACTTGGAGTTGGTTTTCGGATTTCTGCGCAGAAAACAGTTTTCTGTTGTCCACCGTAAAACATCATATAAAATCCTGGAAGAACAGAATGATCTGAAATTTTTTGTGCTTATTCCTCAGATAATTCCGCAACTTTTCTTATTTTACCACTTTTTTATTTGAGCAAAATAGGATTTTCGAAAATAATCATTTTTATCTGTCGTCCTGTTTTGACAGATTTCTGCCAATAATTGCATTTGCCTCTTAATCTCTTTCTTTTGGTGTTCTTTTGAGAAAAAGAGTTTTAAAATAAGTTGTGACAGTAGCTAATGTGTTTATGAGTGTTAGTCTTGTGTTAAAAATGAACCATGTGAATTTATTATTTCGATTGCACTAATGTTGCTAATGAAGATTGTGAGAAGTTTGGTGTGAAAGAAGTTTTGAAGGGTTAAGAGAAGAGGATGATATGACGTGATCAATAAGAGTGAAGAGCCTAATCTTGGGGATGCCCTGTAGGTACACCCCAGATAATTCCAAGAAGACTCAAGCGTCTAAGCTTGGGGATTCCCAAAGCATCCCCTTCTTCATCAACAATTTATCAGGTCACTTCTAGTGAAACTATATTTTTATTCAGTCACATCTTATGTGCTTTACTTGGAGCGACTTTTATTTTTAAGTTTGTTGTGTTTTATTTTCTATAATAAATAGTTGGATCATATCATACTTGTGTGGGAGAGACACACGCTCAGTTTTCATTGCTTCGAACACTCTAGTTTTCATTCTTATTGTTTTATGAGTGTTTACTTTTTGCTAGTACTGCGTTTAGCCTTTGTTTTCATGCATCTCTTATTCATATTTTTTAGTTTTAATAGTGTTATGTGAGTACTCTCATGTTTTCTTGCTATATCATGTAGAGTATTTTTGTTAAAACATATTTTGTATGGTGCTTGTTGGGAAAAGAAACGGCTGCTTGAGGTAGAATTTATAACGGTGCACGTAGAAGCTTGTATAGACTGTGGCTAAAACTTTTTCATGTCATGCTAGATGTTATTTTAGTTTTAAAGCCTTGTGGTTATTGAGTAGCATGATTATCCTCAAAAATCTGAGAGTGTTTAATATTCCATTGAAAGATTCATGCGTTGTTCTTGTCATAGTAAAGCATAAATTTATGGTATTCTCTTTCGAATGTTTTAGTTGGTTGACTTGGCGCATGCTCACACCATTTGTATGACTATGAACCAGTCACGAATAGCCTCCATGACCATTTAGTTTTTGAACTTGTGATACCGCTTATGCTTTAATTAATGATGTTTATGTCGCTATGCATGATTTGGCTCTTATGCTCTCTTGATTTGTCGCTCCCAGTCTTTTGCTAGCCTCCACCTGTACTGAGTATGAGCTCTACTCGTGCATCCAACTCCCTAAAACCAAAGTTTTCCGATTGTGTCCACCATACCTACCTACATGTGGTATTTAACGGCTACTCCAAGTAAATCGCTCATGTGTTACCTTTAAAACTTTCAAAATTACTCATGTTTTGTGTTCTTGTTTTTGCTCATGAGGACGTTAATAGAGAATCTTTATCCCACTTGTTGATTGGATTTCACACCCTAGACTAGTGGCTTCATCCGCTTATCCAAATGATAGAAGAGCTGGCAGCGGGGTGGCCAGCCCCAAATTAATACAAACAAATTCTCTTCACTATTTTTGCCCCTGGTTTATCAGTCAAAGCATAATTGTGTAAACAAAAGAGAAAGAGGGATGACCTTCTACACCAGTTGCGTCCTTCACAATGGGATCCGCTCTTGTGAATCCAGTTGGCTTGTGACGTACTGTATTGTCTGTTTATCATTCGTTGACATTAACATACACCTCTCCTAAAATATAGACACTCCTCCACGGTATGTGATTGTTGGCAGGCACCCGAGGATTTGGTTAGCCATGGTTTGTGAAAGATGGATGGGAGGAGTGTCAAACTTTTAATACCTCTGTTTAATAAAATAAAAATCTCTAGCACATGAGTGATCCCTGCTTCCCTCCGTGAAGGGCCTTTCTTTTACTTTTATGTTGAGTCTCCATCTTCTAACTTTATGCACAGTTGAGAGAGCATTTTTTTCATTCTGAGTTCTATGTGCATTTATCCCATAAACATCAATAATTGCTTCATAATGTGATATTATTTGTTCTTAAATTATTTGCTCTAGTCTTCCTCATGAACTTTGAAGGTGTCCTGGCATTTATGTTTTGTCCCACTCTTAAGGACTAGCAAAATACCACTTTGCCATGCTTTCTCTATACCTGAAACAAACGTTTATCTTTCTTTGCATTATTATCCATGATCCTTTATTTAAGATACTCTTCATGATGCAAAGTGATTGCTATGCTTTATTATTAAAGTTCTATTTATCATGTTTGTGTTTGAAGTTCTATGATCTCAGTGTACATATGCTTTTACATTAAAATGATCAAGTTCATGATAGTAGCATGTCACCTCAGAAATTATTTTCTTTTATCATTTACCTACTCGAGGACGAGTAGGAACTAAGCTTGGGGATGCTTGATACGTCATAAACGTATCCTTAATCTCTGATGTTCCATGTTGTTTTTATGTTGTTTCCCACATGTTTTCCTTACACTTTATAGCATTTTTTACACGTTTTCCGGGACTAACCTATGAACAAGATGCCACAGAGCCAGTTCCCTGTTTTCTGCTGTTTTTTAGTTTCAGAAAAGTTGTTCTAGAAATATTCTCGGAATTGGCAAATTCGAAAGACAGAAGTCTTAGAAGTCCCGGAAGCTTCCAGAAGTCCCGAAGAGCCCTAGAGGGGGGCCACAGGGCGGCCACACCATGGGGTTCCGCGGGTCCCCCCTGGCCGCGCCACCTAGGGGTGTAGGCCTCCTGGCCACCCTCCCCCCGGCATCGCCCTTTCGCCTATATATTCTCCCCCGAGGGAAAACCCTAATCGAATCGACCTTTTCCACAAAATACATCCGTAGCTCCGCCACCGCCGCCGACAAGTTTCAGGGGACAGATCTCTGTTCTGGCACCCTGTCGGGACGGGGAAGTGACCCCGAAAGCCATCTCCATCGACTCCATCGCCATATCCATCGTCGTTGCTGTCTCCTGTGATGAGAAGGGAGTAGATCTCCCCCGAGGCTGAGGGCTCTACCGGTAGCTATGTGGGTCATCTCTCTCTCCCATGGTGTGATCTATATGTGATTGTGAGCTTTGTAATCTAGTTGAATTCGTAGATATTATTCTTCATCTATTATGCTACTCAAGTGGTTTTTGTTATGAGATCTCCGTAAACTCTTTGATCACGGTGTAAAGGTGACAGTGTGTGCACCGTGTGGTTTAGCATCATATTTATATTTTCTGTTGGATAACCCTATGAAATTGTGGTGTTTGCGTGGAACCATCTGGGTCCCATGGTGATAGCATGGGGTTACTTAGTTGGGAAAGTGCTTACTCTAAGGAGTGTTGTTAAAGCCCTACGCATGGATTGGTGTTGTTATTCGACCGGAGAGTGGTTTGGAGTAGCATAGTGAAGAGATGGTATTTATTAATTCAATTATGTTTTCATTGTTGAGAGTGTCCACTAGTGAAAGTAGGATCCCTAGGCCTTGTTTCCAAGAATTGAAACACTGTTTTCCGCCTGTTCTGCTACATGTTTGCTTGCTGCCATTTTTATTTCAGATTGCTATTATCACTTTTTTTTTTGAAACATTTTCTACTGCAGGGGAGTCCCCCACAGCCCTTTATTATCAACCATAGAGTTACAGTTACAGATATGTACAAAAAAACATGGGAATAGACTAAGACAGTCTATCCCAGACTAATGTAAGGAGTTAATCCATAAAACTAAATCAGCAGCCACAGAAGCACTCAACCTATGCTTAAGCATAAGGAGATCTAACATGAAGCCCACTTTCCATCCCAAAAAGGAATGTCTTTCCGATTTAAAAATGACTCCATTCCTCTGTTTCCAAATATTCCAGCAAGCAAGAATCACTATCTCAGTGAAACAGGGCCCTTTGAAAGACTTTTTGGCGACAATAAGATTTTGCACAAGTGTGTTATCACTCCAGCTGATTTGCAAATAATTCCAAATCCTGGAGCTAAAGACACATTGAAAGAACAAATGTATCCAGTCTTCATTGCAATGAGTGCAACAAAGAACACAAAAATCAGCACCATCAATCTTCCAGTTTCTTCGTTTGATCATATCCTTTGTATTAATCCTATCCTTGAGGATCAACCAAGCAAAGAATTTATGTTTTGACATGCATTTGGATTTCCATATCCACTTTACAGGCCCATCTGGAGGTAAATGGGCAAATTGTAGCTGATAGAATTTGCTGGAGGTATATATGCCTTTATTAAAATTGCATCTCCAACTGTCCTCACTGTCAGACAACTGAACATTATTCACAATGACACTCAGATCATTAAACTCTTGGAAAGCTTCAATTGAAAACGGCAAGTGGAAAGCATCCGAGAGGTCTGTCATCAGTATTAAATCTCTTACTGAGGATAAAGGATCCTTGGTGAAAGAGAATAATCTCGGGAATTTTATAGCCAAAGGTTGTCCAATCCACGAATCTTTCCAAAAAAGCCCCGAAAAACCATTTCCCAAAATGCAAGAGGATAAGGAACACCAGGTATCTGCTAATTGCGTAACTCCTCTCCACCAGAAAGAACCACAGGATGTGACAGCATGTGGTACTGTTTGAAAATAATAAGCATTCTTGACTAAATGAACCCAAGGGATATCCAAATTGTTATAGAATTTTGCCAAGAACTTCAGTAACAGAGCTCTATTTTGAATCTGGATATTGATGATCCCTAATCCTCCTTTGAATTTGGGTCTGCATACCATATCCCAGGCAGCTAAAGAATTCACTCTTTGCTTATTCTTGTCCTTTCTCCATAAGCATCTCCTCCTTGCTTTATCTATTATATCAATGACACCTTTAGGGATTACAAGAGTGCACATGTAGTATGAGGGCAAGGAGGAAAGAACCGAGTTCACCAGAACCAAACTATCTCCATAGGAAAGAAATGAGACTGTAGCAGAAAGTCTCCTCTCAATTCTGTCAATTAATGGTGCAAAATCCTTGATATTTGGCTTAGTGGTTCCCATAGGCAAGCCTAAATAAGTAAATGGCATAGAAGCCACGGTGCAATCAAGAACAGAAGCCAAATCAACACTTTCCTGTTGTGATAAATTAATCGGAATCATCGAAGATTTATTATAATTCACCTTTAGCCCAGTGAGACTAGCATAAAGGTTAAGCAGATCCTTAAAGACCAAAACCTGAGCCGGTTCAGCAGGAAGGATGACCAAAGTGTCATCCGCATATTGCACTATAGGAAAGTCTCCACCAATTGGAATTGGCAGCCTGAGTCTTCCATCTCTTAGTGCCAGATTAACAATACTTTGTAACAAATCCCCACCTAGCACATAAAGAATTGGGGACAGAGGATCCCCCTGCCTGACACCTCTTTTGCAAACAAAAGTTTTGCCAGGAACTCCATTCAAAAGAACTGATGAAGATCCAGAAGCTAGAATTTCCTTGACCCATTTAATTACTAAAGGAGGGAACCCCTTAAATTTCAATATCTGCAGAATAACAGAATGCTCAATGGTATCAAACGCTTTCTCAAAATCAATCTTGAAGATCACCACTTTCTGCTTAGATTGTTTACATTGGTGAATGTATTCAAAGCACCATGCCAAACAATCTTGAATAGTTCTGGATTTGATGAAACCATATTGATTAGCATGGATGCAACCAAAGATTTTGTCTTGAAATCGATTAGCCAGAATTTTGGTGATGAATTTCAAACAAGTATTGGTCAGAGAAATAGGTCTGAAATCATTTACAGTCTCAGGAGAATTAATCTTTGGAATCAGAGTAATGAAAGATCCATTAATGCTCTCCAAAGAGATCCTGGCACTGTGAAACTCATTGCATAACATGACAAAATCATCTTTAATTATACTCCAGCAGTGTTTAATAAAAAGTCCGGTAAAACCATCTGGTCCAGGCGCACGATCAGGTTTTAGGTGTTTTACAACACCCTCAATCTCCTCAACAGTGAACGGATTAGCCAAGGTATCCAAACCATCAACCACAGGCAAGAAAACAGACAAATCAAAATCAGACATGGGTGGGCAGGAAACACCCATTCTGTTCTTAAAGCAGGACCAGAAAGCAGCAGCTTTGTCCATATGATCCACCAACACATTTCCAGAAGCATCAGAGATGGATGGAATAGAATTTCTTCTAAATCTCTCAGTGGCTCTAGCATGAAAATATTTGGTATTCTCACCAGAAAGCTTGGCCCATCTAATAGTACATCTTTGCTTCCAGTAATCAGATTGTAAAGCAAGCAAATTCTTGATATGCTTCTTAACAATAAGCCTGAAATTAAATTCAGGAACACTCAACTGTCGCACATCTTCCAATTGATCCAAAAACAAAATCACTTTACTACTCATATGAATGAGAATCTTTACTATCTCTTCGCCGAACTAGTGCACCTATATACCTGACAAGTATATTGGGTGTGTTGGGACACAAGAGACTTCTTGTATCTTGATTACAGGGTTGTTTGAGAGGGATATCTTTGACCTCTACCTCCCTGAGTTCGATAAACCTTGGGTGATCCACTTAAGGGAAACTTACTGCTGTTCTACAAACCTCTGCACTTGGAGGCCCAACACTGTCTACAAGAATAGAAGCGTGCGTAAACATCACAGTGACGGCCAGTATGCACTCCGATGAGAAATCGTGTCAGCCTCAGGGCGCAACTCGTAGGGACATGAGAGGCGAAATGCAGAGGAGGAGGAGTGCTTTAAGGGAAAAGAAACGAAAAGGATTAATACGGGTTTAATCGTCGGCAATCAAGAAAATTGATTCGGCAGTTTTACGAGCGTTTGTTCCGGCTGGAGAATGAAGACGATGACATTGGCAATGACGCCAGTGTGGGCCCGGTTTGTCAGTCGTAGAGAGAGAGAGAGAGAGAGAGAGAGAGAGAGAGGGGATGAGCGGAGCAGGCCGCTGTTCTGTGCAGGTGGGCTGTTTCCTGGGCCCTTTAGCGATGCGCGCGGCAAATAAGGGGCAGGTGGTGGGTTGGGCTAGTTGCTTTGCTTTTTTGTTTCCTCTTTTTCCTTTTCTATTTTTTTATTAATCTCTATCTTTTGATTCCTAAATCCAAAACACCTCAAAAAAAATTAAATTCTTAAAATAAAAATATCTTTCAACTAAGAATGTTTGTGGGCAACTTTGCACACATTTAAAAATATCTTTCAATTAATAGTACTTAATACCAATTTTAAAATAGAAAAGGTAAATAAATGAAAATTGGGTTCTATTAAATTAAAGATACCTTCTACTTGTCAAATAATATTTTTGAAAGTCTTTTCAACACATTTTCATATTTTATATTTTTTAAATATGAGTGAACACTAATAGTAACTTAATGCCATTTTTAAAATGGGAAAAATTAATAATTATTAAAGTTACTAAATAAAATTTGGAGGAAAACCATAAGTCATAATATTGTTTTCAAGGTCTTTTTTATGTTATTTTCAAAGCAATACATTTTATGTTCACACCTTTAGGTTTAAAACTTGGAATAACTATTAAGAATTTTTATTAATATTTTTTGTTCTCATAAAATATTTTTGAGGCTTAGAACTCTATTAAGGGTTATAAACCTTTGATTTTTTTTTGACATAAAACATTTTCAAAGTAATAGTTGATTTGAAAACATGTTATAAAATAAGGATTTCTAAGAGAAAACAATTTCTTTGAATAATGAAAATTTATTTTGAATGGGCTTTTAGGGTTTATGGAATAGAGGCATAATGGATTCTTAATTCCAAATTCATTGACATATGTGTTGTTTCCTTTTGTTTCTTGCATCTCATTTGGTTTTTTGGTGACTTGCATAACATGAAAACAAAAACTTTCAATTTTTAGTGATTTTGCACTTCCCAAAAATCAGGGATGTTACAATAGGCCCTTCGCAGAGGGAAGCAGGGATGAACTCATGTGCTAGAGCTTTTATTTAATAAACAGAGGTATAAAATGTTTGAAACTCCTCCCAACCTTTCTTACACAGACCATGGCTAACCGAATCCTCGGGTGCCTGCCAACAATCACATACCATGGATGAGTGTCTAATTTTTAGAGAGGAGTGTATGTCTATTTCAATGAATGGCAAACAGAAAATACAGTACGGTCACAAGCCAACTAGACTTCACAAGAGCGGATCCCGTTGAAGGACGCAACTGATATAGAAGGTCATCCCTCTTTCTCTTTTGTTTACACAATTATGGTTTGACTAAATCAGGGGGAAATAGTGAAGAGAAATTGTTGTATTAATTTGGGGCTGGGCGCCCCGCTCCCATCTCTTCTATCATTTGGATAAGCGGATGAAGCCACTATTCCGGGTGTGTAAATTCCAATCAACAAGTGAGATAGAGATACTCTATTTACGTCCTCATGAGCTAAAACAGGAACACAAAACATGTGTAATTTCGAAGGTTTTAAAGGTAGCACACAAGCAATTTACTTGGAGTGGCAGTTAAATACCACATATAGGTAGGTATGGTGGACACAAATGGCATGGTTTTGGGCTCAAGGTTTGTATGCACGAGAAGCATTCCCTCTCAGTATAGGTTTTCGGCTAGCAAGGTTGGGTAGCAAGCATTAGAATTGAGGAAAAACAAACAACCATATATATGATAAGACCAATCATTCAACCTTACTTGAAAGTAAGAACAATCTTACTTGAGAATACTAAGGTTATGGGCTAGGAAGAGAGAAAGATCATGGAATAATATATCTACATGAAACTCCCTCTTTTCTACTTAAGTCTCAAAGTATTGTTGCTACTGACCAATGATAAGTTTGCCAAAACCAACTAGAGTAACTTGATGCTCCAATATCGATACCAATACTAATAACAAGATCAACCATATAACAGAAATTGTAAGCTAAAATAAAGTGTAGAAGATGATGAAGATTCTCATTAATATTCCATAACGGCAACTCAAACCAACGAATATAAACCAACTAAAGAGTGATACTTACATACTGCAAACCATACTATATGATATTTCCTCTACTCATGATATAACTACTAAAAGGTAAAAAGGTGAAAGATAAAGGTGTGATACCACGACACTCCCCCAAGCTTAGAACAAACCAATGGGATGCCAATACCCATGACAAATTAATTCTTCGATGGTGGTGGTGAATCCTTCTCAATAATCTTATCAATTGATTTCTTCAAATATTCAATTGCAAACATAAGCATACGCATCATCTCCGTATTATGCTCAATATGTTTGTGTGCTTGTCAAACGGTGAATTCCGGCCATCAAGAATTTTCCCCCACACCTCCTTAGGGCGAGAGCTTTGTTCATCTGTACGGTTAGAACGATCCATATCCCAGCAAGAATGCAACTTTGCCTCGGGTACTTTTTTAGATTGATATTCATAGATCAAGGTGTGGAATTGATTTTTGATACTTGGAGATGGTATCCCTAGAGCTATGAAGTAACGTGGTACCTTCCCTCCAGTGCTCATCTGTGCTCCTTTCTTGAACTTGAAGGGTTTTGCTACTACTCTAATGTTTGCGATGGTAGCGTGTGGGCGCACACACGAGTCTTCTTCTACATCTCCTTCAGCTCCACTATCGACCTCCCGTAGCACCCTACCTTTTAATAAAGGTAGAATACCTGTGTACCTGCATTTCCCGGATCACTGATAGCATACACATGACAAAATGAAATATTCATAACAATAGCATCATTCTACAATGTAGATCCATTGGGTAAGAAATAAAATAGTCTTACAACTGGCATAGTCATCATGGACTAGCACTAAATAACAGAGTTCAAAGTAAACACAATGGAAAGAAAAATCTTCAATGAGCCTCCTTCTCTTCATGTGCCACAGGCAGACATGTTGGGATGTAAGCTCAAGATCCTAAACCATTACTCTTCATCGGAATGACATACACGTTGGAAAATGCAGCCCCCACAGGGGAGGAAGTCAGTACACACAATGTACTGGCAAGTCACACTTATTTGGTGGCATTTATGAGGAATAGACTAGCTAACATGATATTTTGCTGGTGGAGTCTGGGCTATTTGCATAAACCCTTACTCGTTCTTCTGTCAATCTGTATTATCAATAGATCGGTTACAATGGGGGGTGCTCGAGTCGAGAGTATGATCTCAATCTCAAGACTTTGGTGGTGCGGTATTGCTTGGTCCCCCTCCCGGTGGTTCTCCTGGCCTTATATAGGTGGCCAGGTATCAAACCGCACCCAGGGGTTACAAACCCTAACCTTAAGTCGGTTATAAGTTTCATTCCTTGACCCGCAAGGCTTTGCGGGTGGGCTTTGGTTGGGCCTTCTAGAACTGTCGATGGCATGTCCCTTCGGGCTTAGGTCTTGGGCCTTGGACCGGGTAGCCTCACCCGATAGGCCTAGGACTCATCCCCTCGTCAGGTTCACCGCCTCTTTGCGCCGCCACCGCTAGAGGCGCCGACACTATTGGAACCGCCGGCACTACTAGAACCGGCGCCACCGGCACTGTTAGATGAATGGTATTCTTGGCTAGTTTGGGTTTGGTAGTGATTGCCTTCTGCTAACTAGGCGAGATCTTCGGGACGAAGTCCACATTCTTCTACGTTAATGTGGATCATCGGTTCGGGGATAAACCCATCGGGATATGGGTTAAAGGGGGGAGGGGGAGGGGGATCCATGGGATGAGAAGTGTGGATGGAGATGTGTGGGATGAGTGTGCAAAATGCTGGGGGTGAGGGGGCATATTTATAGCATAAAGTGGTATGTTTTGAAGCCTCAAAATTCAAATTTCGAATTTTTTAGTGCCACAAACGTGCTGGCGGGCTACAAATAGGCCACCCTGCCGAAAAAGGAAGTGCCGCAGGGCACGAATCCGGCCGGCGTGCCGCTGTCGTGCACGCTCCCTCAGCGTGCCTCGCACCCCGCCTGCGTGCCAACTCCCGCCGAGCGTGCCCCGCTCCCCGCCCGCGGGCCAATGTGCCGCCTGGGCCTGGTTACGTGCCGCTCGCGTGCCACCGTGCCGCGCAAGCACGCTGGGCCGGTCGGGCTCGTGCCGGGCCGCATGCCAGCACGTTTAACCTGCCAGGCCGGGCTGGCCCACGGGCCACGAAGCGAGGTGCGGCTCGGGCACTAGCGGGCCCGTACCGGGCTGTGGCCCGTTTAGGGTGGGCCGTGCCGTGCTAGTGCCGGGCTGAAATGACCGTGCTTCGGGCCGGCCAAAAAGCACGGCCCATTTGGCCAGCTATATCAGGGAGGAGGCGGTGGTGTTGCGAGGTCGCACTCGTCGTATCTCGGAGCGTGGAGCAAGCCCTATGAAGGGATCTCTGATCCCCTGATTGCTGAAGCATTAGCACTTATCTTTGCTAAGCTCAAAGGTTTCCCGAGAATTGTCATGGAAACTGGTTGTCTAGAGATGGTTGATCTCTGGAAAACTCGTCATAACACACGAGCTGTTGTTGCGCCGATCTTCCAAGAAATAGGAGAGCTCACTCATAGTTTTTCTTCTTTTATTATTCAGCATGTTGCGAGAACAACAAACCACCCGGTCAGTAGCGGACCTAGGAATATTTGAAAGTCCGGGCAAACAGTAAATTTAAGGGCTTAGAATGGTATTTTTTCAGTCTACACAGAGTAAATACAGTACAGATACACTACGCCGGCCGGCCGGAAGCCCGGGCAAGATCCGGGTAATAGGGGCGCTGCGTCCGCCTATGCACCCGGTCCATTTGTGTGCGAAACTAACTTGCACGCTGATGGTGAGAAGGAGTTGGCTCGATTGTATCCCAGACTTTCTGGTCGTCAGCTTAATAAAGCTCTCTGAATGCACCGCAAAAAAAAGCACAAGCATATTTTTTGTTTGTTATAGTGGACTAGTTAACCTGCACGTGCACGCACGTCTTCCCAAAATAACACAATCATTTAAATTTTACCTTTATATGAGTTGTTTTTTGTTCGTCTTTACAAAATTATCAATTTGGGCAGTCAAATGACACCATATTTATTTAATAAGGAAAACATTCACGGATTGCATCTTGAAAGTCTCATACACATAGAAAGCAAACCATACAAGAATTATGCCCGCACACTTCTCTCTAACATATATAAAAAAGAAAACACTTGAGTCAAATCAATAACTTTATCAAGAGGGGAAAGGTAGGGTACAAATGCACATAGTGGATAAATATACAGGGGAGCACTGGGCTACAGACAGAACCAGGCCGCACGCACTGAGCAGCCTCTGAACAACCTCGGAAGAAAAAACATATATAGATTTGTTTTTAGATCAAATGACACGAATTTAAGATGAATCCTTTATTCATGTTAGTTTTCTCCAAAATAATGTGCACATTATCATCTTAATAGCAAGAAAGACGAAAAAACTAGTTATACTACACAATGTTGATCAACTATATCCTTCAGTAATTCCAAATTACCCTATTCATTAAACAATTTCCTCCAATAATTACTGCATCTCCGCTGATAGAACATATGGTTAACCATGAAGGTGACAACTGCCTGGCGAGGTCACCGCCGCCACAACCCCAGCAGGGTCAATCAGTCCCCACCAACACAAGGATGTCACATGTTGTAGATACCTGCTAGCAACTGCAACAGAATTTATCATCTGGTTGTAGACATTAATTAGTTCAGCTCCTACTAATTGTGGTGGATCCACAATCCCATTGCCTCGATCCAAGAATGTTAAGTTTCTAAAGAAAAGACCACAATGCACAAAATACTGACATGGAACAAAGTTGTCAAGTAATGTTAGAAATTGCCAACCTCTTCCATTAAAGGCTGCAACCCAATCAGATGTTTAGAATCGTACATGGCCACAAGTCATTATTAAGTAGTGAACAATGATCTGCAATGAGCAACACAAAATGAGATGAAAATATAGCAGATCGATAGTAATAGGTATTTAGATTGAGCATTTTGCAACCAATATAACCACTAAAACTGCATCAGTAAAAGTGGTACATAATCTGCAAATTTGAGGATAACTTATAAAATTGAACTTATCTAGTAATGCACAGAAGTGTTACATAAAATATTCCTCAGCAAATCTACTGTAAAGACATCATCACCACTATGTTGCCAAGACATCATCACCACTATGTAGTTTAGACATGTGCTACAAAATCAACCCTCCAGCATGTCGGTTATGTAACCGACAAAATGAATAATTTAATTACATGTTTATCAATACATCGAAAATCTATCGAAAAAATCTAGTAATGAGAATTTAGTTCAGATACCCTGTTATGAAATATTACTATCTACATATTGTTCTTAATAACTGAATTAGATGGGTTTACCCAAACACAAAGAATTCACGGTCTAAGGCTTCCTTGTTTCATGGAGACCAAACCATTCCCTTCAGCTAGTGGCACCTACAAACAAATATACTTAGGTAAAGATTGACTTTTAGCTTCATACTTGACTAAGAAATAATTATTAAGTTGCATTATAATAAAACACTAAGCGTAGCATAATGACTGGGAATTTTGACAAATTTCCTAAACATGCATATAAATATAGAAACACTAAATGTCAATTTTCCTGAAAGTGTGGAAAATATGCATCTGATTTTTTTTATAAAGTTCCAAACCCAAAGACAAAATAGTCAACATCATGTGACATGAGATAATTCAGCTGGACGTGCATAATGAAATAACCGAAGTCTGTCAACCTCGCATCCCATATTAGTGGGTTTTCATTACTCATGCACTCCCTTGGACTTCAGTAAACCAACATGGGTGATTGGGACAGGATTTCACATACCAGGTCGCTGCAGACAGACGATCAAGGTCTTTGGAACATGGTCGTTGCATGCTTAGGAGTCGATCCCATGGATATGTTAGGAACATGCAACGGGAGTCGGGAGCACGAAGATCATCATTGTGCCGACTACCCTGATGGTCACGATAAGACCTCCTCGGTCACCAAGTCAAACTTTTTCTTCTTAGTGTCAACCAATAACCAACAAGTTTTCAATCACGTAGCATCTAATTGTTGCTGGCCTACTCATAATAAACTTCACCTTATGCGTCCACAAAGCAGTAATATATTTTGATGGACCACTCACCTAACAAGCTTTCGCAGAATAAATCCTTAAAGAAACACATAGTCATTCTATTTTTTCCATCAACTTGAGCGTGTGCTCAAAATACCATCTTGAGCTCTTGAACTCTTGTTGGGGATAACCAGGCTAAACATCTTCAGCTTGAACAAGAAATTATACCTGCTACAAAGCAGACTTGTTTTAACTGTGTTTGGATTATCTGCAACCTGCCATGCCACAAACCAAAACTGCAATCCAAAGCAAAATATCAGGATTGTGGTGGTACAGTGCAAATAACATAACTATTAAAATAACATGCCAATTCTAGCGGTGTTCTTCTTCTAACCTTGCCATACGTTGAGTACATATGAGTCAATTAGAATATCCTAGCACATTGCAGGATTAATAATACTGTCACGGAACAACGTTTGCCAAGCAATGCTAGTCTGCATAGCAATTGTGACCGTCTAGTTCTCTACCATTACAGGCTGCAATCCCAGTCGAATATATAGAATCATAATATAAATGGTGAAATCTATTGGGTTAGCTAGCAGGTCTAGAGCCAAAAGAAAGTTCTGCTGGCTGAAAACCAAGAGTATACATTGGGAAATAATTGATCTGGCGCTGACACGTGATTAGCATCATCTCCCAAAAAGATGAATCCCAGTCATCATGGAAAAGGTGTTCACCTCATGGTCGTATTCATCCTATACACACCAGAAAACCAAGAAAATCATCAACCTGCAAGCCCCGACACAGCACAAATTTGAGTAGCCGCGGAGAAGAAAATTTGAAACTTCAGGAGAATGAGATTGTTTACTTCTTGATAAACATCTAGTCGACGTTGGCGAATTTGGAACGAACATTAAGGCGGATGCTGCTGATCACGAAGAAGTTGTATGGCGTGGAGCGGTCCGCCGCACTGCTTCAGATCCATGCCGTAGATGCGATGGTTACCACAACATTGTGGATATTTTGGCAATAACTGACTGCACTATGTTTTGTTAGACACGAAAGAACTTTCACTTCTCCTTTGGGAACCTTGCGGCAAGTGGGATATGCCCAGTTGGGGAGATTCTTAATCAGTATAATACTGGTATGTTCTTATTAGTGTTCCAATCTTTACAACATTTCTTTCATATACTTTTGTTTAGGATTAGACATCTTTGCATCTGCTTTTGGTTCATATGGAGCTTGGTGTACAAGGTCATACCTCAAAATTGGATTAGATTCCAAATATGTTGCTTAATCATGTAATCTTGCTGAAACTAAGCCTTGTCACTAGAGAAAGATGACGTGTGCCATTCGTTTCTAGAAAGTTCTGTTTGTAGCACTATATTTGTGAAACCACATATTCTATGGGAGGAGAATTATGATGGGAGGACAAGAAAATGTCATGGCAGTAGCTCTATTTGCTTTGTTTTAGAAAGGAGAGGTGGAAACTGATCATGTGATTGTGCTTGTTTTGTGGGAAAGAATAACAAAATGCATGGCTAATTCTAATATCAACTTATGGCTTATACTACCAACAGAGTGTTTTGTAAGATTCATGGCCTTAGTTTAGTGGTCTCCCATCAAGTTACACAGGTTGCCACTGCATGTATTATAATAATTTGGGCCTCATTGATTGATGTAGCTAACTCATGAAATCTAAGGCTTTTTAAGGTACAGTAGCCAATACATCATGCAGCATCAGCACTAATATGCTTTATTCTTACAGATGATTGTGTGTTATTTGCTCTCACAAAGGCTGCAGAAATGACAGCTAGAATATTTGAACTTTTGTTGGGAAGTGGTGTTGTTATCCCCACAATGGATCCATATACCTTGAAGCAAACTTACAGGTCTTCTAGATTGGCTGATGGTATCCCTGATAAATTAATCGATTACAAAGATAAGGAGGCAATGCTAAAGATGATTGAGATAATGGAAACTATTGGAGTGCAAGATAGGGTGAGTTTCCCTCATTTAGTAGTTGTACTTTGCAGCCTAAATCCACCCTTCCTAATGCGCAGAGACCTAATCTCCTTAATCTAACAAATTTTCTTCATTTATTGTAGGCTGGCAAACATACTTGCAAAATTGGAGGCTTTGAAGAAGTTCATGGTTACTTTGAAGACATTGCTACAGAGCTGGCTGAAGGGAATCCACTTGTTGTGGACATGATGCCAGGGAGTAACTTTGGAGATCTGATGTATGGTGAGATCTATCGGTGCCCATTCAATAACAGAAACTTACCAGAGGAACGATGCAGGAAAGGAGTCACCATGCACGTAGTGATTCTTGTAGGTGCATCTAGATGGGGTGATATAGATTACTTTTACTTTCTGAACAGTTACGGTGAGGTGTTTTGTTTTAGAATCCAGCAAGGCTCTAAGAAAGAGATAGGAGGCATAGGAAAGATGATTGCTGATGACATTTGCAGCCCACCGTACAAGTTCTGGAGATGTGCACGGTGACTTGAGGTAAAAGATGTATTGAAGATGATTGCTGATGACATTTGCAGCCCACCGTACAAGTTCCGGAGATGTGCACGGTGACTTGAGGTAAAAGATGTATTGAAGATCTGTATCTAGTGCTGCTGGATTAAGGATTTGGTGGAAAGATGTTCAATCAAACTAGATTCAGTGAAGAGTAGTTTGTTTGTCATGATATAGGTTCTCTTGACCCTTCCATCCCATGTATGCATTACTTCTTGTAATAATAGTCTACATGATAATTGGCCTGTCTTCTGATGGGGACAATAAGTACTCCCTCCGTCTCAAAATAATTGTCTCAACTTTGGCTAGATATGGATGCATCTATACACTAAAACATGTCTAGATAATCCATATTTAGACAAAGTTGTGACAATTATTTTGAGACGGAGGGAGTACCATATGTAAGCTTGCAACGTAAAGATTCTTCTACAAACCGCACTTAAGCCTTTTTTTAGCTTTACTAAATACAAAAAACGATTTCTTTGGATTTTATGTTCTCTACCCTTTTTGAAGTTTCTGGTATTCAAGTTTAATGACATGGACATTATAAAGAAGGTTTGGTATAAATGACTAGAAAGTGGGGGCATTAACATCAGCAGGAACTGCGGTTGGCATGGGCTCTCGCTCATATCTTAGTGCGAGTTTCTTACTTTCTAATTGATTCAGCAGGCCGCTTGTATTGTTATACTTCCAGTGTTGATTCTAAATGGTTGTTTGGGCTGTAAGTTTCAGCACTTAAAACAATGTTCTCAGAAGCTGATAGAGTTTCTTTGTGATCTATTGCCCCTATTTTTGGCACTTCACCGCGAGGTTACAGTTGTGAGGTTACAGTTGTGAGGCTTTACTAACACATAAATCCCCCTATGCTTATTTCATATCAAGTGGTTAGGTCGTGCAATTTCTGAAAAAACTTGGCTGTAATGTTGTTTAATTGTGCTCCCAGTCATTAGCTTCCGCAGTTTTTCTTTAGTTTGTTCACGTACATTGCGTCTCCTATTATGTACAGCAGGCTCTTTTTGAGCTCTGATTCTTATCTCCATCGATTGAAAGAAACAGCATATGTATTTTCTAGATTTTTTTTCTGCGCCTATCTGCCTAATAATCTCTACTATATAGTATGCGCTAACGACCATACGTACGTCAAGAAAACCAGGGATCGATCACTAAAAAAACACGCAACCATTGCTAGGTCAAGAAAACCAGCTATCGCTGGAAAAGCCACGCAACAATCGCTAAAACGCTAAAAAAAACCAGGGTCGTACGATCCCACGCATGATTGCCAAAAAGGATGGAAAGTTGTACCGAGTGGCCCAGCCCAATCTGGGCCCAAACCTCACAGTTTCCAATCGATCGCTAAAAAAAAATCTTGGCTCAAACAAAGAAGCGATTCTGATACTGATCCAGTGAAATCGGAATCCTATACGAACATGGAATTCAACTCCTATACCAACACGGAACATGCGGCCATGGGTCACCCATATAAAACCTACAGAATCCCTCAATCAAGACCTCACAATCCCTTGATCGAAACCTAACACGATATTGCAAAGCCCAAATCTCTGTCCTAGCTTTGACATTGCCACGCTCTGAATCAGCACCGGAACTCTCGCTCGGCAGTGCTTCGTCTTGCACCTGCAACAACGACGCTTCACCTACGGTAATCACGTCTCTCGTTGTGTGTTGGACAGATTGATTTCATTAGTTCATTACTTAATAATGAAAAGTGAGACGACTGAATAGACAGATCAATACACGCCCGGTTTTCGTTACCTGATTAAGCTGCACCTCACGCACGTTAATCTATATGTCGTCGCTAGCACATTAGTGTGATCAGCTTTTGTTTTACCCGCAATACCTTCTCTTGGTGTTGTCAAGAATATTCTTTTTGTGCCGTTTCTGTTCAGTAGCACTACTTCTTCCTACACAAGGAATAGTTTCATGTACTGTACTTGTTAACATCTGAAACCATTGCCTTCTAAAAATTGACCCGTGGCTATGTTATACCTGGTGCGGTTATATCCAGAAGTTGCCCTTCTTTTCAGACTCTAGAAGCCCTGCCAGCTCGAATCCTCCTGTTTTCCACGGAACAGGAACTTATGAGTTACGGAACAACAACATGGTGGGATGAGAACCACCCGTTGTATAAATCCTGCAGACCCACGCGACAGGAACTGTGTCTGTGGATCTCCATAGCTAACATGCTCGAGCTCTAGCTTTTCATCCTTCAGACAGAAGTTGTCCTTCTTTCGACACTATCAAAATTCTAACCAGTCAAAATAAGAAAGCAACTCAGAGTTTCGATTCATGCTTTCTTCTTATTTTGGTTTTAGTTCATATTTTATTAAAATACCATTGATCTTATTTTGGTTTTAGTTCATATTTTATTAAAACACCATTGATAAAAGTTCTAGGTTCATTGCTGAAGTAGTTGCACAACAATTCTCTTTATTTAGTGATTCATGACTGATAGATGGGCCTCTCAGTATCTCGAAAGCATCCCCTGTTGTGACATATCTATTCTAAGACCATTGCAGTAACTTAGCATGGATAACCAGCTTAGAATATTAAATTGATTTGGATCTGACAGCAACAACACGTATCTTATATGAAGCATCATATTTCCAATTTATTTTCGGAATCCTCATTTATGTGCACTTCATGTCTTCGTTTTTTAACCATCCTGCTGGTTCCAAAACCAATTAGTGATATTCATATTTCCCATAGATTACCAGTAAAGGACGGTGCCCATCCCAGTTTAGACAAGCAGTTCAATTTCGGTGTATACAAAATATATTTCATAGCAAATGGCACACGATTAAAAAGCTTTGCCTACTCAAGTTTTTAATTTTTACTCACACTAACATACTTGAACTTTTCACCCAGAGGATAGAGAGAACAGTCGACACAACTCAATATCACCCATCGTGGGCTTGTTGTTGTGACACACCAACTATAGAAAATTACGAACCTGTGAAACTAAAAAAAAAGATCCTTATCGCTGATGTATGTGAGAATGTTCGTAACCTGTGCACAATAAAGTTTCAGAATTAAGCAAAAAAAATTGTAAATTTGTGGGGAACAGAACTGCAGTGGTTATACCTTATCAAGGGTATCTTCTACAGATTCATCACTTAGCTTATCACTGCCACCTTGCTGTAAGATGTTACCACAGAAAGCGATTCGCTATTGCAGCGGTAACATCTTTGTTACAGAAAAGTTCGAACGCCTCTTAAGAGCTTGGCTTAACACTGCGAGAATACATGAGATATTAGAAGCAGCGGTACATTATTTTTGTTTGATAAAAAGCAGGACAGGTGGAAGCTTGTGATCTACTTGCTTCCATGGAACAGCTTCCATGCCCTCTGGATATGCCCTGCTCAGCTAAATTTATTTGTTATGATAGCGTCACTACTGACAATGATGTATTCCAAAGTTCCAATTTCTAATTATGAATTTTATTCTAGGATATAACAACCTGCGACTTAGAGTTCATTCGAAAAATATTTGATCCAGCCACTCATCACCACCCAACACTCCAACAGTGCTTCACCGGACTTATAGAAAATCTTTTAGCAGAAGCTTCATCAAACTGCTAAGAAAAGTTGTGACAAGATTAACATGAGAACGATCACATCTTCTTTTCAAGACCACTGGCCTACTCACTGGCCACATGATTTTATTGTATCTTCTATTGGTCTCACTACACATCGGAGGGATTCATCAATCAAATATGTTGAAACTCTAAAGGTTTGGTGGGCTTGTTCTAAGTAAATCAGCAAATACATCGTTTGCTGCAACATCATGCTATAAAATAGCCAAGAGTAATGGATAATTCTATCTGCAAGGTCCGTACACGCTGCATCCCACATGACGACACGAAAATTCTTGAAGTCATCCGAACGAAGTGGGACACTAGAGCTGATTTGTTTCTTTAAACTTGTTAGAGCTGTATGCTGCTCAAGATTAGGGACTGGGCTACAAATACTACGCGTTACTTGGCACATTCTTAAAGTACTACAGTTTTCTCCATGCTGCCATATTTGCTATGCTACGTGAAGAATTGCAACATTCATACTCTATTTTATCTTTTGGAGAATGTCAATACTACTTACAGTGTGGCAAACACATTAGCTCAGGTTCAGGCATGCAATTAAGTTGGCACAAGAAAGAGTATGATATTGGAAGTACAGCGAGCCTTCCAAGGTCACTAACCTGAAAATATCATGTTTTCCTGTCATATTTCACCAAATTATTTTTATCCAAAAAATTTGCAGCTGAGTGAACCTGCAGCAGCATACGAGAACAAGAATCAGTACAGAAAAGGCAAGAAGGACAAGAGAGCACGAGAAAATATGCCAAAAGAAATAGTGAAGTCAAAATACCTGTAATAGCAGAGGAAGTAGACGTTGTGGCTTGACCTCATGTCATCCGTCGCTACCGGGGATGGAGGACGGCGACAGAGGTAGGAGGTAGGCATAGCATGGCTGTGGCGGCGGGAGCTCGCGGGTGAAGCGGCGGAGGAATGCGGGGAGGTGGCTGTACGGCAGTAGGGGCCGCGAGGTGCTCATCACCGGAGCCATGGACACCGACCGGCGAGAGCTAGAATCCTCCGTACATGGATCAATCGAGGCGGGAGGAAGGTAGGAGGCAGCACCGAGGTAGGAGGTGGGCGGAGCAAGGCAGTGGCCGCAGGAGCTCGCTGGCTCGGCGGAGTAACGCGGGGACGTAGTGGTAGGGGATCCCCGCGAGTTTCTCATGACCACAGCCGTGGAGGCCGACCGGCACGAGCTCGGGTAGCCGGCCATGGTGCATCTAGACGGGAAGCTAGGAGGCATGGAAGCAGGGACCGAGTAAGAGGAGAGGCCAGAAAGGGGATCGGGAAGGATGGAGAGAGACCACTGATAGGATTTTTTCTACCGCAAAACATTTAGACGGTCCCCACTGGTCACGGAGTCCGGAGCGCTCGCATCATTTAGCGTGCACTTTGGTTTAGTCTGCGGTTTTAATAACAATCAGTCTTTTTCAGCTACCAAGTCATTGTTGTCCATATTTTCTATAGCTTTTAATATCCATTAACTTTGTATTCGTTGCTATGTAGATAATTCCTTCAGGTGTTGAATATGGTCATATTATTCAGGATTTTGATATGGATAGTAAGGAAGATAGCCCATCCAAAGCCTCGAGAGAAGAACCTATTTGGTTTGAGGAGGCAAAATTTTCGGAACATTTTTATAATGCAATATTTCACTTGCTAGCTTACTTACATAAAATTTTCAATTATGACATCCTACTTCAGTTCTTATTGTAAAGATTATTCGATCTACATAGCCCGTAGCAACGCACAGACATTTCAACCAGTAAAATATACAAATGTGATCAGAGGTATACATACAAAGTGATGTGATTGCACCATTTCATGAATGGAGTTATGTTATATTCTATCTTAGTGCAAATTCTCTTTGAAGTCATTTGGGCACCATATTATCGGTGCTACATCAACTGCCAGCTGTTTTCAAGTTTGCAATTTTCTGCGTTGTTGTCTTTTTTTTGGCAAAAATAGCAACATGCAGAAGAAGCGTTGGTTAGAAGGGAATATGACAAGTACAGAACATACTTTAATCATCTCAGTATTTTCTTCATCCTTGGATTTCTACCTTGGTTAAGAAGGGAATATGATAAGTATATGTTTTAATCTTTTCTATGTTTTCTTCATCCCTGGATATCTTTGTACCTCAGCAAGCTTTGCTCTTTGCTTCATTTTATAGTTTTTACTATAACGTCATCAAATTCCTGATCAGAAGTATTAGCATTCTATCGCTTCTCTTATGCAGCCCTATGATTTTAGGCCACAAAATTATTGAGTGCATTGTTCCTAATTTATAGTGAGGTTCGAGTAGTTTAGTTTATTGTGTTATAATACTTGTGCCTGGACTGGAAAATGATGGTGTGCATTACAGTGCATCTAATTTTACAGGTGCGACAATAATTTTAGGGTCTTCTGTATGGGCAATTTCATCCGTGCTCATTTTTTAAAGCGCAAGGTAGGAGCACTTCCTATTTCATTAAGATACGGGGGGGAAATGCAGAGTGGCCCAGTTTTTATTAAGAAACTAGGCCAAAAAAGGAAGAAAGTGAAAAAACAAAACTCACAGAAATAATCAAGCAAACCACTGAAAGTATAAGGATGCCGCCTAGAGGGGGGTGAATAGGCGCTTTAAAATAATTACGGTTTAGGCTTGAGTAAATGCGGAATAAAACTAGCGTTTAATTTATCAAGCACAAAACCTATGCAACCTAGGTTTACCTATGTGCACCAACAACTTATGCTAGGCATGATATACAACTATGAGATAGCAAGATAGATGACTTCAAGCACGATGGCTATCACAAAGGTAAATGCATAAGTAACGAGCTAGAGTATATAGATAACCGAAGCACAAGGAGACACCGGTGTGATTACCGAAGTTCCTTCCCAAGGGAAGTACGTCTTCGTTGGAGAGGTGGGGAGCCACCTAGGCGCTCCTAAATAGCACGGATGTGCACACCTTATTCTCCTTGAGCTTCTCCGGTGAGGTAGATGCTCGTTTCCACTATGAGGTCGACTTGAAGGCGTTGACCAAACCTTACACGAGGTTGAGGCTATCTCCACAACTCAATTGGAGGCTCTCAACGAAGCTTCTTGCAACAAGGTGGAAGCCCCAAGCACTAACCGTATAGGGTGCTCAATACACCCAAGAGGAACAATCTCTCCGGTGACCAAGCACCCAAGAGTAACAAGCTCACGAACTTCTCTTTCACGAATCTCGTGGGGAACTCAAACCGATGCACCTAATGCAATGGCAAGAACACACAAAGTGGTCAAGAACTTCTCTCCCAAATCCCACCAAAGCAACTAATGCTATGGAGGGAGTAAGGAGGAAGAACAAGGAAAACAACAAATGAATCCCTAGATCTAGATCCAATAGATTCCCCTCACAAAGAGGAGGGATTGATTGGTGAAGTGGTAGATCTAGATCTCCTCTCTCTTTTCCGTCAAGTGGAAGCAAGAATCATTGGAGTGATTGAGAGATAGCAAGCTTTTGGAGATCAACAATGGAGGTCAAACTTTCCCAAAAGGTTGGGGAACCATTGGGGAAGAAGGCCCCTTAAATAGGTCACCCAAATATCCAACTGTTGGAGGAAAAATCGCGCAGGGGCGGAACCTCCGGTGAAACCACCGGAACCTCCGCCCTGAAAGTAAAGTATGGGCACCTAGAGGGGGTGAATAGGTGCTACGACCAATTTTAATTTTTCTTAAAGTTTAGGCTTGACAAGAAGGTAAATTCTCTAGATAGTGCAACTAGTGGTGAATTTACCCATATGACAAGGCAAGCAAATTATGCAACAAGTACAAGTAAGTAAAGAGAGGGAGGAACGAGGTAACCGATGGAAGCACACGGAGACACGATGTATTCCCGAGTTCCTCCTTGTTAAGGGAGTACGTCTCGTTGGAGGGGTGTGAGCTCGCCACAAAGGCCTACTCAACGCCACAAAGGCCTCACCCTATTCTCCGATGAACTCCGCCACAAAGGCCTAGTTCACCTTCCACTATTGAACCCCTTTGAGGCCGGGATCGAATCCTTTACAAACAACTTGGGGCACACACCCACAACCGAATTGGGGGCTCCCAACTCTTCTTGAATCAACAACAAGTATCAAGAAGCCTAGGTTCTCCACAAGAGGAAACCCTAGGCTAGATCCCTCAAGCTAGAGAGGGGGAAATGAAGAGCGGCTCGGTGAAGATGTAGATCGGGGACTTCTCCTTCAATCCTCCAAAGATCTTCAAGATTGGGTGGAGGGATTGGGAGTAATGAGAGATTTGGTGAGTTCATAAATGCTCATAAATGCTAAGGGGAAGAACTAGATCTTGGGGAAGAAGAGGAGGGGTATTTATACCCCCTCCTCACAACTAGTCATTGTGCAGGAAAAAGGGGACCGGAATATCCGGTCCAAATTTGGACCGGAAAATCCGGGCAGCTTTCTTCACGCGGTCCTGCAGATCTGAACCGGATTATCCGGCTGCTCCGGAATAATCCGGTTCAAATAATCCGGCTCACTCCAGTGAGCAAATCTTCCAGTCCTTAGCCAGTTTCGCGCACCTTCATCAGCACCCGGAATATCCGGCTCGAGATGAAAAATCCGGATCGAATAATCCGGCTCACTCCAGTGAGCAAATCTTCCAGTCCTTAGCCATTTTCGCGCACCTTCATCAGCACCCGGAATATCCGGCTCGAGATGAAAAATCCGGATCGAATAATCCGGCTCACTCCAGTACGAAATATGGTCTGAAATATGCCAAACCGGAATATCCGGTCTGCTCCGAATCATCCGGTTTCCAATAATCCGGTTGGGTTCTGTCCCAAAACTCTCAGGCCAAACTTCACCGACTTTTCGGTGATCGATGCCGATGTTAAGTATAACACCTGCACGCTTAACACCTTGATAAATAATGTATTTAGTATTGTTAACTAACACACAAAACACTGGGGAACCGAAATGCACTTTCAATCTCCCCATTTTTGGTGTTAGATGACAATACTAAGATTTGCAATAAAACCTTGACTAGAGCATATTTGAAACAAGATGGAAATGTCTCCCCCTATCAATATGCATATATTTTGTTTGCCTCAAATGCAAATAGATGCAATGATGTATGGGGAGTAATTTCCAACAAGTAGCAAAACATGCCAACGTACCAATATCACCAATATGTTGAGAGTAAGATAGAAGTATATACCTTGTGCGAAGATAATATATCCAAGAATAACCAAGCACAACAATAGATAATATCCTCAACATATAAGATAGATAACCATATAGCCACTAACATAGATAATCCATGATAATATCCAAATAACCAACATAGTCTCACACACAATAGCACACATAGTTATAACGAGACAATAAACTGACAAAGTTCACGAAAACGAAGAGACTAAATGGACACAAGCTCTCAAGAAATGATAAAAGCATACGCTTGTGCCCGAACCCATGCAAATCCCGTAGACTAGTAGCTACTTCTCCCCCTTTGGCATCGAGACACAAAAAAAGGAGGGAAATAACTAATCTAACGTCCCAAACACGGTCTAAGCATCAGAGTGCTCAGAAGACTCGCCACCAGACGTCTCGGACTCTCCCTCCGCCTCGCGCTCAGCATCAGACGCCTCGTCCTCATCCTCCTCATCATCATAACCAGCTCCAGAAGTAGTAGCCTGAGTAGACCGGAGCGCAGCCTCAATGTGCTCCCAAGGAGTGCTATCCTCAGCAGACCAAGCAGAGTAAGACTGAGTAGTGAGAGGAGCAGGTGCATCACCAGTAGCACCACTCACGTGGTGAAGAATCTGACTCTGTGTGCTAGCCATGGCAGTGTCTCTGCAATAAGCCCTGTACTGCTCCTTGTGGATGTCCACTTTCATGCAGAGCACATTGCACTGAAACCAGGAGAGCTTCCTGACATGGCGCAAAGTGCTAGCAGGAGTGGGCGCAGACTCAGAACCAGTAGTGGGACCTCCCATAGAGGAACCACCCTCAAAAGGAGGGTCCTGAGAAGCAGCAGCAGTCTTCTTCTTCCTCTTGATATACAGCTTCTTGACCTTGTGCTCAACGATAGGTAACTCTGTGTACTCCTTCCGCATCTCATGCTTGATGAGCATCATGATATATGGAGCATAGGGAATGGTGTTTCCACCAATCATAGCAGTGTATAGCTCGTGATAGATGATGTCCATAACATCCACAGAATAAGAAACAGACGGGTCCTCTTCCTCCATGCACTCCTTAGCCAGAATCAGAAGGTTGCATAAAGGAGTGGTGAGAGCATCATTGTTACCTCCACTCGGCACAAGGAAAGATCTGAAGATACGCACCAGCTGATCATAGAGGGCAAGAAGTCCCTCACTGCCCCCAATAGTGAATCCAGGAGCATACAACTCAGCCATGGCCACCTCCCTCCTAGGCCTATCAACCTCATGCGCACGGCGACCAACAGGAGGGTGAGAGCTGTAAGTGTATCCAAGGAGACGTGCAAACCTCTCGAAGGAAGCCTCACAAGCAGTGGTCTCAGACATCCACTTGAGACGGCACACTATATCATCACTGAACACCAAGGTAGACATAAACTGCATGACGAGCTGGGTGTTGTAGTTGCACTGGGTCTCCATGAGCTTCACAAGCCCAAACCGCTCAACAATACTCGCGGCATCAGCAAACTCCTCTTTCGCCTTGAGAGCAGCAAAGTCAAAGGGCTGCATCAGACGGATAGGGTGGCGAAAGTCACAATAGATATCAACATAGATGTAGGACTGCTCCAAGTTCCAGAACCGAGTATCAATATTAGCCACACGAGGAGAGAGGTAGACATCCTCCTGCCTGAGCACAGTGAAATCCGAAACAGAGATGTCGGTCTTATAGTTGCGCCGAGCCTTCCTCTTGGGCTTAGTGGAAACCTGCTTGGGGCGCTTGCTAGCACGCCTGGCAGAACCACCACATGTGAAACAAGATAATAGAAGGATAGCACAAGATGGGTACACTAGTGTCAAGCAATGGATGAAACATGCATAAAAACAGTAGAAAAGATTCCAGGCATTAATCTAAGAAGAAATCTAGCACGGATTAATTTTGGGCTGTTCTCAAACTGTTCTGGACTTAGCCGGATATTCCGGTTCAAAACTGAACCGGATATTCCGGTGGACCCGGATATTCCGGTTCAGTCGTGGACCGGATATTCCGGTAGTGCGAAAACAGCACAAAAACAATCTAGATCTAGACTTCAAAAGTAGATTGGTGACATGTGAATCTAGTCTATCGTATCTAGCATGCAAAGGGACCTCTAAGGAACAATTTCTACCAAGCATTATCAACAAAAACACAAATCCATGGAGTGGTATGGTTATGGCACCAAGATTCAACGAGATTGAACATTACCGGAATCCATGGAGGAAGATGCTTGGATAGAAACGTTCCTAAGGACGAGGGGAACGAGATCCGGGCCAAAGCTTGAAGATCCCGCGGAGGAAACGGCCCGGGAAGCCAAGAATCAGAGCGGCGGCGTTTTGGGGTGGAGGGGAGCAGATGGGGAAAAGGGCACGAAATGCCTCTTCCCCGTCGGGCTCCAGTATTTGTGATTTTCGCCGAACCGGATATTCCGGTTCATACTTGAACCGGATATTCCGGTACACCCGGATATTCCGGTCCAAAACTGGACCGGAAAGTCCGGCTGCCTTCTGATCCGAAATTTCCTCGTTTCAAAGGAAAGACACAAGTGCTAGAAAGATGGCTTTTTGATGGAATGGCTTAGGATAGAAACACCAAACTGAAGATAGTACTTATCCCTCTGGAAAGCAAGAATCAAACCAACAAAAGACCAATTGAGTGGGATTTTCCTATGAGAGAACACTTAGAAGGGGAAAAACAAGAAATGCAATGAGATGTCAAATAAAACCCAACTAAGATCCAACTCTTCGAAACGAAGAGGTTGGTGGCCTAGGCCACCATGTAAGAGATTATGGTATGCAACCGCGAAGATATATCTTGGGGGCATTGCCAATACTCAACATTGAAGCTCACAATTCAACATTAGAAAAAGAGAGATCACAATAAATTTTTGCTATGGGCATAATGGAGGGAGGGAGAACCCAATGTGTTAGGATAACACCCCCCCTATGTCCATGCCTACATCTAAACTCGAACACGTTTCATCTAAAGGGGTGTGTGCAAGATCTTCAAGTCAAGCTCCTTGAATCAATCACATTTAGTTCATTCCTCAAGAACAAGAATCTTGCATCATCAAGTGGCTTCGTGAAAATATCCGCAAGATTGTCCTTGGTGGGCACATAAGATAGTGCAATATCTCCTCTTGCCACATGGTCACGGATGAAGTGGTGGCGGATCTCAATGTGTTTGGTCCTTGTATGTTGCATCCGATTGTATGCAATTTTGATAGCACTTTCATTGTCACACAAAAGAGGCACCTTATCCAAATGAACTCCATACTCCTTGAGAGCTTGCCTCATCCATAACAATTGAGTGCATGCACTTGCGGCGGCAACATACTCGGCTTCGGCGGTGGAGAGAGATATGCAATTTTGCTTCTTGGACGACCAACTCACTAGGGACCTACCAAGAAATTGCCAAGCCCCGGAGGTAGACTTCCTATCATCTTGATCACCTGCCCAATCGGAATCCGTATATCCATTGAGAGAAAATTGTGCCCCCTTTGGGTACCACAAACCAAATCTTGGGGTATGAACCAAATAACGAAAGATCCTATGGACCGCCATCAAATGGAAATCCTTAGGAGCCGCTTGATACCTTGCACACACACCTACACTCAAAACGATATCGGGCCTATATGTACAAAGATAGAGCAAAGAACCAATCATAGAACGATAAAGCTTTTGATCCACATCCTTACTCCCTTTTGGATTACGAGATAGATGGCACTTGACTTGCATAGGAGATGTCTTGATCTTAGCATCTTGGAAGTTAAACCTCTTGATCATATCTTGGGTATACTTGGCTTGAGACATGAAAGTCCCACGAGCCAATTGCTTGATCTCAAATTCAAGGAAGAATTTAAGCTCACCCATCATAGACATCTCGAACCTGTCAGTCGTAAGCTTAGAGAACTCATTATTGAAAGCTTGGTTAGTTGAGCCAAAGATGATATCGTCCACATATAGTTGGCATATGAAAAGCTCTCCCTTTACTCTCTTGGTGAAGAGAGTGGGGTCAATCTTCCCAACTTCGAAACCACGATCATCTAACAACTCCCTAAGGTGCTCATACCAAGCACGAGGTGCTTGTTTGAGACCATAGAGAGCCTTGTCAAATTTGTAAATGTGGTTAGGAAAGTTGAGATTCTCGAACCCCGGAGGTTGCTTAACATATACCTCCTCTTTTAGTGGACCATTCAAGAAAGCACTTTTCACATCCATTTGTTGCAATTTGAAATTATGAGAGGATGCATAAGCAAGGAGGATACGGATGGACTCAAGGCGAGCCACGGGAGCGTAGGTTTCATCAAAGTCAATGCCTTCAACTTGGGTGTAACCTTGAGCAACCAATCTTGCCTTGTTCCTAATGACAATGCCATTCTCATCTTGCTTGTTCTTGAAAATCCACTTAGTGCCAATAATACTGTGGCAATCCTTGGGCTTCTCAACCAATCTCCAAACTTTGTTGCGCTCAAAGTTATTGAGCTCATCATGCATAGCTTCAACCCAATCGGAGTCCTCAAGAGCTTCATACACTTTCTTAGGCTCCACCGTAGAGATATGAGCTTGATGCTCACAAAAATGAGCCAATTGCCTTCTTGTAGATCTTCTAGTTTGAACATCCTCCAAGACCTTGTCGTCTTGGGCATCAATTTGCTTCAAAGCTCTTCTTATTCTTTTGATGCGACGGGCTTCGATATCCTCATTATTGCGAGGAGGGATCACTTGATCATCTTGATCATTTGGGTCCCCATCTTGACCAACTTGGCCTTGATCATCATCATCATCAACAACAATATCTTCAACACTAGCTTCAACTTGAGGAGAGGATGAAGAGGATGGTTGATCTTGGCCTTGATCTTGACTCGCATTAGTGAGAGGAGTGGGTACGACTTGCGAAGTCACTTGATCAATGAGAGGAGGGTCTTGAACATGTTCTTGGTTAGGTGTAATAGTTGGCTCCTTGGCTTGATCTTCTAATGTAGAGGAGGGCTCCAGTTGAGTAGATCATAGTCCTTCTCGAGTCGCCATAAGGTGTCCCTCGATGGGGCGGAAAAATCCCACACCCATCCTTCCTATGGCTTCTTGAGGCATTTCAACATCTACATTAGAAACATGAAATTGCGCCACTTGGGAGCCGTCTTTTTCCTCGAAAACCACACTACAAGATTCTATGAAAATCCGTGAGGCTTTGTCATAGACTCTATAAGTGTGGGATTCGGCACCGTAACCAACAAAAATACCCTCAATAGTTTTGGATTGAAATTTCGACAACCTAATACCCTTGATCAAATAGAAGCACTTACAACCGAATACACGGAAGTAGGAGACGTTGGGCTTGTTGCCGGTGAGGATCTCATATGGGGTCTTGTCCAAGCCTTTGCGGATGTAGAGGCGGTTGGAGGAGTGGCATGCGGTGGATATGGCCTCGGCCCATAAATATTGGGGAGAAGAGTACTCCGCCAACATGGTCCTTGCCATATACAAGAGAGTGTGATTCTTCCTTTCGGCAACACCATTTTGTTGAGGAGTGTAAGTGGCGGAGTATTGATGACGAATGCCTTCTTCACTAAGAAATTCATTCAATGTATAGTTCTTGAACTCCGAGCCATTATCACTCCTAATAGCCATGATTTGCACATTGTGTTGACGTTGCACTTTGTTGGAGAAGTCGATGATGGTTTGTTGAGTTTCACTCTTGCACTTGAAGAAATAAACCCAAGTGTATCTTGAATAATCATCGACAATCACCAAGCAATACTTCTTGCCGCCAAGACTTGCCTCGGGCACGGCACCAAAGAGATCAACATGGAGTAGCTCCAAGATCCTCTTTGATGAGATAATAGTCTTGGCCTTGTGCATGATGTCATGCATCTTCCCTTCAACGCATGACCTACAAACGCGATCCTTTGCAAAGCAAACATTTTCTTTTAGTCCAACAATAAGGCCACCTTTGTGAAGACTTTGCAAAGTTCTCATGTTGACATGGGATAGGCGGCGATGCCACAACCATCCCAAGTCCACCTTCCCGAAAAGACACATTGCTTGAGAGTTGGTTGACTTCGAAAAGTCCACCACAAACAACTCATTTTCAACATGTCCCACGTGAGCGACGTCAAGAGTCTTGCTCCTCAAAAGGACCACAATATCACCATCGAAAAAGACGGAAAAACCCATCTTTCCAAGAGAGCGGACGGAAAGTAAATTGTAACCAAGGGATTCGACAAGCATGACGTTCACGATAGTTATATCGGGAGCTACCACAACCTTGCCGAACCCGGATACCTTAGACTTGGACGATTCCCCATAAGTGACGGTTGCTTGGATGTCATTTGGTCGCAACTCCATCACTAGTTCTTTGCTTCCGGTCATATGATTAGTGCATCCACTATCAAGAATCCATTTAGTCCCACCGGAAGCATAGTCCTGCAAGAGATCATTGATTAGAGTTAGGACCCGAGTTGGGTCCCTTCATGTTAGCAACAAGGGTCTTGGGAACCCAAATAGTGTAGTCAATGAAACCCTCAATAGGACCAACATATTTAGCTTGCACAACACCATAATAATCAACATATAAGAAATGGTGTGGATTGTTAGTTCCCGCGGAGGTGCTACGAGTAGTGGTGTCCCTCATGACATTACTACTCGAGGCAACATTGTTTGCTTGTGCGGGTGTGCTACGAGTAGTGTTGTCCCTAATGACAATGCTACCCGAAGCACCCTTTTGGTTCTTCTTCTTGTTCTTCTTCTTGGCTATATAGCCAAGACCTTGCTTACCCACTTGTTGCCTTGGAGCACCTAATTGTGTTCTAGCAATGACCGCATTAGGACTAGGGGCAACCACTTGTGGGGTGGCTAACACAACCTTCTCAACTTGAGGGCTTTTGCCCTTGAGCCTTGCTAGCTCATCCTTCAACCTAGCATTTTCCTCAATAATATTTGCATGATCACAAGAAGAAGTAGAGGTGCTAGGATGGTTAGATTGAGTAAGTTGAGTTTGAAGTTGTTCATGCAACTCTTTGAGGGATGAGTGTTGGCTTTCCAAGGCTTTGTGAGCATTGGTTAGCTTTTCAAACTCCTCGGTTAGTTTACCGTGACCAACCCCAAACTCGACTTTATCCTTTTTAGCCTTTTTATATTTAGCAATAGCAAGATCACGTTCCTTAATGATTTTAGAGAGAATTTCATTATGGGTTGATTCAATAGATTCAAGTTCATCCTCTAGAGAAATTCTACCATCATGCTCTTCTTCAAGAGTCATTGAGAGGGATGCAATTTCATCCGCATCCCTTCTCTCAACCTCACCTTTCTTCTCAAGGGCCTCTTGGGCCTCTCCCAATTGCCTCATGAGATGCTCAAAGTACTTCTTGGTCTCCCCTTGCATGTTAGACATAAAACGGTCCAAGGAGGCCCTTTCCTCTTCTTCTCTAAGACTAGCAATATGTTCTAGTTCACTAGGGGTCTTAGAGTTAGGAGAAGATGATACCTCCGTGGCCTTAGCCATTAAGCACTTGGCATTGCATTGAGGAATATTTTCATTGGGGGATTCAAAGAGAGATGACAAAGATGGAGTGGAAGCAATAGCTAGAGCGGCCACTTCACTTGTTGTTTCTTCTTCTTCATCACTCCCGGAATCATACTCCTCTTGAGTCAAGAGCACAAACTTGGTGGGGGATTTCTTGTTGAATGGTTTCTTCTTGAAGTGAGGTTTCTTGTATTCAACCTTGGACTTGTCCTTGCGAATGAGCTTGCCACTATGGTGTTCTCTATTCTCGTAGGGGCACTCCGAAATGAAGTAATGATTGTCTTGGCAATTGAAGCAAGACCTCACTTTTTGAGCTCCATCGTTTCCATAGCGAGACCTTGTCTTTTCCTCAACAAATTTCTTGCCCTTGGGAGGATTGCTCCAAAACTTTTGCACGGTGAGGGCAATGAGATCCTTTAGGACGGGATCATAGTCTTGTTCCTTCAAGGGAGGCAATGCCTCTTCTCCATCTTCTTCATTCTCAACCTCTCTTGACAACACCTTGGCCTTCAAAGCAACGGATGCTCCTTGATGCATTCCAATGGCTCTAGCACGGTTGTCAAGAGCATTCTTGGTTTGCACTTTGTAGGAGCACAATTCTTGCATCACTTGAGTTGAGGTCATGGAGGAGAAATCATGTCTTCCTTGAATGCTCTTCAAGTCCGTGCCCTCAAACGGCATCACGGCAATCATGTAATTCCTCTTGATCCAAGCATCGTCAATATACTTTGCACCCGCACTAGAGAAGGCGGTGGCAAGAGTTTTGAGTCTTCGATACATGTCAACATGATCTTCTCCATCACGCATGAAGAACCCTTCGGCCTCATTGGTCAAGGCATCATATCGATTTCTTTGCATGCTCTCATTCCCAACAAACATGATGACAAGTGCATCCCATGTTTCTTTGGCGGTGGAGAAGTGTTGAAGATGCGGCATGTGGTTGGGACCCACGGCTTGTTGAAGGATGGACAAGGCGGTGTAGTTGAGTTGGCAATCTACGGCTTCTCTTCTTGTGAGATTCTTGGGATCAAATGGCTTGTATCCGTCACAAGTGATCCTCCAAAGATCTATACAAGAAGAGTTCAAGTGAGTCTCCATATAGTATTGCCATTCACGAAAAGAAAAAGCATCAATTTTAGGTGGATCTCCCCTAGGGATTATATGAGGATGCGGGACGGGAGGATCGGGAGAATAACTTCCGGGAACGGCATGAAATCCTCCACTTCCTTCCGTACTAGACTTAGCGGATTGTTCGGCGGAAGAATTTTTATGTGGTTCACCATCTAACCCTTTCTTGGCACCCTCCGGTTCTTCCGGAGGGGATGAGTCGACCACCTCCGGTCCTTTGGCTTTGAGGAGTTGTGTCATGAGTTGACGCAACTCATCAAATTTAGTGTCTATGGATGAGGTCAATGATTCTCTCAAAGCATTGAGATCATCCATGGTCACATTGCCATCGGACGTAGCGTCAACCAACTCATCTACCATACTTAAACTCTTAGGCGGTTAAGCCCGATAGAAGAGCCGAGGCTCTGATACCAATTGAAAGTAAAGTATGGGCACCTAGAGGGGGGTGAATAGGTGCTACGACCAATTTTAATTTTTCTTAAAGTTTAGGCTTGACAAGAAGGTAAATTCTCTAGATAGTGCAACTAGTGGTGAATTTACCTATATGACAAGGCAAGCAAATTATGCAACAAGTACAAGTAAGTAAAGAGAGGGAGAAACGAGGTAACCGATGGAAGCACACGGAGACACGATGTATTCCCGAGTTCCTCCTTGTTAAGGGAGTACGTCTCGTTGGAGGGGTGTGAGCTCGCCACAAAGGCCTACTCAACGCCACAAAGGCCTCACCCTATTCTTCGATGAACTCCGCCACAAAGGCCTAGTTCACCTTCCACTATTGAACACCTTTGAGGCGGGGATCGAATCCTTTACAAACAACTTGGGGCACACACCCACAACCGAATTGGGGGCTCCCAACTCTTCTTAAATCAACAACAAGTATCAAGAAGCCTAGGTTCTCCACAAGAGGAAACCCTAGGCTAGATCCCTCAAGCTAGAGAGGGGAAATGAAGAACGGCTCGGTGAAGATGTAGATCGGGGCCTTCTCCTTCAATCCTCCAAAGATCTTCAAGATTGGGTGGAGGGATTGGGAGTAATGAGAGATTTGGTGAGTTCTTAAATGCTCATAAATGCTAAGAGGAAGAACTAGATATTTGGGAAGAAGAGGAGGGGTATTTATACCCCCTCCTCACAACTAGTCGTTGTGCAGGAAAAAGGGGACCGGAATATCCGGTCCAAGTTTGGACCGGAAAATCCGGGCAGCTTTCTTCACGCAGTCCTGCAGATCTGAACCGGATTATCCGGCTGCTCCGGAATAATCCGGTTCAAATAATCCGGCTCACTCCAGTGAGCAAATCTTCCAGTCCTTAGCCAATTTCGCGCACCTTCATCAGCACCCGGAATATCCGGCTCGAGATGAAAAATCCGGATCGAATAATCCAGCTCACTCCAATGAGCAAATCTTCCAGTCCTTAGCCATTTTCGCGCACCTTCATCAGCACCCGGAATATCCGGCTCGAGATGAAAAATCCGGATCGAATAATCCGGCTCACTCCAGTACGAAATATGGTCTGAAATATGCCAAACCGGAATATCCGGTCTGCTCCGAATAATCCGGTTTCCAATAATCCGGTTGGGTTTTGTCCCAAAACTCTCAGGCCAAACTTCACCGATTTTTCGGTGATCGATGCCGATGTTAAGTATAACACCTGCACGCTAAACACCTTGATAAATAATGTACTTAGTATTGTTGACTAACACACAAAACACTAGGGAACCGAAATGCACTTTCACGCCCCCCGGATGAGTTAGGACACCAAAATGGCTGAAAAAATGACCCAACCACCGGAGGCTCCGCCAACATCATCCCAAAGGGGTTTCCGGCGGAGCCACCACCGGAGCCTCCGGTGGTGGAAAAAACTGCAGAACACCTTATATGAAAACGGTCGTAACTTTTGCATCCGGACTCCGTTTTCGATGTTCTTGCGCTCTTTGAAATCGCAACGACGAGCACTAAAAGAATATGCAGAGAAACATCATAGTCCAAAATGGTAATGTAAAACCAAATGATGAAAGGTTTGGCCTATCAATAAAGGACAACCGGTAGAAACCTCCAACAACAAAAATGCGATAAGTTTTTCATACGAAATCCATTTTTGATGAACTTGAGCTTGACATGAAGAACATGACAAGCTCTAAAACCTTACATGGAGAAAACCCAAATAAGAACAAAGAAGGATGATGCCAAGTATGCAAAGGTTTGAGCTCTCTACGATAGATATGATCAAGATATGCATTCAAGAGCCCCTCTTGATAGTATGGTTATCTATCCTATAATCCAGTCTCCCAACTAGCATAATGAGACCGGTAAAATAGAAACCCTATCTAAGTCATACCTTTTCCTTGCGCAATCCAATTGAGCTAGATGATCACGATCTCGACTCTCTCAAGTTGGATCTTCTTTCTTGATCGTGCTTGCTAGCACATGCTCCGCTTGATGAAGACTTGCAAGTTGCTCCCCCATACACCATTATGGGAGAGACCCTTAATGGAAAATCTTCACGAGGCCACAAACTCCAAAAGGGTGGCAAGCATCAAGCGTAAGATTTCTTCTAGATGCTTCACTTGAGCTTCCACGTCAAGCTAGGTGACGAACACCGCTTGACGATGACATAGACCATGGGCAATATGAAATCTTCCTTTTTGTTCATGCCCATGGAAAGATACCTAACCACACATAGAGATGCCAAACACACATGTATGGGTTAGATCACAAAGCTATATTGAAAATTGCTTACCATACCATGAGATACACAATCCCACTTGGTACATCGTGTAGCTTTGTGTGTTGATCACTAGCTTGATCAACCTTGTATCTTTTCTTCTCACTTCAAATGATGATGTCTTGAAGATAACCATGAAGGATAACCTAATACTTTTCTTCAAGACACACTAGAAATAAGCTCAACTCAAACCATGACCATTCTTCATGTAAATCCTTGAATATACATGAACTCCGTTATTTCCTATGGACAAGATCTACAAGGATAACTCAATGCAAACATTAGTCAATAAGTATTGTCATTAATTACCAAAACCACATATGGGGCACCATGCACTTTCAATCTCCCCCATTTTGGTAATTGATGACAATCCCTTTTTACGAGGGTTTATATGATGAATTAAGCAACCATGCAAAACAAAGAGCAAGGATGCAATAGCATGGAAGTAAAATGCTTAAGAACGAAACTAAAGCATAGAACCAAATTCCCTTAAACCCTCTAAACTTCTCCCCCATTGGCATCTATTGCCGAAATGGAAAAAAAGATTAGAAGGCCAATATAATAAGAGCTCCCCCATAGTGTATGCATTCCTCATGATATGAGTAAAATCAAGAGCATATATCCAACTAGGAATAGATGGAGGGAGATCAAACTATATTGAGGATCCAAAGATTTACAAGCAAAGTCAAATTGAAGGATACTTTCATACAGAAGCAACCAACCAAAGGATCCGAAAAACCGATTGACCAAAATCAATATTATGATAAGATCAACCAAGTGTTCTAGAAAATCAAGAGGGAACTCCCCAAGGTACATGCACAATGTTAGATTTGAATTACTATATGATGTGCACAACATGGAATCATCACTCCCTTATAGATAATTTTGAACACAAACAAGAGCAAGAGAATAGATTGGAAATGAAGCAAAGAAATTGGCAAACAAACAAGAGTTGAGCAATTAAGATCAAGAAGCGACAAGTAAAGATTTACTCAACCGAAAGAGATGAGTGTGACAAGGAAAGACATTTGTAGGAGACTAATAGGATGAGCAATGCTTCATCATAGTATTTAAATATATGAGGCACATAGTGCATATCATGTCTTTCCCATACACACAAACCAACAAATGATAAAACACATAGGTCCACAAGCTTTATAAGATGCAAAAGGAATACCAAAAGAAAAGCAAAGCTTGTGCCTTTTAGGAACCACCAAGTAATATAAAGCAATAAAACATGGTCACTAAATAAATAGAATATCAATTAAAGATGCAACTATTCTCGTGTGTATAAGTTTCTAAGTGGACACCAATCACAAAGATATATATCCACAAAGAAATATGCACACACAAAAATAGGTACAAGGGTGAAGAACATGATACCCAAGATAGGTTCATAAATATACCAATAAGATTTTGCTTGAAAGAAAAGCACTAGGCTTAGTTTAATATTAAGGGGATATAAATGGACAAACAATAAACTCATCAACGCATCACAAATATCACAAGGGAAAAGTGATAGTTGGAATGCTTCGAGAAAGGTAACGCATATCACAAAAGATTCAAATGGTTTTTTTTTATTGAGAATTCATCAATATTGCATATGAGAGACTTCAAGTAGAAGTTACTAGATTAATATACTTGGGATTGGTGAATCATGAAAATGATTATAAATATCCCCTTAGTATGTAATCATCCCGGCTTACTCATAGTTGCAATAAAGATGTTTTTGATAAGACATTTGCAAGAGCCAAATGAAATGCAACAAATGGAATTCATGCCAAGATACAACCTACACAAGGTTTAAAGCTAGAAATGTATGCATGGAATAGATACTTGTTACCGAGACGGCATTGGTGATGAAGAGGATGCGAGTTTGATAATCATCGTAGCTTGACTCCTATGATATGATGGTGAGAACACCTTCCTTATGAATGGAGCAAGCAACCAATGTATCTCCATTGTACCTAAAAACAAAAATCAAGTACAAAATGGTTCCCAAACTTATTGGGTCCAAAGTAGTTAGAACAACTACAATACATAGGACAAACTCCACATAAATATGTGCATATTAATATGAATTTGAATTTTATGCACATCTTAGCCATTTAGGATTTGATGGAGTTTATCCTATATATTGGATCAACGAAAGTAAGCATGTCAAAGGATATACATAGTAAATATACATGCACAAAACTTTCAAGAACCAAACAAGATACAAATTGGACAAAATACCAATTAAAACAAAGAAGGCATTCACAATAGATAAAATCAAACGAAGTGTCCAAATTATATCAAAACCCCAAATTAACACATGATTTAGGAAATCAAATAGAGAAGATAACAAAAACAACATAAAATAATAAACAAAACCTCTACACTTTTCATGATGGCACACAAAGTACCAAGACAAAAAATGTTCATCTTCCAAAGAGACAACTCATTGGGATAAAATACCAATTTCAAGACAACAAGTGTTCAAACACATATAGGATAGTTCTTCCAATAATAGTGCATTAATTATGATATTACATTTGAATACAAGATGCACACAATGGAATCATTACTCTCCATATATATTTTTCAAACACTAGTCAAGCTCAAGAAAAGTAATAAGATGCAATACCAATTAAAGTATTGTGTTCTACTCAATGTAGGATAGCTTCCCCAAGAAATGCAACACAAAGAAGTATGACTTTGAATGAAAGTGCACACGAATGGGATCATTTCTTTTCCTAGCTCAATAAAGCATAAAACAAATTTTGAGTAGAGCAAGGAAGACACAAAGGGGTTTGAACCAAACAAATCCTTGGCAAGAAACAAGGCAATTTTAGAGCAATGGAAAAAGTAAATATGATCAATATACTTACCACAAATTATTATAACTTGTCAAAGACAAGAGATGTATGGAGATATTTCTCGGTGATATATTTGTTCACAATCATATTCAAAAAACATAAGCATGTGGTAAAACATAGGAATGAAAACACCATACTTAAATAGAGATTCTTGGTGGTTTCAATAGTCGAATAATCATGCAAAGAAATGATTAATATATCAAGAAGCAACCGGTTCCCGAGAAGGTAAATTCTAGTGCTAATTTGTGGAAAGCCGCACCAAGAGACTCTCTCACAAATAAGATACCAAAAGATGAGCAAATAAAATAATTTAAGCAAATTGAAACTTGTTTGAGCACACATGCCACATAGGAACAAGATAATTAACAATATCAATTCTATGTGGCAAAACCTTAAATGTTCACATTCTTTAGGCTTGTAATATGCACAAACATATTACTCCCCCATAATGTGATAATGCGTATCTTCTTAGCAAGAGGCAAACAAAGACCAACTTGAGATAATTAATAGACATTACAATTTGAATTTCTCAGGAGTATGAGATACCACATAGAGACTAGATAATATTGAAATTAAACACTATGTGGTATTCCTCATGTACACACATTTTGGGATTGTGAAGTGCCAAAGTCATATTACTCTCCCAAAAAGGGATAGTCCATTAATCACTCAAAAGAGCCAAATAAGATACACACAAGATGCAATTAGGCTCAAAGCAAACTCATACATACATTTTGTGCGAACCAACAAACACATGCTAGATTACTCAAGGATAAGTAAGTAGTAAGCACAAAATATACAAAATACAAGCAAGGTACAAAACCAATACATGCAAAGGGGCAAGCAACTTTCAATGTATATATAATGTAATAAATACAAGTTACCGCAAGAAGGAGCATGGAATATGAGATAGAGACGTGATAATCCAAATGACTTGGCTTAAGGAAAATATATGTGATGAAGATCCCTTAATTCTTAATGATATAGCCAAGTCTCCAATGCCCTCCGATAAAACCTATTGATCAAGTTTGAGCTTGTTGGTCCCCAACCAAGTTGGGTCCTAAGAAGTTAGTCACAATAGGCTTGGCAACCCAAATGGTTCTTTTCTTGACACCACTTTGAGTACCAACATATTTGGCAAACACATTGCCCACATTATACTTCCGAACGGAATACACATCATCAATTATGATAGGGTTGGATAATGTACCATTAGTGCATGAAGAAGCAAGATGGCCCTTTTCACGACATAAGTAGCAACAACGACTCCTTCCATTCTTCTTAGTTGATTTCTCAATTTGAGAAGCATTAGCTTGAGTCTTCATGGGAAGAGGCCTTTCTTCAACTTGAAGTTGAGATTGAGGTTGAACTTGTGGCCGTTTCACTTGTTGCTTCTCGCTAAGTTTCTTCTTCTTCAAAGGGCATGATCTAACATGATGCCCTTCAACCTTGCACTTGAAGCAAACAATCTTGGCCAAATTCTTGTCTTGTTCATGGCCCTTCATCTTGTCGACCTTGGACTTTTTCTTGTGATTGGAAATGAATCCAAGTCCTCTCTTGTCAATGGGGGATTTTTGGACACTCAACATATTGTCAAGGGCGTACTTCCCTTTATGACACTTCTCCAAGTCTTTCTCCAATGAAGTGACTTGGGCCTTGAGCTCTTTGATTTCCTCTACATGGTTAGTATCAACACAAGAGCTAGAGGAAGGAGATGCATCATTATTAGAGCAACAAGGTAAGGAAAGCAATTCATCATAAGATGTGGGAACATTATGAGAGGATGAATTACTAGGACTAGCACAAGGCAATATAGCATTTAGAGTAGATATTGCGCCTTTGTCCACATGAGGCTCACAAGATGTTACCTTATTTAAAATAGCCTTATGAGCTAATTTTAGCCTCTCATGGGAGACTAGAAGATCCTTATGAGAGCTTGAGACCTTTTCATGAGTTTCTTCCAATTTCCCATAATTACTAGTTAGCAACTCAAGTTGAGCCCGTAGCTCAACATTCTCCTTTAATGTGGATGCTTCACAAGAAATAAAGTTAGTAGCACAAGCATCAACATTTTTAGTTGTGAGGTCATTAGCAAGAGCAAGAGATAATTCATTGTCCCTTCTAAGCTTAGAAACGCTAATAGCATAGGTTTCTTCTAGACTATATAGTTTATCTTCAAGAGAAGATCTAAGGGAACGCTCTTTCTCAAAAGCCTCTTCAAGCTCTTTGTCATTGCTAGAATGACCACCATTATGAGTTTCCAAAATCACGATGATCTCCTCCTTTTCATCTACAAGAGAGTTATCCTCATCAAGTTGTTCTAGGAGAGCATTCACATTTTCTTTGGTCTCACCAACAAGGCTTGCGAACCATAAGCCTAATTTCTTAGACTCATCATCATCTTACTTACCAACATCATAATCACTACTATCATCATAATATATATTGGGGTTCAAAGTGTAAGATACCTTTGAATCCTTGGCCATAAGGCAAAATGTGGTAGATGATGATGAATCATTACTTGAGGCACCACTCAAGTCCACATCTTGTTCCATAGAGAGTTGAGTTTCCTTTAAATTGTTAGCCATACAAATACTAGAGGAAACACAATCATTTTTATCATGGGGACAAGATAAAGCAAGCATATCATCATGAGATTTAGTCAAGCAATGACGACATGATATGCAAAGACTATCAACACAAGCATGTAAAACATTTTTGGTGCTAGTTGTGTTTAAGTCCAAAGATGAGACATTGCAATAAGATAGAGATGAAGGATCATCAATAATAATCTCACTATCATTATTGCAAAGCCTATCACTACTCACCATCTCATTAGTTTGTGGCTTACCACATGTTGGTGAAGTAGAAGAAGTTGAGAGCTCATCACAACCGGAGATGGAGGGAGAGAAATCATCCTCAATAATATTGGACACTCCATATTTATCTTGAAGCTTTGTCCATAACTCATGAGCATTCCGAATAGGAAAAAGTGGCTTAATAACTACAAGGCTCGCAAGAAGGAAAAACGCATTAATAGCAAGAGCATCGAGAGATAAGTTTTTCTCTTCCTCTAAAGTTGGATTTTGAGGATCCTTTGGAGGAGAAAAACCCATATCTACAATTTGCTCCATGTGTGGGTCCATGACCCGGAAATAAGTGAGCATGCGAAATTTCCAAAGATCATAGTTTGTGCCATCGAAATGAAATGTGGGATCGTGCACTAATTCACTAAGCGACATCATTACTCTCAAGGCGGTGAAGCCTAACAATGAGAGCCCTGGCTCTGATACCAATTGAAAGTATAAGGATGCCGCCTAGAGGGGGGTGAATAGGCGCTTTAAAATAATTACGGTTTAGGCTTGAGTAAATGCGGAATAAAACTAGCGTTTAATTTATCAAGCACAAAACCTATGCAAGCTAGGTTTACCTATGTGCACCAACAACTTATGCTAGGCATGATATACAACTATGAGATAGAAAGATAGATGACTTCAAGCACGATGGCTATCACAAAGGTAAATGCATAAGTAACGAGCTAGAGTATAGAAATAACCGAAGCACAAGGAGACACCGGTGTGATTACCGAAGTTCCTTCCCAAGGGAAGTAAGTCTTCGTTGGAGAGGTGGGGAGCCACCTAGGCGCTCCTCAATAGCACGGATGTGCACACCTTATTCTCCTTAAGCTTCTCCGGTGAGGGATATGCTCGTTTCCACTATGAGGTCGACTTGAAGGCGTTGACCAAACCTTACACGAGGTTGAGGCTATCTCCACAACTCAATTGGAGGCTCTCAACGAAGCTTCTTACAACAAGGTGGAATCCCCAAGCACTAACCGTCTAGGGTGCTCAATACACCCAAGAGGAACAATCTCTCCGGTGACCAAGCACCCAAGAGTAACAAGCTCACGAACTTCTCTTTCACGAATCTCGTGGGGAACTCAAATCGATGCACCTAATGCAATGGCAAGAACACACAAAGTGGTCAAGAACTTCTCTCCCAAGTCCCACCAAAGCAACTAATGCTATGGAGGGAGTAAGGAGGAAGAACAAGGAAAACAAAAAATGAATCCCTAGATCTAGATCCAATAGATTCCCCTCACAAAGAGGAGGGATTGATTGGTGAACTGGTAGATCTAGATCTCCTCTCTCTCTTTTCCCTCAAGTGGAAGCAAGAATCATTGGAGGGATTGAGAGATAGCAAGCTTTTGGAGGTCAACAATGGAGGTCAAACTTGCCCGAAAGGTTGGGGAACCATTGGGGAAGAAGGCCCCTTAAATAGGTCACCCAAATATCCAACCGTTGGAGGGAAAATCGCGCAGGGGCGGAACCTCCGGTGAAACCACCGGAACCTCCGCTCCCCGGATGAGTTAGGACACCAAAAATGGCTGAAAAAATGACCCAACCACCGGAGCCTACGGTGGTTTCACCGGAGGCTCCGCCAACATCATCCCGAAGGGGTTTCCGGCGGAGCCACCACCGGAGCCTCCGGTGGTGGAAAAAACTACAGAACACCTTATATGAAAACGGTCGTAACTTTTGCATCCGGACCCCGTTTTTGATGTTCTTACGCTCGTTGAAATCGCAACGACGAGCACTAAAAGAATATGCAGAGCAACATCATAGTAAAAAATGGTAATATAAAACCAAATGATGAAAGGTTTGGCCTATCAATAAAGGACAACCGGTAGAAACCTCCAACAAAAAAATGCGATAAGTTTTTCATACGAAATCCATTTTTGATGAACTTGAGCTTGACATGAAGAACATGACAAACTCTAAAACCTTACATGGAGAAAACCCAAATAAGAACCAAGAAGGATGATGCCAAGTATGCAAAGGTTTGAGCTCTCTACGATAGATACTATCAAGATATGCATTCAAGAGCCCCTCTTGATAGTACGGTTATCTATCCTATAATCCGGTCTCCCAACTAGCATAATGAGACCGGTAAAATAGAAACCCTATCTGAGTCATACCTTTTCCTTGCGCAATCCAATTGAGCTAGATGATCACGATCTTGACTCTCTCAAGTTGGATCTTCTTTCTTGATCGTGCTTGCTAGCACATGCTCCGCTTGATGAAGACTTGCAAGTTGCTCCCCCATACACCATTATGAGAGAGACCCTTAATGGAAAATCTTCACGAGGCCACAAACTCCAAAAGGGTGGCAAGCATCAAGCATAAGATTTCTTCTATATGCTTCACTTGAGCTTCCACGTCAAGCTAGGTGACGAACACCGCTTGACGATGACATAGACCATGGACAATATGAAATCTTCCTTTTTGTTCTTGCCCATGAAAAGATACCTAACCACACATAGAGATGTCACACACACATGTATGGGTTAGATCACAAAGCTATATTGACAATTGGTTACCATACCATGAGATACACAATCCCACTTGGTACATCGTGTAGCTTTGTGTGTTGATCACTAGTTTGATCAACCTTGTATCTTTTCTTCTCACTTCAAATGATGATGTCTTGAAGATAACCATGAAGGATAACCTAATACTTTTCTTCAAGACACACTAGAAATAAGCTCAACTCAAACCATGACCATTCTTCATGTAAATCCTTGAATATACATGAACTCCATTATTTCCTATGGACAAGATCTACAAGGATAACTCAATGCAAACATTAGCCAATAAGGATTGTCATTAATTACCAAAACCACATATGGGGCACCATGCACTTTCAACCACCGCCACCTAACAACACGACCTCATCCAGAGTGAACGAGAGCGAGACCTTCAGCGATGCTTTTGAGAAGGATTGTCGCTGGTATCGAATCCTGTCGACCAAAAAGCTTTTGCGCAGACCCTGCACGCGATCCACGCCTTCTCCACCAACCAAGAAGAATGTTCTCTTGAATGGTTTCGCGGTATTAGCGATGAGAAGCTGATGCAGGCTGAGGGTGAGATGGAGGAGTTGATGCGGTGGCACCTAGCAGGCCAGGACGGAGATGATGTGGGCTGCTGCTGCAGGCATGACGCTGACGTGGTGATGCTGGCCAACTCCCCGACGTGCTGCTGCCGGTGAGGTTCTCTCCTCCTCTTCCATGTATTCTTGTCAGATCTGACAATAGCATCTCGAGGTCAGAGTACTTATTTTCCACTTGTTTCTGATAACAATAGATCTCGCTCAGCTAACTCTCAACTGCTTTACTCGTACAATAGCATCTTTGTATTGTGCGAGATCTTTGTATTGTGTGAGATCTATTGTTTGCTGAGCTAACTCTCAACTGCTTTACTCTGCTAACTCTCAACTGCACCTCGAGATCTGACAATAGATGCACACTGGTTCGTGGGTAAGCAGCAGAAGTGAGTGTGGAGCACACTGATACTCCTGGAACACTGGTTCTGTGGATTAATTCATCAATTAGTCAACACAACACGGTGGGCACATGTGGTGTGATCACCTGGAACTTGCAGTATAAGAACAAAACCTTAATCAGCATTATCTTCTAAAGAAAAATAATTGATCAACTTGTTTTTGGTGCAAGCAAAATTATTGCAGAGGGAAGTTGAGTGTCAACTCTCAACCTAAGAAAGAAAGACAGGAAGCTGTCTTTTTTCTGATTCAGAAACCAACTTGCCAACTTCCGATTTCTATGACTGTGTTAAATAAACTCAGTTTTCTTAAATAAACTTATTGCTTGCTCAAACTAGCTTGTAATATTTTTTTCTATTTCTCTAGGAAATCTGGCATATTATGTAAGTAATCAACTGATTTTTTGTCTTTTTTGTACATATCTAATGATAATGACCAATAAACTGAACGGGGACACAAGGGAAGCTTTTGGGGTATGTGTTCCTTCGTATAAAAAGAAAAAAAAAAGCAAATATATATATATATATATATTAAATGTTGCTTCCTAGAACAAAGAAAACTTTCTTGAGAAAATTTACTAAGAAAATCTAGTAATTAAATTAAATGTGATTTGCTGGCTGGAAACTGTGCTACTGCTTGCTTGCTTGCTGATCAATACTCTACTTGAAGTTAATTGTTTTCTTGTATTGCTTATAGAAATAATGTGAACTTAATCAACACATTCAAATCTAATTATGTTAATTGTTTGCTCTGTAGTGCCGTGCAAAATTATTTGCACTTATACACTCGTGTTGTGCAGTTCTTCAGTTTATCTTGGCAATCGCGGTGAAAAGGTAGCATAGTGCCTGCTGCCACTATTGCTTGCTGATAAGTGGAAACAATTTAGTTACCGTACTACTTTCCCGTGTGTCTTCTTCTACACATTTTACTAGTCCTTTCCAGTTTCAATAGCTTTCAGTTAAAAATATCTATTGCCTACTACTACGGGACAGACAGAGCTGGTAGCTGTCCAAACAATGTATGTTCCTCATTTTACTAAGACGAATCCCAATTTTGATCAGAGTACAAACTGGTTAAGCAAAGGAAGATCACACTAGGAAATGTCGGTGATACGCCCTAGCTAGCTCCAACTTGGTCAAATGGTTTTGCCAACCAAGTTGTATCTCCAAGCATAGGGACAACACTAGACACAATTAAACCGATTAGCCCTTACTGGGATCGTACTTGGTCTAATAAGTGACAAGTAAAGAAATGTTAAAAGAAAAAGATAGACCTGAGGCGACATCAATGGTGGCTCTCCTGCCAGTAGATGGCACTAGAATGTGATTGTTCATAGAAATTAGTAGATAGCACTACTAATAAGACTTGAATCTTGCTTGCTTGGAGTAATTCTGTTTGGGAACTTGGTTTGAGAACTTGCTTGGAAACAGGATTATACTCCACGGCTAGTTGTGTAAACTTGATGTACTTGCACAAACTTGATGGACTTGCAGAAACAGGAGTACTTTGTGTGAAAACTTGATGTATGGTTTGCTTTTTGCTTTCTTTTGTGGAAAATCTTAAATCAATTTGTTCTAATGTTTTTTACATGATTTTGGACAAGAAAATATCAATTGTCTTACGGAGACATTCCTTCTCAGATTCACTTTGAAATTAACAATCTTAGAGGCCAACAAAAGAAGCTTATTGCTAAAGCTAATGTTGAAAGCACACCAGCCTCTTATCTTGAGTGGGAACTCCAATTCAGGTAACACTCTAGCTGCTCTCTTTTTCTGTTCACTTACATAGCCACTACTACTTTGTTGTCTTAAGAAAAGGCCTGAAGCTGAATCAGTACGCCATTCCCTGAAGCTAATGTGTCCAAACTCCAAACAAATAAATAAATAAAGCTAGGAATTAATTTGTTCTCGCTTTCAAAGCACGCACCAAAATGTGTTTACAAAAAATCATACAACAGAAGACCAGGTGGCCAGGTAGAGTAAGAGCGTACCCTTCAGCAGTAACCATAACAATAGACGCAATTAAATGGGCACATAAGTGGATGGTGAGTCATGGAAATGCCAGCACTACATTCCTATCAGTAGCTACTTGGGTGGAATGGCAGGGACAAAGAGTTCATATTCCCTTCAACACTGTACCACAACACAAGGCCTTAAGACTAAAATTGGGTGGGAGTAGCTACTTGGGTGGAATGGCTGGGAGTATTTCCTTGCAGCAAGAATATCAACAGAAACTTCATTAGGTACTTCTTGCTTGCACTGCTTGCTCCAGAAATCATATGTGCACTAGAAATTTAGCATACATGCGTTGTCTTCAAGTACTCCTTATGGTACATTTTCTTCAAGCATTTCTTCTTCTGGTACATTTTCTTCAAGCATTTCTTCATCTGGAATTTCAGGAGGACTGAAGTTTAGGTCTGGCAATACCATTGTTGCAGATACTCCTGGTCTGCTTGTTGTTTCTGCTGCTCCAGTTTTTCTGCTGCTTAAGGATGTTGTTGTTCTGTATTCAGGTGATAATGCTCTAGTTTCCACTGTCTTTTTGCCACGTTCTGATTGTTCAGGTGATGTTGTCCTGATTGTTCAGGTGATGTTGTTGTTTTGCAGGTTTCCACTGTCAAGTTGCCACGTTCTGGGAGCAGCGGTTGGCCACGATCGAGTGCACGAACTCAGCGGAGGAACAAGATCTGGGAGCAGCGGTTGTGCACGATCGAGCGGAGGACCTCACCTGGGCGCCTAGGCGGTGACGCACACCTGGCTGGCGAGGCGCGGTTGGAGGAGAGCCCTGGCGACGCTGGAGGAGAGCCTCGGCGAGGCGCGGCTGGAGGAGATCCCAGGCGAGGCGTGGCTGGAGGAGATCCCGGCAAGGCGCGGATGGAGGAGAGCCCGACGCGGCTGGAGGAGATCCCCGCGATAGCTGTCGTTTTTGAAATTTCTGATCTGTTTGCGATCGATCTGCGTCCTAATCTTTTTGTGATCCATGCGTTCCGACAAGGGTACATACGTCAAATTGAACCTTTTTGACTTTGTCCGAAATCTCCCCCACCGTCTTACTTAGTGGAACAGAGGGAGTGAGAGTTTCCTTGCTCCGGTCCTTTTAGTTTATCCAAAAATAGTACTCCAATGTTCTTTTGGTGCATACTTTGTGTCATATTTGTTGTTGCTTGGTTAAAGTAAAATCTTTGTAGTACCACATTTGTAGCAGAATATTTAGTCTTGCATATCAACTTGTAAAAAACATGCTGATAAATGAGACAAATGATTTCATTGCAATTCCTGGATTTTTTAGAGATATTTCTTGCTTAATGTCAGAAGACATCATTGGCCTTTCCTTGACTCTTACAACATCTGAAACCCTGAATATATATAAAACAATGATGTTGTTCAGGTCTGCTATTGTCCGCACGTTGCCGTTTGACACAATAGATACCTGCAAAGCCCGCTTAATTTGGTCGACGGCCAACGGTTTGTCCTACATAATCAACTGGCGGACCAAAAATGCGTGGTGCGACGTCCTCCTCGCCGGGCAAGTGCAACATGCGGTTCTGGCTAGGATCGAACAGCTGCTGACGACTAGCAGATAGCGTGCACGCATTTTTGGCAATTCAGAGTAGATTACTAGATTATATTAAGATAACAAAATGCATAAGCACACATCATCCTGCTTATGTACAGCACTTAGCATTTTTCTAATCACTGGAGGTAAAAATTTCGAATCTGCACTTCTGTAATGAAACTGAAGGCAATATGCGACTATCTGAGGCTAGACAGTGCCACACTGCTCTTTCATAAGAGATATACTATTTGCTATCCTTCCCACATGGTAATATTTATAAATATGAAGTCACACATGCACTTCGACGTTCCAATCCATTACAAGTGTACCACGCCAGAGTAATTACTACCTCGGAGACATCATATATGCCTAATAGTTTACATGCCATCATAAAAAGAGGAAACATGTTAGAAGATTCTACCCTTCCACGCTCCCAACGTTTTAGCCACATCAGAAATCGGATTCATCTCTGCAAACTTGGAGTCCATGTTGGGATCAAAATAGATCCAATCTTCTATCATGGTGCACATCATATCATAATTAGTATCGCAGGCAGTGATAATAAATTCATTCAAAGTGCCGTGTTCTCTGTGAGCCATTAGCTTGAAATCCTCGTCAGACCCACAATATGTCTCATTATATGGATGCACAATCTTTGCCCCACTAATCTCACAAGGGAAGCACCGAACTTGCATCAAAATAAACAGGGGTTAGATTCTTAAGAAAACACATAGCAGAGCAAACATCTAAATCCTACAATATGTCCTGACTTAGATTATTTAATCATTGATAATACAAATGTCGCAATCTATACTTCTACACTAAAACTGAATGCGATATGTGAGCCTACACCATGCCACACGCCATGTCATAACACATATTTACAATCCTCCCACATCATATATTAGCCGGCTCTTCTATGGTAAGATAAAAATGCCCAATTCTTGTAGAGTTGTATCAATAAATAGGAGCAAAGAGGCAAACTAACAAATCAAAAACTCAGCTACAGTTTTTAGATACTTCTATGGTACCTCTTACAACCATATATTACAACACTATATTCATCATATAATCTTATCATAATAAATAAATAAGAAGTAATAGAAGTATCTCTGATATTCAGATGATGTGTAGATAAACCATGACAATTACTATTTATAGAGAGAAACAAAAGAAAAATGCATTTCTATTTAGCCAGGTCTTCTCATAAATAATAACAGATGTATCTCTGACATATTCATCAACCATGACAATTACAATTTGTAGAGAAGCAAAAGGAAAAGGCAGTCCTATTTGGCAGGTGGTGGCAGTGGTTCTTATCAGCATCTAAACAAAAGATTTACATCATCTTTTGTAGTGGCAGTGGTTCTTGAGGTGAAATCAGAAAGACATGTCGTGATATGTATATATGTATGTAAAAGCAATTATATATAACCAAAGCGAGAACCTAATAATACCCTTTTTCTGGGCCTGTTAATAACTAAAAAATGACACCATTAAATAACCACGAGATACCAGTGTATACATAAGGATAGAGAGCTGAGAGCATACCATTATCTATGCAAGAATACGATACAGGGATGCACCATGATGGCCTCTTCCGTTTCTCTTTAACACTGTTGCTACATTGAGCAAAGAACAGCTGTGGAGCTGTGAGAGTAGAATTTGGTCCCTCCCCTGTTGCCAAAAAGTTGATATGGAAGTACTCAAATTTAAACTTCCGCATAGCGAGACCAGCACTTGACCCTTCAGGTACATTACGATTCACGCCGCAAATGGTATGAAGTTTATAGTGCACCTACAGGTAATAAGGTAAAAGCAGGCAGCCAGCCAATAAGTCAAAAGGTAGATTTAAGCAAATGTAAATAAAATGGTGCAAGTTATGTTAGAATTCAAAAGCAAGAAAACAAAGAACATAAGCAAACGAACCAACCTTATTTTGCTTAGAGTAGTTGCTCAACACCTCATTGACCTTTTTGACAAAGAAGTTTTGGTCGTGCCTAAATTTTTTCCGGGACTCTGAAATGAATATTTTCTGGTTTTTGCTCAACATCTGTGAGCTCGAGGTCAGTTTCTCCTCAGACCTTGTAGGTGCAACAGAAATAGTGAGGCGGTCAACTGCGACGTTGGTGAGTTTACATTGCTTCAGTATAGCTAACACCTCGGCGGACTCCATGTTCAAGTCACATGTGACAAATTCCACCAGCGCGTCGGGATCTGGGTGCCACGAAGCAACCGCCGCTTGCCTGTAGGCATTGCAAAGGTAATTGTCCTCACACAAAGCTTGAGCATGGCCATGCTTTTTTGCCATGTGGATGGCCTTATGGACATCAGCATCGCTGCAGAACAGATACCAGACAGCATTGTGCTCTGTGAGAGAGGGGAAGCAGGTGCGAAGGAGGGCAACAAGGCCATAAAGAGAGCAGTATTCGACACGTGCAAGCATGTCTGTGCATATCATGTCCACCTCAAATTGCAGCTCAAACTTCCGGGGCGTGGGGAACATTTTGCCGTACCAGATGGTGTTGAGGATAATGTTGGAGACAGGATCCCTAGGGCCATAGCAATATCCACCCTTGAGGAGGCTGCTGTGGTGACACTTGCGCAATCCATCCCTAGGCAGCTTGGCAAGTGCCTGTAAGTAGAGCCCATGAATCTTGCCAAGGAGCAACAACGTCAAAGACTGCGTGTATCTGAATGTCAACGGAGACCTAAGCCTATTCTGTGCCTTACTACCCTCTATCGACTCCTGCTCGCTTCTGTTCCTCTTCTTCTTGTTCTTCTCATTATCTTTAGACTCTGTGTCCATCGATGTCTGTTCGCTTCTCTTCCTCCTCTTGTTATTCTCCTTATCACAAAGATCCAGTGATCTGCCCATGCTCATACGCCCTTTCCGGAGAAACTCGGCGAGGCTATGGTCTTGTCCATCAAGAAGCCTAGTGACATCGATCAGTGGGGAAACCATAATCATCGACGCTTTTACCAGGTCGTCTGGTTCAGGATGCCTTGCAGACACAGCGGCACATTCCAGTGCGACCTTGGTTGAACGAGATGCAATAAGGCACGCGAGGTGGTCGTTGCGCTTCTTGCCACGATCTCGCTCGATGAGGCGTACGGCGGCGAGAAGGTCGGCCTTGGCCAAGCGCAGGTAGCGCAGGGCTTCGGTATCCGCGAGGTAGCGGAAGTACGAGGTGAGGAAGATGACAAGACCGTCCAGCGACCGCCGGGCGATGGTCATACCCTTGGCCTTCTCCCGGGAAAGCGGAACCTCGAAGACGGCTTTGTCACTGGTGTCGGTGATGATCTGGGAGAGGATCTCGGACTCCGGCGCATCCTCGTCCTTCTTGTCGGACGGTGGAGGGTTGTAGGCGATGGTGTTGGCGATGATGTTGGAGACTGGGTCGAGGAAGCCGATGCACGTGCCGGCCTTCAAGAGGCGCGCGGCCAGCCAGGGCATCGGGAGCAGATCAACCGCAGCCATGTAGGAACCATGGATGTGATCAAGCACAACACATATGTCCTGCTTCAAGCTCTCATCTGTGAAGCCAGGAGGACAACCATCGCCGATGCGGCGACCACGCTTGCCATGCATGTCGAGAGTTGCTTTGGTTGGATGGGACGGCGGCGGCGGCCGGGAATACTGGGGAGGACGGGAGGAAAACCTAGGGCATAAATGTCGACTTCCGGTTAATTGGGCTAGGCCGATTTCGCAGACCTGAAATCACGTCGGCATACGTTCTTCTCCACCCGGCCGTTGGCCCGTTAGCAATTTTGGCGGAGTAAAATACAGTACTCTAGGAAAACTCTCCGTCAGAGCGATAGGAGACCAATAGTATACTAATAATACCCTCAAACACTTAAAACTTCAAACCAGTTTAAGAGTTGAGAATTAACATTTTTTTGGCACTTTTAAGGGTTCAAAAATAGGGGCAAAGACTAGAACCCTCAAACCCAACACTTATATAAAGTAAAACATGGAATAAAAAGAAAGAAAAGGAGAGCTCGGGGCGGCGCGGCTGCCTCTGGCCCGCCTGGCCTCTGTGCGGCGGCGAGGAGAGCTCGACGAGGCCTGGGGGCAGCCTGCCTCTGGCTGCGGGAGGCCGCTGTCTATGGTGGCCGGAGCGCGGGAGACCGCCTGGTGCGGGAGGCGGGGGCGGGGCACGGCGCCTGGGGGAGGTCGAGGAGGTGGAGAAGAGGTTGAGGAGGCCGGCAGGCGACCGGACGGCGAGGAGAAAGCTCGGGGCGGCGGCGGCAGTCGCGCGGTTCGGCTGGCTGCTGCGCGGGACGGGAGGCGGCTAACGGTGGATCCGGCGGCGAGGAGTGCGGCGCAGGTGTGCAGGCTCGCGCGCGTCGATGGGAGGCGAGGGGCGGCCGGAATGGCGGCGGGCGTCGGCCGTCGGCTCGGGTGGGCGCGGGCGGGAGGTTGGGGACGGGGACAAGTCCTTCCCGCGCGACGATGGAACACGAGTGCGGGTTGGGGTAGTTTTCGCTCCCCAACCCTCACTTCTAAAGGTTGGGATGGGGTTTGAGGGTTGGATACTTAATTTTTTTTTAGGGTTTGAGGGTTAAGAGGTTCTGGTCTACACATTTTTTTCGCTCGGAAACTGTAAAAAAGCGGTTATTATAAGGGGTTTGAGGATTTGAGGGTACTACTAGTGATGCTCTTAGGCCAATAAAAAGGGACTTAGAGCATACCCAAGGCTATCCGCCCCGAGGTCTGTTTTGGTTTCCGCGGACCAGTTTGGGTAAAATCCCATTCCAACAGCCCCCTAAACGGACCGAGGGAGGAGGGGGACACGTCGAGTTTCTTCCAAACGTGGGGTGGTCCGCAGTTGTCCCCCTGACCCGCCTGTCAGACATAAAGGTGTCATTGTCTCAAACTTTTTCCACCGTCCACTCCGCTCCTAACCCTCGCCGCCTTTGCCATGGAATCGACCCGCGGCCGGTAGTTGGAGATGATGAAGCCGAAGAGCACCGCGGCGCCCAATCCAACCCTGAAGACGTCGCCCAAGCCGGAGTCGAAGAAGCGGCAGTGCCGGCGGGTGAAGCGAAAGATGAGCTTGAAGGAGTAAGAGACCATCGCCGTCGCGACCCTGCTCCTAGCCCAGCACAGGCCAACGGTTGCGCCAACGCCGCTCCCATGGGAGTCATCATGCCCATGTCCCTCCGTCTGTGTGTGCCGATGTCGGTGCCTTCCTCAAGCTTAGTTGCTTCTGCGGCTAGGCCGCCACTCTCGGGATCGCATGCGCTATCAGTGGCCACTCCGCCGTGCATATTCCCGACCGCGCCGCAGTTTGGGCCGCCCACGCCATAGCTCGGGCTGTCATCAGAGGATATGTCGTCGAAGATCACCTCTCAGCTCTTTGCGACCGCGCTGCCGCCCATCGACCTCAACATGAACCCCCATGTTGCTTGACTCGACTCCTGGGACCAATGACGGCCCGCTGATCCACAGCAAAGCACCGCTGACGGTGCCTGCAGGAAACATGCCCCAAATACGACAGTTGTTCGAGGATATTCTCTCCGTGACTAGGGCCGGTCCGCTATGTTCGCACAACTCATTGATTTGTGCGTTGGGCACGCCGAGTTTCCTGCAAACGTGGGTTGGTTCGCAATTGTCCCTCCTGAACCCACCCACCCCCCCCCCTCCACCCCTCGTCAGACATAAAGGTGCTATTGTCCCAAACTCTTGCTACCGTCCACTCCGACCCTAAACCTCGCCGCCTCTGCCATGGAATCGACCCGCGACCGGTAGCCGGGGATGACGAAGCCGAAGAGCACTGCGGCGCCCAATCCAACCCTGAAGACGTCGCCCAAGCTGGAGTCGAAGAAGCGGCAGTGCCGGCGGGTGAAGCGAAATATGAGCTTGAAGAAGTAAGAGACTGCCGTCTTCGTGACCCTACTCCTAGCCCAGCGACAGGACAAGGCCTCTCCCATGGGAGTCATCTTGCCCACGTCCCTCCGTCCGTGCGTGCCGATGTCGGTGCCTTCCTCGAGCTCTGTTACTTCCACGGCCAGGCCGCCACTCTAGGGGTCGCCTGCGCTATCGGAGGCCACTCCGTCGTGCGTATTCTCGACCGCGCCATAGTTTGGGCCGCCCACGTCACGGCTCGGGCTGTCATCAGAGGATATATCGTTGAAGATCATATCTCATCCCTTTGTGACCGTGCCGCCGCCCATCAACCTCAACGTGAACCCCCATGTTGCTTGACTCGACTCCTGGGACCACCGACAGCCCACTGATCCACAACAAAGCGCCGCTGGCGGTGCCTGCATGCAACATTCCCCAATGACGGTAGTTGATCGAGGACATACGCTCCATGACCAGGGCCGATCCGCTATGTTCGCACAACTCATTGCTTTGTGTATTGGGCGTTGTTTGTGATCATGGAGTGCACCTGCAGGATTTCCACCGAACGGGAATGCCATGGGTTCCACCGTGACATACCCATCGAAGATTACGAGCCACAGTCGGGCACCCAATATGGATCCATTTCCATCGACGGGGCACCATTGTTTGGTTATGGCGACGAGGGCCGGGACGAGGAGCTTGTGGAAACGGTGAAGAGGCCGAGGTCAGACGGCTACACTAATATAGAGGACTGTGTGTTGTGCGAGGCTTGGATGCTCGAGGGCCAAAACCCCTCCATCAGAGCACAACAAACAGGAAAATCATATTGGAAGAAGGTTTCGGGATGCTTCCATGAACACCGCAAGTGGAAGAAATCGAACATTGATAGTGATCACAATTCCAACTCTCTAAACAAGAGATGGATACACATCCAAGCGGAGTGCAACAAGTTCAAATGGATCCTGCGATCATATCATTGCTAGGACCGAGAGAGGCCTTGGCATCCACGACGTAATCGTTCAAGTGTTGAAATACTTCAAGGCTTGCCATGGCAACAATTTCACCTTGATCCATTATTGGGAAGAGATCAAGGATTGTCCCAAGTGGAAGTCCCTCTACAACTCCTTGAAGAGGGGGCCCAAGCCCGAAAATGGTGAGGAGGGAGTGGGAGACACTAAGGGTGGTCCAAGTGCGAGGAGGCCGAAGGGGCAGAAGTCTACCAAGCTTGAGGCAAAGCGGGAGGCTTCGGCACTTGTGTTGGAACAAACCCTCAAGGGATGCTTGCCGAGAAGGAGAAGGCAAGTGTCGAGAAGGAGGTGAGGAAACAGAAGGACAAGGCCGAGGAATTGAAGATCCACCTCGACGCTCAAAAGAAGAAGCTAGATGTGGATGCCGCCACGACCGAAGCAAGGAGGAACGAGGTTCATCTTGCTTTAGTGGCCGAGGAGAACCACATGAAGCTTGTTATGATGGTCGAGGAGAACCGTCACAAGCTTGCTATCATGGCCGAGGAGAACCGGATCATGATGGCTGATTTGAGCTCCATGGACCCGGTGCAAAAGGAGTGGATGATCATGATGCAAAAGGAGATTCGGGTCTGCGAGGCGTGATCTTCTATTCCCTCTTTGTTGGCATGTTTAAATTCGAACAATTAGCGTATGTGTATTTTGAAACCTATGTATGTATATTGCTTCTTTAATTGCTATGTATATTAATCATATAGGGTTAGAGAAGAGATATAAAGAGAAAACTAGAAAAAAATGGAGGTACCGAATTTGTGGGGGCCGTCGGGATGCTTTGATCCCAAGTCAGGGTCCGGCCCAGCTCCCGACCGTGGACCACCCTAAACGAATCAAAAGAGGACCAAAATAGGTCCCTTTTGGGGGCGCTGGGTATGCTTTTAGGGCAAACCCAACGACCCCCTATTTGGTATGTTTTGTTCCTCACGGACCAATTTGCGTAAAAAAACAACCCAATGCCCCCTCCAAACAGACCAAGAGGGGGGGACTCGTTTCGCCCAAACATGGCCCAAACGTGATGGATGGAGGATGTGTTGTTGCCATTAGGGAGAAAATAACAATGCTTTGTCTAAGGATGATTCTATTGTTTACATTACACACTTTGCTTATTGCGATTATCTATTGCTTGCAACTTAATACCCAACGTTTGTTCGGATGATATTCGAAGGGTGGATTATTAGTCATAGATGTAGTTGGATGACGGTCTATGTATCTTGTTGTAATGCCCGCATGAATCACATAGTAATCTTTATGTCTTGCATATGCACTACAGTGCAGTCTTCATTTCTGTCAATTGCCCAGCTGTAATTTGTTCACCACACATGTTATTTATCTTTCACAGAGAGACACCACTAGTGAACTGTGGACCCCGGTCCATTTTCCTCATACTTATAATACACACGCTGCTTCCACTGTTTTAACACGGATGCTACTGTTTTCATATTGTTTTCCATGTCATACGTTTAACCTCTTTGTTTTCAGCAAAAACGGTGAGATTGACAACCTCACTGATTCGTTGGGGCAAAGTGACTTGATTGTGTTGTGTAGGTTCCACGTTTCTGCTGAACCGGTAGTGCGCCCTGCCATCTTAGCTGCATCAACCTTCTGAAGTTACTCCTTCCTCCTACTGGTCGATTCAACCTTGGTTTCTTTTCTGAGGAAAAACTTGTCGCTGCACTCTTCACAACCTTTCTCTTGGGGTTTACCAACGTCAGCCATCGACAAGTTTTCTGGTGCCGTTGTCGGGGACTTCGAAGTCCTCAAGAAGCAAGCAGCCTCCTGTCGAATCTGCATCTCAACATGTCCCTCAGGTGAACCCATAGGGTTTCGATTAGGAGAACGTGTAGGCGCTGGTGACAATCGTCGGCTAGACAGGAGGCACGATTTACCCAGGTTCGGGGCCCTCGTAGAGGTAAAACCCTTACTCTTGCCTATGTCGATCTGTATTAACGAGTAGATCGGTTACAACGAGGGTTGCTCAAGTCGAGAGTATGATCTCGATCTCAAGGCTCGGTGGTGCGTTATTGCTTGGTCCTCCTCCTGGTGGTTCTCCTGGCCTTATATAGGTGGCCAGGTCTCAAATCGTATGCGGGGAGGACTAGAACCCTAACCTAGAGTCGGTTACAAGTTTCCTAACTTGACCCGCAAGGCCTTGCGGGTGGGCTTCAATTGGGCCTTCTAGAATAGTCCACGACGCTTCCTTTGGAGCTTGGGCCGTGGGCCTAAGATCGGGTAGGCTCACCCGACAGGCCTAGGATCCATCCCTTCGATAGTAGCCCCCGAGCGTTTACTCGGCCGAGAATCTGTCGGGTGGATGCTCAAAACTTATCTTGATTTCTCTTCGACCGGTGGCTTCAATCGTTTGAAGAGGATGTGTATCCTGTATGCGATGCATTTCTTGTACTCGAGTATCGAGAAAATAAAAGTGCTTGTGTGTTTGGCTGTTTTCGCAGAAGGATGTGGCTCAGTTGCTTGGCTCTCCCGAAAGCTCGGGGCCAATTAATTGCATCTAGGGCAAAAACAGTTCTGGCCTACGCAGATTCAAGACCTCCGACTCGAATCTGGTGAGGTGATCATTACGACTGGGCCGTGGAGGTCTTACCGAGTCGAACTTAACCTAATAGGGTACCCGGCGCGTCCGCTAGGATTTTTTTCGTGTTGTTGACACGGAATTTTACCGGAGGACGCAGCTTGAGTACGATTCCAGGCCCTCAAGAGAGATCTTTTGGGTCTTACCTTCGTATTCGAAAGAATACGACATCCAAATGTGCCTAGTCGGCCGGACGATCCAGGGAATTGATGTGCGTACATCGTATAACCGAGTGGCAGGAGCTGCACACTCGCAAGTTTTGTCCAGGGATATTCCGAGTGAAAATGTCTCCCTTGTTTTTGTGCACAAAGTTTTTTGTGCTTTGTAGTCTTCTATCCATAGAAAGAGTTTTCATGTTTGGAAACCCTGTCATGCCCATTCGAAAGGAAGTTTTGTGTCTGGAGCTTTTATGCGAAAAAGTCTTCGCTTCTTGATTCGACGATGTAGAACCACTTCTTCCTCCACCCTTGCGCGGAGTCGATGAGGTGCATGTCGAAGTACAGGCTATCCGACTTCGCCTGGATTCCAAAGCCGCCAGTGTGCAGCGTCTCTCCAAGCTCGGTCTCTACCCGCGATTTCTCGCGGAAGGCCCGCACCTTGAATAGGGCCTTCCAAAGGCCCCAGTGCGGGCGGATGCCGAGGAAGCACTCGCAAATCACGATGAAGCACGAGATGTGCTGCACCACGTTCGGAGGCAGGTCGTGGAGTTGTATACCGTAGACATACAACATTGCCACGAAGAAAGGATGGAGGGAGTGAGAGCCCGCGCGAGACGTGATCCGCGAAGATCACGTGCTCGTTCGCGCGGGGATTTGGTACCTCTTCTTTTTTGCCGAGGCAAACTCGCTTCTAGGCGTCGGGAGGCAGTAGCCTTTCCCTCTGCACCTCCTTGATGCTTTTCTGCATGGTGTTGGGGGAGCGCCAGTCGCCGGAGCGCGGAGCGGGTGGCGCGGGAACATCTTCGGGCGCCTGCGAGGAGGAGACAACAGCGCTATGTTTCTTTCCTCCCGCCATGGATGCTGGTGCAAGCTCGCAGAGAAGGAGGTGAGCGCGAGGAAGACGAAGGTTGGGAAGCGAATGACGGGAAGTTTTTACCTTTTACCTAAGGACCGTATATATACACGGAGTCACCCAATCCTGGCCGCTCATCGAGTAACGTGGCACCCATCGCGGATGCCACGCGTGAAGCTGAAACGAAAGGGCGCTAACAAGGTGGGCCAGCACATCTGTTCTCACTCCGTCACGTCCCATCGGGAGGATAAAAGTGCGCTATGACGTCAGTGTGAACATCATCAGGCTCGAAATTCTTTCGGATAAAAGCCCCAAACGCGAAAAAACTTCGTATGGTCGACAACACCGCGGGTGGAGTTCACGAATTCCACCCGTTCGCTGTTTTGAAGCGGCGAAAGTCCTGGGCGCACAAGCTTTCAGTCAAAGAAAACTGAGTCGTCGCCCCGCTACTCGCCAAGGTGGCAACCCTCCGCGATCAAACCGCGGGGATCGTGCTGAACGGCTTGCATCTGGCGAGTGTGTTCCTCAAGCGCAGGATCCAGCCTTCGTAGGAGAGGCCCTCCACCATGTGGGAGTATCAGGGCGTCGAAGACCCCAGCCGCGTGAGCCGAGAAGAACTCTCGAATGCTGCATTCGAGAAGAAAATCACGGCCATCACCAAGCTGAAAGTGGGCGAGTACTTCCCCGACTGCTCTATCGCCCCATTCGAATCTTCGAGACCTCCTCCATCTGAAGTAAGTTCAAATACTTTTCTGTCTTAGCCTTTTCCTTTGTTTGATAGTTTGTCGGCTGAGTTTCTTCTTCTTTTCTTCTTCTCGTGTTCCTTCTATAGAGCCTAGAGGTAGCAACCTGCTACCCGCCAATTTCTGGTGAAGAGGCATCGGACCTGTTGGCGAGCAATCTGGATGTCCCTGCTGATACCAGTGTTGCCGACACTGATTCGAGCTCCGACCATGGTTCTTCGGATGACGTGGAGGAATCGGGTAGCTATCTTCGCCACCGCAAACGCCGCCGGGCGGGAGACGATGAAGCCACCTCCAAGGATAACTCCTTGGGTGGATGATCTGATAAATAGGCCCTCATCGTGACCCCACTGAGTGTGCGTGCTCCTCCCGCTCCTAAGTCGAAGATCCAGACCGCCTGGAATGCATATATGTTGCTTTCCTTATTCGTTCTAGTCGAACGTTTTCTTCTCGCTCCTTCTGACGTTATTGTTGTCCTTCATGACAGGCTCCAGTCCATCAGCCCCGGCCGATTTGCCTATTCTCTTCCTCCCGAGAAGAGGAAATATGCTGCTGCTGCGGGTAAAACCCCGACTGCTGGGACCGTCTAGAATTCGCCGAGCCCAGCCCCCACAGTTGCGGCTACGGATTATAGGCTGCCTAGCTTTGCGGTTGGGGCCTCGACTTTGAAAAAAGTGTCGGGTAGCTCGGCTGATCCTCTGTGCATTGCCCAGGGCCAGGTAAACTTTGTCATTTTTCCTTGCATTCTGTACTTCGTTCTTTTCTGTGTTTTTATCGGGTGCACGGCAGTGCTCCCGATGGGAGTAGTCCCCAAGGCTGTGGTCAATCGCTTGCGATTGGCTACAGGCTCAAAACTTCAAGCTTCTTTCCTTTCTTGATTTTATCGGGAGCACGGCAGTGCTCCCGATGGGAGTAGCCGCCGAGGCTATACTCGACTGTTTACAGTCGTGAATAGACTCAATTTCCTTCCACTTTAGCTAACTTCTTCCTCTTTGTGTTTTTGCAGTCTCTGCTTGACTCTCTCGCAGCCTTTGGTCGCCGTGTAATTTCGGCTGAGGCAGATTGCGTAATCCTTCGGGCTGATCGAGATCGACTCGTCTCGGATAACCAAGCTCTCCAAGGTAAATTTACCTGTTACTTCCGCTTATTCTTTCTGATTGTGTGAATTCCTTTAGGCTGAAATTTGTTGATGTGTAGCCCAAATTGATTTTCTAGAAGACCGACAAGACTGACGCTATCGCTCGGCTGACCACCCTCGAGGCCAAGTTGGAGGCTGCTCGAAAGGAACTTGAATCCTCTCGCAAGCAGTCGACTGACTTCGAGGTGAAGCTCGCGGGTACCCAGGACGCTCTGAAGCAGCTGAAGGAGGCTGGTGCCAAACAAGACAACGATCTTGTTGACTTCCTTCGCCCTCTCGCCCAGAATTTTGCGAGTAAGTTGCACTTGACCTTTGTCGTTTTTCGACTAGCTAGTATGTTCTTGGAATTAATGTTGTCTCTTTGCAGATCTTCTTGGCGTTGCGCTAGCTGCCCGGGGTTCAACGGGTGGATGCCCTGACGGATTCTTGCGCTCAGCTTCGGAGGCACGCGAGTGGGATTTGCTCCCTCGTTGGCAATGCCATTCGAGTGTTGACGCAACTCCACGAGCGTCTTCTGGTTGATGTCGCGGTTCCGCCCATGCTGGATGGTCTCCTGAAGGTTTTTCTGGAGGGCGATCTCCTTCAGGCCTATTCGGTCGCTCAATCGGAGTGCGGGGCGAAGACTGCTATCCACTTCGCGTTGGCGCATGGAGTCGCAGGCTTGGACGAGGCGTACTCGAACCTTCCTGTCGATGCTACCACGGGCAGAAAGGTAGCGCTTCGTCCTTTTGGCGATCCGACTGGAGTCCTTGCTCAGAAGCTATCTGACTTGATCGCTCGTGCTAGTCGCAAGGGGCAATCTACCGCGAGTGGCAGCACTTCTGCAGTTCCGTAGGATAGGCTTTATGTAGTTTGCTCTTCTGATGTAATGAACTTTGAGATGTATTCCCGTATTTTGTCTTTAATCGAAATGTTCTTTTGATATCTGAGATGTGATTTCTTGCGATTGATTGTCATGAGTTCCTCCCGATGGGAGTAGCCCCCGAGCACATGTCGAATAGGTGGTTTATTTCTCGAGTGGGGTGTCTTGAATTCTTCCTTAACTTTTCTTATCTTCTTCCAGGTAACAGGTGTTGTCGCGGAGTCTTCGAGTGGATCTGCCGCACAAGCAGATCCTCTTGCTGCTGTTGTTGGTACTTTTGTCGGCCTCCGTGATCGTGTCGCGGATGGTGAGCGTAACCTGAAAGCTTTGCGTAGAGTAGCTGATGTAGCCAAGTCTAAGAAGAAGCTTGCGGCTGAACGTGAGCAGTTTGTGATGGAAGAGTTGGCAGATGTTGCCAAGGATATGCTTTGTAAGCACTTCAGCCCCCTAGCATTCTGTATCTTCTTTATTTCTTTGACTCTCTAGAGCTTTCTTTGTTGTTGTTCAGCCTGACGAACGGTGTGAAAAACATTGGGTGGAAAACCATATTCTTCATGAAGCCAGTAGTTCAAAACCACATGCAAATAACTTCTAGCCCGGCCGCAGTCGAGGCTTTGTTCTGGCTACTCTGAAGTATCGTGTGGGCCAGGCAAAGATACTTGTTGATTGTTGTCACGAGGCCCTGATAGCTTTGAATGGCGTTTTTTATCCGCTGGAGAGAGGTCCAGAAGATTCGGGCCAACTACTTTCGGTCGAGTAGGTGAAATTCGCGAGTGCGTCCGCCAATAGTTGATCTGCGGGTCTTTAGTAGCACTCGCGTTTGTTTGATTATGGCATCCTGAGGTCAATTTCAACTCTGTGCCAAGCTCCCAAATTCTCCAGTCGATATGACCTCCCATTATACAGTCGTTCGTCCTGCTGCAGAGGAGATTATTCGACTGACCTCTGAAGAGGTTAATCGGGTGTTAGCCGAGGAAACTGCTCGTCGCCATATGTAATTGTAGGATGTATGTATCCTGTCGTTTCTGTATAGTTGTCTTCAAACTTTATAAGGTGTCGACCTTGTTTGTACCTTTGTATTTGTAAATGTCGTTATGATGCTAAGTTAGGCGTAGCCCCCGTGTGTTTGGGGTGTATACCTGTTATTTAGCGTGTAAAGATCAAGAACATGAGTAGCTTATGGTTGAGAAACCATGTATTTTATTAATATGACTGAGAAGCCATATATTTTCCTTCGAGCTACAAGATGGCTAGCATAGCCTTATTTTTGCGAGCAAGGTAATCCTAAGGATATAATTTGCGTAGGTGTGCAACGTTCCATGGATTGGAGTAGATGCCACCAGTCTTCGGATTCTTCAATCGATAAGCGCCACCTGGGATAACTTCGTGTATTATGAAGGGTCCTTCCCACGGTGGCTCGAGCTTGTGTCCTTCCTTCTGTTTGAGCCGCAGCACCAAATCTCCTACCACGAAAGCTCTGTGGCGTATACATCGGATGTGGTAGTTGCGTAACGACTGTTGATATACCGTGGATCTTGCGAGTGCAATGTCGTGTATTTCGTCGAGTGCATCCACGTCTTCCGCGAGTGACTTGTTAGAGGTTTTTTCGCTGTAAGAGACGACTCGAGGGGCGCTGAACTTGACATCTCCGGGAAGGACTGCTTCAGCTCCGTATACCATGAAAAATGGCATGTAGTTTGTTGATCGATTCGGGATTGTGCGGAGTCTCCATAGTACGGAGGGTAACTCCTCTGCCCAGTGCCCTGCTGCTGGGTGCAGACGATCGAGTAGCCGTTTCTTTATTCCAGCTGAGACCAATCCGTTGCATCGCTCGACTTGACCGTTGGTTTGCGGGTGAGCCACTGAGGCGAAGCTGAGGGTGATTCCCTTTTCCTCGCAGAACTGTTGGGTTTCCTTTGCTGTGAAATTGCTTCCATTGTTGGTGATGATGTTGTGTGGTATCCCAAATCTGCACACGATGGAGTCGAGAAATTTCACGGCGCATTGGGCGCTAGCCGAGGTAACTGGCATCGCTTCGATCCATTTTTTGAATTTGTCGACTGCGACAAGCAAGTGTGTATACCCTCCGGGTGTCGACTTGCGTAATGGTCCTACCATGTCTAGCCCCCATTGTGCAAAGGGCCAGGCGATTGGTATCATGTGTAGTTCCGTAGCTGGGGCATGTGGCTTAGGTGCAAATCGTTGACAGGCGCCGCACTTGTCGACTAGGTCCTTTGCGTCTCTGGCCGTTGTGAGCCAGTAGAATCCTGCTCGAAAAGCTTTACCCACAATTGCTTTCCAGCTGGCGTGATGTCCGCAATCTCCTTGATGTATATCTTACAGCAATTCCTTGCCATCTTCGGGTGCTATGCATCTCTGCGATATTCCTGAGATGCTCTGTTTGTATAATTCCTCGTTGATCACTCGGAAAGTTTTGCTGCGACGTACTATCTGTCGAGCCTCGCAAATGTCCGCTGAGAGCTGTTTGTTGGACAAGTAGTCGAGGTATTTCTGCGTCCAGACTGGTTCGACCATAAAAACTTGTCTTGAAATATAATGACTGAGCTCGATCATAGCAATTTGTGGGCTAACCTCTGTCTCTGATGCTGCGGGTGCTCCCGCGATCTTTTTGACTTTCACTGAACGTTTGATCATCCTCTCGAAATATATTCCAGGCGGTATGGGTGCATTTGTGGATCCCATGTTTGCCAGCCTATCTGCTTCTTCGTTGCTGGATCTTGCAATATGTTTCATCTCACACCCCTTGAAGCTTCCTTCGAGTAGGTTATACATGTCCCGATAGGCGATCATATTTTCTGCGACAGCGTCGCACTCTTTCATAGTCTGTTGTACGATGAGGTTTGAATCTCCATAAATCATCATTCTAGTGGCCCCGCACGCAATCGCCATCTTCATGCCATGTAGCAGGGCTTCATATTCTGCGTCGTTGTTGGATGCTGGATCGTCGGGTGGAAAGTCCAATCTCAGGACGTACTGCAGCTTGTCTCCTCTGGGTGATATAAGGACGATCCCAGCTCCAGCTCCCTCATTCCTTTTGGATCCGTCGAAGTACATGATCCAGTTGCTCGTGTATTCGGGTGGACCTGGTGTTTGTAATTCTGTCCACTCGCTTAGGAATTCCACAAGTACCTGAGACTTCACGGAATTGCGTCGTGCGTATATGATATCCCAGGCGCCTAGCTCGATGCTCCATTTTGCGATTCTTCCGGATGCCATTGGATTGTTCATGATAGTACCGAGTGATGCGTCGTTTAGCACCGTGGCGGTATGTTCCTGGAAGTAATGCTTGAGCTTTCGGGCTGTGAGAACGACCCCGTATGCGAGCTTCTGGTAGTGGGGGTATCGTTGTTTGCATGGCGAAAGCACCTCGCTGACGTAGTAAATTGGCCTTTGAACTCCATACGCCTTGCCGTCCTCTGGTAGTTCGAGTCCGACGGCCGTGCTGATGACCAGATTTGTTGCGGCTAGGTATAGATACAGTGGTTCTCTTTCTTGTGGTGTTGCCAAAACACGCCTGCCTTGTAATGTTCGCTTTAGATCTGCGAAATGTCTGTTTTGCTTCATGTGTCCACTCGAATTTATTTGTCTTCTTCAACAGTTTGTACAAGGGTCATGCCTGCTGGCCCAATCGTGCGATGAATATGCTCAAGGCGGCTAATCGCCCTGTGAGCTGTTGTACGCCACGAAGATTGGTTGGCTACTTCATTGTCAAGATTGCTTGTATTTTCTCTGGGTTGGCCTCAATTCCTCTGGCGGATACCAAGTACCCGAGAAGTTGTCCTGCAGGGACGCCGAAGACGCATTTTGTCGGGTTGAGCTTGATCCTGTATACATTCAGTGCATCAAACGTTTCTCTGATATCTTCGAGGAGCGTGTCCTCCACTCAGGTCTTGATGACGATGTCGTCAACGTACACTTGTACGTTCTTGCCAATGAGCTTGGCAAGGCATTTTTGCATGCAGCGCTGATATGTTGCGCCCGCGTTCTTTAGCTCGAAGTGTATTGTCGCGTAGCAGTAAACACCGTGGGGTGTGATAAACGTTGTCTTCTCCTTGTCCTCCTTTTTCATCCTGATTTGATTATAGCCCGAGTAGGCATCCAAGAAGAAGAGACGTTGGCAGCCTGCTGTAGAGTCCACGATCTGGTCGATCCGTGGTAGGGGAAAGTTATCCTTGGGGCAGTGCTTATTCAACGACGTGTAGTCGATGCATACGCGAAAGATGTCAGTATTCTTTTTCGGGACCAGTACCGGGTTTGCTAACCAGGTGGAAATCTTTATTTCGCGGATGAATTTTGCTGCGAGTAGTCTGTTTACTTCTTCTCCGAGCGCTTTTTGCTTGGGCTCTAAGAACCTTCGAGTGGTCTGCTTGATAGGCTTGGCGTCTTTGAAGACTTCGAGTGAGTGCTCGGCGAACTCCCTGGGTATCCCTGGCATATCTGAAGGCTGCCAGGCGAAAATTTCCCAGTACTCACGGAGGAGTTCGACGAGCGCGCCTTCCTATGCTGGCGAGAGGGTGGTGGACACCATCTTCGTCTTCGCAGAATCTGTCGGGTGCACTTGATGCTTGCGGGTATCGCTCTTCGCGCTGAACTCGAGCTCTGGGGCGTTCTTCTTTGTGAGGGGCATCACGGAGTGGTCCGTGGTTTTTTCTATCTCCTCCAATTCTTCTTGCATCCCGAAAGATTTTGCGATTTCGTTGAACTCGATGTCGCACTTGTTGGATTTCTGGAAGTCACCGTCGATGGTGATTGTGCCATACTCCCCGGGTAGCTTGAGCTTCAAATAGGCGTAGTGTGGTACTGCCATGAATCTTGGGAACACTGTTCGACCAAGAATAGCGTGGTACTGTGAGGGCCAATCGACTACTTCGAAGTCAAGAAATTACTCCTGTAATTGCTTCGGTTGCCTAGCACCACCTCCAGATTGATTGTTCCGAGTGGGCGGATCGCTTTTCCTGGAACTATCCCGTGGAAGGATGTCTCCGATTCCTTGAGTCCATCCAAGTTCCTGTTCATCCGACGGAGTGTGTCTGCGTAGATGATGTTGATGTTGCTGCCCCCGTCCATGAACACGCGAGCCAGCTCGTAGTTGCCAATTTGCGCTTGGATGACCAGCGCGGTGTGTCCTGGTCGATAGACTCGTGGGGGATGGTCTTCCTTGGAGAAAGTTATTGGTTGATCCACCATCTTCAGGTACTCGGGCTTTTTAGGTGGGGCTTGCACAGCCATGCATATTTGTCGTGTGTTCGTCTTCTGGACCCTGCGTGATGGACATATTTTTTGTATCATGCGTAAGAGTCCCGCTGGGTTTGGGTATGCGTTGCCTCCTTGGTTTGCGACGGGTGGCGCAGGTAGTGCGGCTAGCACCACGTTCTGGTTTCCTAGTGGAGGCAGGGTTGTGGCGGTTGGAATCCCTGGCTACCTCCTCCTGGAAGCTGCGGGTAGCCTTGACTAACTACTGTTCTGTTTTTCTTCGAGAAGGCCTCGTGTATGTCGATGAAATTCCGGCAATCCTTGAGAAGGTGTGTTGCCTTAGTTTTCCCCGTGCGCTTATATGTAAATAGTTGTAGCGTGCAATATCCATCGAGGTCCTCCTCGGGAGTTTTATCCTCCGTCTTCGGTTTCCACTCGCGATTTCCACGACGTCCATTATCGCGGCATCGCGTGAACTTTCCGCCACTAGTTCTTCTCGGTCGTCGTGATCATAATACTTCCTTATTTTCTTTCGACCGTGGCGATCGTCTTCGGGTGCGGGCGAGGATGCCCTTTCGTTGCGCACTGAGTCCTTTCCATTAGCCCATCTGTCGGCTATGATCATTAGCTCTCCGATAGTTTTGGACGCGGCTCGTCCCAGTTCTTCTCTGAAAGCAGTTCGTCGAGCGCCTTTTGCGAAAGCTTCGACTGCTACTTCCTCTGATATGTTTCCTGCCGTGTTTCTCAGTGTGGTCCATCGCTGAATATATTCGCGAGTGGACTCGCCACTCTTCTGCTTGCAATCTCGCAGTTCCTCAATGGTCGTTGGTCTTTTATAGGTTGCCTAGAAGTTTTTGCAAAAGTTGAAGTGTAGATCGTCCCATGACCCGTAGCAAGCCTTTGGCCTTGACTCGAGCCAGCTGCGTGCTGCTCCCACCAGGTGCAAGTTGAGGTACTGCATAGCCGTGTTTTTGTTCCCACGTTAGGATTTTACTGCCGTGAGGTAGTCTGACAGCCAGGATGAAGGTTCGAGTGAACCGTCGTATTTTGTCACTTCTGTACTGAGCTTGAACCGTTTGGGTAGAGGCGCCTCGCGAATGTTGCGAACGAAGCATAGTGCGCCACATGTCTCGTTGTCAGAAGAGGTGGATGGGGAACGGGCACGGTTCCTTAGTGCTCGTGCTTTGTCCACCCTGTTTTGCGTGATGTCTGATCGCGCGTTGTATCCTGGTTGATCACGGTCGGTTTCCTTCCTTGGCTCCTTGCTGCGATGTCGTGAACGGCCGCTGCGATGTCGCGAGTTGCGATCTCGATCCCTTGGACTGCCATCGCTGCTACTCGAACTATCACGGCATCGTCTGGCTTCTTTTCCTCGAGCGCGACGAGGTGATTTTTCCTTCCCGGGCGATGTGCTCCTTTGCCTGCGGGGTGCTTCCTTGTCTCTTTGCTCTGCTTCCTTTTTGCGATCGTAGGAAGCGAGTCTTTGGACTGCCATGCCCAATCCTTTCTGAACCTGCTTGTATTGTTCTGCACGGGGGTCGTTTTCCCCTGGTTGGTTTATCTGGATGTAGGTGGCGGCGGCCAGTACCACGGCAGCGGGAGTTTGCTGGTGGACGTTTCTATCCTCGTCGACGCGCATAAGGGAAGGCCCGAGTGATTTGCTGATTCCGCTCAGGGACTCACCATCCATAGTCGCGGTCTCCGAAGCGTATCCTTTTCTCGCAGGGCGATTCCTGACTGAAGGTGTCAATGATAGTGCGGCTCGGCGCTGGCTTGACTCGTCTGCTAATCTCTTTCGCTCGGCTAGATCTCTCCGAACTTCTTTTATTGTTGTAGCCGCTCTCACTAGATGGTAGTGGTAGGCGGTCATGTCCTCGTGAGGGGCTCCGACTTCGGGTGGCTTACTCGTGCGGAGTGCCTCTTTTGCTCGGAGCCAGGCATCTCGCGAGACGCCGATGGTAGCGCGTTCTGTTGTGCTGTGTTCAGTTTCTTCGGGTGGATCTCCTGACCCTGCCATGCAGACTTGAGCCAGATATGGCCTGCGAGTCCTAGGCGTAGCTTGGGAGGCTCTCTTGATCCGAGAAGGTTCCTCTGTAGAGAGGGTATGGAAGTTGTTGGTGTTGAGGCGGATAGATTTGCCGCTTTTTGCCAAGTCGCGATCTTCGTGTTGAGTTCATGAATCGACAACTCCTGGGCTAGAGATCGACCCATATTTCGATCCTTCGGGGTCGGTGAAGTGGTGGATCCCTTCTTTGTTGGTGTAGAATTGGAAGCTCCCGAACGTCAGGGTGACACTCTTCTCCCGGTCGCTAAATACCGGGCGTGATTCCGACGAGTGCGGGGTGACGATGACTGATCCGATTCGGATCGAGTTGGTCGGATTCGAAGCCGCGGGATTCCAACGGGAGTTGGTCGTCGATGAGGCCGAAGATGCCGGAGATCCATCGCCCGTCGTTCCCACAGACGGCGTCAATTGTCGAATCTGCATCTCAACAAGTCCCTCGGGTGAACCCATAGGGTTTCGATTAGGAGAACGTGTAGGCTCTGGTGAAAATCGTCGGCTAGACAGGGGCACGATTTACCCAGGTTCGGGGCCCTCGTAGAGGTAAAACCCTTACTCCTGCCTCTGTCGATCTGTATTAACGAGTAGATCGGTTACAACGGGGGTGGCTCAAGTCGAGAGTATGATCTCGATCTCATGGCTCGGTGGTGTGGTATTGCTTGGTCCTCCTCCTGGTGGTTCTCCTGGCCTTATATAGGTGGCCAGGTCTCAAACCATACTCGGGGAGGACTCGAACCCTAACCTAGAGTCGGTTACAAGTTTCCTAACTTGACCCGCAAGGCCTTGCGGGTGGGCTTCAATTGGGCCTTCTAGAATAGTCCACGACGCTTCTTTTGGAGCTTGGGCCGTGGGCCTGAGACCGGGTAGGCTCACCCGACAGGCCTAGGATCCATCCCTTCGTCACCTCCCGCCAACTTTGGCTCCATCAAGTTTTCTGGCGCCGTTGCCGAGGAGGAAGAGAATTTCTGCAAGGGGAGTCTGTTACTTCCAATCTCTTTACTTTGTTTTAGTTTTTCTTAGTTTATTTTATTTTATCTTGTTTGCTTCTCTATATCAAAAACACACAAAAAAATTACTTCTTATTCTAGCTATAATTCTTATCGTGTTTTAATCTTGCTAAAATGACTACTTCTGAGAACACTAAGTTGTGTGACTTCACTAGCACCAACAAGAATGATTTCATTAGCACACCTATTGCTCCACCTGCTCCTACTGCTGATTTTTATGAGATTAAGCCTGCACTATTAAATCTTGTTATGAGAGAGCAATTTTCTGGTATTAGTACTGATGATACTTCTGCCCATCTTAATAATTTTGTTGAACTATGTGAGATGCAAAAATATAAAGATGTATATGCAGATATTATTAAACTAAAACTGTTTCCTTTCTCTTTGAGAGGAAGAGCTAAAGAGTGGTTGTTATCTTTTCTTAGAAATAGTATTGATTCTTGGACTAAATGTAAAGATGGTTTCATTGGAAAATATTATCCTCCTGCTAAGATTATATCTTTAAGAAGTAGCATTATGAATTTTAAGCAAATTAATAATGATCATGTTGCTAAACCCTGGGAAAGAATGAAATCTTTAGTAAAGAATTGCCCCACTCATGGACTGACTACTTGGATGATCATCCAAACCTTTTATGCAGGGCTGAATTTTTTATCAAGAAACCTTCTGAATTCAGCTGCTGGAGGAACCTTTATGTCCATGACCTTAGGGGCAGCAACAAAACTTCTTGATAATATGATGGTAAATTATTCTGAATGGCATACTGAGATAGCTACAACTTGTAACAAGGTAAAAATGATCTTAACTTTGATGATTGCAACATAACTAAAGTGATTAAGTTCTTTCAAAAGCTTGCCAGTTGACCTAATGCTAGTGCTATGAATATGGCTTTCACAAAACATATTACAAATGCTCTCATGCAAATTAGAGAGGATGAATTAAGATGTGAAGCCTCTATACCTAGGAAGCTAGATGATGGTTGGGAACCTATTATTAAAATGAAAGTGAATGGTTTTGATTGCAATGCTCTATGTGATCTTGGTGCTAGTATCTCCGTTATGCCCAAGAAACTTTATGATATTCTTGATTTACCACCATTGAAACCTTGTTATTTGGATATTCATCTTATTGATAATATTAGAAAGAAACCTTTGGGGAGAGTTGATGATGTTCTTATCATGGTTAATAATAATCTTGTCCCCGTTGATTTTATTGTCTTAAATATTGAATGCAATACTTATTGTCCAATTGTTTTGGGAAGACCTTTTCTTAGAACTGTTGGTGCTATTATTGATATGAAAGAGGGGAATATTAAATTTCAGTTCCCACTCAAGAAAGGTATGGAACACTTTCCTAGAAAGAGAATGAAGTTTCCTTTTGATTCATTTATTCAAACAAGTTACCCTTTGGATGCTTCTTCACTCGAAAATACCTGATTCCATTTTTCTGGGCCTAGCTAAAAGGCGTTAAAGAAAAGCACTTCTTGGGAGATAACCCATGGTTTTATTTTTGCTTTGTTTTTCTCTGTTTTCTTTGAGTCAAGGGGTTGTATACTTCTTTAGAAACTCCTTTATATCTTTCTTTTCATGTTTTAGTAGTGCCAAGTAAAGTTTCTGACGAGAGTTGGAGTTGGTTTTCGGATTTCTGCGCAGAAAACAGAATTCTGCTGTCCACCGTACAAAATCGTGAAAAATCCAGGAAGATCAGAATGATCTGAAACTTTTTTGTGCTTATTCCTTGGCTAATTCCGCAACGTTTTTGTTCTTTAAGTTTTTCAATCTGAGCAACGTAAGTTCCTCGAAACAATTCATCTTTAGAGGCTGTTCTGGTTTTGACACTGCCATTTTTCTTGCATTGGCTCTTTTGCGATGTCGAGTGGATTTCTTTGCTTCACGAAACATCAGTGGCAGAGGCTAATGTTTAAAGTATCAATAGTTCTTGTGCCATACAGAACCCATGGATTTTTATTTGTTGCATTAACCCTCTAATCTGAATTACTGTTTGAGTATGGTGTGAAGGAAGTTTTCAAGTGTCAAGAGAAGAGGTGATATATGTGATCAAGAAGAGTGCAAGGTCAAAGCTTGGAGATGCCCCCGTGGTTCATCCAAGCATATTTTTAGAATACTCAAGCATCTAAGCTTGGGGATGCACAAGGCATCCCCTTCTTCATCAACTATCTATCAGGTCACTTCTCGTGAAACTATATTTTTATTCGGTCACATCATATGAAGTTTACTTGGAGCGTCTGTTTGTTTTTATTTTGTTTTCCTTTCTTTTCTTTTGTTTTCCTTGCTGCAATAATATAATTGTACCTAGCATTCTTGTTTGGGTGAGATACACGCTCCGCTTTTTCGTTTGAATACTTTCTATGCTAGTACTCTCATGTTTGATTGCTTTAGCGTGTAGAGAATTTTTGTTAAAACATATTTTGTATGGTGCTTGTTGGGAAAAGAAACTGCTGCTTGAAGTAGAATTTTTAACGGTGCAAGTAGAAGCTTGTGTAGACCGTGGCTAGAACTTTTTCATATCATGCTAGATGTTATTTTAGTTTTAAAGCCTTGTGGTTATTGAGTATCATGATTAGCCTAAAATAGCTGAGAGTGTTTAATGTGTCATTGAAAGAATCATGAGTTGTTCTTGTCATATTGAAGCATAAATTTGCGGTATTCTCCTATGTTTTATTTGGTTGACTTGGCGCATGATCACACCATGTTTATGACTATGAACCAGTCACTAATAGCCTCTATGATCATCTAGTTTTAGAATTTGTGGTACCACTTATGATTTGATTAATGATGTTTATGACGCTATGCATGATTATGGCTCTTATGCTCTCTTGATTTGTCGCTCTCAGTCTTTTGCTAGCCTTTACCTGTACTGAGTATGGAATTATACTCATGCATCCAACTCTCTAAAACCAAAGTTTTCTCATTGTGTCCACCATACCTACCTACATGTGGTATTGAACTGCCACTCAAAGTAAATTGCTCATGTGTTACCTTTAAAATCTTCAAAATTATTCCTGCTTTGTGTTCCTGTTTTTGCTCATGAGGACGTAAATAGATAATCTTTATCTCACTTGTTGATTGTATTTCACACCCTGGACTAGTGGCTTTATCCCCTTATCCAATTGATAGAAGAGCTGGCAGCGGGGTTCCCAACCCCAAATTAATACACACAAAATCTTTTCGCTATTTTCCCCCTGATTTATCAGTCAAAGCGTAATTGTGTAAACAAAAGATAAACAGGGATGACCTTCTACACCAGTTGCGTCCTTCACATGGGAGCCGCTCTTGTGAAATCTAGTTGGATTGTGACGTACTGTATTTTCTGTTTACCATTCGTTGACATTAGCATATGCTACGCCTTGATTGTGCCTTGACGGGGAGAATTCTTGATGATGATGAATTTTAAGCCCCCGGCAACGGCACCATAAATTCTTGATGCTTTTGATGGCGTGTTGGGAACTCCAAGCAGGAGGATGTGATGAGTACAACAGTAAGAATTTCCCTCAGTTAAGAACCAAGGTTATCAATCCAGTAGGAGAAATAGGATCTTCAGAAGGTTGATGCCACTGACGGTGGTGATGGCGCCTCACCGGTGTCAGCAACAAGGCGGAACCTGCACACAACACAACCAAAATACTTTGTCCCAATGGTACAGTGAGGTTGTCAATCTCACTGGTCTTGCTAAAAACA